>CM032449.1:187957834-188192690 GCA_019049505.1 Pachyrhynchus sulphureomaculatus
TCTAGAAAAAATGTATCAATACAATATATATGAATAATATGGAATAACAATTTAAATTGTACTTTGATTAGCTTACATTGTAACAAAAAAAAATATGCGAGGAATTGGGATGGTAAAGACGGCCTAAGGACGCTTCATTTAAAATTAAGTAACATTTTTTGTTTTATTATTTAACAATGGTGGGTGTGGAATTTTGTAAATTGAAAACCTATAAAGAAAGTTTTTTCTCTACTCATAGCGGGACTTACAAGACCCTAAAGACTTACACAGACAAACTAGTATAATTTAAATCAGATTTTGCTATTATCTTAGTTGACGACCCTGTAAAATATTTTATAGGTTGCCATTTTGGAAAAAACTGCAGCTAAAAATAAACTTTCTTTTCATTTTTTAATACGCAAAATCAGATATTTTTATAAAAATTATAATTTTTAACAATTATTAGATGAGATATCTGCATTTAAAATACTTTAGACTTATCCAAACAATTGACACATATATAAACAATTATTTTATAACGGAAACTTTTAATTACATATCATTTTATATGGTATTTTTTTTCCCCTTTTATATTTCAAGCTAAGCAGCTCCTATATCATTTTTTTATTTATATATGTCACAAAATTTTGTATTGATCAATGAAGACACAAAAACAATTTGTCACTCGACTTATTTTTCGTTTTTTAGGGGCCAAGAAAAATTATAAAAATCGAAAATAATGTGGTAACTGCATTAAGCTGCAATATTGTAAGGTTAAGAGACATATGTTTTTAAATTGTCAATTTATCCATGTAAATAAATATATATTTCGTTTTTTTTTTTTAATTCCTCTGTAAAAAAGCTTAAAAATTTTAATCATACTTGAATTTTTTAAAGAAGACATTACTAACTTGTAATAAAATATTCTTTAAACAATTAACGCTATGTGTGACAATTATCATATTTTTTACTTTTATTCCAAAATACAGATTTTAAAAAAATTTTTGACAGTTACCAATTGTACTCAAATTTCGTGCCCCAATTTCAGAAGTTAGCCGTTCAGCAGCATGTGGAACGGATGACCTCAGTTTTTATTATCAAAATCTCTTTTATTTTATTCAGATATAGGTATCTATATATATATATATATATTTATATATATATTATATATATATTTATATATATATATATATATATATTATATATATATTGTAAACTCATTCTCTAAAAGATTTTTTTTATAAATCTTCATAATAGGCAGGACCTATTTCACTCATTTTAAGTGGAATTACTGTTTGTTATTAAAAAATTACTCTCAAGAATTTTACCAAAATTTGATTATATTCTGAATAAATATTAAAAAAAAAGATTTTTTGCAGTTAAAAACTCGTCACTCTTCTGCTAAGACCCAACATCAATAGAAAAGCCTAACAGTGAGGTTCTGCATGGTACCTCGTAGTCTTTCTTGCGAAACTTCGCGTTCCAAATCCATTTCTGCTCTTCGCAAATGTAGATACGGGCATGATAATCCTTAAGAAGCTTCTTCTAAGAATGCCTGAAATTGATAATAACGGAACCACAGGTCAATCACTAAATTTTGTACAAGCATTTACCCCCTTTCGTGTAAATATCTGGTCTATTGTGGCGATCGAAAAGTGTTTTGTGTCGATTAGTGTGATATGTGGAAGTTAAAAACAAATTTGAGGCGTGTATATGTAGATGTAACTTTACGAGCCATGACAACAAAGATATGGGACCACAATGGCACTGGTTTAATATATGTTCTTGTGGTGACTGAAAAAGTGATGGTGTGTGGTTGATTAAAAGCTATTTGTTAGAGTTAAAAATTAAATTCAATCGTGTATTATTGTAGAGGCAACTTTAAGACTAATACCGATGCGTAAATAAAATTTGAGACGGCGTTGGCACTGGTTTATATGATTTAAGGAAGTTAAAAAATAAACTTAAAGTATATAACTGTACGAGTAATACCGATGACACAAACCACCTGGTACAATAATAGCATTGGTTTATGTCGTGTCTTGTGGCAACCGAGAAATGGATTCGAGCTCAATCTGTTGAAGCTAAAAACAAATTCGAGGCGTGTAAACGTAAATGTAACTGTACAACTAATAGTTGCTTCATTAACAAAAGATATGGAACTATGATAGTACTAATTTAATGCTGTATCTTGTAGCGACCGAAGAGTGTTTTGTGGTGATTTATTAGTACTAAATCAGTACTATTGCGATATCATAATAATCTCAGAGTTTCACTTCCAGTTCAATGTCGCAAATTCCGCGCGGCTATCTTTATAATGGTATATTAAAATCTGTCTGTGAGGATTAGATACAATAAGCTTGCATAAACTGCCACTTTGTAGTCACACAAAAAGTATATTTGTAGTAGTAGCCATAAACATGTTGTCTTGTGGTGATGTAAAAAAAGCATTTAAAGACACGTCGAAGTTAAAATTAACCTAACGAAGTTCATATACTATATATATTATATATATATATATATATATATAATATATAATATATATATATAAATTTATATTATATATATATATATATATATATCCTATATATATATATCTTTATATATATACCCTTATATATTTATGGGGAATACTTTTGACGTAATGAATTCCCTAAATTATTACAAAATGCATCAGAACTGGCCATTTACGATTAATTCGAATTGCTGCAAGGAAAGTGGGAAAATAGGCCTAAATCGTTCATCAAAGGTTCGACATATAAAATAATTACCTCGAAAAGAGTGGTTGAGAGAAGACAAGCATACTGGTATAACGATATCATTTATATCGAACAATTCTAATGAAAGTTTTTTATAGAAAAGACGTAAGTCAGGCATCAGAGTTTTTGGTAAGTACCAGCACTAATCAAGCCACCAGCTCCTTTCTGATCACAACCTAATAAATGCAGAATCTGTTTGGGAGATAGCAGCATTATTTCATCGATGGACAAATTTGAGCATGATACTGGATTTTAAAGCTGTTGTAGAATATACAGTTTTCTAATATTAAATAATGTTCCTGGTATGTGAGAAGTTGATCATATCGCAAAAAAGTAATTTATTTCCAACTATTGTCGAGGATGATTGATAATGCTTACGGAATACAATGCTTCGCCATAACTGTCTCGAATTCCGTAATGTACCAACTTTATAAGAAGAAACAACTGCCTAGATTTATGTAGAGTTAAATTGAGAAACAAGAATACTTTTAGCTGTAAAACTAGAGATTGAAATTCTGTTACAGAACCGTTAATGTAAAGAAGAAAAAAAAAAGGATAGGAGAGAGTATGGTGTCATAGTTTTATATAGAAGGTACGGTAATCAAATTGCCAATTACCCAATTAAAATAAAAAGTTTCCAGTATGAGAAAATAATGTGGGAAGTAGAATGTAGTAAATTGTAAATAGTTCTTATTTTATTACAGATTTTTGTATTGGTTTTTTAATACTTTTTGAAGTAGGAATGAGAGAGAAATGGAACCAGAACCTGTTACAGGGATCTATAAAAAGTAAACCATGGGATTCCGCTAGACAATAACGCAAGCACTCATGTTGCTTTAGAATTGTAGCTTTTAACTTGATAAAGTGACAAGTTGGAAATTGTAGTAGAATTTCTAGCCACCCAACTTTTTTCATATTTTTATAATTTCTACCCTTAAATCGAAAATAATTATGGGAAACGATACCTCGAATTCCCGGTTGTGAACTTCGCGTTCCAAAATCCCACTTTTTGTTCTTCGCAAATGTACATACGGCCATAGTACTCCTTTATTATTTTCTCTAGGGTGGCTGAAATTTGAAAATAACGGAAACACCAGTGAATATTAATGCTTAAGCATTCTTACCCCTTGTGTAATAGATTTATAATTATTTTAAGTGAGTCCACACAACAAAAATCCTAGATACATCAAATTTAAAACATGATGATTGGTTAAATTAAAAAACTCCTCGCCTTTGTTTAGATATAGGCTGTAGAAGTAAAAAAAACCCAGTGTTAGGCTTTTGTGAATTTAACCAGTTATCAGGCTAGAAATTTGATATAATTGTTTATGTGAGCTTTAGTACGCGTGGACTCCCTGTAATAATAATAACTTATGGGTGAAATGACTTTAAAAAACTTTAAGTGTGGAGTTGTCTATATGAAAATAAAGGTACATTTGCAATGGATATAAATAAGGTAACTTATAAACAGGATAAACAACTACTTGAACTAACAAAAAAAAAATTGTAAGGATATGGACTTGTCAGAACATGCAACAACTACTAATAGGGTTACTAGTCTACGGGGCAGTGCAGGTGGCTAGAAATAATTCTACATAGGGTTGAAACAGGTAGTGACTTGAACTTGAAACGACATACCCAAAAATTTGGCAACACGAAATGTAAATAATGGGTACAGTGGCTACTACATAGGTGGGAGCAGCAGTAATTTTCAATGAGTTAACAAAAATTATGGCTTAATATCATATTGTCAAAATAAAGTGTTAAGTAATTACTATGAAGGTATTTACATGCAGTGGGAAAAAATAACATGATGTAACATTGGAAACTACAATATACAGTGTTCATTAAAATTATTATTTGTTAGAAGTCTAATTTGCAATGTAGTATTTTAAATTAAATTTTATAAAATTAAAAATGGCGTGTGAAAGACTACTAAAGCTACGAACTTGGTATATTTATTTTATTAAACTTCTAACTATAATCATTTCCTGAATATTGTTTTAGGAAAAACACAAATGACTGTGTTAACAAAAATATATAATTTTTTTAAATTAAAATAAAATAAATTTGTAACTAAAAGAATATTTTTATACAAATGGTTACGACCAAAAAATTTCGTCATTATGTTTCTTTGAGATATTTTAAAAATAGAGATAAGGGATAATTTTAAACAGTCAAAATTGATTTTTTCTCAATATTCAATATTATCTAAGTTATTATTTAGCGACTTTATTTAAATGTTATCTAACTTATATTATTTTCTTTCCAATTTTTATTTCATTTGGCCCTTAAACAGAAAAGTGACTTTTTGACGGTACCCTCGTAATCTTGATTACGAACTTCGCGTTCCAAATCCCATTTTGTTCTTCGATAATATAGATACGGTCATTGTATTCCTTAATAATTCTCTTAAGGGTCGCTGAAATTAGGAAACAACGGAACCTCTAATAAGTACTAACTTTTATGTTTTTATCCTAAAAGAACCCTTGGCAAAAAACCGTTAATTTCGTTTCTCCGCGTACACTTATAAAACCTTATATGTATCATTGGTCAGCTAAAGAAATATGTTCGTGCTTCAGAAATGAAGAAGTGAGTAGCTAGAGATTAGAAAACTCAGATGCTTTTACAAGCTACAGTTCAAAGCTTTCGATTTGAACACTACATTATAGACATCTCGATATTACGATCTAAAGGATATGTGCTTTCTTTTTAAATATTAGCTATATAGCTTCCAGCTTCTCGAGCACACGCTTCAATCTCTTTAGTAGATCTATGCATTAGGTTTTCCAGTAGTATGCAGAGTTACCGGCTTTTCAGGGATCCTTTAAAAAATTAGCCGCAGTAAAAAAATAAATACAACCTAAAACGAGTTTTATATTCTAAGAGCAAAAATATGTCTTATATCTTGGCTTATATATTTTTTTTAACACTATATTTTTGGATAGGGTAACAGAGGACATATTTGTGTGATTCAGGGCTTTTTAAAAACGTAGTGTAAGTTGTAAAACATAAAAACATAGACGAACACAACACATAATGTAGTTCTAAGTGATGGAACCTTATGGCTAACAAAAAATAAATGTTGTAATGGTGTGTGTATCATAGTTTCAAAAATTATGAGTAAAAATAGTGCATCATAATTATATAAATTATGTAAACATATATATCCAAATTAATTTATGGGGTATTTTGCAGGGATCTTTTTTCTTCTCCAAATTAAAAATGCTGATTCTCAACGTCCATATAGGAGAATTGCGTATATATAACAGCCTTGGCATTTATGTACAGAGCAGGTTCAAATCTAGTTTATATTCAGAAATAACTTTTACTTGGTTCTGTATTATTTAATCAACAACAATTGTAAAGAACTATATTTAACTAATATTATTACTTAATTAATTTAATTTTTAAGTCATTTCATCATTTAAAGCTATTCGTCTATAATGGTGATAGATGGCTTTACGGGTCACATCTTTTCACTACATCTATAAATCTGAAATATTTAATAAAATCGTTTATTTATTTTGAATTAACTTTAGAAGAAACACAATTTATTTCGTAAAACAGTTGTTAAATTTGATAAAATTATTCTAAATTTTTATAGCAAAAGTTATTTTTGAGTTAAAATCTCCTAATAAACGCAATTCTAAATATTTCAATTGATTATATAACGTTAAAACCCTGTTTATCGTGTATAAATAAATGTACCTCTGCTGCTTTTATACGTTCTATAACTTCTAAATCATATTTATCCCCTTCTAGATGACAAATTCTTTGGTAGTAACTGTGGCAAACGGTCTGTAATTCAGCTAGAATAAAACATGTCGCTTGAAAATCACGAATGGTACGATTTAGTATTTAAATAGGATTCTTATTCGGGCGCCAACTTAACTAAAAATGCGTACCTCTTTTTAGACAGTTAAAGGAACATTATTCTCTGTAAAATTTAGTCGTATTTATGGGCTTTGTCTATGCCGTTAGTTATCTCGACATCAGGGTTGCCAATCTAACCCCAAGAAGGCAAAGATGTAATCCACAAGAAGAAAATCTGTAGTACACCAAAGTGTAAATATGATGTCCTTGGAGTCATGATTACAATCTGGTATTAGTTCATTTGGATTGTTTGTGGAATTCATCTTTGCCTTGCTAGTTCATTGTAAAACCGATCTAGACAGAATGGGATTCACTTTTACCGCCTAAGGAAGGGGTAAGTATTTTAATGTATAGCTGTTGTTTTAATGGATAATATATGATTTGGTCAGATGTTTGTAATATCTTTCATTCATTAAGAACATATATTATAAAAATAAGGAAAGTAAGCAAAATTTTATCGGGTTTTAAGCAAAAAAAAAAAATTGGTATTTTAAAGCATATCTGGGAGACGAAAATCAAAATATATAAAATTTCCGCCAGTAATTAGAAAGTTAGATGTATCTTTTGATAAACTAAGAAGTGTTTACAAAAAAAAAAGAGAGTTTCGTTTATTAGCAATTTTTAAACAATTAAGACAATAATTCAAAAAGTTGTTAGAAAAAAATCTGTTTTATTAAAAGAAAACAAAAAATTTTTGTAACTTAAAATTATTTTTAGTAATTATAAAATCTAGTTTGTAACTATTATCAGTAAAACTGTGTCAAAATTTATCACTAAACACATCCAAATTTGGAACAAGACATAAGTTGAGTGCACTGGGAGTTTAAAAAAGATAGGACGGCAAAAGCTATCTACAGTCCTATTTGGGGGTAGTTATATAAAACTTTTTATACACTGGTCTACGCGTTTAAATATATACAACATGCCCTCCGGGGGATCCTTTGCTTCTACCTGAAAGGCTCTGTATTCCACTTCTTTTTCCCGATCGTATTTCTGACCTTCAAGTTCGTAGATACGCCTATAATATATCTCGCATACTTGTTTAATAGTAGCTAAAAATATACAATCCCTACTTTAAATAATATCCCTACATCGTATAAGAACCTAAGCCCTAAATTATGTACTATATATTAATATTATGAGCACAGAAGTCAACTCTACCTTCGGAACGTTACCATTGGAAACGTAACCAAAAATAAGTTTTACACTGTAAAAAATTAAGAGGATTTGGCAAGGACTTTTTTAAATACTCTGCTCAAATTTGAGAAAATAAAGATTTTGTCATTATTAACTTCTATATTACACCATAACATTATAGTTTTCTCTACAGAAAGACAAGGAAAGATAATAAAAAAAAATACATGAAAATGACTGGAAAGTAAATCTGATTCGAACTCATTTCCCAAGTGCATAGAAAAAAAATAAACAAAATTTTTTTTTAAGCAATTTAAAATATAACATTCATAAAGGTGTGCAATAGTTAATGTAATATTAAAAAGAAAAAGGTGCAAAATATTAAGTTGGGAATGTGGAATCTTTGGCACAATGATACTACTCAGTATATATCACCACTACACCAAACACTTTACTTTTGCACTCGACGCACGTTTCGTTATCCTTGACAGTCAAGAATTCGAATATTTTCCAAGGGTATGGTATAGGATGTGGATGATATTTTCGCGATTTTTGATACAAAGAAAGCAAATATTGATGATTTTGTTTCTAAATTAAATAGCCGGTATGATTCCATTAAATTCACTTACGAAGTTGAGAACAAAGGACAATTGCCTTTTCTAGATATTTTAATTATTAAAAATAATAATAGATTAGAATTTGATATCTATAGGAAGAACACAGTAACAGATAGATATATTCCTAATGATTCATTTCATTGCAAACAACATAAATTAGCCTCATTACATTTTTAGTTCATCGTTTGGTCACTTTCCCTCTGAATAGAGTAAAACTTTAATAAAGAAAGGAATCGTATTAGAAATATAACTAGAGTTAATGGTTATGACGATATCTTAGTAAATAAGCTAATAAATAGACATAAGTTTAGGTTTAATATTCAGAATTCCACCTTTTTTACACGCGAAGAAAATAACACCAAGTATGTCTCCATACCATTTAAATCCGAAATATAGCAAGGGACTCAATAAGGTAGGCCTCACCTTAGTCTATAAGTCATCAGCCAATCTGAGGAATATCTTAGGAAATCCCAAAGATAAGGTTCCTAATTGTGAGAAAAGTGGAATTTATGAAATTAGTTGTAATGATTGTGACAAAAAGTATGTTGGGCAAACTAAAAGGTCAATTAAAACACGATTTAAAGAACATACAGTAGAACAGAAAAGTCTAGCATTGCCGAACATGCCCTTGAAGCTGATCATACTGTAACATTAGATAATCTAAGATTAATAAAAAATGTATCTGATAGGAGATTGTTGAACGCATACGAAAGTATGGACATCATAAAATGTAAAAGTAGTTTAAATAAAGACAGAGGGCCTATTCCTTATAGTCCCCTCTACTGGTTACTTGACCGGAACTGATGGCCTTGGCTATGTCATTAGTTCCG
Source organism: Pachyrhynchus sulphureomaculatus (assembly GCA_019049505.1). Classification (NCBI taxonomy): domain Eukaryota; kingdom Metazoa; phylum Arthropoda; class Insecta; order Coleoptera; family Curculionidae; genus Pachyrhynchus; species Pachyrhynchus sulphureomaculatus. The sequence continues at coordinate 187,967,030 of CM032449.1, forward strand.
CTTGAGTAGTTCAAGGGTTAGGCTAAGTATAAATAGGGTAGATTTGTAGTTTAGCTTTAGTCAATCATCGTGATGAAGCTAACGTGGTTAGCGAAACGTGCGTCGAGTGCAAAAATAAAGTGTTTGGTGTAAAATATTGTCAATTTATTAAAAATATTATTTATTATTTTTTCCATTAAAAATAATTTACACACACTCACGTGACTGCTATTTTTTTAACTGTGTTGAAAAAATGTGTTAAAATGCTGTTTTGTTCTTATTCAATTAATAATCTTAAGTTTACTGAAAATTATAGTTTATTTATTAAAGGCCATTATGTAATGATGTAATGCAGAAATCAATGATTTAATCTAACTTTTACGATTTGGAGCATAGCATTAGCAAAATTATGGATTACTCTTAATGAATCTAGTAAAAAGGACAATGCGCCAAAACTTAGGTCGTAAATTCCTCAAAAAACTACTCCACTCTAATGTTATAAGATATGACAATAAAAGGTAGATCAGTATGTATTATTGAAATACTAGTGGAATGTTCTCTCAATCCTTATCAATCTTTGGTTGTAAGTAAACTAACCTGTACTTGCATTTTTACAGCTTTGACTACGAAAAATTACTCAAAAAAGTATATTATGGCTTATCGGAAAACGAGAGTGAGTAAATTTTGCCATTGTATTAAAAGTGCGGAAGTTCCAAGAATATTTTGACAAATCCGAGCTTTCCGTCTATCATTTACCAAACTAAGACAAGCCATACTTCGCTCTATTTTACAGCTCGTAAGCTAGCCTGAATATGACAATGTTTGGCATCAAAAAGGTGACAGCAGTAAAGTTTTAAAAAACAAATATCAAAATATGTTAGAAGCCGGCATAACTCCTCTCACGCCATCTGACGTAAACCTTTTAATCTAAAAGCAAATCCTGTGCTGGTATCAGAAGTGCTGCCTATTACGGCAGCAATAACCTATATTGCTGTTCTCGCCAGTAACATTTGCTCTTGAATTTAAAGCTTAGAGGGTCTCACATCAGATGTGGCTGAGGTTAGTAGGCTACTACTATTTTTTGAGAATGGTTATTAAATCTTTGCTGTTGTCATGACTACGTGCCAGATGCTGAATTTTGTCATCTTGAACTGACGAAACTTTATTCTTTTCTGCGTATTTTTTTCAAGGACGTTAAACACCTATTTCGTTTAAAAATACTGTTTATCGTGGTTATTACTAAATTCTCTACTATTAATTTTTAAACCTTTTCTAGCCTAACTTGAGTGGCATAGCTTTATAATTTACATCAAGATCGATAAATAAAATTGTTGTTGAGTTTTTTTTGTCTCAAGAGTCAATTTAGAATATAAATAGTCATTGTTTTTAATAACTGATGTTGATAAAATTGATACAAGAAAAAATGACGAAAGGGAATTTCAAGGGATAATAGTGGAAGCTTAAAGCAAAAATATATTTTATAAAGCTACGATAAATTAAAAATAATACAGTGCAAGTTACGGCTTGGGGTCTTTCGAGCATTTTTAATAACTTTCAGAAAACATATCCTTCTTAAATTAAAACCTTTGCATTATAGATTGGCAGAAAGTCCTATATAGATATTTAGTAAAAATGTTTTAAAATGAATATGTTTACTAGTTTTATAAAAACACCCAAAGACCGCTTTCCGTGATAAAACCCTACATAAAAAATTTCACCAAATTTGAAAAAAAAAAAAACGTTTTAGGTTGTTAGCTGTAGTGATGGAAAATATAGAAGTATCCAGTTGGACGTGTCTATCAGTTAAATTTTATAAATAAGTACAATCTTCTATTTTTTGCCAAATTATTAAAAATTGGCAATGTACCATGTTTGTGTTAAAAGCATTAGACCAAAAACCAATTTAAGATGTTTATAAATATAACTACTATTTTTATCTGACCAAATATTTGGCGCCTTAAATCTATCTTAAAAAATCTACTTTGAAAAACTTTAACAAACACGTGGATCATATATTCAAAAATTAAAGTATTAATATAAATCGTTATACACAGGTACACAAAAAAATTCTGTCTTTTAAGTATTTTTCTACGCTGAATACAAAAAAATAATTAAAAAAAACATCCACCGTGAGGTTTTTTTCAGCAAACACATTTAAAGTTGCCAGAAAACTATTAAATTGGAAAAAAATACGTTTTAATAAATAAAATGTAAATCTGTATTATCATTAAAATTATGGAATAAAACCATTATTTCGGACGTCTTCTGAATCTACATTTAACATAAAAACTTAAAAATATTAGGTTTTATTGTACATGTTTAAGAAAAAACATGCATACATCACCTTGAACTAAGCTACGCAGAAAAATGCTGTTTAAAATAAATTTGTGCAACCTCTAAATTAAAAAATTGTTTTTAATTTTTATTAAGATTGAACAAAACACTCACTCACTTACATACTCACTTATTCACACACCCCCATACTCACTCACTTACTCACTTTTACCCTTACTCACTCATTTGCTGACTCACTCAGTCAGTCGCTCGCTCACTCACTCATCTATCCACAAAATTGACTTCTAAAACTGTCAAGGGATATATATTAGACTACATTTTGGAGCCTTTTGTTCCCAAAGAGTAAACTGATATTTTTTTTCAACACTATTCGTCATGTTTTGGTATCAATTTTTTGATTCGAATTTAAAACTTAAAAACTACTAGAAATGATAGTTTTGTCAGAAAAAAAATGTTGTTTAGCTGTTATTTACTCAAAAAAATATTTTACCAGCCATCTGTAAGTGTTAAAAGCGAATTTTTTGTTGAAACTGAACATAAATTCTTATTTTTTGATGTCAAGTCAGGATTAAGAACTTCAAAAAACACTGAAAATAATAGTTTTCTTCAATATTAATAAAAATTAAAAATAATTTTTTAATTTAGCGGTTGCACATATTTATTTTGAATAGCATTTTTGCTACGTAGCTTAGTTACAGGTGGTGTATGGGTGTTTTTTGTCAAACATGAACACTAAAACCTAATGTTTTTAAGTTTTTATAATAAATGTGGCTTCAGAACATTTAAAGATGTCCGAAATAATAGTTTTATTCCATAATTTTAATGATTATACAGTTTTATATTTATTTATTAAAATGTATTTTTTCAATTTAATAGTTTTCTGGCAACTTTAAGTGTGTTTTCTGAAAAAACCTTACGGTGGATGTCTTTTCTTATGATTTTTTTTGAATTCAGCATAAAAAAATACTTAAGAAAACACGTGTCTTACTTAAAAGGCATAGATTTTTTTTTTAATTTTGTATACTTGTGTTATTTATCTGCGTCGTTGGCGTTTTAGAATTTTTTGTTACTGTTTCTTATTAATTTTTAGCTTCTTACTGAATTAATTTTTATACTAGACACGTCCAAATCACTCAAGAAATCTCATAAGATAAATAAAGATATACAGAGTATATTAAAAACGCTGTGCAAAAAAAAAAAGCGATCTACAAAAATTTGGTGTCAGTTATTTTACGTAATATTGCTTCTACGCGAACAACAATTTATTTAAAACATGCCCTTTCAGCTGTCCTCTTTTTTCTACCTGATATTCTCTGAATTCCACTTCTTTTTCTAGATCGTATTTCTTATTTTCGAGATCAATGACACGCCTATAGTAGGTCTCAACTACTTGTTTAACGGTGGCTAAAATAAAGATTCTCCTATTTAAATAACATCCTTTCCTCCTTGGAAAAATACCCCTAAACTATCATTTGTGTTTTAATTACGGTATACCAGTAAATTTAGCCATTTTAAGGCAATTTCGTGTCCACCAGGTAACGTATTAGCGCTATTAGAAATAGTTTTATTATATCTTTTAATGTTTCTATACACAGGTTGTAAACAGTACGAGTGCAAATATTTTAACAGGTAACATATTATTTTGAGTGAAAACACCCCTAAATTTTTTCCTTAACTTTACAATTTGATAAATGTACAAAATAGTTTCCCCTTTAAGAAAGTTAATACGTACCCACTGATAAAAAAAAATATAATGAGCATAAGAAATATTTGCGTTAAACGAAAAATCCAAGAAATCTGAGTATTTAAATACTTAGTACACAAAATGTATTAAGCAAATACACAAAATTAAGCAAAATTATGAAACCTGTGCAAGCCGCGTTCGTTTTTTTATTTACTTGTATTTTCAGACCAGCTTATTTGCTTACAAGTGCAGTATTAATTGAGCAATATATATTTATATTTATATATATGTATATATATATATATATATATATATATATATATATATATACATATATATATATATATATATATATATATATATATATATATATATATATATATACGTAGGCTGACATATAGATGTCGCCCTATTTAAAAAAGGAAGTACCAAACTTCAAACGATAGGTATCAAAATTTCGTGACATTTCGACGGCTAGTTTAAAAGTTACAACGGAAAAAATCGAATTTCGTGTGTTGATTAAACTCTATTTTTTGATGGGAAACAATACCGTTCAAGCAAAGCAATGGCTTGATAAGTGTTACGGGAACTCTGCCCCTGTATATATATATATATATATATATATATATATATATATATATATATATATATATATATATATATATATATATATATATATATATACATACATATGTATATATATGTCCAATATAAAATCAGTGAAAATGAACAAAGTCTATATTTCAGCAATCTACCCACTGTTCTCTAATTTGTCAATCTATCTCGAGATACGTTTCACCGTATCATGGCTCATCAGTCGAGCTAGGATCAACAACTGAAAGAGTAAAACTTCGAGTAGTTCTGACATAACATCGTTGTAAGATACAATAATTGTACTAAAACTGAAAGCATATACATACCAGGTGTACAAGTATGAAATGCGGATTTCAGACACCAGATGGTGCACCAATGCAATTTGTGCTATAAAGGTTTTTGACACTGTGCCATTTTGTTGTCAACAACAAGTGTCAGAAGCGCACGAATGGTAAATTGGAAAATTGTGTGCATAGTGTTGTGTTGTTGTGTTCAATATGTCGAAATTTATACCGAACAAAGAGCATTCGCGCACAGCATTAATTTTTTGTTTTCATTTGAAGAAAACTGCTGTTGAATCATACCGATAACTTCGAGAAGCTTATGGTAAACATGCTCCATCGCAAGATACATGTGAACGATGGTTTCGGCGTTCGATGTTGCAGACAAGTAACGTGGAAAACCGCTAAAAAAAATACGAAGATGTGGAATTTCAAGCATTGAAGATTATTCGCAAACACAGAAATAAGTCGCCGAGGAATTGGACGTTAGTCAACAAGCTGAAGACCGGTAGATGGTACCACATGAGTTGAACGACAGGCAAATGGAAAAGCGCAAAAAACACGTATGTCATTTTGCTCGCTCGGTACAAAAGGAAGTCGTTTTTGCATCGTGTAGTTACAGGGAATGAAAAGTGGATTTATTTTGAGAATCCCCAGCGCAAAAAATCATGGGTAGATCTAGGCGCACCATCCACATCGACCGCAAGACCGAATTGCTTTGGCAGAAAGACGATGCTCTGTGTTTGGTGGGACCAGAGTGGGGAAACGGTTAATACTAAACGTTACCAACAACAATTGACCGATTTGATACCGAAAGAGGCAATACAAGTCATTTTCCTTCATGACAAAACCAGTTCGCGACACGTTAGAAGCACTCAGCTGGGAAGTTCTACCCCATGCAGCTTACTCACCCGACTTGGCTCCTTCCGATCACTACTTGTTTGCATCGATGGGTCACGTATTTGCTGAGCAGCGGTTTTGGTTCGTACGAAGATGTGAAAAAAATGGCTCGATGAATGGTTCGCAGCAAAAGGGGAAGATTTTTTACTGGCGTGGTATTCACAAATTGCCCGAAAGATGGGAAAAATGTATAACAAGCGATGGAGCATACTTTGAATGAAGCCCTTTTTATCATTCTTCCGAATTTAACATGTTTTTTTAGAAAAAAAATACGCATTTCATATATATATATATATATATATATATATATATATATATATATATATATATATATATATACATATATATATATATATATATATATATATATATATATATATATATATATATATATATATATATATATAATATATATATATATATATATATATATATATATATATATATATATATATATATATATATATATATATATATATATATATATATACATATATACAATATATATATATATATATATATATATATATATATATATATATATATATATACATATATATATATATATATATGTATATATATATATATATATATATATATATATATATATACATATATATATATATATATATATATATATATATATATATATATATATGTATATATATATATATATATATATATATATATATATATGTATATATGTATATATATATATATATATATATATATATATATATATATATATATATATATATATATATATATATAGTGGTAGGTTTCTTAATGCTAAAATTAGATTTTGAAAAAGAGTACTGATATGTTAGGTGCTCTTCTAATAAGTTTGTGAATATTAAATGATTTTCCACATCTGATTTTATTAATACTTCTTAAGTATCAGACTTGCGTCTACCTTAAAATTTTGCTTAACTTTCTGTGATCATGTATTATATTTTGTATATTAAATATTAATTACATATTTCCTATATTTCTTGCGTTTCTCGTTTAAAATCAGGATTTCGTTAGCTAATTATATTTTTATTTATAAACCGATGGGTACTAACTTTTTAAGATTAGGATAAGATATTATTTTGTACGTTTTATCACTTTATTGAAGCTCGTATAGATTTTTTATAGGGTTTCTCCTGCAACGATCTCCAGTTTTATCACAATATTGTTTTGTATGTTTTAACTTCAATCTTTTTTTCTCATTGTTTAATTTGCGAAATCTTCAGTTTACATTTTTAAATGTATCTGTTATTACTGGAATTTAACAAAAACATTTTAAAACTTTACCTGGTAAAATATGTGTTCAAACTGACTACACCCACGCATATATGTATAAAATTCAGTTTTAAATCATATTTACGTATTAATTTGTTTCAGATTTTTTTAAAGATTTATGAGATATGTTAGAAGAAAGATGTATAGTTCAGGAAACCGCTAAAAACTGTATAAAAAAAGTGCATTCTCATTAAAGTCAAAAAGCAAAAGCATCAAAACTTGAGTGTGAAGAAAAAACAATGCAAAAAATGTTTGCAAATAAAAAAAAAAAATGGGCATCACCAAGTTGGCTATAACGATTAATCACCTCCTTCATCGTCAAGCATTGCTTTTTGCAACTCAAAAAAAAATTGTCTAGAAAGGTCAGAAGAATGCAAAAAAAGAATATATACAGTCTCAGCAGTCCAGTCATGTCGCGTGTCTATTGTTTTCAGCCATTTTTATATTGAAAAAAAATTTAATGTTATATGAATAATTTAAAAAAAAAAAAAATTAATTATCGAATATGATGATTGTGAATAAATTCGTCAAAATCATATGTTTACATGCGTTTAATTTCATCGGTACTTTTTTAAAATAATGTCCTTATTTTAAATATCCCAAAAAGCTAATTTTCCTGATTTATATTTTGTCTCAATTTTCGAAATGACCCTATACAAATTTATGATTATTGAAAAAATATATGGATTTTTTGAAAATACATTTATTTCATTTGAAATTTTTTGTCCTAATTTTTTTTTTTAATTTTAAGTGTTCCTACTTTACTACTACTCTATTTTTATAAAATTTATCGGTTATGTTATACAGGGTGTCCAAAGAACCAAGTATTCTCTTCTAGAGCTGATGGGCTAGCTCATAACTCACCAAAATATGTAAATATGACCTTAGTGAAAAATTGTTAGATTTCGAGATAGTGAGACTTTTATGAATTTCGTGAAAATCTACATCTTAGATCAATTTATCGAGTGCCACAACTATAAATTTCCGTATTCTAAGATTCTGATTATTGCTACGTAATCCTGAATAACCCTGCTATTGACCACAGTTCAAAACAAAACTAATTATTTTTTTAAATTTTTACAAAATTAAAAAAGTAATTTTTTTAAATAACTGGCCAGGTTTACTTGGTACATTTTTGTTTAGAGTATGAAGAGTCAAAGTTAGCTAATTAATATGTTTTTTACTCACGATACTTGCAAAAATATTTTTTTTTCCCATAAACTTGGCACAATTAGTTTTATTTTGAGCTGTGATCAGGATTCATCACCATCATCATCATTAGATTATTCGATCCATAGTCGGATGTAAGCTTCTCCAAGTTGTTCAGGATTACGTAGCGATAATTAGAATCTTGGAATGCGGAAATTTGTAGTTGTGGCACTCGATAAACTGATCTAAAGTGTAGATTTTCACGAAATTTATAAAAGTGCCAATATATCGAAATCTAACGATTTTTCATTAAGGTCATATCTACATATTCTGGTCAGTTATGAGCTAGCCTATCAGTCCTTGAAGGGAATACGTTGGTTTTTGGGACCCTCTGTATACACATTTTGAACCAAATGAAAGTAATTACTGTAAGAAATATCTGGTACAAAAAAAAATCAGTTGTGCAATAACGGAGCTATTGAGCTTTAAGAACGACTTTACTTTGATCTATACTATTTAATGTATTGCAAACCGTAGATGGATATAATCCGATCTTCAAAACTGCAGAAATAAAAAAAACAGTTAAATAAGAAGAGTTTTGGAAAGTTGACATTCCATAAGACTGAGTCAAAGAAAAGAATAAATTCCTTTTATTTTTGCAAATAGTTACAAAATCTGCTTATTTTATTTTATGTTTTAGGGGATGATCTCCGTTATTGAAAAATGTGTTCTAAAGGAATTTTATGAAATCTTAAGCATATTTTTTTATTGAGACTTGTGTAGTACTTATAGATAGCAACATTATTTTTAAATTCACAACCATATATTTAATATATTAAGTATGGACATTACAGCAAGTACGAGACACGATCCTGTACAAAATTTAAATGTATTTTAAAAACGCATGAAATCTGATATTTGGTCATAAATAAATATTAATTTTGGTACCAAAGCAGAAATTATTTTTCAAAATCATTGAAAATAAACCCTAGCCTATAAAATTTTTCACATTTAATCGTAGAACTAGCACAAGACGTCTATTATCAAATGCGACCATACACTAGATAATAGTTTTCTTCCTATACGATGTCATTTTTAGTGTTCTGTACAGGGTGAGTCAATGATAGGGTAAAGTTCATTATCTCATTTGTTTCAGGAATGGCGAAACAATGGTAAATACAATAGCTTTAGGGAATGTTAGGGTGCACAGTTTAAAATTATTTTTGAGTATACAGGGTATTTCAAAAAAGTGTGACTGATATAACATATGTTTTTTTAAATGGAACATCCTATTTTCTAATTTATTTTTAAATTCTGCGTAAAATTTTATAACTTTTTTATTAATAATGTTATATATCTAAACCTAGTAGTTTTTCTAATATTTCAATTTTTAAAAAAAAAAATACTATGTAGTTTTGTAAAAAATTGCCAGTAGCGCCATTGTTTCTGAAGATGGAATACTCACAATTGGTACGAGCGTTCTATAGAGATGAAAAAAAGGATATATGTAAAGAAATTTCAATTAGATGCTACAGTGTGTTCAAAGTAAATTTATACATTTCGACTATTTTAAATTGAAAAATCTCAAATTTTTTAAATGACACGCCCTGTATATTATTATTTTTTCTGATAGATTTTACAAAACCCTCCAACTTTTATTAAAACGTCATATACCTATTTATAATAGTTTTTGATTTATTTTGAATGTTTCAATTTTTACCCTTGTTTTTAATACACTTACGCTATTGTGAAAACATAAACAAATAATTAATAATAATTTTAATATAGTTTAACTTATCTAATGATTAATTATTATGACGTAATAAATGTTCAAAAATATGCTCGTCTACTTGAATGCGCATGTTTAGTCGTTTTACTATATTTTCCTTCACTTTCCTTGGCATAAAGGGCGTTATTGTCCTGCACGTATCCGGTATCCTATTTTCCATATCTACTGATGTTGTAGGGGGATTCACGTACACACGATCTTTAATATAGCCCCACAAAAAGAAGTCTAAAGGTGTTAAGTCACATGATCAAGGAGGCCACTCAATAAATCCATCACTACCGATCCATTTTTCTGGGTAACGATCGTTTAAAAATTCCCGAACTTCCCGGTGGTAATGAGCAGGAGCTCCGTCTTGTTGAATCCACAATTGTCAGAGTTATCAACTTCTTTAAGAAGCTGAGGTAATTCGTTATGCAAAAAACTTAGATATCTAGACCCGCTAAGCGGTTCGCGGAAAAAATATGGTCCAATAATTCGAAAATTTAATATTCCACACCAACATTAAGCGACCAATAGTTTTGATTTTGAACTTCTTGAACCCAAAATGGATTAACTGTTGAATAATAATGCATGTTATCGCTGTTAACTGCTCCATTACTGCGAAAAGTAGCTTCATCAGAAAACATTATTTTGGATAAAAAATTCGAATCGACCTCTATTGCTCCATTCATGATGGTACAAGTTTACTCGTCGTTTAAAATCACGGTCTTGACGTTCTTGGTGTAGTTCTATATGCAAGGGATGATACTTGTATTTTCTCGGGGTGCGATTAGCCGTAGATTGGGATGTGTCAGATAAGACAGCTAGTTGACGGCTGCTGACCTGGAGATTATCTTCAACATGAAGTAAAATCTCCATTTCTTTTTCCTCATTGGTAGCATTCTGGTTTACTTCTTTCTGTTTCGTATACTCAACGCTACCACTACCATCAAACCGTTCCATTAAGCACTGAAAAGATTTTTTAGATGGTATACGTCTATTAGGGTATATAAACCAAATCAATTAATTCATTTTTAGGAAAATCCATAACTATTACCTTTATACGTCACTTACTACAACAAATTAAACTCTTTTTACTTGCTTAATAGACATGTCAAAATTTGACAATGCCTACATTTTTGTCTTGTCTTGGCAACTATGATGTTATAGCGTAAGTGTATTAAAAACAAGGGTAAAAATTGAATAATTCAAATAAATCGAAAACTATTAGAAATAGGTATATGACATACTTAATAAAAGTTGGAGGGTTTTGTAAAATCTATCAGAAAAAAATAATAATATACAGGACGTGCCATTTAAAAAATTTGAAATGTTTCAACCCAAAATAGCCGAAATGTATAAATTTATGTTGAACACTCTGTAGCATCTAACTCAAATTTCTTTACATGTATTTTTTTTTCATCTCTATAGAACGCTCGTACCAATTATGAGTATTCCACCTTCAGAAACAATGGCGCTACTGGCAATTTTTTACAAAACTGAAAACTAGTATTTTTTTTTTTTAAAAAATTGAAATATTAGAAAACCTACTAGCTTTAGGTATATAACATTATTAATAAAAACGTTATAAAATTTTACGCAGAATTTAAAAATAAATTAGAAAATAGGATGTTCCGTTTAAAAAAAACATATGTTATTATCGGCCACACTTTTTTGAAGTACGCTGTATACTCAAAAATAATTTTACACTGCGCACCTTAACATTCCCTAAAACTGTTGTGTTAACATTTTTTCGTCATTCCCGAAACAAATGAGATAATGAACTTTACTCTATCGTTGACTCACCCTGTACAAAACACTTATGGAATCACTTCGTTGTCTATCTGCCTCTCTGTCACACCCGATTTTCTCCGAAATTATCTGACATAAAAGCTTGTGAAAATGCAAGTTTAAAAATATATGTGATGTGATACTTTCGCGTACTTTTTTCTGTGTTATTTAAAAAAAAAATTGCCAAAAATCAACATCCTCCCTAATCTCGAAAAGTACTGATCAAAAAAATTCTAGAATATTCTTCACAAAGTGTAAATTGAGAGAAAATTATCACGAGTGCATTACGTTGGATAATTTATCTGGAGTAAAAAAAAATTATAATAACTATGTTTCTTGACGTATAATGGAGGTAAATGTAACCGATTGGCTAGTCGCCCTTGTACCGAGTTATAATTTTATTTTATTTCAAAAGCATCTATTCACAGCATTATCACCGTACGGAACACTGATTGAGTCCGGTTTTTTTTATTAAAAATATTGCTATATAACAAAAATTTCTGTCCAATATAAAACCTGGCTATTAGTTGGAGCTCTATAAGTAAATGTGAAATAAGTAGCGATAGATAAACGTGCAGTTTTAGATTGTGTTATAGCCGATCCTTTTCTAACCTCATAGTCTTTCTTTCTAACGAGGTATTCCAAATCATATTTGGCATCTTCCAGTTTGACTGTTCTATCATAATATAGCTTCAAGACGCTCTTAATTGTTTCTGTGTGACGTAAAAAATTTAAATTTTAACTCTTGTTTAATTATTCATCAAAGGTATTAAGGTAAATATCACAACATCTCAAAAATGTTACAGCACGAAAAAGAACAAAAACATCTTTGAAAGAAAAAAGATATTCACCAATTTTAACAAAACTTAGTATAGTCAGAACATTGAAAAATAAGGGCGCATGTTTTTTTCAAATATGATTATCTAAATTAGAAAAATGAGCTTGACATTCTCATTTTCTTATACTCCTCTAGTTAGCATGTTTTTGGTGGTCAGTACAAAGTTTTTCAAGTTGGGACTTTATAATTACCTGGGTGTAATACTCACTAAATGAAATCATCTCGACAGATATATAAAAGATCTCAAAAAACTGTTTTAGAAAAAGTCACCCTAAAATTAATATTAATAACATCACCTCTCATTAAATTAGCATCTCGGTATCATGATATTATTGCCGTATCGGAATGAAAAATCTCGAATTTTATAGGTATAATTTTACCGGATCTCTCCTGCGTTGTTTGAATGGAGGCGTTTCTTTGATCATCTACCGGTTTCTTCAACGCTTGGTCCTCGAAATGAATTCTTCGGAATCCAGGACGAAAAATTTTCGTCCTAAATTCCAAAGAACTCGCTGAACAAGTTCTGAAAAAGCCGGCAGGATTATCGGCGAAACGTCAACATCATTTATTTAAACAATACAGAAAAAATTCAGAAGAATTATACCTATAGCATCTGGAATTTGTGGAAGTTTCCTTTGAAAATCTTGGATCAATCCAAACTACATTATGACCTTCCATTTCAGATCAATTGATTTTTTTTTTTGTGCAAAAAAATGATGTCCTAATAGTTATTTTTATTTATAGAAAGAGATGTAAACAAAATTTTCAGGACCGCATTTTATAAAATTTTAAAAGGCTTATAATTCAACTTTTATACAATCTCTATTTGGAGTAGTGATTTATTATAGTTAAATTTTAGAGGTGGAGCAGAGGAGTAAAAAATAGATGAATCCAAAGGGAGTTTTCTTAAAGAAAAAAGAGAACAATATGGGAAGGGCCCTTTTTCTACATCCATAGGGGCAGAGAGGGGACAAATGTAAACAAAGGATTCGCAGTTGAACTAACCTGGACTCTTCTTCACATCGTAAATAAAAAATTCAGTGACCATAGCAGAGAGACATTTAAAAATCTCCCTTGAAATGAAATTGTAAAAGCTTAAACTCCCTCTAACCTAGTAAAAAACATTAGTCAAAGGAAAACTGGTTCTTTTCAAAGAAAAAAAACACCTTTCTCCAAAACAATTAGGAAACGCCCTGTTTATACCATAGTAGAAAGGAAGCGCTTTGTTTGCCAATTTATGAACGTGAACGGGGGGGGGGGCGTATGTTTCACTAACCTCCCCTTGACTACGAGTCAGATAATCAGTACCCTAACCTATTAAAATGTCCTAACTTGCAAAACACGATCGATTCCAAGTTTCAGGAGTATAGGCAAGGATATACGATCCATAGTATTATAGACAGTAATAAATATATAGCATAAATGAGATTTTTACGAAATCTTATGACAATTTGGTCACACTCTCCACAGTGTAAACTTGCCCATGTCCTAATTGTTTTTTTCTAAACAATCTGATTTGTAATCGGTACTTGAAATCATCAAATATAGCCGCATTTCCTTGCTAAAAACTAGATTCCTTAACGTTCTAATGTTCTAACTGTTATAACATATTTTGTTATAATTAGTGACGGTACTTCTTGGTACTACTGTAAGAAAAAATTTAGATACTTTATTTATCGAGGAGTATTTAAAATAAGAAAACCGCTAAGGTGAATGACGAAAGTGAGATGAAATTAATACAGTCGAAATTTATTTAAATTGCTCTAACAGGTTTAATTTGACGTATTTCAATTTAAATAGTCGTAATAACTATTTGGTAATTTCTGCACCTGAAAATATCCTGACTAAAAGAAATTAGGTGCCTAGAGTATGCTAAAAAATAATTTAATCCAAAACCCGTACTTGTTTACCCCAAATTCCGCTCTACCTTGTGTTAGAAAGAGATAAGTGGATGATGACTGAGTAAAATAAAGATCCACGCTTACCTTCATTGGCATCATCGATAATCTTTGGTTTACCACACCTTTCTTCAATGATACGTCTTCTTTCCGCAGCTTTCCTTTCTTGTTCTTTTTTCAATTCTTCGGCGGCTTTCTTTCTCAACAGTAACTGTAGATAGAGAAAAAGATAGGCGTATATTACATGTGTAAGTAACAAAAAGGTAATGACAATTATTATACACTCCTATGTTCAAAAATTAAGGAGACTGAATAAATCAAACATAATTTATTAGTGTATTGATTTAAATCTCTGTGATCCCCTTTAAAATAATCTCCTCCCACTTACGTCAAGGATTTTTGCAATCCTAAAAACACTTGTCAGACTAGATTTCCGCAACTGCTTTCAAGATGGCCAGCATGTTCTGTTTTATAGCGTCCACAGTTTCAAAATGGTATCCACAGAGTGGTAATTTCAGCTGGGGAACAAGAAAAAATTATACGGTACCGTATCTGGTGAATACCGTAATTCAGGCAAGCCCAAATTGTTCTTCAAAACCGATTGTATCGATCGAATAGTTAGTTTGAGATCCGCAACATCTTGTGGCATTCATATTTTACGATACGTCTTCGTTGAATCACATTATGTGATTTTAGTATAAATACTTTTATTGGGTTAAATATCCAGTGTAGTACTTTTACACTATTATAACTCGTTTGTCGTCTAGAATGTATTTTCTCATTATGAAATAAGGTGTAATATTCCTTTGTGACTGATGGTCGGTAGATCCGTCTTCATATCGATATTTTGCGCTATCTATTCGTTTATTTTTGTTTGATTTTAAAGAGTATCATATCTTCGTTATCTTAAACTATTTTTAATGAACACTGTTACACAATCACACTGTCCCAGGACAGGTAGACTGCTTTCTCTCTCTAAAATCAGATTTATCGCTAGAAGCGAGATCAGTTTTTCCAGCGCCTGCGTATAGATAACAGTGGTGGATCCGAAATTACATCTTTTCTGCAGTTTGGGATTAAAAACTCATTTTTGAATAAGTTCATTAGTTTCTTTTCCACCGTGTCGTTTCCAGAGATCTGTTTAGATTACAAAGAATTATTCTACCACTATCAGCATAAAAAGAAAAGTAAAGCCAGTAATTATTTTATCTGTCTATATTTAGAAAGGAAAATGATAATTTTCTTGCATTTGTATTAGTATAAGTTATGTAATTTTCTTTTATTCTTAGAACGAAAATGACAACATTCGTAGAAACGTTCTAGAAGATTTGCGTGAAAAGTAGTTTTTAAAATTAAAACACAAACGGTTTTAAGTTAATGGTATATATTATGTCCTAATACGGACAAAATAAACATTCGTTTCTCTTCCAAATATAATCCAAAAAAGGATCTCTTTGCTTTCCAATCCAATTGTTAAGATACAAATTTTATTTAATTTCAGAACCTTCGCGTTTCCTATTGTTACGCTAGGCAGGATCAGTTAAGACACATTGAATAGGTCATGTCGAAATAATGGAAACAACATATTCAGCAGTATTTCAAATAACTGGAATTCACTCTCGCTGACAAAAGAGCAAGCCGTTCACACAGCCAAGTACTACAAGTAAACAGTTCTATTTTTTAAATATTACCACCCTTAATTTTTGACTCATTTACGGGTATGATGTTTTTATTTGTCTAAAAAAAATAAACAGCAGTTTTAAAATATTTTTTATTACTGTGGCTACTACCACACAAATGCAACATCGCCTTAAATGTAATGTAAATTATATCGATCTAGTAACAATTAAATAAGTTTAAGTTGTCGTTTTAGTACCAGAGTATAACAACTTCAAATGATGGGATTTAAAATTGCTGCTTACAGAGTATATATTGCAACAAGAATTCATTTAAAAAAAGTTGTACTCACCCTAAGTTTCTTCTTCCTTTCAGGGGTCATGAAACCTTTCTTGGCCTTTTTAGCCTTGGAGGCTTCTTCCATACGGGCACGGACTTCGGCCCTCTTCCTTTCGATTTCAGCTTGTTTCCTTCTCTTTTCCTATATATAGTGTATAACATGTGTTAAAATATCGGCTAAATTAAATACTTAAAAATATTTCTTTAAGATTTCAAACAACTAACAAGAAAATCTATTAGATTAGCTAGTTTTTGGGTAATAATAATTGTATCCAGTTTTGTTTGTTTACATGGAAATAAACCTCTTGACAAAACCTAAAAGTCAACGCTGCAAAGACTGCTATTATACTGCTCACAAAAAGAAGGATGTAAAGCAATTGCCACAACCTGAGTATCTTTGGAGAACAGATAAAAACTGTTGTTGACTACGAATATATTGGCTTCACGCTAGATACGAGATTACCGTAGAACAAACAAATTACAAAAAAAAAAAAACCTTAATAAAGCAAAGATGTGTCTGATAAGTTCTAGGAGCTTGTTTGGGAAAATCTGTGGCCTTAAACCAAAGATGGCACTTTGGCTGTACGTTAGCTTGTTGGTTACATACGGAGCTGCAGCATGGTGGATGAAACAAGAGCAGAGAATGGCAAACACGGAAGTAATTTGGCTGCAGAGGTTAGCTTGCTTATATTTCACCGGGAGCACCCCCACCACAGCTAAGGAAATAATTTGAGGACTAATATCACCCCGAGATATATACATAAAGGGTCAGGCTATTGGAAAATAATTAGCAAACAACACCTATTAAATTTGGGCACACATCTAATTCATGCAAACTCTTGGTTGTTCAATGATATATGATAACGTCGTATAATTTCAAGAAGCTATATAGAATTTAATAATTATGGACGATGAACGATTAAATCACTTAAGGTTCGCAGATGATGTCTCTGATAGCCAACATAAAAGAAGAATTACAAGAACCGCTGATGAAATTAAATAACAAGTCTATAGAAATAGGTCTAAAGATTTACCAAAACTAAATATTTGAACAACGAAAGTGAAGATACCAGTCATTGGTTGCAATTCCAATCTATAGATGGAGACGGAGATTGCGTCGAAGGCAACTAGTCTAGTCTACTATACAGACGGATCAAAAATTTCGAGCGGAGTAGGCGATGGTGTATATACAAAAAAGCTTTAGCATTCGACTAAGGACAAGTGCAACAATATTCACGCAATACAAGCAAGTGTTCATGAAAATATTAGACATGACTACTCTCAGATAGTCAAATTGTTTTAAAGGCTTTTGACACCTATCAGATCAACTCCAAGATCACGATGGAGTATAAACGTGACCTATTAGAAATAGCCTCCAGGAGCAACAGGTTTATCTACTGTGGAATTCCAGGATATTTGGAGATAAATGGTAATGAAAAAGCGGACGAATTAGCATTATTCGGAGTTACAAAACCATACGGGGTTCTAAAAACAGCGTTTGGTATTCCCAAACTGGTGGTAAAAACGACAATCAACAGAGGGTCATATCAGCAGCATCTCGATCGTTTACACGCAATATCGTACCGAAGATCTGCGAGGGGCATAATTAGTGGCCTCTCGAAGAATTAGAACTGACCATATACAAGGAAGTTTCCAGCTCATATTAATTTGGTAGAAGTTTTCCACGCAAGAAATTTTTTTCCATATAGGCACTGTGTAGATTTTTTATCGTTGTATTCTATAAATCAAGAATAAATCAGTTTAAAGAAAATTTTAAAAAAAAGTTTTTCATTTAACAAAAAACATCTAAATTTTGCAAAAATTTAATATCTAAAACCTATTTGATTTAGTGCATCTTATATTTTGTATTCTATAACTACGTGCCTCTTCCAACTTCTTTTTCTGAAAAGAAAAAGAAAAAAAAAACAAAAATTAGAAATAATGTTCGATAGAAAAATATTAATCTTGTTAAAACAGTGTCTGTGGTAGTCTTAAAACTATTAAAAACGTGTAATTAATAACCTGAACTAAAAAACACGTGTTAAATTCTCGTGTTTTGAACAACATTTGCAAATGAATCAACTGACAAGTGAGTTAAAGG
This sequence comes from Pachyrhynchus sulphureomaculatus, assembly GCA_019049505.1. NCBI lineage: Eukaryota > Metazoa > Arthropoda > Insecta > Coleoptera > Curculionidae > Pachyrhynchus > Pachyrhynchus sulphureomaculatus. The sequence continues at coordinate 187,985,548 of CM032449.1, forward strand.
TGCTTGAAATGTGTGTAAGAAAAAAAATGTGTTAAATATGTAATGGTGCTAAAAAATGTGATAACACGAGGATTGTATGATAAGTGCCTGACCTTGAGAAAAAAAAAAAATTACGTGTAAAATATATTTTATTTTTCATCATAGTCTCGTTTTAGCTCAATACACCTATTCCAAAGTTTTTCTATCTTTCGTTATCCCAGCTAAAAAATACCATTTCTCCAAGCCTTCAGGAGTTTAAGTAATCATCTCATCGTTTGAGCCAATTTTTTTCCGCAGAGTCATAATAGGGAATAATCGCTGGGGGCTAAATCTGTCTAATATGGTGGATGCGGAAGCAATTCGTATCCTAACTCAAGGAATTTTGCCATGGCGATGACACAAATGTGCATGCGTGCATTTTCTTGATGAAAGAGAATTTTATACCTCGCCAAATCCGTACGCTTTCCTTTCACAGCATGTTTGAAACGATCGAATAAGTTGACGTAATATTCTCCATTAATCGCTTTGCCCTTTTCAAGGTAATTTATGTGGATTATGTCGCGTGCATCCCACTGTGACCACGACTTTGTTGGCCGATAAAGCCGGCTTGGCCTTCTTTGGCGCCGGTTCGCCACGGAAAATCCACTAAACTGTTCTTTGGTCTCTGATGGGCAGTAATGAATCCATGTTTCGTCAACAGTTATGAATCGACGCCAAATATCATTCCGATTGCACTTTAACATTGCCAAACATTCTTTTGAAGTTGACACACGTGCGTGTTTATGGTCAATTGTGAACAATCGCGGCACCCATCTTGCAGAAAGCTTTCTTATATCCAAATGAGTTGTTAAAATGTGTAGTAAAAAAACCCACAGTCTCGGCAATCTCACGTACTTTCACTCTTCGATCATTTATTATTATATCATGGATTATTTCGATCATTTCTGATGTGGTGACTTCATTTGGACAACCTGGATGTTCTTCGTCAAAAATGCTTGTACGGCCGCGTTTGAATTCAGTTGACCAATATTTTATGATCGATAACGAAGGTGCGAGATCTCCATAAACTTCACAATTCCACGTTTATCCCATCATTCGTTTTCTTCTTACAAAAACCAATATTTTATCACTACTCGATATTCACAAACTAAATCACGCATCGATTTGAAAATTTCAAAGGATTCTTCTGAAAGATTATGTTTTCGAAAAACATAATTTTTTGATAGTAGTAGCCAGGTACATATCATACAACCCTCGTACTTGAAATAAATATTAAATGTGACAGTTGACAAACTATTAAAAATATGTCATCTAGTTAACAGTAAACAATAGAAAAGACAAATACTAAACTTGTATTAATTGTTAAATATGTCAATATTAAAAACTAATGTAGACCTTTGTCAATCCCAAAACGATAATATACAGAATTTTTTTAAATTAGGAAAATCTGTACAGGGTGAGTCAACGATAGAGTAAAGTTCATATTCTCATTTGTTTCGGGAATGACAAAAGAATGTTAAATACAATAGTTTTAGGGAATGCTAATGTGCACAGTTTAAAATTATTTTTGAGTATACAGGGTACTTCAAAAAAGTGTGGCCGATATAACATATGTTTTTTAAAATGGAACATCCTATTTTCTAATTTATTTTCAAATTCTGCGTAAAATCTTATAACTTTTTTATTAATAATGTTATATGCCTAAACCTAGTAGGTTTTCTAATATTTCAAATTTTTAAAAAAAATACTAGTTTTCCGTTTTGTAAAAAATTGCCAGTAGCGCCATTGTTTCTGAAGGTGGAATACTAATAACTGGTACGAACGTTCTATAGAGATGAAAAAAAAGACATATGTAAAGAAATTTGAGTTAGATGCTACAGGGTGTTCAAAATAAATTTATGCATTTCGACTATTTTAAATTAAAAAATCTCAAATTTTTTAAATGGCACACCCTGTATATTATTATTTTTTCTGATAGATTTTACGAAACCCTCCAACTTTTATTAAGTATGTCATATACCTATTTCTAATAGATTTCGATTTATTTTCAATTGTTACCCTTGTTTTAAATTTAATAGATGATAGATGATAGATTTTACGAAACCCTCCAACTTTTATTAAGTATGTCATATACCTATTTCTAATAGTTTTCGGTTTATTTTCAATTTTTCAATTTTTACCCTTGTTTTTAATTTACTTACGCTATAACTTCATAGTTGCCAAGACAAAACAAAAATGTAGGCATTGTCAAATTTTGACATGTCTATTAAGCAAGTAAAAATAGTTTAATTTGTTGTAGTAAATGACGTATAAAGGTAATAGTTATGGATTTTCCAAAAAATGGATTAATTTATATGGTTTATATACTAGGCGAGGCGGGAAAAAATTGTCTTTGGCAGTAAGGATTTACGAAGCGAAGTACCCTCATAAACGTATACCATCTAGAAAATCTTTTCAGTGCTTAATGGAACGGTTTTATGATAGTGGTAGCGTTGAGTATACGGAACGGAAACTAGTAAAACATCGATCATTTGACTTAACACCTTTAGACTTCTTTTTTGTGGGCTACATTAAAGATCGTGTTTATGTGAATCCCCCTACAACACTAGTAGATATGAAAAATAGGACACGGGATGCGTGCAGGACAATAACGCCCTTTATGCTAAAGAAAGTGAAGGAAAATATAGTAAAACGACTAAACATGTGTATTCAAGTAGACGGGCATATTTTTAACTTTTTTTACATCATAATAATTAATCATTAGATACGTTAAACTATATTAAAATTATTATTAACTATTTGTTTATGTTTTCGCAATAGCGTAAGTGTATTAAAAACGAGGGTAAAAATTGAAAAATTCAAAATAAATCGAAAACTATTAGAAATAGGTATATGGTATACTTAATAAAAGTTGGAGGGTTTTGTAAAATCTATCACAAAAAATAATAATATAGAGGGTGTGCCGTTTAAAAAAAATTTGAGATACTCGAAATGTATAAATTTATTTTGAACACCCTGTAGCATTTAACTCAATTTTTTTTTTTTCATATATCTTTTTTCATCTCTATAGAACGCTCGTACCAATTATGAGTATTCCACCTTCAGAAACAATGGCGCTACTGGCAATTTTTTACAAAACTGAAAATTAATATATTTTTTTTTTAATTGAAATATTAGAAAAAACTACTAGGTTTAGGTATATAACATTATTAATAAAAAAAGTTATAAAATTTTACGCAGAATTTAAAAATAAATTAAAAATAGGATGTTCCATTTAAAAAAAACATATGTTATATCGGCCACACTTTTTTGAAGTACCCTGTATATTCAAAAATACTTTTAAACTCTGTACTTACCTTAACATTCCCTAAAACTATTGTATTTAACATTTTTTTGTCATTCTCGAACCAAATGAGATAATAAACTTTACTCTATCGTTGACTCACCCTGTACATCATCTATTAAGCGTGTTATAATGAATCGTGCATTCACACCATGCAAAAAAAAAATAAAACCTATTTGAAAATTTCACTCCGCATAACTTACTGAAAGCCAACAATTTATACATTGCTACCATATCCATAATACCTCAAAAACTAACTAACAAATTATAAGCGACATACTGTTCAGCCCCAAAGTACAGCGCTACCATCTAATATTAATTACAATAATTGTAGCTATTATATTGACTTTATTTCTTTAAAGTTTTCTCAATATATAGCTACAATAAGCTGAAATCTAGACAGTCTATTGAGACTTGAGTAAAAATTCTAAAGTAGAACTATAAACAAATAATAAAAACGTATCCTACAAGAAACCTAAAAACATTACAACAACAATCAACATGCAGAGTGATATTTACCTTTTAAAAATATTAATGGAAGGTCCATTTTTGATCATACTGTGTGACGGAGGGTACATGAAAAAGGAAGAAATTTAAATAAATACAGAAAAAAAATAAAAAGTTGTCAATAAGACACAATTTAAAACAAAATGCATTTTTTGGTTTGGTAAAGGGAGCAGCAAAAGTAAATATTTTATTTGGAATAATCAATATACCTCAAGAGCTACACAGATTGTAAGATATCTAAACATATATAATATCAAAAAAAATTATTCTCCATACTCTGTTAATCAATATGGTAATATTGTGGCTCACTTGGAGCATATCAAAGACATAGTTCTTAAATAAATATTATGAATTTCCGGCCCATTATAATATGTTAACAAGTGATTTTCATGTGATACCCACCTAACCTCATCGTCCGCCATTTTGAAAGGTTGTGGTGTTCTAGAAAATAAAAATGATAATTAATAATTAATAGTAATAAAAGACTACTCAGTATATATCACCACTACACCAAACACTTTATTTTTGTACTCGAGGCGCGTTTCGCTAGCCATCAGGAGCGATGATTGACTCATCAATCATTGCATCACAATCATCGCGAAACGCGCGTCGAGCGCAAAAATAAAGTGTTTGGTGTAGTGGTGATATATACTGAATAGTGTCATTGTGCCAAAGATTCCACATTCCCAACTCAGTAATAAAAGACATTGACGGTTAACATGCCAACTGCCGAATTGCAGTGTTGCCAATTGAATTATATAAATTCAGAATAAAATATGAAATGTATGAGGATATTATTATAAAAATTAGTTTAGATCGTTATTGACAATCTACGTAATATATATAATATATATATATATATATATATATATATATATATATATATATATATATATATATATATATATATATATAAGTATAATATATAAACTCCAGGTAACCCAAAGAGCAATAGAGAGGAGAATGCTAAATATTAGACTCCAAGATCGTATTCCTAACATCGAGATATGAAGGAGATCAAAAGTGACAGATGTAATACAAAGAATATGTATATTAAAGTGGAATTAGGAGGGGCATATAGAAGGGATGAATGATAATAGATGGACACGTCGTATGATTGAATGAAGGCCTGGAGACCTGTAGAGTGTGGCCGGGTGGCGTAGTACTTTGCTATTGTGCAGAAGGTCGAGGGTTCAATCCCGCAGGTCGGTACACTTATTTATTAATTTATTTAAGTATATTTGGCCTGGCCCCATACATAGGTAGTAGTAGCAGCACTACCGCGTTGTTTAAAAGGTGCCGTGAAATACAAAAATGTATATTTCGGCACTTGGATAACGTCAACGGGCATTACGACATCCTCGCCGATATCCTTGGGATATGGAAAAAGGGTAAACTCCCTACAGAGGCGAGGAGGTGAGCGATAAAAATAAAAAGACAGGGACAGGAGAGCCCTATGGATGTAGAAAATCTTGCTCTCTTAGAAACAGGGCTCTTTGTATTGGGGCACATGTGTAAAGTTTCCTTCTGAGGAAATTATTTTCATAGATTTTAAGTCGTATGTGTTGGGAATTGTCCCCTGTTCTAATCATGTGTATTAATTAGTTTACCTAAGGGACAATCTGTATTATTGAAAAGTCAACAATTATTCCAACATTAATAGTATTTTTTATGTATAAATAACATATAAAAAATTTGTTTATTTGTTATTAACCCCTTACAACTGCATACTCCTATGAAGAAAAGAAATAATAAAACCGGTCAAGTGCAAGTTGAACTTGCACAATTAGTTTTCCGTACGTTGATTGTTTTTAAAATAAAAAATTTTGTTACGGTGGTATAAAATGATCAGTGACTTCACAAAACACACCCCAAATGAGTTTTCAACAAAGTTTATTTCCAATCTTTACTGAAAACTGATGACCTTGAAATTTTTTTTTTTTATGTACCAGATAAATTATTAAAGGTAATGCACTCGTGATAATTTTCGTTCAATCTACACCCCGTGAAGAATATTCTAGAATTTTTTAAAAATTTTTTAATCAGTACTTTTCGAGATAAGGTAGGGGACAGCGATTTTTCACGATTTTTTAAAAATAATGCAAAGAAAAGTGTGCGCAAGTATTACATTATATATATTTTTTACTCGTATTTTCACAAGCTTTCATTTGACACCACACTCAATGACCTAGTAAAAAAAAGTTTTTTTCGCTTCCGATTTCACCCCCCAAAACTAACCCCTTAAGTCAAAATTTAACTTTCAAAACTACACGGCTCTGATGAGGCCATCAATTCCTAAATTATTAGCAAATTTCAACTTTCTATGACAAATAGTTTCAGAGAAAATCGGGTGTGACAGACAGACGGACAGACACCGAAGTCATCTTATAAGTGTTCCGTACGGAGCACTAAAAAGAATGACATAATTTTTAAATTTCTTCATTCTGTTAGCCCTGTAAAGGACGTTTAATATGATACATTATAAGCAACCTCTCTAAGCTCCTCTTACACCTTTTTAATTTCGCATATGTTTGACTTTAAATAAACTCCTGGACAAAATTAACGCAACAATCTGAAAATTAATTTATCTTTTTCTTATGTCAGTTTTAAAGTTTATCGAGTATTTGAATAGTAGGCTATGCATATTTTGTTTCATTGTTCTTGACAGAAATCAAAACAATTCGTTTAGATTTACAGTTTTAAAGAATTTTTTAGAAGATAAACAATTTTCTGTAATAATGCGATAGATTTTCTTTAAAAGTAAGCTTATAAATTGTTCCCTTTTTCAAAGTAATACGTTTTTGTGATAGACTGTTTTATTTTTGACCCCGAAGAATTAGAAAAATGAAGCGAACAAGGAATTTAACTGAACACGAGGTAGTGCGAGCCTCAGTTTTATTGGACCAGGATATTGTCAGAGTTATGTTGCCAATTTGTTAGGCAAACATCGTTCTACAATAAGTTGTATGGTAAGACGCTTGAATGAAGTAGGAACTTATTCTAGAAGGTTAGGGCAAGGGCGAAAACGATGCACTAACGACCTAGATGAACGTTTTATAAGACAATATGCTTTAAGAAACAGGACTGTCACTAGTTCCATAATAAGAAACGAACTCGAAGCTGTTCGCAATATCACAATTTCTTCTAAAACAGTTAGAAGACGGTTAAATGAAGCTGGATTAAACAGTAGGAGACCAGCCACTGCGCCCTTGCTTACTAGAGAGAACAGAGTTGCCAGGTTACGTTTTGCTCGAAATCACGAAAACTGGTCTGTGGATGATTGGAAACAAGTTTTCTTCACAGATGAAACTGGGGTTAGTCTAAAACATCCAGATGGTCGTGAGCGAGTATGGCGAAGACCAGAAGAGAGGTTTGCTCCTTGCAATATCTCTGCAAGGATTCCATTCGGCGGTGGCTCTGTTATGTTCTAAGGTGGCATCTGCTTTGATGCTCGCACAGAATTAGTTCGTGTCCGTACGAAATCCATGAATGCTGACTACTATCTTGAGAATATTGTAATAGAACGTGTGATGCCTTTCGGTCATTTTGTGGGGCCCAATTTCCTGTTTATGCAAGACAACGCTCGGCCTCACGTGACTAGGGAGGTACTCGATTATTTTAATCAAGTTGATATACCGATTATGCAATGGCCACCAAAAAGCCCAGATCTGAATCCGATAGAAAATGTATGGATCACCTTAAGAAAAATGTGAAACGTCATATACCTGCACCTAGAAACCTGAGGGAACTTGAAAATGCAGTTATCACAGAATGGGAGCAAATTCGTCAAGATTTTATCCAAAATTTAATTAGAAACATGCGTAGGCGCATAAACGCTGTCATCCGAAGTAGAGGAGGCAACACACGCTACTAGTGTCCCAGTTACACCACTAATTTTGCTACTAGTGTCCCAGTTAATTTTTTTTATTTTTACATAATTTCAACGATTTTGTTATTAGGTCTTAAGAATAATTTTAATTCGAATCTTATAGAGAAATTTGGTAGCTAATTCACTTTTAAAGTATCCGAATAAGTTTTTTCTAACTTTTAGTGTAACCAATGTTCATAAAAAATTATTAAAATTAATTCATTATAGAGATTTGTATGATTTAATATATTGTTGCGTTAATTTTGTCCAGGAGTGTATATATATTGAATATTTATTCTTTATCTAAAAATTCTCAAAACAATATTGAAACTGTACAAAATATATTAACCACTACCTCTGTCCATCTGCACCGAAACTAATTCCTTTTCCGCTTCAGGTATTGTACCAAATTTGTCGTTCGGGAGTTGTCGTGTCAAAAGACAGGCAGATAGATACACAGTCAAGGGATCCAGAAACGAAAAAAAAAAAAATTAAGAAACTTTCGATGTGATTTTGTCGCGAATTCAGCTTAGTTTCCTTAACAAGGGATTAGATTCTTAAATTGCTTGTCATTAACAGCACCCTGTATACCTCGTTAAATTATTTTTAAATAAATCTTATTTCCTACGTACTATAACCTATTTATATCCAAAGTCTAAATCCGAACGAGGCAAATACACAGATGAACTCAAACTTCGCGCGTCTAAAAATAGATCTTGGAACACATCCAACATTTCGAGGCAAATAATGTTGGTCTTGTGCACACGGTCACCTAATTTGGTTTCTCGACTTTTTCGGGTGTTTGGTTACAAAAGTTATAGAAAATATTGTAATTGTATTTCGGTTGTAGGCGGAATATATTTTAATGTATTTTTATTATCATTTGATTTCGAAGATAAACTGCAGTATAAAGTATTTTTAAATCTTATTAATAGATGTTTGAATTTTAATGGTATTTGGAAAACTTACGGGAAATTCTAAAACTTATAATATTGGCAGCTTATCAAATTCTTAAAACATCCATAAAAAATATCTAAATTTGCCAAATTTTAACTACAAGCACGCTCAGCCGCTAGAGCGCATGTCCGTACGTCTACCAGTGGTCTTTCCTTGACATAAACATAATAGTGTGGTTAGCAATGAAACTAACAAGGTACCAAAGCAGAGCAATATTATGTTAACGGACAGTAACTTCTTCTGGGTACCCCTCATGAATTCTTTACTTTTATACGGTGCATGTGAATTATTTTTTTGTACTGTATTGTATGTTGTATTGACAATCCGCACCTTTAGTGATATATTGAAAAATAGGTCTGAACGACTTCCTACTGTCTGCTCATATTTGCATGAGTAGCCAATATCCGAGCATTCAAAGTAAATGAAGTAATAAGCATAATGTCATCTGCAAAGCTGTAGATTAAATTCTTGGATTGAAATGACATAATCGATTGCAATTCTAGCTATTTTTTTTGTACCATGGAATTTTTAATATTTTCTGTACGTTGTCAATAGATTAAAAATTGTTAGTAATCTTAATTCTCTAACTGTAGAATTCTGTAAAATAATCAGCTAAATATTTAATATCGCCGATTCTGGCTATTAGAACAAGGCTATATCCACGGAGAATTAGTTTAACTCAACCCATATATAGATTTAGTCAAATATTAAAAAAACTAAGTATTAAGATCGCTCTTACGGATGAGATAAATTATGAAAAATTTTTGGTTTGTCGACGTGGACCTATGGGGAGTTAATCCGTTTTTGAGGGTCGTGGTCACTGCCGCTGGGATATTTTCAACGAAGTCCTATCATTTCCTTTTCATCGGCAAATGAAGTCGAAGAAATAAATTAAAGCCATTTTGAAATCGCTTAAATCACTCAGGTACTTAAGTGCGTATGGCCCTTAAAGCAATTCATGTGTTTATATTGCTAAGTCTAACAGAAGAGTTGATTGCAGCTTTTCAGCAATTAATTTTATAAGCATTGGACTATATACACTGTCACTACTACCATCAACATCTAGTGAAACAAATGTAATAAAATGGCTGACATAATACTAGTAGAGGTTGCTGCTTCTAACAACAGCATCTAGTGGAACAAATGTAATAAAATGGCTGACATAATACTAGTAAAAGTTGCTGCTTCCAACAGCAGAAATATAATAGCTAGCGTTAGTACTTCTACTTCCTTTTTCAGAAAGTTCGGTTTACTTTTGGGACATAAGAGTTAACAACGAGGTTCCATGTATATTGTTCCTCAGTGACGCGATAACTAAAAAAACCGTTTCTAGTTTTAGCCTCGTCAAAATTAATGATAAATTTTTAGAAAAATAAAGGAAAAAGGAAAACTTTATAATCTGGCAAATTATAGACATTTTTCACAACAAGTCCATATATGCAGCAGCATCTTTTACTAATTAGAAAATAACTTTTCCGGGTTATTTGACAATTCTAGGTTCGTAAATATTTTCGGATATTAACGAAACTTTTCCGTGCTATATTTTTTTAAATATTTTGCCCACTGTTTCTATGTCCGATTTTTTAACTCTTTACGGCTAGAAAACCGGCCAAGTGCAAGTCGGACTTGCGCAATTAGTGTCCCATACGTTGATTGCTTTTAAAATAAAAAAAAATATTACGGAGATATAAGATGATCAATGACTTCACAAAACACACCTCAAATGAGTTTTTCAACAAACTTTTTTTTCCGATCTTTACTGAAAAACTAACGACCTTGACATTTTTGTTTTTCTTTATATACCAGATAAATTATTACTCTCGTGATAATTTTCGTTCAATCTAAACCCTGTGGAGAATAGTCTAGAATTTTTTCAAAATTTATTGGTCAGTACTTTTCGAGATAAGCGGGGAGACAGCAATTTTTCGCAGTTTTTTAAAAATAATACAAAGAAAGGTGTGCGCAAGTATTACATTATATATATTTTTGAACTCGTGTTTTTACAAGCTTTCATGTAACACCCCACTCGATGACCTGGTAAATTTTTTTTTCATTTCCGATTTTACCCCCCAAAACTAACCTCTTAAGTCAAAATTTAACTTTCAGAAGTACACGGCTCTGATTAGGCCATCAATTCCTATATTAGTGCCAAATTTCAACTTTCTACGTCAAATACTTTCGAAAAAAATCGGGTATGACAGACAGACGGACAGACACCGAAGTTATCTTATAAGTGTTCCGTACGGAACACTAAAAACACCAAATTGTCCCTTCTATGATAAAATCATATATAGTAATGTATTTTCATTGCTTTGTAAGTGCGAATATGGAAAAAAAAAAAGCTGCAGTATTTTTCGGAATGTCCCAAATTTAAAAATGTACATTTTATTTTGATTAAAAGTAACTTTTTTAATGCGGGCACAGTTGTCAACTCGAAGAAATATTTCTTTTAAACTAACAAAACCATTTATCCTCTTCTTAGTTTGTTGTTTATAATATCAGTAACGATGTAACTGTCAATTTTTGACAAGTTTAGTATCGTTTTTACAATTGTAATCTGAAAAAAACTTAACGCATCTCTTAAGCAAGAGCAACTGAAATACAAAGCTGTAAATAACAAATATTTTGACGTCGAAGTAAGTATTATACAAGAGTACATTCCAGAAGTTTCCCCTTTTAATCAACACGTATAGTATTAAGTGTTTACTGTCATTACTAATTGCCTAATAACAAAAAAATCATATTGTTCCAAACTTATACCAACATTTCAAAGAAATTAAAACTCTTTCGTCCTGGTAAAGATTTTAAATATTGGAATCTACCCAGCGCCCCCTCGAAGAATTTATTTTAATAGATTAAAACGTAGTTCTCTAAACCTGAATATTTATTACTTTCGATTAAAAAATTAATTTAAAAACAGAATTTCCAATTATAGACTCAATAAGTTTTGGTTGGCCCCCGTACTATATAATAATTTATAATCCTTTCAGCAACATTACTCCACCATTCATATACAATACCAAAGATTCCACAAGAAAACTCGCATCACTTAAAATTAATCACTAAAAATTCACTAAATCACTACTCCATCACTGAAAAATAATTCCAATATGGCGACGGTCGTTGCATAAGACCATTATTTTGTAACGTACCTGTTCTACGTTGGAAAATATGAGCAGCTTCTCAGGGGGCCCTGTGCTGACTGTCTAGTTTGCCCCCCTGAAATTTTCACTAAGCGTCAGAGGTCCCCCCACTCTGGAAAATTGCTGCGTTCCTTGTTCTCTGAATATGCGCTAAGTTTTAACCTATATTTTAAATTAATTTATTTTAAGTTGGAATTAACTTTTTTTTTTCCTTTGCTAATGGAAATATTGTAGATTTTTGTATTTCTTTAAGTTTCAGAGTCGCCAGGTACATCGCTTTAGGAGAAGAAAGTTAAAAGGGCATGGTTTCAGGTTAGTGAGTTGTATAATTTCAATGATATTATGAACATTGAGATAATTTAATTACAAACAAGGTTATTTATAGGCTAACATATATTGAACTAGCTGAAATTAAGAATATTGAACTAACTTATCTATATATTAAATCTACGTGGTTTCAAAAAATTTGCACCATCCATTATAGCCCAGTCGCCAGGGGTTTTAAGGTTTCATTAAATGTTAATCGGCTGCATTTTGGCACACAGGTAGTTTTGTGGACTTTGAATACGATAAAAAAAAGTTTGCTAAAGTCTGATGTATGCTAAGTCCACAAAATCCAAAATAAAATCAAAATTCGGTTTTTCGGTAATATCTAGAAAAATAAAAAAGATATCGGAAAACCAATAGTACCACGTGAAAGAGCGGGGAATTTTACAAAAAAAAAGTATATAGATTTTTTTCTAGATTTTTTTATTAGCGTGAGAATTTATTAAAAATTCGGATAGGTGATTTAAATAGGGCGCCAAACAGGTTAATTTAGAAGTATACGCGCACCGTTCGAAGGTTAACCGATATTACTTGTTTTCAGAGTGTAAAAAAAACTAAAAGATAGCTTTTTAAAGAGGAGACTTTCAGCTTTCCGATGATACTAATAGTTTTTATTTTTGTTGTTTTATAATTTGTAAAACTTAAAACGAAATTTTTGTTTGCATGACGTTAACGGGCATAGAGTAAATTACAAATATTTACTAAAATATAGCATATATCATTATTAAACCTTAAATTTCAATATAAAAATAATTAAAAATACCTACGCTGTCCATGTTATTTAAAAATTGAGTTTTAAAATATGAAAAATTGTCTGCTGGCAATATTATATTCAAATGGTCAAAAAAAGTCGGATTTTTAGTTACAGTTAAAAGTATACTTGATATTAGAAATTCATTAAAAACTTTCTCTTTTTTTTAAAATTTTGCTCTTAAAAAAGTGTTCATGATAAACGTATTTTTTGCTTATTATTAATCATACAACTTAAACTTTAATTAAAAAAATATATTTAAAGATGGGAAAAGATAAAAGTCTAAGCTTTAAGTATAAAGTATTTATATTTCATTTAAACTTCCAGGTACAAAAAAAAACAGTTATTGAAAACACAAAAATTCTAAATTACTCGAAGGAATTTTGTTAATGGCGTTAATAATTATTATTCTATATTAGCTTTAAACGAGATGGTATCTATACACAACAGGGGTTTCCGCATAAGGTACTACTTGCAGATAACAGCTGTTCGTTATTAAAGGTTCGTCGTGGTTACTTGCTAATAACGACTCTATTCAAAATTATAAATAATGATATAGATTCTCCCGCTATTCTGTCAAGGATAAATTTTAGTGTGCCGCGTATAACTAGCAGACAATATAACACTTTTTATCTACCTATTCCAAGAACAAATATATTAAAATTTTCCCCACTTTTTTCAATGTGTAGTATGTATAATCAAGAAATAAGCATCGACTTTTTCAACACATCTATGTTAAAGATGAGTAAAATATTGCAACACTGATGGGCTGTGGCATCTTTCTTTTCTTATTGTTTTCATATCTAATTGTTATTACAAAAAGTTCTTCTTTCTCACATTTGATCAGTGTGGTTCCATGTTGGGCTGACGGGCCAAAACCAAGTCAGCACAAACGCTATTACCATTCCGTATTAAGGAATGACCTGACAATGTTACATGTTTTCAAAATCACTGACTTCTGAATGTTTCTGTGTATGTCTGTGTTGAGTCCTAATTGCACTAAATGTGGTGTGAATGTTATTGGTGTAACGCCTGTGGCTGATATAATGAGGGGGACAATGATGACTTTTTCTTGTCTCCATAGCCTTTTTATTTCCCTTGCAAGGTCTGTGTATTTGGAAATTTTTCCTGTGTATTTCGTTTGCATGTTTGTGTCGTTGGGGACAGCTATGTCAATTAGATAAGTGACTTTTCCTTTTTTGCACTGAAAAGTAATATCGGGTCTATTGGCGGAGACTGTTTTATCTGTATGGATACCGATGTCCCAGTAGAGCTTGTAATCTTCATTTTCAAGTATGGATGTTGGCGTGTATTTGTAGTAGGGATCTGTGTTTTCTATGAGTTTGTGTGGCTAGTGCTGAACTACTTTGGCAGCTGAATCATGCCTGGCTGTGTACTCTGTTCCGGCCAATATTTTACATCCGCTCGTTATGTGCTCGATCGTTTCTTTCTGCTGGTGGCATTTCCTACATCTGTCCTCTGCAATAGTCGGGTCTTTGATGATATGCTTTTGGTAGTTTCTGGTTAATATGACTTTATCCTGGATGGCAAGTCAGAAGCCTTCAGTCTCAGGGAATAGCTGCCCACCCTGTAACCAGGTGTATGATTGTTTTTTATTTACGTGGTCTTGTTCTATGTGGTATCTGTGTTTTCCGTGGAGTGCTTTCTCTGACCACGTTTTCATCTTTTCCTGTTGTAATTGGGTGTGACTGTGTGTGTCTGCTGAGTGGTCTGCCCGGGCTAAGTCGAGAGGTGTGTAGGTTTTGTCTGCTTTCACTGTCGCTGTGTGGAGGCTGGTTTGCTTGCTGTGAAAGAATTTCCTAAGTGTTTCTATTTGTTTTGTATGTGATGATCTGATGTCTATAATTCCTCTTCCTCCTGCCCTCCTCTCGATGGTAAGTCTTTCTTTGCATGCGTTGGGGTGTAATTTCCTGTATTTGGTGAATTGAGATCGTATAAAGATGTGAATATTTTCTATGTCTGTTTGTGACCATTTGAGTATAGGTATAGCGAACGTGTTGATGGCTTTAGTGAGATTCTTATCATATCTAATTGTTATTATTATTATTATTATTATTGTGATTGGAATTTGTATCTGCTTAATACTCTATTATTGTAGTACATTTCTATGTATAGTGGCTCTTATCTGTATTTTCGGCCTTGTAGTTGGGTCTTGTAACCTGTAAGGCATGCATGATAAATAAATAAATAAATAAATATTGGATCTGTAATTTTGAATTTTTCAAATCTGTCATGGGATTCTTAATCAGCACCCCAAAAAAACCCTTAGTAGTCAATTTCGAATTATTTAGCGATATAGAGAAACGTTAATTTAATCATAAATGAGGTTGAAAGCATAATTCCCATTACAACTGAAAGGGGTTAAACCAGCCATTTTATTTTAAATTACGGTTTTAAAACCAAAAAAAAATCTATAAACTATTTTTTTTTGTAAAATTTTCCGTTCCTTTATATGGTGCTATTAATTTTTCGATATCTTTTTTATTTTTCGAGATATTTAAGAAAAACCGAATGTTTTATTTTCGATTTTGTAGGCTTAGCATACACTTTAGAGCAGCAACCTTTTTTTATCGCATTATGCAGCCTGTTAACATTAAATGAGAGCTTTTCGTCGAAATTTGCCTCTCACGAAGGGACTATCAGGAGCATAGCCTAGGAGAAATGTAAGCTTTATTGTACATACCCATCCTGAAAAAATGCACATATTTAGTTCTTGTTCCAGAGTCAAGAATAAACGAGGAAGATTGTGAAGAATATGCATGAGAGAGAATGAAAATGAAGGTAAGGATTTGCTGATGTTGTGGATAATTCTGGTTTTACGTCATATTGAAGGGGCTGTTATAGGAAAATACTTTTTTCTTGATCTACTATTGAATGTATCAAGATAATAACTAATTACTACGCAGACTAGCAGCCAAGACAGTTGATATCACCATGAGAGAATAAAACTAAAACCATAAACTTTAAATTTGGGAATCAGGAATGCCTTACGTACTCGACAAATGGATTTAATGCCGTGAAGAGTTATGTCAGGAAATCGTCCCTGTCTAAATAAAAAATAGAGTAAATCTATATGAAACTAAAGAAATATTCATACCTAGAACACAAATTAAAGTGGTGGTTTAAAGCCCAGGATAATAGCTGGCGTCAGTTTATCGACTATACAAACCAAAATGCAGATTTTAAGTCTTAAAAGGGCCAACTCCAGTGTAACTGCACTTCACGTGAAAAAATCAAATAAAGTAACCAATCTTCAATGATGTATCATGCGCGACTTGCGACATTATTTTTTAAGTTATATTGTAATTAAAATTAAATTCTAACCAAGTTTTTGAACTACGTACTAAACATTTTTATTCATAAATTAAGAGGCCATCCTACTCCAGACCACGGAAATTTCGCGTTTTTTTTGGGAATTTTTTTTGAAAAAAAATGTTAGACATAATTAAAAAAAACTTTTTAGATATTTTTTATTAAACCTCTGGAGTACATTCACAAATTTTTTTATGTAGCTTCGATTCCTATATATATTCCTATATACGTATCTGCATACGGGCGTCTTAAAAAAAGATACTCACTCGGCTCCATGATTCCGACTTCCAGCAACATCTGAAACAGAAGAGACAAAAATATTCTTAAAATATAGGAGTTTAGTTCTCGGCTGAACTATAGAAAAATTTTTACTATGCGAAGTAACAAATTGGCAGCTACTCGAAACTGCGGGTTCGATTTTTACCAAATTTTCGGCTCAAAAATCGTTGATAAAAAAAAAATTTCAGAGATAAAAATTTTTCCGTAGTTCGGCCGAAAATGACAGCATTTTTGAATACTGTCAAAATTTCGAAAAGATTGGATAAGCGGTAATGACGGAACCACGAAGCCGAAGTCGAAAAAAGTAGTTTGGAGATATGCGCTTTTAAAGATTTCGATCACGTTTCCAACATGATAAAATTAAAAAACTCATACTTACAGCTAATCAACTATTCCAGAGCCATAAAGTAACCCTTCATAAAACTCATTTTGTTTAGTATTAAGTATTCTCCGAGATAATCTTGCTTCTTTTGACTGAGCTTGAATTCTTCCTTCTGTATGCGTGCGCCGACTGCGTTTGCCTGAAATCGCGCGTTGCTCGTGCTCTCCTAAGACACGTAATATCTTCCAAAAAAATAAGATATCGAAAAATTACACATATTCTTGAAGATACAAACTATAAAAAAAATGCAAAAAAATCGATTTTTTAAAAATTCTGGAGTAGGATGGCTCCATAAGGCTCCTAAAAATGTTCAGGTTCTACATAATAGATAGCATGACATGACAATTAGACAGAGATTTTTTAAGTACATGAAGAATCAAGGTATATATGAATCTGTGGCCAAACTAAAATTTATCTTTTAGATCTGGAACATTCAAATTATTTCATTGCAGAGAACGTTTGATACAGATACATAGGAAAATATTTTGATATCAGATCAGAAAGCTCGGTTTAAAGCAAGAACTGAAAAAATCATCAGGCTTGAGGATTTTTGAGGATTTGCTGCTGGCGGATCGAGGAGGAAAGATCCTAGTTATTGCTAAAGATTCTGGAGTATTCGTAACTACAGTTTCCAAGATTGTGCACGAAGAGCACAAACTGAGAAATTCTCAAGAAAATTTGACCACTTTAGACAACTACAAGAATTGATTTTAACGAACTATCACAGGCGATGTGGCTTAAGTGTTCTATTGGGGTCTCCACCTCCAAAAAGGACGAAAATCCAATCGTCTTCTGGAAAACTGATCGCGACCGTTATTTTGGGACTGCAAAGAAATTTGGCGTATTAAATGTATGGAAGGTTTGGGACAAGGATAAGGAAGTTTACAGAAGGACGATTCAAGAATTTGCTGTTGCATGACTGCTGCAAGTTCAAGCCATTACCAAAAGCTGTGGATTCACCGAGTTACAACATCCACCCTATAACCCCGGTTTAGTACCCTGCGACATTTTTTGTTCAAACATCTGAAAAAAGACCTCGGATGATGAGTTTAAAGCCGCTGTAGAGCTTTTCCGAGACGCAGATAAACAAAAAAAAAAATTAGATCGAATAAAACAAATCGAGAAATACTGAACTAAGTATATTAGTATAGATGGTAGTTATGTAGAAAAATATATATTTTTTAAGCTCTGCTAGTTAGCCTTCATGGCTAGGTAGATAACCTAAAAAAATGGCCTCGTACTAAAAGGGTTGTATTACAATGCTAAACAAAATTACCCTGGAACTAGTAGTATAGCCCAGTTCAATGGCCAAGTGTGAATATACATACAAAGAGCTATTCGGTATGGAAAAAAATGTAACATGAAACTAGGAGCTACTTATACAAGGAAGGGGGGTGGGAGTAATTAACAACCAAGGACAAAGTTTCTTGAAAGGAAAGGGGAGAGATTTTTCATAGGGTAGAACTTTAAATGCTTACACTCAATTTAAAAACTGGTGACCTAAGGAGGATCCTTGCCGCTGGCCATTCAAAAAGGGTAATCTCTATTTAGGCGGGGAGGTGACCGATAAAAAACCTTAATCTCCGCTAGTTCGGTAAACGGGCTACGATACGCCATCCTGACAAGCTGTTAGACATCCCTCGGTCTCTGACTTACCGACTGTAAAAAAATTAAATGTCAGATTTTTCCGGCAGCTTTAGAGAATCGATGTTTCTGTAAAAGACTTCATGGTGACTTCGCTACAGTTCACCGCCATACCAGGTTGTTCCACTACAACTTCCATAGCCGTAAACAGAAATACGATTACACACTCTAAGCTCAAAAGGCTTCTTGATAACGTAAACAGAGAATCTAGGATGAAAACTTCGATTAATGTACGTGATTGTCATATCTTAACATCTAGTTCTCGCAGTTGTTTTTTCATTTACTTTACTACTCTAAAAGAATAGAGTACCAATACAGCCAGCATATTAGTAAAGAGAGTTCTGACGACCAGATTTTTTTTAGTCGTTTCCTCTTATTGTTATTATTAATACCACTTAGGTGTTTCTAATTTAAAAATCTGGAACGTAGCTTAATATACTAAGACACGATATAACCAATAAGGATCCCTCATAGAGACGAATTTAGATCGTTTTCCGCTCGAAATAGGTTTTGCAACGACTTGATACCGAATACCGGTAGGATACAATAGCTAAACAGCTCCAATATAGAATACTTATATTTTCTGCTGTATGCGTAGGTGTTATAGGCCAATAAATGAAATGTTTTAAAACAATACTCATAATATTCTTTCCGTCTTATTGCTTAAATATAGTTATTTACGTTAAAAGTGCATGTCACCAAGTTATAATTTTCCAAACGATTGTATAGAACAGTATTTGTTTTATCTGACATAGCCTATATCCAAAAATGAAGTTCCTGATAACATATTGCTTCTAAATATTATATTTTAGAGCAAGTATTCATTTTCTATCCAAAACTATAAACCTCTGGTTTTACGGTCACTTGCGATCATCCAAATTATACCTTTCGGCCTACAGTTAGAATTGTTTTTAAATTTAAATAAATATATTTGGCACTGCGTCAAATGACGTTATCTATTTTAGAATTGTTTTGATGGTCTTTTCAGTTCATGTCATTCATTAACTTTTAAAAATACTATGCAGTTATATATCTTTTATAAACATTATTTTACTACTCAGTATATATCACCACTAATCCAAACACTTTATTTTTGCACTCGACGCGCGTTTCGCTAACCATGTTAGCTTCATCAGGAGCGATGATCATCATCATCGCTCCTGATGAAGCTAACATGGTTAGCGAAACGCGCGTCGAGTGCAAAAATCAAGTGTTTGGTTTAGTGGTGATATATACTGAGTAGTATCATTGTGCCAAAGACTCCACATTCCCAACTTAGTAAACATTATTTTATTTGCAAAAAATTGTCATTAATTGTATTTTAGTTCATTCTGGATATTATCATTTTATCCAGAGTAGCTCTGAAAAGACCGGTAGTATTTGTTAAGAACCAATTTCGCAGATTGTTTAGTCAGGAGATACGCCTGTGTCCCCTTTTTCCAAAAATTTTTCCTTGAGGTATTTGCTGCAGTAATCTACCAGGTGTACAAATATGAAATGCGGATTTTTTTTCTAAAAAACATGTTAAATTAGAAAGAATGATAAAAAGTGCTTTATTAAAAGTATGCTCCATAGCTTGTTATACATTTTTCCCATCTTTCAGGCAGTTTGTGAATACCACGCCAGTAAAAATATTCCCCTTTTGCTGTGAACCATTCATCGAGCCATTTTTTCACATCTTCGTATGACCTAAAGCGCTGCTCAGCAAGTCCGTGACCCATCGATGCAAACAAATGGTAATCGGAAGGAGCCAAGTCTGGTGAGTAAGCTGCATGGGGTAGAACTTCCCAGCTGAGTGCTTCCAACGTGTCGCGAACTGGTTTCGCCGTATGTGATGGAGCATGGTCATGAAGAAAAATGACTTTGTGTTGCCTCTTTCGGTATTCTGGCCTTTTTTCAAGCAGAGCACGGTTCAAATCGGTCAATTGTTGTTGGTAATGTTTAGTATTAACCGTTTCTCCAGGTTTTAACAGCTCATAATAGACCACGCCCCTCTGGTCCCACCAAACACAGAGCATCGTCTTTCTGCCAAAGCAATTCGGTCTTGCGGTCGATGTGGATGGTGCGCCTGGGTCTACCCACGATTTTTTGCGCTTGTGATTTTCAAAATAAATCCACTTTTCATCCCCTGTAACTATACAATGCAAAAAAACGATTTCCTTTTGTACCGAGCGAGCAAAATGTCACACGTGTTTTTGCGCTTTTCAATTTGCCTGTCGTTCAACTCATGTGGTATCTATCTACCGGTCTTCTGAATCTTTCCCGTCTCTCGTAGCCGATTGGAAACAGCTTATTGACTAACGCCCAATTGCTCGGTGAGTGGTTTTTGTGTTTGCGAATCATCTTCGTCCAACAATACTTGCAATTCCACATCTTCGTATTTTTTTGGCGGTTTTCCACGTTCCTTGTCTGCAACATCGGTCACCACTTTTGAAATGCCGAAACCATAAGCTTCTCGAAGTAATCGGTATGAGTTTTCTTCAAATGAAAACAAAAAATTAATGTTGTCCGCGAATGCTCTTTGTTCGGTATAAATTTCAACATATTGAACACAACAAACACAACACTTTGTATACACTTTTCCAATTTATCACTCGTACACGTCTGACACTTGTTTGATGAAACAACAAAATGGCGCAGTGTCAAATCTTTGTAGCACAAACTGCGCTGATGCACCATCTGTTGTCTGAAAATCCGCATTTCGTACTTGTACACCTGATATATCTGTGGGAATTTCTCACTATGTGTCCTAAATAGTCCAATTTTCCTATTTTTAACAGTTTCCATAATTTCCAGTTTCATGTTCACGCGACGTAAGACATCCTCGTTGGTAATATGGTCAATATAAGAAATTTTCAAAATTCTGCGATATATCCATAATTTAAGTGCTTGAATGAGTCTTACTTTTGTGCTTAATTTTATTGCTGAGCTTTTAAAAAGTGATGTCATTTTGAGGAACATTATTCTAGCTTTTTCGATACGGCAACAACTTCCAGCCAGTGATCCCACTGTGCCTTTTTTTATGAGTCTAGCACACGTACTGCAGGGAACTCGCTAAAGCGCTACAGGGCGACGCGTGTGCGGGAAAAAAAGCGATTTACGCTGTTCTTGAATCGCTGTAAATTGTACTCGGTGGGAAACACAGTCCTGGGCAAATTATTCCAAAGGAATGATGTTCTCCATATAAAAGACTGCTTGAAAAGCGTTGTACGAGGAGTAACAACCTGAACCTCATATGGATGTGAACTATTAGCGCGACGTCGACGTGTACTTCTAACATGCACCGCTCTGGGAGGAATTAAGCAGGCTACATCCTTCGAACACTTTCCATGAAAATACGTGTAGAATAGGCTAAAATCGCCAACCGTTCTTCGATGTTCCAGCGAATCAAGGCCGCCGGTCAGTTTCGGGTCTCCAATCAGACGAACAGCTCTTCTCTGAATAGAATCCAACAAAAACAATGTATGTTTGGGAGCGGAGCCCCAAGCATGGGAGCAGTATTCCATAGTTGGTCGAATTTGAGCTTTGTAAAGAATTAACAGTTGTTGTGGAATGTAAAGCTTTCTGGTTCGAAATAATATTCTCAACGTTTAAGAAACTCTCCTCGCTATACCTCCGACATGTTCATGCCAGGACATACTTGCTCCCAAATTAACGCACAACAAATTGAGTGACGATGTTAGAGGAATGGAGTGCCCCGCCATAACTATGTCGGGTTCAGCAACGTTAACTTTTTTAGAAAAAAACTGCCGCCTGGGTTTTTGTAGCGTTAAATTCCACTTGGTTACTGTCACCCCAAGATAGAATTTCTTCCAGGTCTTTGTTAAGTTGAATGACTTCCTCCTGTCTGCGGATATTCGTTTGAGTAGCCGATGTCCAAGCGTTCAAAGTGAATGAAGAGATAAGTGTACTGTCGTCTGCAACGCTGTAGATTGAGTTTCCGGTCTTTTCCAGCAGATCGTTAATGTAAATGAGAAAGAGAGTAGGAGATAATATGGAGCCTTGGGCCACACCGGCTTTAATAGTGAAGGTATAAGAAAGAAATCCGTCGACTGCCACTCGTAAAGAACGCTCTCTGAGAAAACATGAGAGCCACAAACAGAACTTGCAGACATACCATAAGAGCGTAGCTTAGCCAACAGTTTATCGTGCCAAACACGGTCGAATGCTTTGAATATGTCAATATGTCAAGAGCAACCGCTCGAGATTCTCCAAAGTGTTCAATTGCGTTGTTCCAAATATGTGTTACATAAGTCAGAAGATCTCCTGTTGATCTATGTTTACGAAAGCCATATTGGTGATCGCTAATAATGTTGAACTTGAAATTGTTTTTTTTTTTATGGGTCTAGCACATGTGCTGCAGGTAGGTCCCTAAAGCGCTATAGGAGCGACACGTGTACGGAAAAAAAAAACCGATTCACGTTGTTCTTGAATCACTGTAAATTGTACTCGGTGGAAAAACACAGTACTGGGCAAATTTATATATTTAATAATACAAAAAAATATTTTAGAAGATGCTGATTGATAGCCTTTATCATGGTACCTAGATATGAATATTGTGAAGTTCTTTGTATTTGTTGATTGTTAACCATCAACAAGGTAGCACGAACCAGAGACTTGTTAATTATCATGTAGTTCATTATTTTGCTGAAATCTTCTTGAAAAATCTATTTGAAGTTCATCTTGTTGACATCAAATCATAGGCAAATTAGTTACTGAAACGCCTATTTTTCAAATCACTGTCATTTTTAACTGCTAACATTTAAGCTTCCTCTTCTTCTAGCCGTTCCCTGTCATTTGGATATAGGTCTCTCTCATATGTTTTCATATGTCCTGTTTTGAGAAACTTAATACCAATTGAGCACCGCTGATTTTTAATACGGTCATACTAACATTATTGAGGTCTGCCAGTACTTCCTTTTCTCCCAATAACCTTCTATTCCGGTACTTTTCTGCTGCTCCTCCAGTTATCAGTATTTTTGGCCACATGACCAGCCCAGTTCCACTTGAGGGAAGATATTCTTCCAATTATGTCCTGGACCCTTGTTTTATTCCTCACTCAATCGTTTAGTTGGCGGTCCCAGTATGATATGCCTTGCATTTTCCTTTTAATTGCTCTCTGGTGAACTTTCTGATAACTTTGTTTGTTAGAACCCATCTTTCGCTACCATATGTTGTTACTGGCGGAATGCATTCATTATATACTTTACTTTTGAGATTTAAAGGCAGTTTGAACTGAAAGACTTGCTTCATTTTACTGTTAGCGGCCGATCCCAGGCGTATCCTTCCATTGACTTCCAGTTCTTAATTCACTTTTCTGATTGTAACTTCCTATCCTAAGTATAAATCTACCGTTTCCATTTGTTGCCCGTGTATGGATATTGCGGCATTAAGGGTTGTTTGTTCGTTCGTCATGAATTTGGTTTTTATGATGTTTATCTCCCTACCTTTTCTGCTTAGGTTTGTAATTCTCGAAGTATTTCTTTCAATGAGATTTCGTTTTCGGCAAAAAGCATCATCAGCAAATCTCAGGTTATTGAGTCTCTCTAGTTACGTTAAGCCACCTCGTGAAGGCTCTTGAAGATATCTTCTAGTATCAGGGTGAATATTTTGGGTGATATATCATCCTGTGTAACTCCTCTATTTATTTTTACTTCCTTGGTATCTTCGTGTAATCTTACTTTCAGTTTGAGTGGTCACTGATTTTTTTCAGTATGACTCTTGGATTATTCATCGCTTTCTCAATTGCCCAGAATTGCACTGTGTCAAAAGCTTTTCGAAAGTCGATAAGTGCCATCCAGGCTGTGATATTCTATTCAATTGCCTTTTCTATAAGTTGTTTGCTATGTGTAGATGTTCGATTCTGTCAATTTTTTTTCAGGAGACGAGGATTTTTTGGGTTGGAAAGTTTCAAATGACTTGTCTAATCGATTTGTGATTATTCTCATGAATAATTTGTATATTTACGATAGAAGACTAATTAGCTTATAGTTCTTCAAATTGCTAGGATTTTAATTTTTTGTATATCAATAAAATTATGGCAGTTTCCCAATCCCTTGATATCACTTCTTCAATTAGACCTTTATTGAAGAGTTTTTTAGCTCTTTATTTAATGGCGCCCTCCCTCTTTTAGCATTTCTGGCAAGATATTTTCTCCTGCTGGTTTTTAAGCTATGTGATCTAAAATATTATATTTAAATAAGAATGAATACTTTGGTAACTCTTTCAAAGAAAAAATCTTTCTCATTGTTATGCTTTCAAATAATTCACAATCTTCTACATTGGCTCTTTCGATTACTTCTTCATTTCTTACTCTATCAACCCACGATATTCTCAACATTCTTCTCAGCATCCACATTTCAAATGTCTCTAGCTTGTCAACAGACGAGATTCTCAAGGTACATGTTTCAGCATCATATAATAGAATGCACCATATGTAGCACTTAGCTATCCGGTACCTGAGTTGTAGGTTGAGGTTTTTGTTACAGAGAAATTTGTCCAACTTTATAAAAGTTGACCTTGCCTGCTGAACTCGGGCTCTAATTTCCATGTCCGGGTCTAACTTATTATTTATAAGGCATCCCGGATATCTAAACTTGTTCTATACCCTCGCCATTTACATAAATGCGGACGTTCTGGATTGGGTTTCTACTAATAATCACGAATTTTGTTTTGTTTATATTGATGTTCAATCCAATATGTTCTCCTGCTTTGTGTATAGCTTTCAATAAGGCCTGAAAAGCGTCTACGCTATCTGTTGAAATGACAGTGTTACCCACGTATTTGGCGTTGTTTATCGGAACACCGTTCACCTTGATATACAGATCTCTCTTCGACACTGCCTCGACAAAGGCTCTTTCGATATAGATGTTAAACAGCATGGGCGACAAAACACAATCCTGCCTAACTCCCTTCTTTATTAATAAATTTATATAAATTAATTAACGGAATACTTCGTCATAAACATCTTGCTCCTAAAATCAAAGCTATTGAATCTAAAGTGCTATGTTTGAATTTTGCATTACCATCATGCCGTTCAGTAGATTCATATAATGCAGAGAAGATCACGTCAAAATGAAGAAAAATAAGATCTTCAAAGTTCGTAGAGAGAAATAGTTAGCTTGAGAGTTTTCTTTAAGACAACTTTGCCTTAAACTATTAAATTAACGTCTTCAATTGGACCCCATTGGACAAGCAAAGCTGACAATCCTATATTATTTATGTTTTTGCAAAGCTATTTGATAGATAAATTTGCAAACTCTGCTGGCTTGAATTTTCTAATACAATCGCAGTTGAAAACACTGCAAAATATTGAAGTTTGTGATATATATAAAGTTCACGAGTAATGACTTCATAAGAATCATTAGCAACATAAATCTGTAAAAAGTTATCACATTTTCTGAACAATAATTTGGCATATCCGCTCAGCAGCAAAGAACCCCTCATCAATCTTATGGAAATATGTCTTTTTGTAGAATTGACTAATTTTTGGATATGTTGTAGTCCTTGTTGCTCTGAAGAAATAGCTCCATATACATAACATGATTTTATGAATGGATTTCGCGCATGAATTTTTTTTCCGCAGGGCCGAGGATATTCTTGTCAGTATTTGATAAAATTGATTAACTATGCCTGTCCACTGTGAGTCAAAAAAGACTAGGGAGGAGAGAGGGAGCATAGATAGAATATTAGTATTCAACACATATGCTGATTCTGCGGTTGGAACGCCCGTAGCGCGAAATCTATTCATAGAATTATGTTACCTCCATAGAGACATTTGTTCAGAACGACGAGGACTACAACATATCCAAAAAATTAGCCAAATCCACAGAAAGGCATATTTCCATAAAATTGGTTCGGGCTTCTTTCTAGAGTTTAGATTTTAGAACCTCCTCTCTTAATCAGTCATTTATGCAGTTATAAACCCACTCCTTTTAAGCCTTCTACCACCAAATAGATCGTGTAAGGATCAAAATACAACTTTCTTTTTTTATTTTTACTAACACTTTCTATATCAATATTTAAAATGATTTTTTTTTTCTGACTCAACACTTAAAGGCTGGTTTGAAAAGTCCGTGCAAAAATAAAAACTACTTATGTGTTTGGGGTAAACCTTTTTTATTTTTCAACATAGTCTCCTTTTAGGCTTATACTCTTCGTCCAACGATGTTCTAGTTTGTTGATCCCTTCCGAATAATAGGATTTGTCCAAGTCTGCAAAATATCCATTAGTGTCTGCAATCACCTCCTCGTTTGAATAATATCTTTGTCCCGCCAGCCATTTCTTCAAATTGGGGAACAAATAGTAGTCCGAGGGAGCCAAGTCTGGAGAATAAGGGAGATGTGAAACGAGTTGGAATCCTATTTCCATTAATTTTGCGACCACAACTGCTGAGGTGTGTGCTGGTGCGTTGTCGTGATGGAAAAGGACTTTCTTGTGGGCCAATCGCGGGCGTTTTTCTTGCAGCTCGGTTTTCAAACGGTCCAATAACGATGAATAATATTCACCTGTAATAGTTTTACCCTTTTCCAGATAGTCGATGAGGATTATCCCTTGCGAATTCCAAAAGACAGTCGCCATAACCTTTCCGGCCGAAGGAACGGTCTTCGCCTTTTTTGGTGCAGATTCCCCCTTGGTAACCCATTGTTTTAGATTGTTGTTTGGTCTCAGGAGTATAGTAATGTATCCATGTTTCATCCACAGTGACGAAACGACGCTTAAAGTCCTCCGGATTCTTCTGGAACAGCTGCAAACCATCCTTGCAACACTTCACACGATTCCGTTTTTGGTCAAGCGTGAGCAATCGCGGCACCCATCTTGCGGATAGCTTTCTCATGTCCAAATGTTTATGCAAAATATTATGTACCCGTTCAGTCGAGATGCCCACAGCACTAGCAATCTCACGCACCTTAACTCTTCTGTCATCCATCACCACATCATGGATTTGATCAATGATTTCTGGAGTCGTAACCTCCACGCCGTGTCGTAACCACTTATAAACTATTCTAATCGAAGGTGCAGAGCCACCATAATGTTTATCAAGCTTCTCTTTAGTCTCCTGAGGCGTTTTGCCTTTCATAAAGTAATGTTTAATCACCACACGAAATTCTTTTTCGTCCATTTCTTGAAAATCACTCGACTTCCTTGATTCACACGAATGCCAAACACAAAGAAATAGACCAATATGGCTGAAACTTGGTGTGCGTTCATTCAAGAGATGCTACTAACTAAACATGACCTCGATACGCGCCGGTGGTACCATCTCTCGGACTTTGCACGGACTTCTCAAACCAGCCTCGTATTCTAAGATGTCTTGATCCTGCCAATTAAATACATGAAAGGTCTCAATTCATAATTATTTAAATATTAACGACTTTGTGTTATTTGAAACTCTCTTACATTATGTTAAAAGTGTATTAAGTTGTATGCTGGCAATGCTTCAAAGTAAAATTACCTAAAATATGTCGAGCTATTTCAGTATTGTTTTGATAAACAGTGATCAATTCGCTATTTCAGTTAATATATTAGTGTAGCACCTACCTCTGTTTTTCTCGTTATTCGAAAATATTATATCAACACTCCCACAGTTAGTTTTTAACATGATTTCTTTTAAAAAACTGTAGTCATTAACAGAGATAAAAGAATTCAAACTATTTCACCTTAAGAACCTAACAAAGAATCCTTAAAATTATATATTAGAAGCTACCCCTTTTAACCTCCACCCTTTCAAGATCCCTGATAGTTTTGATTACAAAACAACGAAGTACCTTTAAAATTAAGTTTTTTTGAGCCAAAATCAAAAAGAATATCAAATAATGCTCTTGGATAATTTTTGAAGTTACTCTCTTAGTGCATTTCAGTCTCCTCTACATGTTCCACCCTCTATTCGAAAAAAAACAGCTTTTAAAAGAAAGTAAAACACAGGTCAATAATACTGCAGATGATTTCGAAGAATTCTTGGATATAGTCTGACTTTTTGGTAATAACAGTCAGACATAGTCTTACGAAGACCACGAGAACGTAGAGTTACTGAGCTACATTCGCTATTATTGTTTATAAAGTGTCTTTAGGGAACTTGCATGAGTTGTACTTTTGAAAAAAGTCAATTTTTAGTGTTCCGTACGGAATCTTTATGGGATAACTTCGGTGTCCGTCGGTTTGACTACACAGCCCCACAAAAAAAAAAGTGAGGTATACTTTTGATGCGATATATCAGATCCGTAGTATTTTTGCCCGCTGATCACGAATCTGACGTCAGAATATCGCCATCACATCTCAATTTTTTTCTAACCTCAAAAAATAGGTAAAAATTAGTAAAAATTAAGAAAAATATACTCCTAAAAAATTGATTCAAGCTTTTTCATGAATCCAAAGATGTATTAATATGTATTCGGACACGCTAAGCTAATATTCATCGGTTGGATTAAGCCATACAGTTCTGTTTTCTTTCTAACCTCAATAAATCAGACAGATATAGTGCTTCTCGAATGCAAAAAACGAATTCAAATTAAAATTCAACCGATTCTTACCAAATTTGGTACGCGGGAGTTTTTTGGGTTGCTGATCATGAATCTGAGGTCGGATTTGCAAAATTAAAAATGGCGGATCCAAGATGGCGGACAAAATTTTTGAAAACCAACCGATTCCTACCAAATTTGGTATACAGTTAGGGAATCCTCAAACCTGATACTCTTAAACTCTAAACCCTGAAACCTTAGACTCCCACACCCTGTAACCTCAAAAAATAGACCTCAATAACCCTGTAACTTTAAAAATGAGACCCAATAAACTCAAAACCAGAACTTTTAAACCATATACTCTCAAATAGTAGACCCTTAAGCCCTAGAATTGCGAAGGTTAGACCCGCGCCTAACTTTCCTTTTTTTGGCTGTATCTTGTTCTTTTTTCCGCGAATGACCTATTCAAAGGCTTTCTGCCCAAACGCTTTTGAGGACTTGTTTCTCTTTTTAGCGACCAGCAATAGTCCGCTAGCATATGGTCATCCCATCGTCCTTGATACCGATTTTCTATGATTTTCAGATCTTGGTGAAAACGTTCCCCTTGCTCCTCACTGTAGTCACCAAGATTATCTGGGAAATCATCGATGTGGGAGTCCAGGAAATGTAATTTTAGATTCATTAAGCAACCTAATGTTTGAAAATTTTTTACCATTTTCTCGACTATTTCTTTGTACTTAGGACTTTCATTATTTCCCAAAAGTTTGTTGCGACTTCTTTAAAACTAAGCCAAGCAGCTTTTTCAACTTTATTCATTTTAGTAACAAATAATGAATCTTGAAACAATTTTCTTATTTGTGGCCCGTCAAATACGCCTGCCTTAATTTTAGCTTCAGAAAATTTCGGAAATTTTTTATGCAAATATTTGAAACATGGGCCATTTGTATCTAATGCTCTCGTGAATTGCTTCATAAGTCCAAGCTTAATGTGAAGCGGGGGAATAAGAATTTTTCCTGGATCTACCAATGGTGGAAACAATACATTATTTTCACCAGAAGTGAACGATTCTCTTGTTGGCCAAATTTTTTTCTTATAATGACGTTCCCTGTCTCTGCTATTCCACAGACATTTATAACAGGGATAAAGTGTAAACCCTGACTATTGGCCAAGCAATATTGTTACAATTTTCAGATCTCCACAAATTTTCGAGTTATGATCAGCATATTTTATTTTTATCAAAAGCTGCTTCATTTTTTCATATTGCTCTTCCATAACTGTGGAATGAGCAATCGGAATGGGAGCGTAAACGTTGGTATTATGCAGCAAAACTGCCTTAATGCTCCGTTTAGAAGAATCAATGAACAGTCTCCATTCTTCAGGATCGTATGAGTTATTTTGAAATTCATCCATTAGACCTTTTACATCGGTACAATATGAAAGTGACAATTCCTCGTCCATTGTGAAATATTTTCGAAATTCTTCATCTCTGTTTCTATAATAAGAAATCGTAGTTTCTGGCTTAAGTAGATGTCTTTTCTTTAAAAAGGAAGCAAGATGCTCTGAACCATCTTTGGATAAGCCTAAATCTCTGACTAGATCACTAAGTTCTGACTGTGATACGAGTATTGGTTCTGGTTTACGGTTGTATGGTAGAAATTCTTTATCTGTGTCACTAGTATATGATAGGTTGTCACTAGAACATTCATTAGTAACAGTGTTTGAATCTTTTTCGACAGTCTCAACGTTTTCGGCATAACATCCAGCATCAAGTGGTTCAGGAGGCGGAATCAGTTTAGTTGGTCTTGTTACTGTCGAAACATCGTTATAAGTAATAGTGCTTTTATTTTTTCGGTTATGCCTAGATATAACATTCATACAAAAGTAGCAATCATTTTCACTGTATGGTCTATTCCATATTGCTGGTCTGGAATATTTAATCGCCTTCTTATTGATGTACAATATTATTTTGCAAGAACTGCAAATGATGTGGGGAACCCAATCTGTATCCTGGTGCTGTATTTCAATGTTAAAACAATCCTTATATAAGGTTTTAATCTTATCCGTTATCGGTGACCCCATTTTACTCAATACGTGTTGACAGCAAATATAACAAAATGAATCACTGTTTTTATCGCACTTATGAAAAGTCCTTGTACCGTGAGACCGTTTTCTTGTAGCATTATACTCTACATGAGCCAAGTCACCCACACATGAAGAGCTACGGTCGCTGGATGACGACGGCTGCGGGCCCACTTTCCCACCCTGACCAACCGCCGATACTGGGTTTTCTAGTCCCTGCATCGTAATTCTCTTTCTTCTACCTGCCATGACGGCATCTAAGCCGTTATCCAGGGACTCTGCCGGCTAGTGGAGTAACACCGTTGCCCACCGCCACCACGTGGAGGTGCCCTGGATGCAGGTAGAAGAATAAAAATCGACCGATGGATTTTCTCGGCGTTCAAAATGGCGCGAAAACATCTGCCATCTTGAATTTTGCAAATCCGACCTCAGATTCGTGATCAGCAACCCAAAAAATCCCCGTGTACCAAATTTGGTAAGGATCGGTTGAATTTTAATTTGAATTCGTTTTTGCATTCGAGAAGCACTATATCCGTCTGATTTATTGAGGTTAGAAAGAAAACAGAACTATATGGCTCAATCCAACCGATGAATATTAGCTTAGCGTGTCCGAATACATATTAATACATCTTTGTATTCATGAAAAAGCTTGAATCAATTTTTTAGGAGTATATTTTTTCTTAATTTTTACTAATTTTTACTTATTTTTTGAGGTTAGAAAAAAATTGAGATGTGATGGCGATATTCTGACGTCAGATTCGTGATCAGCGGGCAAAAATACTACGGATCTGATATATCGCTTCAAAAGTATACCCCACTTTTTTTTTTGTGGGGCTGTGCTATCTTTCTGTTACACACGATTTTCTCCGAAACTATTTGACATACAAACTGGAAATTTGTTACAAATTGATAGCCCAGTCACGTGTAGTTTTGCAAATGAAGTGATTTAAGGGGTTAGTTTTCGGGAGTAAAATCAGACGTGAAAAAAAAAAATTGTAAGGTCATCGGGGGAGTGTCAAATGAAAGCTTGTGAAAACACGAGCTCCACAATATATATGAAGTAATACTCACACAAACTTTTCTTTATATTATTTGAAAAAAAAATCGCCAAAAATCGCTATCCTCTCGCCCCATCTCCAAAAGTATTAACCAGAAAATTTCAAAAAAATTCTCCATAAAGTGTAGGTTGAATGAAAAATATTACGAGAGCATTACTTTTAATAGTTTATCAGATATATAAAAAACAAAAACCGGAAACAAACTTTGTTGAAAACTCATTTGGGGTGTGTTTTGTGAAGTCAATGATCATTTTATACCTCCGTAATAATTTTTTTTATTTTAAAATCAGTCACGGTACGGAACACTAATTGCGCAAGTCCGACTTGCACTTAGTCGGTTACTTGTGATACTGACGCTCAGTGAAAACATAATCCGTAAAGAAGCAAGACCATTGCCATTTTATAAGAACACAGACTGGGATAGCTTTAGAACTGAACTAGACCGTGTAATCAATCTACGTGTGCCCCTAAAAAATGATGACCAACTTGACTTAGAAGTGGAGCGATTTACAACGATAATACAGAATGCAGCATGGGGACAACACTCATATAGTGACTCATAAAACCACTAGGATCAATTATCCAGTAGAAATACGTAATCTCGTTAAAGAAAAGAGATGTTTGAGACGAAGATGGCAACAATCGCGTGACCCAGCTGACAAAACCATCTTAAACAATAAGTCCCAACAGCTGAAGCGGAAAATTCAGAAACTGAAAGAATAATCCATTAACAATTATCTCAGCAGATAAAGAAAGAAACTACTCGCTCTGAAGAGCCACTAGAAAGACCAAGAGGACAATTATTCAAAATCCACCTATCAGGAACCATGACGGAGTTTGGGCTAGAGAAGATAAGCAGAAGGCTGAGGTCTTTGCAGAACATCTTGAAAGGGCGTTTCAACCACATAATGGACCAGACAATCAGTTGTCCATGATTAGCAACCTGGACGAAGCGAATATAAAACTGATTACGCCAAATGAATTAACCAGCGAGATCCGCACCAATCTAAACCCTAAGAAGGCGCCAGGTTACGACCTAATTACGGGTGAGGTATTGAAACTGCTTCCGCGCAAGGGTGTAGTGATGTTCACATATTTGTGCAATGCTGCAACTAGACTTCGACACATTCCTGATAGCTGGAAGGTGGCGGAAGTTCTAAAACCTGGAAAGTCACCTAATGATATTAAGTCATATAGGCCGATATCGTTGCTCCCTATCATGTCAAAGGTCTTTGAGCAACTCCTTCTAAACAGGCTAATACCAATTCTCGCAGAAAAGAAATTGATCCCAGATCATCAATTTGGATTCCGCAGCCAGCATTCTACAATAGATCAGATCTATCGAATAACGAACCTGATTGAGAAAGCTTTAGAAGATAAACAATATTGTTCAGCGATCTTTCTCGACGTAGCCCAGGCCTTTGATAGGGTCTGGCACCAAGGTTTGCTTCACAAGCGACAAAATACGTTGCCAGGAAAATACGTTCAACTTCTGCAGTCCTATTTATCTGGTAGGATCTTTAGAGTGAGATATGAGGCTGCATATTCAGACTTCAGAGAGATCAATGCAGGTGTCCCACAGGGTAGCGTCTTAGGGCCTTTCTTATACTTGCTATACACGTATGATCTACGTAACTAAAGACGTGACCCTCGCAATATTCGCTGATGATACTGCAATCCTTGCCACAGGACCAACAGTACAGGAAGCCACCAGAAAACTTCAAGCAGCTAGCGGCAGGATACAGGAATGGACTAGACGGTGGAAAATAAAACATAACGAGCTAAAATCAATACCAATTTCACATATCGAAAACTGGAAGAAATACCATCAGTTAACTTAAACGGGGGTTGTGGTTCCATATGCCAACACCGCTAAATACCTGGGTATGACCCAGAATACAAAGCTCAAATGGAAAGAACATGTGAAGAAAAAGTGTGAAGAGCTTGATATTAGATTTCGACAGATGCATTGGTTCATGGAACGATACTCGAAAATGTCAGTAGAAAATAAATTACTACTCTACAACCAGATCTTTAAACCAACTTGGACTTATGGTATCCAAATATAGGGATGTACAAGCGACAGCAATGCCAAGATTATTCAAACATGACAAAGTAAGGTGCTGAGGAGTATCGTTGATGCTCCTTGGTACGTGAGAAATTCAGACCTTCACAGAGATCTAAAGGTCTCCTCTGTTAAAGAAGTGATCCAACGAGGAGGTCTTACATATACTCGACAACGCCAATCTGCACCGCCGACTGAAGAGGACTAAACCCCTCGACTTGGTGTAGTGAGTGATGTGAAGTGAAACTAAAAGCAGAGCATGGTGCAGTGAAACAAAGAGCAGAGCATAGTGTAGTGAAACAAAAAGCAGAGCATAGTGTAGTACGAGATCCTATATGGAAGTGCAATGAAAACTTCTCGTCATCAATGGATAAACAGCAGTAGGTTAAGTTTTAGTTTGTAAGAATTTTGAGAGGCAAATTGATGGTTGTTCATACTTGAACAGTTTCAATGACAAATGAGAGAAAAAAAAATGTTATATTATAGCTTTGTCTCTTTTGGAGTGAGTGCTGAAAACAAACTTGAAAAAAACCGGTTTAGTTTCATTTTTATAATCTTAATCACAAATGAAAACCAATTTTCCGGTCTTATACTGCAAAAATAATAACTTTAGTTGACTTACTAGGGCTCTTGTCAATTTAAGTCCTTACCAATCAAATTAGAGCAGTTTTAAAGTTACATCTTGTTAGTGATCAGATAGATTATTTTTATATCGTTCGAATTGTTACATAGAAAGATTTTGTAATTCTCACAAATGTATTATAGCAGCACGAATTATCTGTTACGAGCCGACGAAGTCGGTTATGCCTTCCTCCACTGGAGTGAATTGGAACTCGGCAAGATAATATTACAGTAACCAAAATAAATCGTAATTCGGCAGGACTATGTTCAGAGAATACCTGATCGCATGAGGGAGAACTTCTGATGCCAAAGAAAAATAAAATTTCGCGTCGTTTTCCTCCTGTATGGTCTGGCTTTGTCCAGATTGGTTTAGTTTCAAGTCAGTCAGTCAATTCCGGATACCATCAGAGCATCTGTTTCTAAAGTTGAACAAATCATGTACGCAGCCTTAGACGCATTTTTAGTGTTCCGTATGGATCACTTCGGTATCTGCCCGTCTGTCCGTCTGTCACACCCGATTTTCTCCGAAACTATTTGGTACAGAAAGTTGAAATTTGGCACAAGTACAGGAATTGATGGCTCCATCAGAGCTGTGTAATTTTGAAAGTTAAATTTTGACTTAAGGTGTTAGTTTTGTGGGGGAAAATTAAAGTTTTTTTTAGGTTTTGAAGTATACCAGTCGAAAGTCTAACATTTTTGACATATCATGACGTAATTCCCATCATTCCTCTGTTTCGGAAAAGCCCGTAACGTTAACCTAAATTTGCTTGTTTTTAACGTTGCATATATGCTCAATGTAACAGCCATAAGATTATACTAAGATTCACGTTGTTCTTGAATCGCTGGAAATTGTACTCGGTGGGAAACACAGCGCTGGGCAAATTATTCCAAAGAGATGATGTTCTCCATATAAAAGACTGCTTGAAAAGCGTTGTACGCGAGAGTAACAAGCTGAACCTCATACGGACGTGAAGCACCAGCGCACTGCTTTGTGAGGAATTAAGCGGACTACATCCTTCGAACACTTTCCATGAAAATACTTGTAGAACAGACTCAAGTCGCCAACCGTCAAAAGATATCGCCGAGATTTTAAGCGTAAATTTTCGAGAACAATGCAAATGGAAATATTTTCTCTCTAATTTCCTCAGATCCATACATTTCGAGTATTAGAAGTTTACTTAAAAAAAAATTAAAATACTTACCAAGAGATGTTTTAGCACTCCTATTAGCACCTGATGTCACCAGTGACATCCTCATCACAATTTGCACAAAATAATTATATAGTTTCGTCTAGCGATACAGATTAATTTTTTTATTCTTGCAACAATTAAATTATATGTTAAAATATTCAGTTGCTATGTGTTACTAAATATTAAGTTATTTTTGTTTAAACATATATGTATATATATATATATATATATATATATATATATATATATATATATATATATATATATATATATATATATATATTATTTATATATATATATATATATATATATATATATATATATATATATATATATATATTTATATATATATATATATATATATATATATATATATATATATATATATATTTAAAAAGTTTTACAACTTATGAAAAGACATGTTTCGTTTTATATGTAATAAAATTTTAAAA
This sequence comes from Pachyrhynchus sulphureomaculatus, assembly GCA_019049505.1. Lineage (NCBI taxonomy): Eukaryota > Metazoa > Arthropoda > Insecta > Coleoptera > Curculionidae > Pachyrhynchus > Pachyrhynchus sulphureomaculatus. The sequence continues at coordinate 188,021,983 of CM032449.1, forward strand.
TATCGTTTTATTATACTGAGTTTTATATAATTTTTCTTATTTTGCGAATCACATTCATAATTAGCGACCTCAAAAACTATCTAAATCCAATTTTGATACAAGCCGAAACAATTTTAAGGTTTTGGCCAGCATTTAATGAAAATTGGCCAGTGTGCAACGTTGGTATGACCATATTAAAAGATCAGCGGGACGCAATTGGCATCAAGTTGCTCAAAACAGGGGCATACGAAAGCACATGAGAGAGGCTTATATCCGAAGGATAGAGAATGGCCAGAAGAAGAAGAAGAAGAGGAAGCCCCAAATATTGCTTGTCAAACGAATTTACTTTCGAGGCTGAAGATTGCCAGAGGCCAGTGGAATCATGCTCTGTTTCATATATAAGTAATCGATTGTCCTTATAACAAATAAATTATATATAATCATTAATAGCTGCTCTTTTATTTACATTTAAAGTCGATATTGAAATAAAAAATAATAATTTTTGTTTGAACTTTTCATGCCATCTGGTTACCATGGAAAATTCGAAGGATTTTACGAGTATCATTCTTTTTTACCAATAACCTCTGAGTTTTTAAGTGGTTATATACTCCTCGAATTTTGAAAAATTTGATATTTTTTTACAGATTTTTATTCTCTATACTTTTAAGAATTATTCAAAAAAAAAATCTTAAAAAAATTCCATTCCATTACAAAGTTATAGCAGTAAATGTGACCTGGTGTCGGATTGGGACCACTACCTGTTTTCGGACACTGTCTGCAATATAACTTTTTTTTTTAAATATTAATAATTACTTTTTCTACAAAATATCAAGAGGTTTTTTTTTTAATTTTTCTAAGAGACAATTTTTTGTAAATAATTAAATATATATTTTTGGGTTTGAAACACCGTAAATTTTTAATTTTTGAAAAAACACTGTTTTAATTAATTAAAATAAATTTAGTTTACAAAATTAATTTTATTTTTACAGATTGGATTATTTTTGGTGAAGTTATCCTGCAGACAAGGAGGCGCCATAGTTTTCATATACATATTTAAAAAAAAAAGAATTTCTTATAATTTAAAGGACAATAAAAACATATAATCGCCATTCTTTTGTATTACTCACTTCATAACCTTTAAAATATTTTTTTTAATATACATACTTTTTGCAGCGCCCAGGTGTATGTAACCCCTTAAGGAAACTACAGGAAATTGTGTAGATATAAAGCTAAAATTATAGCACTGAATAGTTTAATTACGATAATATAAAAGCAGAAAGAGTTTTATATCTGAAGATGATTTAATATTGTCTGCCCACTTGTCATATTCGTTTAGATTATAGTGACCTTTAAAGGTCGCACTCCGCTTTCCTATAAAGTCAACCTTTAATAATACAAGGCAAATTACAAGAAAATATTCGATTTCAAAAAAAATTAACTAGATTTAGTTTCAGTGCACTTTTTGTCATCCCTTAAGCCGATGTAAAACAAAAACAGAAACCTGTTACTCCAGTTCTCAGGGGAAACAGTTGGTTATGTTACTAATACTAGATAGTATGGTTTTACCCTACATATAAGGAACTAAAGACAAAGTAGTCAGAGTGGCTTAAATTTTCCCCCAATTTTCAACCGATGTAATTAAATTAGGTAGTGTTTAATATCACCAAAAGGTACTAACTGAATAAAATTTCCTATTCTTCGGTTACAGTATATGGGAGCGATACTGGAATATCGAGTACTTCTTCTTCTTCTGTCTACGTGTAGACGTAGGTATCTTCTAATCTCTTCCATGTTCCCTGTCTTTTGCCACCTTTAACCACTGCTTGCCTGCTACTACTCATATATCATCGACCCATCGTTTCTGAGGACGTCCAACATTTCTTCCTGTTTATCTGGGTTTCCATTCCGTGTTCCTATACACCCATTTGTCTCCAGATGATCTAGCTACAGTTCCTGCCCACTTCATCTTTGCCGCCTCGAGAGTTATGTCAGTGACTTTGGTTCGTCTCCTTATCTGCTCGTTATGAATTCTATCATTAAGGAAGCTTGTCTGTAAGTCACGAGCTCTTTAACAAATGCTTTAGTGATCGATTCCAGTCCATAACATGTAGGTTGAAAAGTTAAAACACATTTTTTTTTTGCAAAATTCGACTTTATTCATCAACATAGTTTGCTTCAAGAACGATACGATCAGCCCAACGCTTTGTAACATGTCTATACCTTTCTTGTAAAAGGATTTGTCTTTGCCTTCAAAATAGGCCTCAGTTTAGGCGAAAATTTAATAGATAATAGTCACTGGGGCCAAATCTGGAGGATACGGTTGATGAGGAAGCAATTCGAACTTCAATTCATGCAATTTTGCCATTGACTTGTGACACGGTGCAATGTGTTGATGAAAGAGCACTTTTTTTGTTCATTTATGACCGTTTCTTAGCGATTTCTGCCTTTAAAAAGCACCAATACCTTTATATAATATTCGCTACTGATGGTTTTTTCCTTCTCAGCATAGTCGATGCAAATTATTCCCAAAATACAGAGGCCAAAGCGTTCCCAGCCGACTGTTGTGTCTTTAGTCGCTTCGAGCGGCTTTCACCGGCTGCTGTCCACTCAGCTAACTACCGATTTGATTCCGGTGTGTAGTAGTAGTTCCATGTTTCATCCATTGTCACATATCGCATCAGAAAAATCCTTTTTATTGAGCTTAGACAGGTCCAAATAGCGCTCAGAATCATCAACACGTTGTTGTTTTTGCTCGACTATGAACAAACGCGGTACTCATTTCGAACAGAGCTTTCTAATGCCCAAATGATCATGCAAAATATGACCAACATGTTCTTCTCATATCTTTAAGGTGTCAGCTATCTCACGCAATTTCATTTTACGATCATCTAAAACAATTGGAATGGATTTTTTGATGTTTTCCGGTGTAACAACCTTATTTGGGCGTCCAGAGCGTCTAGCATCATTTGTGTCTGTACGACTGCATTTAAATTCAGCATACCAGTAAATGATGAGCGATTTTCCAGAGGCAGAGCCCCCGTAACACTTATCAAGCCGTTGCTTTGCTTGAACGGTATTTTTTCCCATCAAAAAACAGTGTTGATTAAACACACGAAATTCGATTTTTTCCATTTTTTAGAAAATATCAAAAGTAACGTCACTAAAACCACTGTAACTTGTAAACTAATCGTCCAAATGTCATGAAATTTTGACACGTATCGTTTGAAGGTTGGTACGTCCTAAAAATCGTATGGACATGGACATCTATGTGTCAGACCAAAAACTTTTCAGTCTACGTGTTATGTGCTGACCGGTAAAATACAGGAATTTTAGACTTAAGTTTTTAGGTTTATAGGTATTGAAGTACTTTTTAAGATATGTCTTTCCCAAAAGCTGCCCTTACCAGCCTTATTCGCCTGGTAATTTCTGCATGCTAGTTCTCTTTTCCGATCTTAATAGTCTGACCTAAATAGTCTCGTCGACGCGTTCTACGTAGTTATTTCCTATTTGTATATTGGTATCTTCAGGGCTCATAAATTTCGTTTTTTTAAAATTCATTTTAAGACCTACCCTTGCAGAGACCACATTCAGCTGGTTCAACATTTCCTGTAGCTCACTGGTGTGATTAGCTATCGCTACTATGTCGTCTGCAAACCTAAGGTGACTCAGTCTAGCGCCGTCGATGTTGATGCCCTTCTCATCCCAATTTAACTCCGGTATATCCGGCCATCGTAAATAATTTAGATGAGATAGTATCTCCTTTTCGTACTCCTCTCTTTAATGGTCTGTTGTTAGTGACAGTTGTTTCGTCTATTTTAATATGTATAGATGCTTCTTTATACAGGGTGGCCCAAAATTACCGAAGGGGTTTGAGTTCATTATAACTTTTTATTTAAGACATAATTATAAATTTTTTTTTTTTTTTAAATACAGTATATTAATGGAGAATATTTTTAATTTAATTGTGAAAAATTATATCTCGCAAGTGGTGGTTATTTTCTGCTTCGCATATTCGTGCTCTTTCCAAAACATTTTCCATAACCTTTCGCAAAACTTCAGGTGTTATGTTGTTGATTTCGTCGCGTATATTGTTTTTTAATTGCTGGATGGTTCTAGGCTTATTAATATAGACTTTTCCTTTCAAATAACCCCAAAGGAAAAAGTCTGAAGCGGTTAAATCCGGTGAACGCGGAGGCCAATTAAAATCGCTTGTACGCGAAATAATTCGTTCACCAAAGATGTCGCGTAAAAGAGCCATTGTGTCCCTCGCAGTGTGCGCTGTGGCTCCATCCTGTTGGAACCATATTTGCGGATGGTTTTCCACGGCTGGCCTTAAAAAATTTTCCAACATTGTCCGATATCGAACACCAGTGATGGAAACGGCGACACCGTGTTCATTTTCAAAAAAATATGGGCCAATTATCCTTTCCGCACCAAACAGTACACTTAAGTGGGTGTAATTGTCGCTGTTGAACTACTCTTGGATTTTCCGTAGCCCATATCCTGCAGTTTTGCCTATTAACGAACCCATTTAATTGGAAATGGGCTTCGTCGCTCATAATTAAATTATGAATAAAATCATGATTTTCTTCTGCTTTTTGCCGGAAATAAATTGCATAATCAAGTCGTTGCTGGTAATCTGTCGGTTTCAATTCTTGGACAAGCTGAATTTTATATGAAAACATTCTTATTGTATGCAAAATTCTCTGCAGCGACCCTCGTGAGAGGCCAAGTTGTGTCGAACGTCTCCTGGTTGATGTTTCTCCATCTTCCCGAATACTCTCCTGTACCCGTTCAATATTGTCATCCGTGTGCACCGTTCGTCGTCTGGCGGCACCAGGAAGGTTCCTTACTGCCCCTTGTTGTCGAAAATTTGCAACCAGACGGTTTATTGTTGACTCTGAGGGTCCAACCCGCACATTAAAATAACGACGATATGCACGCTGAGTCAAAACAATGGACCGTTGATTTGAGAAATAAAGTTCAACGATTTGGGCACGGTGTTCAATTGTGTACTGTTCCATTTTAAATTCCCCAAGTCTTCTTTACAAAATACTGAAATGAATTAAAAAACAAAATTATAATAAAAAAGTTATAAGGAATTCAAACCCCTTCGGTAATTTTGGGCCACCCTGTAGATGTTCTCTATTATTTTTGCATATCTGGAATCTATTCTTGCATTCGCTAGAGATTTTAGAACTGACCAGATTACAACATTACCAAATGCCTTATAAAAATCATTGAAGGCCAAATGTATTGGTACCTTATATTCTGTACATTTTTCTGTTATAGTACGTATTGTGTACGGGTGGTCGAACGTGCTAAATCCCTCACTTCGCCCTGTATCTATATTATGCCAGCTGGACCTTATCATTGCTTGCCTGAATTTTTTATAGACAATGAATATTGGCATAGCAAATAAATACATCAGAGCTCTTTAGTGCGGTAAAAAAACATTTAAAATTGCACAGTCTCGATACAGCAATATTACGATTTTATTCCCTCTCGGGTAACACCAGGAGTATTGGACCTTGAAAACCTTCTGCTCTTTTGTTTATAAACAATTAAAATTTTCAAAACGAGTTTTTTGAGCTTAAAATGCGAATAACTACGGTTATATACGTCGAATCGAAAAAAAAACAAACTCTTCGTAATGAAATTTCTACAAATCCCCTTTAGTTTTAAGTCGCTCAAATGTATACATAATCTACAATATTGAAAAAACCGACAAAAAACGTTTTTTTTTTTTTTTTTTTTTCCTTTTATTACCGACAAAGTGAACAGATCGGCTTGAAACTTTCAGAAAATATGCTTATTGTTATAGCAAAAATACCTTGAAATTTTGGTTCAAAAATATTGAACCCAGTGGGCACAATTGAATTTACAACAAAACACTGGTTATTTAAACACAAAATTTCCACAATATTTTTATTTTTCAGTACAACGCGTTTCGCTAACAATGTAGCTTTGTCAAGTTCGTTATATTGAAAAATAAAAATATTGTGGAAATTTTGTGTTTAAATAATCAGTTTTTTTGTTATATTTAATACTAGCCGGGACCGCGGCTCCGCTCGTGTGGACTTGATTCACTACTATTGTCACTGCTTATTCCTTACCCAACGTAATAAAATACCTCCCATTATCTCCGCTTATCTCCCATTATTTCTCCTTATCTCCCATTATTTATACTTATCTCCCATTATCTAATATTATCTCCCATTATCGAGGCTTATCTCGCCTTATGTCGCAATATTTCTCCTTATCTCCCATTATTTCTCCTTATCTCCCATTATCTCACCTTATCTCCCATTATCTAGGCTTATATCGAATTGTATAGGACATATGTATAAATTTATAAAAACATTATATTATCGGATAAGTGGTTCTCGAGTGATAAGCGCACTAACGGACAGACAGACAGACAGAGAAACGTTGTATTTTATCTATATTATATTCTTTGCTACATGGTATTGTTCCATATTTAATGGTTTAGGCAGTGTATTGCAAGAGAACGCGCTAATGGCAAACTTTTCTCCGACTTGATTCACTATTATCGTCACTGCTTATTCCTTATGTCACCCAACGTAATAAAATATATCCTATAACCTGGCCAGAGAACATACGTATGTTTAAAAAAAAAGCACGTAAGTCTGATAAGTGGTTCTCCAGTGATAAGCACACTAACGGACAGACAGACAGACAGAGAGACGTTACATTATATATATATATATATATATATATATATATATATATATATATATATATATATATATATATATATATATTATAGATATTCTTTGCTCCATGATAAATAACTTTTTGTGGAGTAATTTTAACCGTTTTTTACATTTGTTCATTAATCAAATAAAACAAATGCATTTTTTTTCCGTCATTTTGAAAAAAAAAAAGGAATATTTTCAGAAAGTTTCAAGTTGATCGGTTCACTTAGTCGACCTGTACAATAAAATGAAAAAAAAAAAACAGATTTTTGTCTGTTTTTTTTCAATTTTGTAAGTTATGTATACATCTGAGCGATTTAAAAACAACTAGGATTTATTGGAAATTTCATTACGAAGAGTTTAGTTTTTGTTTACCTCGATCCGACCTATATAACCGGAGTTATTCACATTTTAAGCTCAAAAAACGTTGTTTATAAACAAAAGAGCACAAATTTTCGAGGTCCAAAACTCAGGACAATACTGCTGGTGATACCCCAGAAAGGATAAAAATCATAATTTTGCTGTATCTAAACTACGCCTATCTCTTCATTATTTTGACCTTTTTTTTACAGCACTACTTTAGAAAGCTAAAAATATCTAATTGGTAGCTAAAAACCACTACATTTGTCTATTTCAAACGCTTCAAAACTTTAAACTTTTTATTTTGCCACTTGTTACAAGAATTTACATAACGTTATGCAATTCGCATGTCCAATGTAATATTTAAAAACAAGATAAAAGAAAATATAACTGTAAAAATAATATTAAAGTAAAACTAAAAAAAAATAATAAAAATAAGTAATAAATAAATACATGAAATACTCTAAAAATAAATAATAACCGGCCAAGTGCAAGTCGAATTTGCGCAATTAGTGTTCCGTACGTTGATTGCTTTTGAAATAAAAATTTTTGTTACAGAGGTAGAAAATGATCAATGACTTCACAAAACACACCCCAAATGAATTTTCAACAAAGATTTTTCCTATCTATACTGAAAAGCGATGCCCTTGAAATTTTGGTTTTTTTATATACCAGACAATTTATTAAAGGTAATCATTACTTTTCGAGATAAGGGGAGGGCAGTAATTTTTCGCAATTTTTTAAAAATAATGCAAAGAGAAATGTGAACAAGTATTACGTAATACATATTTTTGAACACGTGTTTTTACAACCTTTCATTTTTTTTTTTTTTTTTGAATGGTGAAAATTTTAAATAAAGATCAACGAATATTTTTCAAAAAGAAATAGAACAACAAATTGAACAGGCTAAAAGTATCATTCACGATAAAGATAAATTTAAATTGATACATATGAATCCCCAAATCTCACAACTTTATTCACTCATAAAACTACACAAACTTGACCACCCAATCAGACCAGTTGGTTCCTATATGTCTGCTCCAGCATATAAGACGTCATCCTTTTTAATTGATTTAATCAAATATCATACCAAATTTGAACCTAAGTATAGTATCAAAAACTCATACGAACTCGTGAATAAAGTTAAGAATATAACAATACCAGATAATTCTAAATTAGTCTTTTTCGATGTCAAAAACTTATTTCCCAGTGTTCCCCCAGACGAAACAATAATTTTAATAGAGAACCTATTAACAAAAAACAAAAAATGAAGTTATAAAAATGGACATAATTAATTTATTAAGAACTTGCCTACGACAAAATTATTTTTCATTTAATAATACATTCTACAATAGTAAGGAAGGGTTAATTATGGGGAGTCCATTACTTGCTGAAATTTTCATGGACAGTATTGAAACAATGATATTTAACAACCATAATAACAATAGTAATAATTGTCTATACTGGTATCGATACGTAGACGATATAATTGTATGCTTTACAGGTACGGACAGACAATTAAGTCACTTTTTACAGTACATTAATTCTTTACATAGAAATATCAGTTTTACAATAGAAGAAGAAGTCGAAGGGAAAATCAACTCCCTAGACTTAACAATCAGTAAAACCAGGAAAAAAACATGAATTTGCAATATATCACAAACCTTGTCATACAGATACCACAATTCACAATATTTCTCACCACCCTAACCACCTAACCATCATAAACTTGCAGCTTATCATAGTTTTATACATAGACTAACTAATATCCCCTTATCAGAGGACAATTTTACTAAAGAATTAAACTACATAAAACAAGTAGCCGTTAACAACGGTTATTCGGTTACTTTAATCGATAACATCGTTAGGAAAAAACTTAGAAACAAGGCAATCTCAGAAATATACCCACGTTTTAAGGACAGAAAGACCACATTTAAATTCTTAACCTATTTCGGCAAACCAACAGAAAAAATGGGAAAATTTTTAAATCAAAAAAATATCAATATAGCTTACAAGACTAACAATACTATAGGGAAATATCTGAAAAACTACAAACCACAAATCAATAAAGACAATAAATCAGGGGTTTATCAATTAACATGTGGGTCATGCCCTAAAACATACATAGGACAAACTGGACGTACATTTATACAAAGAATTACATAATTTGAAAAAATGTTCATCCATAGAAAGTCTAATTCAACATATGTTAATCATCTTTTAACAGAAAATCACACATTTAACAAGAATTTCAAAATTTTACACACCCAACAAAAAAGTTTAAAACTAAACCTTTTAGAGACAATGCAAATAAATCGATTAAGGACTACAGGTACTTTACTCAACGACCAGGTAGATTTAAACAATTCACCATTATTGAATTTATTCTCCTAATTCCAAATCTGTGTGGGTTTTCTAAAACTATCAATGTAATTTAATTAGGTGTAATATTATAATTAAGAAATTATATAAAATTGTGAACATTAAACCTAACTTGACAGTGTGAAATGTAGATCTGAAGAAGCTGCATCGACAGTGAAACGCGTCATTGCAATTTAAATAAACCAGTGGAAATTGACTAAAAACAGTCTTTTATTATATAAGCTTTCATTTGACACCCCATTCGATGACCTGGTAATTTTTTTTTCACTTCTGATTTCATCCCCCAAAACTAACCCTTTAAGTCAAAATGTAACTTTCAAAACTACATAGCTCACTTCAAGAAGCTGTTGAATCCTTCCAAAACCATGTTTTTGATGCACCAACATCAGAGAGGAGAAAATGTTTCGAGAATGGTTTCGAATGAAAGCAAAAGTGAATAAATCTTAAATTTTGAGAAAGAATAAAACGATTTGTACCAAATTTTTTTTTGTATTTTGTATTTGTAAAAACATAAAGGGTAGCCCTCTTATAACGTAATTGTTTCTTTGGATTACTTGAGTTTTTTGCATCTCAGTTTGCTTTGCTTGCTAGTTTCTTCTCATTTTTAGTGTTCCGTATTAAAATTGAAAAGCGGAACACTTCGGTATCTGCCTGTTTGTCTGTTATAGCTGAAAGTTGAAATTTGCCACAAATATAGGAATTGATGGCCTAATCATAGCTGTTTACCAGGTGTACAAGTATGAAATGCGGATTTCAGACAACAGATAGTGCACCAATGCAGTTTGTGCTATAAAGATTTGACACTGCGCCATTTTTTTGTGTCATCATCAAGTGTCAGACGCACACGAGTGATAAATTGGAAAAGTGTGTGCATAGTGTTATGTTCAATATGTCGAAATTTATACCGAACAAAGAGCATTCGCGGACAGCATTAATTTTTTGTTTTCATTTGAAGAAAACTGCTGTTGATTCATACCGATTCGATACTTCGAGAAGCTTATGGTGAACATGCTCCATCGCAAGATACATGTGAAGGATGGTTTCGGCGTTTCAAAAGTGGTGACTTCGATGTTGCAGACAAGGAACGTGTGGAAAACCGCCAAAAAAATACGAAGATGTGGAATTGCAAGCATTGTTGGACGAGGATGATTCGCAAATACAAAAAACAACTCACCGAGCAATTGAGCATTAGTCAGCAAGCTGTTTCCAATCGGCTACGAGAGATGGGAAAGATTGAGAAGATCGGTAGATGGGTACCACATGAGTTGAACGACAGGCAAATGGAGAAGCTCAAAAATATGCGTGACATTTTGCTCGCTCGGTACAAAAGAAAGTCGTTTTTTGCATCGTATAGTTACAGGGGATGAAAAGTGGATTTATTTTGAGAATCACAAGCGGAAAAAATCATGGGTAGACCCAGGCGCACCATCCACATCGACCGCAAGACCGAATCGCTTTGGCAGAAAGACGATTCTCTGTGTTTGGTGGGACCAGATGGGCGTGGTCTATTATGAGCTGTTAGAACCTGAAGAAACGGTTAATACTAAACGTTACCAACAACAATTGACCGATTTGAACTTTTCGCTGCTGGAAAAAAGGCCAGAATACCGAAAGAGGCAACACAAAGTCATTTTTCTTCATGACAGTGCTGCATCACATACAGCAAAACCAGTTCGCGACACGTTGGAAGCACTCAGCTGGGAAGTTCTACCCCATGCGGCTTACTCACCAGACTTGGCTCCTTCCGATAACCACTTGGATGCGTCGATGGGTCACGCACTTGCTGAGCATCGCTTTGGTTCTTACGAAGATGTGAAAAAATGGCTCGATGAATGGTTCGCAGCAAAAGGGGAAGATTTTACTGGCGTGGTATTCACAAATTGCCTGAAGGATGGGAAAAATGTGTAACAAGCGATGGAGCATACTTTGAATAAAGCACTTTTTATCATTCTTCCGAATTTAACATGTTTTTTTAGAAGAAAAATCCGCATTTTATACTTATACAACTGGTAGTTTCGAAAGTTAAGAATTAGCTTTTTTCAAGATCATTGACGGGGTATCAAATGAAAGCTTGTGAAAATACTAGTGCAAAAATATATATGTTGGAATATCCGCGAAAAACTTTTCTTTATATTATTTTAACAAACTGTCAAAAATCGCTGTCTTCCCACTCTGTTTTTAAGACTACTAAATTTTCGAAAACATTCTGGAATATTCTCCATAAGGGGTAGGTTACCATAAAGAAGTTCAAATTTGTTAAGCTTATTACACGAAAGCATACCGTGGGGGGCACTATTTTATTAATCAGACTTTTGAATGCATTCGAGTCAGTAACCAGTAACCAGAATGGTCGCTACTGGAATTGGACATTCTTTTAAATCCATTCAAAAGTTGTATCTCTACAAGAAACCTAAACTAAGCTGAACTAAAAAAATTAATACTTTGTGTTAAAAAATAAATAAAGTATCAACGATAACGATCCCTTTTTAACCCGCACCGAAGTTTTCAATGAATGGGGATAAGTCTTCTACCCTTTTTCCTGTTTCATCCTGTAGTCTTTTTGTTCGGATGTTCGCCATTCGTCCAAAAAGCCAGAATGAAGCCCATGCAGCCATGTCCTCGAACGTTAACCAGGGCATCGCACCCTGCCTGACCTAGTTTTCCCGTTCGCAGCAAGCAATGACGTCATGTTTGCGTCATTCGGGCGGCCGATTTCAGAATGAAATATCGGTCGGAGCTTCTCTTCAACGAATAGTTATAAAGAACTTATTTTTCCTGATTTCGGTGTTAAGTTACAAAGTAGGCAATGAAACAATATAACATTTTTTAAATTCAACTTTTTTTGATCTAATAAAACATCACCTTTTGGTTTTGCTTATCAATACAGATTTAAAATAAGTAAAGTCAAAGATGAAAATTAAATTGACACACACAACAAAGACCAAATCATAAAGATTGTGCACAAATATTATTCGGAAATCTTTAGAACAAAACAAAATCAATCCGAAGACATTAAAGAGCCATTACAGTCAGAAATAAAATAGATAAATTTGGAGATGCAACTAGAGATTAGTAAACTGAAAATTTAGAGGGCTTTGCAAGGTATAAAAACCAAAAAGCTCCTGGTCCACAGGGATAACCACAGGAATATTGAAAAATGTAGGATTAATCGTCATTAAGCGCTTGAACTTTCTCATGAACCAAATACTTCAAAACACAAGAGTCCCTAAGAACTAGAATGAAAAGAAAACAAAATAGACTTGAATAACAATCGGCCAAGTGCAAGCGGGACTTGTGCAATCAGTGTTCCGTACGTTGATTGCTTTTAAAATAATAATTTTTATTACTGAGGTAAAAAATTATCAATGACGTCACAAAACGCACCCCAAATGAGTTTTCAACAAAGTTTTTTCAGATCTTCACTGAAAACTGATGACCTTAAAATTTTTGTTTTTTTTTATATATCAGGTAAATTATTAAAGGTAATGCACTCGTAATAATTTTCGTTCAATCTGCACCCTGTGGAGAATATCCCAGAATTTTTTCAAAATTTTTTGATCAGTACTTTTCAAGGTAAGGGGGGGCACAGCGATTTTTAACAATTTTTTAAAAATAATACCAAGAAAAGTGTGCGCAAGTATTACATTATATATATTTTGGAAGCTACAAGCTACAAGCTATTATTTGACACTCTCCACTCGATGACCTATTAATTTTTTTTCACTTTCGATTTCACCCCCCAAAACTAACTCTTTAAGACAAAATTTACCTTTCAAATTACACCTCTCTGATGAGGGCATCAATTCCTATATTAGTGCCAAATTTCAACTTTATATGTCAAATAGTTTCGGAGGAAATCGGGTATGACAGACGGACGGACAGACAGACGCCGAAGTGATCTTATAAGTGTTCCGTACGAAACACTAAAAATTATCGTTCTATAACACTTTCTAATGTACTCTACAAAATCTTTACTAAATTACTATCCAACTAACTAACGTCAAAACTGGACGGATATCATTTAAAAGAACAAATCGGCTTCAGAAAATACTTTAGTTCGGTAGACCATCTACCACTTGTAAATATTTTAATACAATTAGCCAATGAGTAACACATACAACCCTTTGTGACTTTTATTGATTTAAAGAACGCATTCGACCGTGTCGAAAATTGGTCTGTAAAAAACTCCCTACAAAATATTCAAATTAACTATAGATATACAAATCCTGTAAGTAACACATATGAAAAAGCCACAACAAGAATCAATTTATGTAAGGGCATGGAACCACTACACTTGGAATGAGAAAGACACAATTCCCCAAAACTTTAAAATCTGGAGAATATATTTAAGAAATTGAGCTGGAAAGAACGAGGTCTAAAGAATTGTGGACTCAAATCATCGAACGATGTAGTCTTAATTTCGGATATAAAAGCAGATTTAGAAAAAATGCTTTAGAAACTAGACACAAAACCTAGAAAAATTAATCTTAAGAACCACAAGACAAGAAACAAGCCAAATACGGATCAAGATGCCTCAATTATAATAAAACAAAATACGACACAAATGCGTATGTATGCATCTATCGAGGATAAATAACAAAACTTAACACAGAAAACTAAACAGGCGAAATAAAAAGCTAAGTTAGACTAGTCTGAGCACCGTTCGACAAAACCTGTCGAAAAACAATAAAATATTCACAAAACCTTAAAACAAAACTAATATACAAGAAAAAATCGATAGAATCGCGAAAACATAACGATCAGTGGAAAGATAGATGCCTTGTATAAAATTGGAGGACAAGAAATTAAACAAGCCAATTAGAAGTGAAACAAATGTAAAGAATAGATGACAAAACAATACCCGGTCAAGTGCAAGTTGCTTACGCAATTAGTATTCCGTACGTTGATTGCTTTTAAAACAAAAATTTTTGTTACGGTGATCAATAAATTTGCAAAATTTTTTTTATTTTTTTTATATATATATAAATTATTAAAGGTGATAATTTTCGTTCAATCTACATCCTGTGGAGAATATTCTAGAATTTTTTGAAAATTTTTTGATTCGTACTTTTCGAGATAAGCGGGAGACAGCGATTTTTCGCAATTTTTAAAAAATAATTCAAAGAAAAGTGTGCGCAAGTATTACATTATTCTTGAACTCGTGTTTTTACAAACATTCATTTAACACTCTGCTCGATGATCTGGTAATTTTTTTTTTCACTTCAGATTTCACCACCCAAAACTAACCCCTGAAGTCAAAATTTAACTTTCAAAACTACACAACTCTGACGAGGCCATCATTTCATATATTAGTGCAAAATTTCAACTTTCTATGTCAAATAGTTTCGGAGAAAATCGGGTGTGACAGACGGCCAGATAGACACCGAAGTGATCTTATAAGTGTTCTGTACGGAACACTAAAAAGATAGTGGTTTTAAATTGACAATTATTTTATTATAGAATGAATATTTATATATACTGGTGATGTGGTGTCTAGACGTTATCTGTATACAATAAGTGGTGATATTTTGCTACAGATTCTTTGTAGACGGACTAAGTATAATTTTAGGGTTTTTTTTAAATGATTCTTGATAACTTTACTGAAAAATTTTCATTAATCCTTAAGTTTTACCACTTAGAAGATAGATTCCTAAAGTTATCCAATATTTTAAAAAAAGTAACAATAAAAAACAAAAACTAAGCCTGTATTGAACTCACAGGCTCTATACAATTCAATCTCAAATTAGAGCCAAAAATTTCTGGGTGTACAAGAATTTCTACACCAAAATTAATAATAAAAGATTAAAACATAACTAAAAGATGTTCGACCACATAAAACACGTTATTTTGTGTAAAGATATTCATTTTATTTCTCTCTCTCTCTCTCTCTCTCTCCCTCTCTCTCTTGCCTAATCGTCGCATTAAGAAACTGAAAGCGAATTAGTCAAGTAGCTTGATAAGCAATTCGAACGCAGGTAACAAAACTGTTATACTTCTACCCAAAATCTATATCGGATACTACCACGAATTTCGTTTTCTTCATGTGCTCTGTTCCCCCAGAACAAAAATAATGTCCAAAAAGTCTCCATACTCTCAAGAACTGCACTGAAAAAAAACACGTTATAATCAGCCGTATTTTATCAAGCTATCTATTGCTCGCTGAAAACAAATGAATAATTTTCGGCCATACTTTATAATCTGTCACTTGTTACTAGTAATTTTGCAGTGCGTTTTCGAAGTAGTATTAATAACCGGTCAAGTGCAAGTTGAACTTGCACAATTAGTGTTCCGTACGTTGATGGTTTTTAAAATAAAAAAATTTTGTTAGGGTGGTATAAAATGATCAGTGACTTCACAAAACACACTCCAAATGAGTTTTCAACAAAGTTTGTCTCCAATCTTTACTGAAAACTGGTGACCTTGAAATTTTGTTTTTTTTCTATACCAGATAAATTATTAAAGGTAATGATAATTTTCGTTCAATCTATACCCCGTGGAGAATATTCCAGGATTTTTTTCAAAATTTTTTTGATCAGTACTTTTCGAGATAAGGTAGTGGACAGCGATTTTTCACGATTTTTTAAAAGTAATACGAAGAAAAGTGTGCGCAAGTATTACATTATATATATATATTTTTTACTCGTGTTTTCACAAGCTTTCATTTGACACCACAATCGATGACCTAGTAAAAAAATTTTTTTTTCACTTCCGATTTCACCCCTCAAAACGAATCCCTTAAGTCAAAATTTATGTTACGGTGATATAAAATGATCAGTGACTGCACAAAATACACCCCAAATAAATTTTCAACAAAGTTTATTTCCAATCTTTACTGAAAATTGATGACCTTGAAATTTCTGTTTTTTTATATACCAGATAAATTATTACAGGTAATGCACTCGTGATAATTTTCGTTCAATCTACACCCCATGAAAAATATTCCAGAATTTTTTTCAAAATTTTTTGATAAGTACTTTCCGAGATAAGGCGGGTGGACAGCGATTTTTCGCGATTTTTTAAAAATAATACAAAGAAAAGTGCGCGCAAGTATTATATTATATATATATTGTTTACTCGTATTTTCACAAGCTTTCATTTGACACCACACTCGATTACCTAGAAAAAAAAATTTTTTTCACTTCCGATTTCACCCCCCAAAACTAACCCCTTAAGTCAAAATTTAACTTTCAAAACTACATGGCTCTGATGAGGCCATCAATTTCTATATTACTACCAAATTTCAACTTTCTATGACAAATAGTTTCGGAGAAAATCGGGTGTGACAGACGGACAGACGGACAGACGGACAGACGGACAGACGGACAGACGGACAGACGGACAGACAGACGGACAGACACCGAAGTGATCTTATAAGTGTTCCGTACGGAACACTAAAAATGAGTGAAAGAAATTGTGAAATTCCATTTCAAGTTCGAAAGATCATAATTGGATTGTGGAAAGATGGAAAATCGTACAGAAATATAGGAAAAATTGTTAAAAAGTCGCATGCTACTGTTCAGTACATTGTAAACCACGCTCCGGTCGCCCCAAGATACTGACTCGACGTGAAAAGATCAATGTTGTTAAATAAATAATTATAGATCCCAAGAAAAGTACACCGAAATTAAAAGAAAGAAGTACGGGAACTATTTGTTTACAAGAGTAAGAAACTGTTCACACAGGGCAGGCTATAAGGAGTGTGCAGCCAGGAAGAAGCCGTTAATTTCGGAAGCTAATCGCAAAACGTGGTTAGCTCTTGCTAGAGAATACGTTACTAAACCTCCTGAATTTTGGGAATCCGTAATCTTTAATGATAAAACTAAAATTAACCTTTTTGGGTCTGAAGACAAGGCAGAATTAAAGTTCGGAGAAAGAAGAATATTGCATTCGATATTAAAAATATTTGTTTCATGGTGAGACAAGGGGTGGCAGTGTCTGCTTTGGGGATGCATGTTCGCTGGAGGGGCTGGAAATTTACATTTTATTAATAGTACTATGGATCAGCATGTTTATCTGAACAAAAAGTCCAAAACATACACCTTCGAAATCACCCGATGTTATTCCCACTGAGCATTTATGGGAGGAACGTTCACAAACATAATGTTTCAAATAGAAAAAAATTTAAAAACAGAATATTGAACAAATGAGAGAACATGCCAGCAGAAGTTAATAGAAAGCTGGTTGCAGGCATGACAAAAAGGTTACAGGAGATTATCAAGGCCAACGGCGGTCTCACTAAGTATTGGTTTAAACGAAGTTGTTAAGTGTATGGAGACGTTTTTGACATTAACTGTGTTAACATTTTTATAACAATGATGTAACTTCTAAATAAATTGTTCCGTTGTTGTTTTTAATATTAATCCTCGTTGGTTAAGTTTCAAATATTAATCTAAACATGTTTTCTCATAGTTCCAATTAATTAGTTAAACGTAACAGAAAAACAGTATAGAAAACAGGTAGTGTATAGAGACGTTTTGGACTGACTATATATATATATATATATATATATATATATATATATATATATATATATATATATATATATATATATATATATATATATATACATAGATATCTATATATATATATATATATATATATATATATACATAGATATCTATATATATATATATATATATATATATATATATATATATATATATATATATATATATATATATATATATATATATATATATATATAACACATGGGCTGAAAAGTCCCGGGCCTAACACATAGATGGCGCTAGTTTTATTGCAGTCACCTTTTTTTTCAGTTAATACTAACCTTCAAAAGACAGCTGTTAAAATTTCATGATATTCTATTCATTAGTTTGTGAGTTATTGTGCTAAGAGTGACGCTACTTTTGTTATTTTCAAAACAATGGATCAAAAACAATTTCGTGTTTTAATTTTACACTGCTTCTTGATGGGAAAAAATACCGTTCAAGCGAAGCAATGGCTTGAAAAGTGTTATGGGGACTCCGCTCCATCAGAAACAACAATAAAACGTTGGTTTGCTGACTTCAAACGTGGTCGTAGAGACACCGATGATGCAGAACGCAGTGGACGTCCAAATGAGGCGGCAACACCAGAAAACATCAAAAAAATCCATAAAATCGTTTTGAATGATCGAAAAGTGAAGTTGCGTGAGTTAGCTGACATCGTAAAGATATCAAAAGAACGTGTTGGCTTTATATTGCATGAGCATTTGACTATGAGAAAGCTCTGTTCAAAGTGGGTGCCGCGTTTGCTCACTGTTGATCAAAAACAAGAACGTGTTGATGATTCTGAGCAGTGTTTGGCCATGTTTAAACGTAACAAACCGGAATTTTTGCGTCGATATGTGACAATGGATGAAACATGGATCCATCACTTCACTCCGGAATCAAAACGATCGTCATCTGAGTGGACAGCAACTGGTGAACCTCGTCCAAAGCGCCCGAAAGCACAACAATCGACTGGAAAGGTTATGGCCTCGGTATTTTGGGATGTGCGTGGTGTAATATTCATCGACTATCTTGAGAAAGGAAATACCATCAACAGTGAATATTATATAGCGTTATTGGAGCGTTTGAAGGCCGAAATTGCAAAGAAACGACCGCATATGGCAAAAAAAAAAATTTTGTTTCATCAAGACAACGCACCGTGTCACAAGTCAATCAAAACAATGTCCAAAGCGCCCGAAAGCACAACAATCGACTGGAAAGGTTATGGCCTCGGTATTTTGGGATGTGCGTGGTGTAATATTCATCGACTATCTTGAGAAAGGAAATACCATCAACAGTGAATATTATATAGCGTTATTGGAGCGTTTGAAGGCCGAAATTGCAAAGAAACGACCGCATATGGCAAAAAAAAAAAATTTTGTTTCATCAAGACAACGCACCGTGTCACAAGTCAATCAAAACAATGGCAAAACTACATGAATTGAACTTCGAATTGATCCCACATCCACCGTATTCGCCAGATTTGGCTCCCAGCGACTACTGGCTGTTCGCAGACCTGAAAAAAATGCTCGCCGGTAAGAAATTTCGCACGAATGAAGAGGTTATCGCTGAAACTGAGGCCTATTTTGAGGCAAAAGATAAATCGTTCTACAAAAGTGGTATTGAAATGTTAGAGCGGCGCTTGAATGATTGCGTTGCTCTTGATGGAGATTACGTTGATGAATAAAGCTAATTTTGAACCAAAAAAAACCGTGTTTTCTTTGTTAGGCCCGGGACTTTTCTGCCCATTATATATATATATACATATGTATATTTATTTTCAATTCTTGGGCTTTGGGTTCGTTTTATGAATATTTGGTATTTAAAATTAAACTTAAATTAACGTTTCGCCCTTTGGTTTAGGCCATTTTCATTTTTTTTTTTTCTTTATTTCTACAAAATATACAAAATATAAAATTACATTTAGGTACACTAGTACAACACAAATTATTTAACACACACAACCATGAACTATTTACATAAATTCTTAGTTCTATATTTAAAAATTAAAATCACATGGAACCTACCTTGAATCTCACATATTTTATTTATTACTGACGAGTCATAGTGGCATTCTTATCGATGTAGATTTTATTTTGTATTATTGATCCGTGATTTTTTTTTTTTTTTTTTTGAATATTAAGCAGGTAGTCTTTTTGTTAATATGTTAAGGATGAGTATACACTTTAAAATATTACCTTATTAAATTTGTATAAATATGGCTAATTCCTTTTATATCACTTTTATCATTGACTGCAAATTTCTAATTTTTTTTAATTTCGATCATTTCTTTTATTGCAAGTTTTCCAATATTAATGTCCCTATTTAAAATCTTTGTTTCATTAAAGTTGAAATCATGTCCAAGTTCCGTTGTGTGTTTATGAAGTGCCGTTGTTGCATTTTTTGTATACTTGTCCCATTGAGTCTGTTTTTTAATAATTGGGTCATCATACCAATATAATGCATTGGGCAATCTGCACAAGGTACTGAATAAACTATGTTGGATTGGTTCATGTACCTGGCTTTTTAAGTTTGTAAATAGTGAGCTTAGTTTGTTTTGTGTTTTGTGACAAACAGTTATGTTATATATTTTTTTTAGAGTGTTCTTTAGTTTTTCTGATAAATTGCGTGTATAAGGTAGTGGGAGAATTTTGTTCTGATTTTGTTCTTTGGTTTCATCTTCTTGTTTTTATTGTTTGGTTGATGTCTTTTTCTCTAAATCCATTTTGTATTAACACTGATTTCATTTGATTCGGTGCGTTCGGTCTTAAATTTGGTGAGGTTTGCGCTATTGCACGGTATGTTAAACCGATAATAACACTTATCTTTTGTGCCTTTGTGTGATTAGAGTAGAAATTCAAATACCTGCCAGACCACGTTGGTTTAGTATACCATTTAGTGATTATTTTAATATGTTTTCTAATTAAAGTTGTATCCAGGAAATGTATTTCATTGTTATTTTCGATTTCTGAAGTAAATTTCAACTTTTGATGGAAACTGTTGAAATCATGCAAGACTTTATCAGTGTTATCTGTTGTAACAGTCAATAAACAATCATCCACAAATCTTTTGAAAAATAGTATGTTGTACTCTAAATTATTTATAACACTTTCTTCTAAATGCTCCATAACTAATTGAGCTATTACTGAGGATATAGGAAAGCCCATGGCACACCCTTCTATTTGTTGATAGAATTTGTCTTGATATTGGAAATAATTAGTATTTAAAGTGAGGTTAACTGCTTCAATAAAGTTTTCTTTTGATATTGTTGTGTGTTCTGTCAGTAGATCCCATTTTTTGTTTATGGCAGTCTGTACAAGTTCTTTAGGTATATTTGTGTATAATGATACAACATCTAGCGAAAGAAGTTTATAATTTTGTGGTATGTTTATCGTGTCAATGAATTCTTTAAGTGTGAATGAATCTTTGATAAAATAGTTATTTTTACCTGTAATATTAGATATCCATTTGGCTAGGTATTTTGAAAGGTTATAAAGAGGTGATTTTAAACAAGATACGATTGGCCTTAGCGGTATGTTTTGTTTATGCAATTTGGGCATATATATATATATATATATATATATATATATATATATATATATATATATATATATATATATATATATATATATATATATATATATATATATATATATATATATATATATATATATATATATATATTATATATATTTATATATTTATATATTTATATATTTATATTTATATATATATATATATATATATATACATATATAAATTCCTTAAGCTCCTAAGTGGAGCATAGGGCTTCTGTGAAGACTCTCTAAAGTGGCTGCTATTTTCTTTGCCTCCGCCCATGTTGTGAGCTGACACTCTTCTCAGTTCTTCCATGATAGATCTTCTCCACGTTTGCCTCGGGCATCCGCATCTTCTGTGTCCTTGTGGATTACAGTCTAAGGAGCTTTTCGCAACGTATGACCTGTCCATCCCCATTTGCATAATAATATATTCCGGTGTATTTCCTGTAGTGTGAAATGCCAGAGGTCTTCATTACAAATGGTGTTTGGCAAGACCATGCATAGATTCGACGCAGAGATTTGTTGATAAAAGTTCGCATTTCGTCTGTTATGGTTTTTGTTACTTTCTCGGTTTCAGAACCATATAATAATACCGATTTAACATTGCTGTTAAATATTCTCAACATTTTTTCCTTTGTATCTATATGCCCCCGTCGCCCTTTTAAACTGACTACGACTCTGCACTGAAGTAATGAATGTACAGGGTGAGTCAACGAAAGAGTAAAGTTCAATATCTCATTTGTTTCAGGAATGACGAAAAAATGTTAAATACAATAGTTTTAGGGAATGTTAAGGTGCACAGTTTAAAATTATTTTTGAGTATACAGGGTACTTCAAAAAAGTGCGGCCGATATAACATATGTTTCTTTAAATGGAACATCATATTTTCTAATTTATTTTTAAATTCTGCGTAAAATTTTATAACTTTGTTATTAATAATGTTATATACCTAAATCTAGTAATTTTTCTAATATTTCAATTTTAAAAAAAATACTGGTTTTCAGTTTTGTAAAAAATTACCAGTAGCGCCATTGTTTCTGAAGGTGGAATACTCATAATTAGTACGAGTGTTCTATAGAGATGAAAAAAAATATGAGATTGAAATTTGAGTTAGATGCTACAGGGTGTTCAAAATAAATTTATATATTTCGACTATTTTAAATTGAAAAATCTCAGATTTTTGAATGTATATTACTATTTTTTCTGATAGATTTTACAAAACCCTCCAACTTTTATTAAGTATGTTATATACCTATTTCCAATAGTTTTCGATTTATTTTAAATTTTTCAATTTTTACTCTTGTTTTTAATACACTTACGCTATTGTGAAAACATAAACAAATAGTACAACAAATAATAATAATTTTAATATAGTTTAACTTATCTAATGATTAATTATTATGACGTAATAAATGTTCAAAAATATGCCCGTCTACTTGAATAGACATGTTTAGTCGTTTTACTATATTTTCCTTCACTTTCCTTAGCATAAAGGGCGTTATTGTCCTGCACGCATCCCGTATTCTATTTTTCATATCTACAGGTATTGTAGGGGGATTCACATAAACACGATCTTTAATGTAGTCCCACAAAAAGAAGTCTAAAGGTGTTAAGTCACATGATCGAGGGGGCCACTGAATGAATCCATTCCTACCGATCCATCTTTGTGGGTAACGATCGTTTAAAATTACCAAACTTCCCGGTGGTAATGAGCAAGAGCTCCGTCTTGTTGAATCCACAATTATTCCCTTCTTCAAGAAGCTGGGGTAATTCGTTTTACAAAAAATTTAGATATCTAGGTCCGTTAAGCGGTTCGCGGAAACAATGTGGACCAGTAATTCGAAAATGGTTTTGGTTTAGAACTTCCCGGACCCAAAATGGTTTAACTATGGAATAATAATGCATGTTATGGCTGTTAACTGCTCCATTACTGCGAAAAGTAGCTTCGTCAGAAAATATTATTTTTGATAAAAAATTTGGATCGGCCTCTATTAGTCCATTTATGGTGGTACAAAAGTTTACTCGTCGTTCAAAATCATGGTCTTGAAGTTCTTGGTGTAGTTCCATATGAAAGGAATGATACTCGTATTTTCTCGTGGTGCGATTAGCCGTAGGTTGAGATGTGTCAGATAAGTCAGCTAGTTGACGGCTGCTGACCTGGGGATTATCTTCTACATGAAGTAAAATCTCTATTTCTTTTTCCTCATTGGTAGCATTCTGGTTTACTACTTTCCGTTTCGTATACTCAACGCTACCACTACCATCAAACCGTTGCATTAAGCACTGAAAAGATTTTCTAAACGGTATACGTCTATTAGAGTACTTCGCTCCGTAAAACCTTACTGCCAAAAGACAATTTTTTCCCGCCTCGCCCAGTACATAAACCATATCAGTTAATTCATTTTTAGGAAAATCCATAACTATTACGTTTATATGTCACTTACTACAACAAATTAAACTATTTTTACTTGCTTAATAGACATGTCAAAATTTGACAATGCAAACATTTTTGTTTTGTATTGGCAACTATGATGTTATTGTAAGTATATTAAAAACAAGGGTAAAAATTGAAAAATTCAAAATAAAGCGAAAACTATTAGAAATAGGTATATGACATACTTAACAAAAGTTGGCTTGTAAAATCTATCCTAAAAAATAATAATATACGGGGTGTGCCATTTAAAACATTTGAGATTTTTTAATTTAAATTAGTCGAAATGCATAAATTTATTTTGAACATCCTGTAGCATCTAACTCAAATTTCCTTACATATTTTTTTTTTTCGCCTCTATAGAACGCTCGTACCAATTATGAGTATTCCACCTTCAGAAACAATGGCGCTATTGGCAATTTTTTACAAAACTGAAAACTAGTATTTTAAAAAAAAAATTGAAATATTAAAAAAAACTACTAGGTTAACATTATTAATAAAAAAGTTATAAAATTTTACACAGAATTTAAAAATAAATTAGAAAATAGGATGTTTCATTTAAAAAAACATATATTATATCGGCAACACTTTTTTGAAGTACCCTGTATACTCAAAAATAATTTTAAACTGTGCACCTTAACATTCCCTAAAACTACTGTATTTAACATTTTTTCGTTATTCCCGAAACAAATGAGGTAATGAACTTTACTCTATCCTTGAGTCACCCTGTACATCAGGTATTATGTTCGCTTTGTGATACAGCCTTTTTTTGGTTAGCTTTTTGAAATTTTGGTGTAAGGTGATAATTTATCTCTCTCTCTCTTTCTCTCTAATATATATATATATATATATATATATATATATATATATATATATATATATATATATATATATATATATATCTATATATATATATATATATATATATATATATATATACATATACATATTTTATTTATGTATGTATATTCATGTATATATATATATATATATATATATATATATATATATATATATATACATATGTATATATATAGATATCCTCTGTCTGAGTTTAGGTGTATATGTCCGATTATAACTCGAGAATGGATAATTCAATTTTTCATGTAGTATTCTCTTATATGTAAACACATCACCTGGGCAAAGTAACTTATAAAATTTCCACCACCATTAGGTAGGAACTCAGCTATCCCAAATTTAAAGGCCGACTTCGCCGTGTAGGAAATCCACCATACCGCAATTCCAAACGGGCGAGATCATAGAACTTTCAACTCCACACCCCCACCACTGACCTAATTTTCCGTTGACATATTTTGCAACAAGTATTGACGCATCGCCCCACCTCCGTTAGGCTCAATGACGTCATTGGGACGCTTGGGCCCCCCCAGAAATCCCCTCATCTCTCCTTAGTTTCTCCATTAATGCATGGTTTTCTGCATTAAAATTTTTAGATAAGAAAGGGTTGTTTTTTTAAATATTGTATTATTAAACACAAACTTCTTGAGTAACAAAGATACGATGAATAAGTCAGTTTAGTTTTGTTTGGTTTGGCTTAAGTATTCTGAATGTGTCAAACAATACAATAAGAACAAGAAGTGTCTTATATTTTCAGCCCACTATCGACGTAACTAGTTGAAGGTCGCTGTGAAAGAATTCTGCTCAGTTTAAAACACTAGAACCAAATTTTGTTTAATAATTCTTTTCTTGAAGATACATGCATCCTTAGTAACACATACTCTAAGTCCAAAAAAAATTCTAAATTATTTAAGGAAATAAACATATGTTAACTTCGTTAAAGCTTCTGACGCAGTCAATTTCCTAAAGAAAATGAGCTTTTTATATCGGTTTTTGAAATACTGTGAAAGGTCGTAGTCACTGTCACTTGAATATTTTCAGAGCTGTGTCGCCTTTTTTCATCGACATCAAAGTCAGGCGAAGAGAAAAAGTCACAGTAAAGTAAATCAGGAGAATAGTGCAATACAGCACACAAACTTGGTGTTTGATCAAAAATTGTCTTGTAATGTCTGAACGAATTATCTTTGACCACCAATAACTATATATGAATACATGAGCATTTGTACAAGACCATGCAACCTTCCCGACTGTCCGAAAATTTATTGGGAATATTCTTTATAAAAACCAAATACCATAAGAAAGGCCTTCTCCGAACTCAACCCTTACGATATCTAAGCATATCTAGAATGGGTCAATGTTCCCTGTAATACTAATAATAGGAATAATAATGTCCTTTTTCCTTTAAGCCGGAAAAAATTGCTGAGGCTAATAACATGCTTATGAGTGATCTTCAACGGCTGCAGCGGAACAGCTGATCATTGTTTAGTCCTTAACCCCAAGAAAAGTAAGGTACTTCTTTTTGGACGTAAGCATGTTAGGGACCAATACAAGGATTTGCTCCAGATTAGTCTAGATAGTGAAGCTCTGGTTATTTCGAATATGGCTAGAAATCTCGGTCTGTTGCTTGACGTTCACTTGAGGTTCTCTGAACACATTAACAGCTGTGTAAGAAAGGCATTTGCTAATTTAAAACTAATTTTCAATCAAAAGCACCTTTTGGATGTGAACCTCAAGAAATCGTTATGTGACTGCCTGGTCTTGTCACACTTCTCTTTTTGTGACACTTTGTACGGGCCATGCTTGCTGGGACAAGATGCAAGGCGCATCCAGTTGATACAAAACTGCTGTGTGCGAATGATATGTGGGATCAGAAAATATGAAAGAGGGGTGAGTGCAAAATTGAAAGTTATTGGCTGGTTTAAAATGAGAGAAAGAGGAATGTTTCATAGATTAGTTTTGTATAATAAAATAATCTTTCTAAAATGCCCGCCATATTTATATCAGAAACAAAATTCAGATACGATGCACATGCGTTGGATCTGAGCCACAAATTTACTATCACTCCTCCTTCCCACGTAACAACTCTATATGATAGATCGTTCAACTATCAAATTTCGCAAAAATACAATCTCGTCCTGTTGAATTTGAAAAACGTCCCGCCTCAGATTTTTAAAAATTCCATTCGTCCTCTAGCACAGCATCTCTGTTCCAGCATGAATAGTACCTAACTCTCCTGAGCCGCAATGCCGCTCTGTTGAGTACGTTGAGTCTGATTTCTGATACGGAGTGATTGTTTTAAATATGGTACTGCTTATATATTTGCCCTCTGCAAAATAGAGTTAAGGAAAAACTGTTATTTTCGTCGTAAATCTAGATATATTGTACATTATGATAAGTTGGTTAAGTGAGGAAGCCTAGCTTCTACTTCGCCTTGTGTGTGTTCAAGTTACTGACACTATATTATTGTAATTATAATGTGAATGCACAATAAAGACATTAGTATTATTATTATTAATAATAATAAAACGATCGAACACATAACAAGCGGATGTAAAATATTAGCCGGAACGGAATACACAGCTAGACATGACTCAGTGGAAAAAGTAGTTCACCAAGCACTAGCCGCAACATACAAACTCATAGAAAATACAGATCCCTACTACAAATACACACCAACATCGATACTTGAAAATAAAGATTACAAGCTCTACTAGGATATCAATATCCATACAGATAAAACAGTCTCCGCCAAGAGACCCGATATTATTTTTCAGTGCAAAAAAGGATAGGTCATCTATCTAATTGACATAGCTGTCCCCAACGACACAAACATCCAAACGAAATACACAGAAAAAATCTCCAAATACACAGACCTTGTAACAGAAATAAAAAGGCTATGGAAATAAAAAAAAGTCGTCATTGTCCCCCTCATCATATCAGCCACAGGCCTTACACCAATAACATTCACACCACAATACAATTAGGACTCAACACAAACATACACAGAAACATTCAGAAGTCAGTGATTTTGAAAACATGTAATATTGTCAGGTCATTCTTTAATACACAATGCTAATAGCGTTTTGTGCTGACTTGGCTTGGGCCCGTCAGCCAAACATGAAACCACACTGACCAAATGTGAGAAAGAAGAACTTTTTTGTCATAATAATAATACACAGAAAAAATCTACAAATACACAGAGGCCCTGCAATAGAAATAAAAGGGCTATGGAAACAAGAAAAAGTCGTCATTGTCCCCCTCGTCATATCAGCCACATGCCTTACACCAACAACATTCACACCATACTTAGTACAATTAGAACTCAAAACAAACATACACAAAAACATTCAGAAGTCAGTGACTTTGAAAATATGTAACATCCTTAATACACAATGGTAATAGCGTTTGTGCTAACTTGGCTTAGGCCCGTCAGCCAAACATAGAACCACATTGACCGAATGTGGTTCTATATGGAATATATAATAATAATAATAATAACCAAGGGATTTTAACCAGCTTGTCAGGATGGTGCAATTAATACTTTAGTGTATTTTAGTCGATTTACTAAACTAGCTGATATTAAGTGTAGGACATGCAACAAAGAACCACCATCATTCATTTATTTACTTTCATAGGGCCCTGTTCACGCTATATCATCTTACATCCATAGTCATAATGCAGCGTTGCATATCCTATATTACCATGTTAGACATTCGTACGGTATTGATGACGTTTTCAGACTGCCGTATCATCTGGAAGAGATCTAGTCGGCTTTAGAAACCGACAGGTGCCGGGTTTACTGGAATTTTGCCTTTTCGACCACAAGGCGTCCGCAAGGCAACAAACCTGATATAGTACTTCTCGATAAAACAGCAAAGAAAATTTATGTAATTGAGTTTTTGGCACTTGCAGAAACAAATCTAGCAATCAAAGAGGAGGAAAAACGTATAAAGATTTAAACTACGTACTTCGCGCTTTGTTCCCTCGACATTCAATAACAATGATGGTCCTTGTCCTAGAAGGAATTAAGAACACATTCCTGAAGAACCTTAAGAACAGACCGGCTTACTGTGCCTCGGCTGATTCACTAGCAATGAAGATGCAGAGGGCAATAATCCTTGATTTGATCAGATTGCTTAGGTAGATGAATTGGGTCCATGGTCACATAAGGCGTGATCATAATTTTTAGATCACACCGCGTGACAGCCTGCGTGGGTCGGATTCTTTTTTTTTCACTTTTGATAATGATTATAATATTTTTTAAGTTTATAATATGCACCAGTTTTAAATAGATCTCGGCTGTAGCTGGATACTGAGTGGTTAAGCTAATAACTTAGTTACTTTTTAGTAACTGAGAACCTACTCAAGCTACTTTTTAAATACATCAACTTATAGTTGTAGTTTTTACTTTTACTGAGTGCAGTTACAAAGTGTAATGAAACAGCAGCTAACTTCTTGTCAGATTTCAAGTTACTGCTGTTACTTACGTAAAAAGTAACCACTCATCACAAGTTCAAAATGGCGCAGTTTAATTTTTTTAAAAGATTAACGAACATCACCTTTAAAAAATACATCACTCATATTTTTACAAATACGCACACACATGGTCAAAGATATGTATGACTAACGGTGTGGGGCGAGCTTTGATAAATATTAAACGCATTTTTTCTTTATTTCAGATACCACTGAGTGACAAGAAAGGAACCTAAATACGAGGCTGGTTTGAAAAGTCCGTGCAAAGTCCGAGAGATGGCACCACCGGCGCGTATCGAGGTCATGTTTAGTTAGTAGCATCTCTTGAATGAACGCACACCAACTTTCAGCCATATTGGTCTATTTCTTTGTGTTTAGCATTCATGTGAATCAAGGAAGTCGAGTGATTTTCAAGAAATGGACGAAAAAGAATTTCGTGTGGTGATTAAACATTACTTTATGAAAGGCAAAACGCCTCAGGAGACTAAAGAGAAGCTTGATAAACATTATGGTGACTCTGCACCTTCGATTAGAACAGTTTATAAGTGGTTTCAAAATTTTCGGACTGGCCATATGGGCACAAGTGACGCTAAACGTTCTGGACGGCCTGTGGAGGTTACGACTCCAGAAATCATTGATCAAATCCATGATATGGTGATGGATGACAGAAGAGTTAAGGTGTGTGAGATTGCTAGTGCTGTGGGCATCTCGACTGAACGGGTACATAATATTTTGCATAAACATTTGGACATGAGAAAACTATCCGCAAGATGGGTCCGCGATTGCTCATGCTTGACCAAAAACGGAATCGTGTGAAGTGTTGCAAGGATGGTTTGCAGCTGTTCCAGAAGAATCCGGAGGACTTTAAGCGTCGTTTCGTCACTGTGGATGAAACATGGATACATTACTATACTCCTGAGACCAAACAACAATCTAAACAATGGGTTACCAAGGGGGAATCTGCACCAAAAAAGGCGAAGACCGTTCCTTCGGCCGGAAAGGTTATGGCGACTGTCTTTTGGGATTCGCAAGGGATAATCCTCATCGACTATCTGGAAAAGGGTAAATCTATTACAGGTGAATATTATTCATCGTTATTGGACCGTTTGAAAACCGAGCTGCAAGAAAAACGCCCGCGATTGGCCCACAAGAAAGTCCTTTTCCATCACGACAACGCACCAACACACACCTCAGCAGTTGTGGTCGCAAAATTAATGGAAATAGGATTCCAACTCGTTTCACATCCCACCTATTCTCCAGACTTGGCTCCCTCGGACTACTATTTGTTCCTCAATTTGAAGAAATGGCTGGCGGGACAAAGATTTTATTCAAACGAGGAGGTGATTGCACACAATAATGGATATTTTGCAGACTTGGAGAAATCCTATTATTCGGAAGGGATCAACAAACTAGAACATCGTTGGACGAAGTGTATAAGCCTAAAAGGAGACTATCTCGAAAAATAAAAAGGTTTACCCCAAACACATAAGTAGTTTTTTATTTTTGCACGGACTTTTCAAACCAGCCTCGTAGCAACTAATATTTATGCTGAACTACATTGGAATTTTGGAATCTTTGGCACGATAACACTATATAACACCAAACACTTTATTTTTGCCCTCGACGTGCACTTCGCTAGCCATGTTCATTTAAACAGTTTTTATTTTAAACTAATTTATTAAAAAATTATTATAAAAATAAAATATGTTTTCTTAATTCTTAATTTTCCTAAAAAATTTTATTTTAAAATTGTGTTATGTAATATATAGATTATATTGGAAAATAAAGAGTTTTTTATGTTTACCCTCTTGATAGCTAGAAATTTTACATACATGAAAAATAACCTCTTGAATTTCGTCATTTTACATTTCTATCAGTCTATCGGACTGTCTGTCTGTCGGTCGCTTGGAACTCATTGAAGAAATAAGGTATCGATTTCTTTAGTACACATATAGCACTTGAAGTAGGAAAGGAATTTACAGTTTTTGAGCGATGTCGCTTCTGGGGAAAGGAGTGGGGATTGTATACTATTAAGTATTAGAAATTAGACTTATTTCTTCATATATCGAATAAATTTTAGTCATAATTATTCACAGTCATCAAACATACTGGGGGTTCTCAAAATAATTCAACTGAGTAATAAATTCATACTTAAACAGACTGGAAAAGAATAGCGAGTTGCTCAACACTATCCATGATCTTGCAATTTTAAGCTTATCTAATCAATATTAGGTATAAAAAAAATGCCGTTACTAACAGAAAGGTATTTATGATCAACAGAATTAAGAAATGAAATGCATCAATTTAAAGTTATGGACTATTATGGAATTCTAAGTAGTTACTACGATAATTGCATCGAAGTTATTACTCAGTATATATCACCACTACACCAAACACTTTATTTTTGCACTCGACGCGCGTTTCGCTAACCAAGTTAGCTTCATCAGGAGCGATGATTGACTAAAGCTAAACTACAAATCTACCCTATTTATACTTGGCTTAACCCTTGAATTACTCAGGCAGAACTAATGGCATAGACAAGGCCATCAGTTACGGTCAAGTAACCAGTAGTGGGGACTATAAGGAATAGGCCCTCTGTCTTTATTTAAACTGCTTTTACATTTTATAATTTCCATACCTTCGTATGCGTTCAACAATGTCCTGTCAGATACATTTTTTATTAATCTTAGATTATCTAATGTTACAATATGATCAGCTTCAAGGGCATGTTCAGCAATGCTAGACTTTTCTGTTCTACTTTATTTTAAGTGTGCAAATGTTCTTTAAATCGTGTTTAATTTCGTCCTCAAAGTCATTCATTCTAAGTAATTCTTCGAGATATTATAAAGTTTGTGGTATTGGCACACTTGGGAACAAAGAACTAACATCAAAAGAATTTAAAATTTCATCTTTATTAAGAACTAGATTTTTTGTTTTATTAATGAACTAGCCGGGCCCGCAGCACCGCTCGCGTGGATTTGATTCACTACTATCGTCACTGCTTATTCCTTATGTTACCCAACGTAATAAAATATCTCCCATTATATCCTCTTATCTCCCAATATTTCTCCTTATCTCCCATTATCTCTACATAATTTCCATTATCTAGGCTTATTTCTGCTCATCTCCCATTATTTCTCCTTGTCTCCCATTATTTATCCTTATCTCCCATTATCTCACCTTATCTCCCATTATCTAGGCTTATCTCGACTTATGTCCCAATATTTCTTCTTATCTCCCATTATTTCTCCTTCTCTCCCATTATCTCACCACAACTCCCATTATCTAGACTTATCTCCTATTATTTCTCCTTATCTCCCATTATTTCTCTTTATCTCCCATTATTTATACTTATCTCCCATTATCACACCTTATCTCCCATTATCGAGGCTTATCTCGACTTATCTCCCATTATTTCTCCTTATCTCCCATTATTTCTTCTTATCTCCCATTATCTCACCTTATCTCCCATTATCTAGGCGTATATCGAATTATATAGAACATATGTATAAATTTATAAAACCATGTAAATCGGATAAGTGGTTCTCAAGTGATAAGCGCCCTAACGGACAGACAGTCAGACAGAGAGACGTTGCATTTTATATATATTTTATTCTTTGCTTCATGATATTGTACCATATTTAATGCTTCAGGCAGTGTACTTTTTTCCGACTTCATTCACTATTATCGTCACTGCTCATTCCTTATGCTACCTATCGTAATAAAATAGAGCCTATAACCTGGCCGGAGAACATATGTGTGTTTTTTAAAAAAAAGGACGTAAATCGGATAAGTGGTTCTCCAGAGATAAGCGCACTAATGGACAGACAGACAGATAGACAGAGATACGTTTTATTTTATATTATAGATGTAATAAAATATATATCTATAACCTGGTCAGAGAACATACGTATGAATTTAAAAAATCACGTAAATCGGATAAGTGGTTCTCGAGGGATAAGCGTACTCACGGACAGACAGACAGACAAAGAGACGTTGCATTTTATATATATTATAGATATAGATTATTATTATTATATAACCTAGCCAAAGAATATATGTATGAATTAAAAAAAAAAAACAAGTAAATCGGATAAGTAGTTTTCGCGTGATAAACGCACTAATGGACAGACAGACAGACAGAGAGACATTGCATTTTATATATATTATAGACTATAGATTATAGATATTCTCTGCTACATAATATTGTTCCATATTTAATGGTTTAGTCTGTGTATTGCAAGGGAACGCGCTAGCGGCAAACTTTTTTCCGACTTCATTCATTATTTTACGTCACTGCTCATTCCTTATGCCACCTATCGTAATAAAATATAGCCTATAACCTGGCCAGAGAACATATGTATGTTTTAAAAAAAAAGTACGTAAATCGGATAAGTGGTTCTCCCGTGATAAGCGCACTAACGGACAGACAGACAGACAGACAGACAGAGAGACGTTGCATTTTATATATATTATAGATTCTAACGAATTCTTCACTGCGAAAGTATTTAATGGTAAATTCTCAAGTTCTTTTGATAACCATTTGGATATTAAATATGTGGGTGATCCGACCGATGAAACAAGTTATTATAAAAGATTCCCAAGAAATACAACAAACAACCTCGTACTAATTGGATCCCGGCCAAATCGGCTGATAATGTGGTATTAATATTATGCTTCAAGCCATTTTGATCAAAAGTCTCCATGGACGCAAAGGCCAAAAATGGATAGATTAAGAATTATCAAGCATGAAAGACCCCTGAGGAAATGCTATTTTTCAGTTTTTTAAGCATTTATTTTGACTAGAACATGATTTTACGAAAAATTGTCTACGCTCGATAATTCTTGAACTATCCATTTTTGGACTTTCTGCCCATGGAGACGTTTGATCAGAATGGCTTGAAGCATAACATACTACATTTTCAGCCGATTTGACAGGTATCCAATTTCCATAAGATTAGGGAGGGGTTCTTTATAAGCAAAAGTTCTATCAAAAATTAAACACAGTATGAGTGGATTATAAATGAATCCTCACAGCTGAATCATTAACTAACTAACAAACAGAATGTGCTTGCGTAAATGAAAATTGCCAGAATATTCATAGATATTCAGGGCTGAACTAACAGCTATTCAAGAAGCAAGAAAATAATAATTTCATAGTTTTTTCCAATAGCAGAAGCGGATTGGAGGCAATAAAAAATATGGCAACTAACCTAAAACAAAATTATATAGTGTTCAATATCATAAAACCATATTACCAGCTAATCGAAGAAAATATTAATTTAAAGTTAGTTTGGGCCATGTAGGAATTCCGTTAAATAAAAAAGTAGCTCAATTAACCAAAGAAGCCAAGATCTCTGGGGTCAAGATTCTTATTACAGTTTGTTTTCGAATTATAAAAATCAAAATCGACACAGACTTGAAAAAAAATTTGAAGAATCGACGACCATCGTCCCTCACATAAACAAAAAACCTTGATTCTATAACCTATATAACAGAAATTTTATTCAAGTAATTAGTAGAATATAACATAATCATGCGTTGGATCCGGTATATACAAATAGAATAGGCCTACAAGACAGTGACAATTGCGATTGCTGGGATATGTACTTTAGATTGTAGATTTAAATCAAATTATGTCAAACTTTTCAGAAAAAATAAATCACATGCACAAATGCCGGTTAATTTGCAACATTTATTAAGTTTAAATAACCTTGATATCTATAGAATTATCTTTCATCATGCTATGAATTCTAGAATTAAGGTTAAAAAAAAAAAAAAAAAGGAAAAAGGAAAAAAAAGAAGAAAAGGAAAAGAAAAAAAAAAGAAAGGGAAACGGAAACAATTATAAAAAAAAGAGATGTTTGTATACAATGAGGGAATAAGCGAATTTTTTTTAAAGAAAGAAAGGGAAAAAACAGAAAAGCTGGCCGGTTGGTTATAGCCAGTGCCAAGAAACACACACGCATACTAGGACTTGATGTAGATAAAGGCTTGAAAAGGATTACATTTATAGTAGAGGAATGGAGAATTGTGTTGTTTTTTCTCTTCAGTTTTAATAGGAATAGTATACAGAGGGTAAGGTCAAGTTTCAGTTAAAATCGTTCCTCTATTCTAGTTTTTCTTGTCATTATTATGTCACCACAAAGTAGCTGTATTATCGAGTTTTAGTGCTTGGATTAGTGAGAGAAAAAAGAAGTGAAATACTACGTAAATGGTTTTTTATTTTCTTTTTTAGTGTTCCGTACGGAACACTTATAAGATCACTTCGGTGTTTGTTCGTCTATCTGTCTGTCCGTCTACCCGTCCATCTGTCTATCCATCTGTTTAACTGTCCATCTGTCACACCCGATTTTCTCTAAAGCTATTTGACATAGAAAGTTGAAACTTGGCACTGATATAGGAACTGATGGTTCCACCAGAACCGTATAGTTTTGAAAGTTCAATTTTGACTTAAAGTGTTACTTTTGGGGGGGTGAAATCGGAAGTGAAAAACAAAAATTTATTAAGTCATCAACTGAACGTCAAATGAAAGCTTGTGAAAACACGAGTTCAAAAGTATATATAATGTAATACTTGTGCACACTTTTTTTGTATTATTTTTAAAAAATTGCCAAAAATCGCTGTTCCGTCCTTATCTCGAAAAATACTGATCAAAAAATTTTGAAAAAATTCTGGAATATTCTCCACAGCATGTAGATTGAACGAAAATTATCACGGATGCATTACCTTTAGTAATTTATCTAGTATATATAAAAAAATACAAGATCATCAGTTTTCAACAAAGATAAGAAATTTTTATTTAAAAAAGCAGTCAATGTACGATATACTAATTGCACAAGTCCGACTTAGACTTGGCCTGTTTTTTTTTTAATAAAAAGAAAGCCTGTACATATACATTCCAAATTTTAACTAGCTCGGTTAATAGTCACTAGTAATTGATATAATATTTTTATTATAGTAAATTTAATATTGCAAATTTTTAATCTGCCAAAAGTTGTAAACAGCCCCAAAGTATCCCTGTAGACATAACACCTACGTATTGCAAGTTAACTGATATTCAAACAAACAGATGAAATACTACCCACTGACGTATAGAAACGTACTTACTGTTAAAAGTTATTTTAAAATCAATTTTCTGAATGAAATCTATATACAAGTTCGCCATAATCAGAACTAGATCGCCTTAGTAAAACTTATCTCGTCTATTTTTAGTATGTGATGATAAATAACTTTGGAACTTAATATAATAAGCTGAAACGTTTAAGATAGACAATCCTAGAAAGCCCACATTCATTGTATATCGACATATACCGGGTGTCCCATTTATCTTGAAAAATACGAATAACTTGAAAAATAAACTTTATCTAAAAAAAAATATTTCAAGAAAAAGATGCAGGGTTTAAAGGGGGACATACAATAGTAGTAAGAAATTTGACCTTGACTGGCTTTTTCCAGATCAACTTAATTTTTGTATATAGAAATCAATATATTTTTTTGAAGATTCATATTTTACATGAAAAAATAAGAAACTTTTGTTGGAAGCTCTTTTTTTCAAAATGTAATTTTTTTATGGTACTCAGCAAAAAGAGAAAACGGCAATTTCTAAACATATTTAAGTAACTAATTTTTGGAGCAACTGAAATTTATTTTCTTTTTTCTCTAAATATCATAAAAATTGCAAATAATAATAAAAGATTCCTGTAGAATTTGTCTGTTTTTTTTTTTTTTATGCCTTTTTTAAGCAATTTATTTCCCCTAATAATAAAAAAGTATGATAAAAAAATGCATCAATTTTTTTTTTAATTCCAAAAGATTATTTGCTTAAATTTATACATATTTTACTTCTTGCATTTTTTTTTAAAAAGTTGATGATCTTTGTGTTAAAAATTCTTGTAGTTTAGAAACTATTTTTTTTGCTGAGTACCATAAAAAATTGACATTTTCAAAAAAGTGTTGTCAACAAAAGTTTCTTATTTTTTCATGTAGAATACGAATCTACAAAAAAATATATATTGGTTTCTATTTAAAAAAAATTGAGTTAACCTTGATTTGATCTCGAAAACGCTACTCGAAGTCAAATTTCTTACTACCAATGTATTGTCTCCCTTTGGACCCAGCAACTTTTGTTTATATTCTATCCGTTTGCAAGGCAAAGTAATAAATCATGTTAAATTATGCAAATTAGTAATAAAAGTGACCCAGTGGGTAATAAACCAAAGGCGGGTTGCTTTACCTGATGGGGTTAATTTGTATTATACACCGTATCTAGGGTATACCCTCAGTTTATTTTCTTACGTAACACGTAGTGCAGCATTTCAGAACAATAAAGATGTCTTCCCCAAAACGTCAAAAAATAACGGCTTCAAGCTTAAATGAAAAGATCATAATTAGTTGCATTCCATCAAAAGTGATGAAAACCTTAATTTAAGTGTCGACGCTAGTGTTCCAAAGTGTTCTCTAATGACCGGAGTTGGAAAAACAACTATCTATCGAATTTTGAAGGAAGAAAGGGCAGGAGGAGTTACTGCGCCAAAGCTAAAACCAGGTCAAATCAAACTGGAGCTGACAGAAAATGTAAAAAATTCCCTGCGAAGAATCATTCATCGGTTTTTCATTGAAAAAAAAACCCCAACATTGGACTTAATTCTGGAGGCTGTTAAAAGTAACCCACAGATACCAACGATAGGCAGGACCAAGTTGTGGGACGTTTTAAAATTAATCAATCCTTGTTAATTGAGGGGAGAAATCGTACGCTAGAGAAGAGATTAACTGAGAAAAATTAGACATGAGCGTTCTCAAGGAAAACGAATTTATTATTTAGACGAAACTTGGATAAATGAAGGGTACACCGTAAATAAGTTTTGGCAGGACAAAAACGTTTTGAGTTTAAGACAAGGTTTTATGGAAGGTTGGTCAACCGGTCTCCGTCCACCATCTGGAAAAGGACGCCGATTAATTATAACACATATAGGGAGTATCCACGGTTTCATTAATGGTGGTCTGCTTACATTCGAATCGAAAAAAATAGGAGATTACTACGAGGATATAAATTCTAATGTGTTTGAAGAACGGTTTACGCAGATGATAGATTTGATTCCCCGAAGCTCAATAATGGATAATGCAAGTTATCATTCCAAAAAAGTTGAACATATTCCCACGAAGGAATGGCTTAAACGTGTTATACGGTCTTGGTTAACTCAGCGAAATATATTATTCTATGATGACAATGTTAAAAGAGAGATAATACAATTAGTCAAACATAATATAAATATATTGTATTCATGTTCACGAAATAAGCGCTAATCTAAGATGAGTTTCAATATGTTGGGTCTCATCAGCAGATCTAGGCCAAGTAATGTTGAGTGTTCTACAATGATGACGAATACTGGTACCGTATATTCTAAGACTGACGATAACTTATTTAATTTTTTTATACTGATGAAAGAGTATGTTGTTAGAGAGAAGTTTTTAATGTAATATATAGAGACCGGATTCTATGCAACATAAAAATCTTGAAATATGCATGTAAATACGCATGAAAAATGCTTAAAATATGCATGAAAAGGGTCAAAATATGCAATATTAAATGATAATAAAAGTAGTAATTTTTAGTTTTTTATTTCAAAATCAGCATAAAATTAACAAGTGATCGACGATATTTAAATTTAATTAACAATTATTTAACATTTTTTAAAATTGTTTAACATTTGTATTCTTGTACACGTAAACAATAAGGTATTGTTCTAAATGTTGGGTAGTAAGATTGTTTCTTCGATAACTTCAAATATTTTTACAAGTGGAAAAAGACCGTTCCACATCCACTGAGGTAACTGGGCAGTATTTGAATTTGGGTGCTATGTTAGCACTTATTGTTTTTGGCAAAAGTTCACCCGTCCCATTAATAAAACTATCAATTTGACACAAAGGTTCAAAACCTGGGTTATTGCACAAAATGTTTTCAAACTTTTCTTTAACTCTACGCGGGAATACATATGGCAATGTGGAGTTTATTTGACGGATTTTATTCATTAACTGAATTGATTCGGTCAACGCCAAACCTCGAGTTTCCAGCATTTTAATACTCGCAGGTATGTGGGAAAAGTGAGTGCTAATCAAAGCTTTTTTTTTTGATATCAGAATCGTTAAATGCTTCTTTGGATTGACGCACTGCCATAGCCTCTGCACTATCGAAGTCATTTACTACAACTTTGATGGACTCGAAATGTTCATTGTAAAATAGTACAGCTTCAATCCATGTTCCCCATCGGTTCGGGAGGTAAAGGCACATTTGGCAGTTTTTCTTTATAGGCGTTATTGCGAGCAGGTGCCTTAAGAAACACTTTCTTTGCTGATGAAATCAGTTTATTTACATTTCCAAACGTGAATCGTACTTCTTCAGCGAGTCGATGAACTCCGTGAGCAAAGCACGTCACATGAATGAAATTTGGATAAAATACTTGGAGGACTTTGGCTTTCATCTGCAGAAGATTCAGGAAATATTTTTTTAATACCCTCATTCACAAATCTGGCGATCGTAGAATGATTTGTCTTGTCAAGTTCTTTGCAGGCTACCAAATAGGAAGAAGTAGGCTCTAATCTTAATGCACCCACAATTAAATATAGCGACCACAACTGTCAGTAGTTTCATCAGCTGAAATCCAAATAATGTCATCCTTAAGTTCATTACGTATTTCTTCCAGAACATGTTGGTAAATTGTTGGTATGTAATTTTTACGCAGTGTTGATTCGTCTGGTATTTTTTGATTCAAGCAATATTTTCGCAGAAAATCTTTGAATGTAGGATTTGTAAGTTTGTGGAAAGGAATATTACTTGCAAGCAATGCTTCACATAAATCGATGCTAAAGTGGTTTTATTGTTTGCTTATAGAAGTGGAATCACTGCTACTTGCTGCTGTTATAAGTTGTTGTCGTGGGCCTTTTTTTTGCAATCCTGCGATATGAAGACTTGTCTTGACATGCTGGTCAATTTGAAACTTTTTTGTGCACGAAACATTTTTCTCGCAAACTCGACAACATAAAACATTTCCGTCGTATGTAAATGTTCCAGGATAATCAGCTACCCGCGAAGAGACACTTTTTTTTGCGGGTGGCATGGTACACGTTAAACTTTAACACAACACGTTAAAAACTGCAAAAAAGACTACACTGATGCAAGCGCGTCATCAATAATGTTAAAACTGATATCTTGTTTTAAAATAAAAATTCATCTTCGAGAAAATTGTTTATTCGATCCAGGCTCAAACAAATATTCTTAGAAACTAACTACATATCCCGACCAAGAAACAAAGGAATAAAATACCATCGTAATTTTGGTTATTCCCTTGGTACTATAACCTAATCGATGTTATTGCAGGTAATATCCCGGCTATAAGATCGGTTCCAGACGGGGACATTAACAATACCCTGAGCAATTCAATTGCCTAGTAATACCGAGAAATATTGAAAATATGCATCATTACTAGATTTTGGGCAAAATATGCAATAATCAGTGAGAATGGTCTAAATATGCAAATGCATATGAAAATATGCAAATGCATATAATCCGGTCTCTAGTAATATATATTAAAATTAATATTTATTTTTAGCAAAATTGTATAAATGTAAATATCGTGTATCTTGCACCCAGTAATCGAGTTCTAAGCTATTGACCTCATTTTAGAAAAGAAAACAGGCCAAGTGCAAGTTGAACTTGCGCAATTAGTGTTCCGTACGGCGCACAGTGGGAAAAAAATGGAAAAAATTTGAGCCACTCCACAAATCTAATCTCACGGAAAGAGATTTGGCTCCAGTGAAGAAGTTATCCCCGAAACTGAGGCCGCTCTTGAAGGCATAGAGAAATTCTTCTACAAGAAAGGTGTAGAAATGTTAGAAAAGCGTTGGACTAATCGTATTGCTCTTGAAGGAGACTTTATCGATGAATAAAGTCGAATTTTGCAAAATAAAAAGTTAAGTAGCTAGACCAAAAACTTTTTCGCCTACGTGTTATACAATCAATTTGGAATCAATCGGAAAACACTTTGTTGAAAACTCATGTGGGGTGTATTTTGTGAAGTCATTGATCGATCATTTTATACCTCCGTAACAAAAATTTTTAGTTTAAAAGCAATCAACATACGGAACACTAATTGCGCAAGTCCGACTTGCACTTGGCCGGTTATATTATTTAAACAAGGAAAATCTGACGAATCTAACATTAGGAGAAGTCAATTTCGAAAAACTCCTCAATAAACATATATCATTTTAAGTCAAAGGCCTTATTTTGTAATTCGCTTGAAGTGTAGGTCCACGCCCTGGGAATCAGAATTAATAATAGTATTATCATATTATTTATTAAAAAGAAATGTGAAACTTTCCAAAATATAATCGAATCTCCCAAACTCCCCCATTTAATTTACGTCAGCAATAATAAAAGATGACGTCAAAACAACGTCGAGACCTTATTAAGCGTAAATTGACAGTTTCCTAAACTTCTTTGACTGTTGAAAGTACAATTGGCCAATATCCTCAAACGAACCCTTTAGGGTTGATATTTATATTTACCGTTGTGTCCTTTGACCTTTAACTGTTACCTAAAGGTTATCAATTATCTAGTTAAAAGAAATTATTTTATAAATTTTTGTTTGAAAAAAAACTCTTTACTAGGCTAGTTCTGACGGATCCCGAACCAAATATCGAATGACATAATTTCAAAAGACAAATTACACAGGAATACAAAAAAAATCTCTGTTTTTTAGGTGAGGCACGTGTTTTTTGAGTATTATTTTATGCTGAATCAAAAAAAAATCATAAAAAAAGATATCCTCGGTGAGGGATTTTCAGAAAACTCTCTTAAAGTTGTCAGAAAAAAATAATTTTTAATAAATAACGTAAAACTGTATAATTATGGAATAAAACTATTATTTCGGACATCTTTAAATATTTTAAATCTATATTTATCATAAAAACTTAAAAATATTAGGTTTTAGTGTTCACATTTAACAAAAAACACGCATACACCACCTTTAACTAAGCTACGTAGCAAAATGCTGTTTAAAATAAATATGTGCAACCGCTAAATCAAAAAACTGTTTTTAATTTTTATTAATATTGAACAAAACTTTTATTGCCAGTATTTTTTGAAGTTCTTGATCCTGACTTGACATCAAAAAATAAAGTTTTATGTTCAGTTTCAACAAAAAACTCATTTTTAACACTTACAAGTGTGCTATGT
This sequence comes from Pachyrhynchus sulphureomaculatus, assembly GCA_019049505.1. NCBI lineage: Eukaryota > Metazoa > Arthropoda > Insecta > Coleoptera > Curculionidae > Pachyrhynchus > Pachyrhynchus sulphureomaculatus. Next base: position 188,064,465 of record CM032449.1, read on the forward strand.
GGTTGGTAAAATGCTTTTTTAAGTAAATAAAGGGTCTTCGATTTGGGACTTGACAACTTTGAAATTTCACTGTGAACGCACCCTTAAGCCAATCACCGAACTGTCAACGTCAAAACATTCAGTAAAGTCAACATTTTCATCATGGTGGTGAAGTACACGAATGAACAACGTTTACAAATAATTAAAATTTACTACCAAAATTTGGAGTCGGTGACTGCAACTTTAAGAGCGTTAACGCCAATTTTTGGTCGTAATTCTCGTCCCAGTAGACAAGCAATTCATAGTCTAGTGAAAAAATTTGAGTTAACATATTCGCTGCTGGATGTTCTCGTGCCAGTGAGACAACGGGTTGGTCGAAGTGGCCAGAATATTGCTGCCGTTCAAGCGTCCATCTCAAACGAACCAAAACAGTCGATTTCACGGCGTTCTCAAGAATTGGGCATCGCTCAGACCACACTATGGCGAATTTTGCGAAAGGATCTTGGCCTGCACCCTTATAAGTTAAAGTTAACTCAAGAACTAAAGCCACTCGATCATATGAAGCGACATACGTTCTCGAATTGGGCTCTAGAAATGTTGGAAGAAGATGACCAATTTCATCGCAAAATCATCTTTAGTGATGAAGCGCATTTTTGGATAAACGGACAAACAGAATATGCGTTATTGGTCAGGTGAAAACCCTCATGTGCTTGAAGAAACATCACTTCATCCACAAAAAATTACTGTTTGATGCGGTTTTCATGTCGGTGGTGTCATTGGGCCGTTCTTTTTCGTTGATGAAAATAACCGTCACGTTACAGTCAATGGAGATCGCTACAGAGGCATGTTGCAACGTTATTTCTTTGATCAATTGCATGGGCTAGACATTAATGATATGTGGTTTCAACAAAACGGCACCACAAACCACACAGCGGGTGTAACAATCGACTTACCTCAATCTAAATTCGGTGAATGTGTTATATCGAGAAATGGTCCCGTCGAATGGCCGCCTAGATCGTGTGATTTAACACCTCTAGACTTCTTTTTATGGGGGTATGTTAAATCATTGTTCTATGCTAACAAGTCTGCGTTGTTAGAGGAGCTCAGAGCCAATATTGAAAGAGAGATAGCGGCCGTTTCCGTTGAAATGTGTGGCCGAGTCATCGAAAATTGGGTTCAACGAATCGACCGCTGCAAACGTGCCCGTGGTGGACATATGAATGAAGTCGAATTCCATACATAAATGTTTTGATTGTACTTCAAGCCGATAGTAGAATTTTCGAAATGTCTCAAATGGGTTGCGTTTTATTTCAAAAAAAAGTTGTGAAGTCCGTAATGGAAGACCCGATACTTGCAACAGCTAAACAAGAATTTTTTTCGAACAGAACTATCATTTCTAGTAGTTTTTTAAGTTTCAAATTGGATTTTGATATCAACACATAAGGAATAGTGTTTTAGGAACAAAAGGTTGCAAAATGCAATCCAATGCATACACCTTGACAGTTTTAGAGGTCAATTTTGTAAATAGATGAAATGAGTGAATATGGGGGAATGTGAGTGAGTAAGTGAGGTAGTAAGTGAGCGAGCGAGCGAGTGAGTGAGCTAGCAAGTGGATGAGCTAGCGAGTGAGTGAGTGAGGTAATGAGTGAGTGAGTGAACGAGCAAGTGTAGAAGTGAGTGAATATGGGGGTATGTAAATGAGTGAGTGTGTGAGTATCTAAACGAGCGAATGAGTAAGTATTTTTTTCAATATTAATAAAAGTTAAAAACAATTTTTTAATTTAGTGGTTGCACATATTTATTTTAAACAGTATTTTGCTTCGTATCTTGGTTAAAGGTGGTGTATGGGGGTAATTTGTTAAACATGAACACTAAAACCTAATATTTTTAGGTCTTTATGATAAGTGTAGATTCAGAACATTTAGAGATGTACGAGATAACAGTTTTGATTCCATAATTTTAATGAATATTCAGTTTTACATTATTTATTAAAATTTATTTTTTTTAATTTAATAGTTTTCTGGCAACTTTAAGTGTATTTTCTGAAAAAAGTGTATAAAAAATACTTAAGAAAACACGTGTTTCACTTAAAAGACAGAGATTTTTTTTGTATATCTGTGTTATCGAAGGACATATAATCGAACGGACTAATATTCGAATCGATAATTGTTCAATCGGACAATATTTCGAATGAACAAATATTCCAATGGACAGTTTTTTCGAAAACTACCTAATTTATCCTTCTTTTAGAAAGATAATATTTGCATGCAAGAACTAGGTAGGATTAAGTAAAACAGAGGTACGAGGCTAGTTTGAAAAGTCCGTGCAAAAATAAAAACTACTTATGTGTTTGGGGTAAACCTTTTTTATTTTTCGACATAGTCTCCTTTTAGGCTTATACACTTCGTCCAACGATGTTCTAGTTTGTTGATCCCTTCCGAATAATAGGATTTGTCCAAGTCTGCAAAATATCCATTAGTGTCTGCAATCACCTCCTCGTTTGAATAAAATCTTGCCCCGCCAGCCATTTCTTCAAATTGGGGAACAAATAGTAGTCCGAGGGAGCCAAGTCTGGAGAATAGGAGGGATGTGAAATGAGTTGGAATCCTATTTCCATTAATTTTGCGACCACAACTGCTGAGGTCTGTGCTGGTGCGTTGTCGTGATGGAAAAGGACTTTCTTGTGGGCCAATCGCGGGCGTTTTTCTTGCAGCTCGGTCTTCAAACGGTCCAATAACGATGAATAATATTCACCTGTAATAGTTTTACCCTTTTCCAGATAGTCGATGAGGATTATCCCTTGCGAATCCCAAAAGACAGTCGCAATAACCTTTCCGGCCGAAGGAACGGTCTTCGCATTTTTTGGTGCAGATTCCGCCTTGGTAACCCATTGTTTAGATTGTTGTTTGGTCTCAGGATCCATGTTTCATCCACAGTGACGAAACGACACTTAAAGTCCTCCGGATTCTTCTGGAACAGCTGCAAACCATGCTTGCAACACTTCACACGATTCCGTTTTTGGTCAAACGTGAGCAATCGCGGCACCCATCTTGCTGATAGCTTTCTCATGTCCAAATGTTTATGCAAAATATTATGTACCCGTTCAGTCGAGATGCCCACAGCACTAGCAATCTCACGCACCTTAACTCTTCTGTCATCCATCACCATATCTTGGATTTGATCAATGATTTCTGGAGTCGTAACCTCCACAGGCCGTCCAGAACGTTCAGCGTCACTTATGCCCATATGGCCAGTCCGAAAATTTTGAAACCACTTATAAACTGTTCTAATCGAAGGTGCAGAGTCACCATAATGTTTATCAAGCTTCGCTTCTCTTTAGTCTCCTGAGGCGTTTTGCCTTTCATAAAGTAATGTTTAATCACCACACGAAATTCTTTTTCGTCCATTTTTTGAAAATCACTCGACTTCCTTGATTCACACGAATGCCAAACACAAAGAAATAGACCAATATGGCTGAAACTTGGTGTGCATTCATTCAAGAGATGCTACTAACTAAACAAGACCTCGATACGCGCCGATGGTGCCATCTCTCGGACTTTGCACGGACTTTTCAAACCAGCCTCGTATATATATTTATGTTGTATAATAATTATTTGAAGTTATTTAATATGCATTAATAGCTATAATCGAAAGATTGAATAATCCAAGTGCATAAGCCGTTCTGCAGATAAGATGGATTAAAATAACACAAAACCCTCCTTTTTAATATGGCCTTTATAAGTAACATATACTAAAATTTCATTATTACAGATTATTTTTATAAAATTTTTTGAAAAACAAATATAAATATTTCTCTTATTATTTTCTTAAGTGTCATTGTATACATATTAAATAACTTCAAATAATTATTAAACAACATAAATATCTATACCTCTGTTTTACGTAATCCACCCGAGTGCTTGCATTTATTATACTTTAAATATTATCTTTCTAAAAGAAGGATAAATTATGTAGTTTTCGAAAAACTATCTATTCGAATATTTGTTTATTCGAACATTAGTCAGTTCGATTATATATCCTTCGATATAATCTATCTTTCGAAATGAAAAGGATAAAAATTGAAAAATTCAAAATAAATCGAAAACTATTACAAATAGATATATGACACACAAAGTTGGAGGGTTTTGTAAAATCTATCAGAAAAAATAATAATAAACAGGGTGTGCCAATTAAAAAATTTAGGATTTTTTTCAATTTAAAATAGTCGAAATGCATAAATTTATTTTGAACACCCTGTAGCATCTAACTCAAATTTCTTTACATATATCTTTTTTTTCATCTCTATAGAACAAAACTGAAAACTAGTATTTTTGAAAAAAATTGAAATATTAGAAAAACTATTAGGTTTAGGTATATAACATTATTAATAGAAATTTTACGCAGAATTAGAAAATAGGATGTTCCATTTAAAAAAAAAACATATGTTATATCGGCCACACTTTTTTGAAGTACCCTGTATACTCAAAAATAACCTTAACATACCCTTAAACTATTGTATTTAACATTTTTTCGTCATTCCCGAAACAAATGAGATAATGAAGTTTACTCTATCGTTGAATCACCCTGTATATACATTATCTGAATCGGAAGAAGTTTGAGTTGACATGCTTTCATATTTAATAGTTATCATTATGGATGCCACTTTAACAACCCCGATAGTTTAAGTGGCACCATCTGTAGTTACCCTAGTTAGCTAATTTAGATTATTTAGTTTTTCATTTAATTCGTTAACAGTGATATTGCAGTCCCAGCAGTTTGAGTAACCCCGACCAAGGCAGCGGTCAGAACAGGGCTCGAACAGGGGGTGCTAAGAATCTCTGGGTTGGACCAGGCTGCCGACTATACATAGCGACCTATAATGCGAGAACAATTGGAAGTGAGGAAAGATTGGAAGAACTGGACCATGAGCTTAAAAATATTAAATGGGACATACTAGGAATTCCAGAAACAAGAAGAAGAGGAGAATACTGCCTGAAGTTACCTACGGGACACTTGCTCTTCAACAAAGGCTACGAAGACAACAGTAATGAAGGAACTGGATTATTGATACACAGAAGGCTAATACCATATACTGAGAAATTCCAAGCGATATCTAATAGAGTTATATATATAACAATAAGATTGAACAACACCTTAACATTAAAAGTAAAACAGGTCTATGCTCCTACGACAAGCCATAAAGATCAAGAAGCAGAAGAATTCTATGAGGAAATATCTCAGGCGGTTCACGAACACAGAACAAAGTATACATTGGTAATAGGAGACTTTAACGCCAAGATAGGAAAGAAAGCAGAAGATACAGAGAGTTATATAGGAAATTTTGGCCTTGGAGAGAGGAACAACAGAGGACATATGCTGATGACATTCCTAGAAAGGGAGAAACTCTATAACATGAACACCTTCTTTCAGAAAAAGGAGAAGAGGAAATGGACATGGATTAGTCCTGATGGTGAGACAAGAAATGAAATTGATTATGCACTAACAACACATAAGAACATAGTAACAGACGTGAAGGTCCTAAACAGATTTACGGGTAGTGATCGTAGGCTGGTCAGAGCAAAGGTGTCTTTTAACAAAAGACTCGAACGAAAACGTTTTACAACAAGAAAACAAATAAAACAGACAGACAAACACTAAAAGAAAACGTAGAACAATACCAAAAATAGATTACAGCCAACCTTAATAACAACACATTAACTACAGGAGCAAGTTTAGACCAAAGAAACAGAAAAATAATTGAAACACTCAAGACCACCGCAGAAAAAATAGCTCCCCAACCTACTAGGCGAAAGAATAACAAGCTCAGTGAAGAAACAAAAAGAATGTTAGAACAACGAAGACAACTGATACACGAAGGAAAGAGATTAACTGTCGGATATGCAGAATTGAATAAGACAGTATGAAAAGCGGCTAAACAAGACATAAACAAATACAAAGAAAACATGATTAGAGATCTTATAGAGAAAAACAAAGGATTAAAAGTTTTTAGAAGAGCAAACGCCTGCAAAAGTGAGATAATTAAATTGAAGGACCAAGAAGGAAACATAATCAATGACAAGAAAAATATCCAGAACAGAATTACAACTTTCTATCAAGACCTCTACAGTTCAAAAGTCCAAAATGTCGTAGAGTAATTAATGTCAACTCAGAAGAAATTCCTGACATAGAAATAGATGAAGTTAGGAAAGCCTTACAACAGATGAAAAGTGGAAGAGCGGCTGGAGAGGGTGATATTATACCTGAAATGCTAAAATGTGAAGGTGATGCCCTAATGAATGAATTAAAAGATTTTTTTAATGAATGCCTCAAATGTGGAAATATACCAGAAAACTGGGAAAACGCCATAGTCATCTTAATATACAAAAAAGGTGACCCCGAAAACCTAGAAAACTATCGGCCAATTAGTTTACTTTCCCAAGTTTACAAGCTGTTCTCACGAATCATAACAAACAGACTGGAACACAAAATGGAATTATACCTACCGATAGAACAGGCTGGATTCAGGTCAGGCTTCAGTACGATTGAGCACTTGCACACATTGAGAATACTAATCGAGAAGGCCACCGAATATAATATACCAATGTGGCTCACATTTGTAGATCTTCGCAAGGCTTTTGACACAGTGGAAAAATGGGCGCTTATAAGAGCTCTTAGAAATGCTCATATAGACCACAGAGACAGCGAACTGATAACCAGAATATATGAACGAGCAACACTCAAAGTTATGGTAAACCAAGAACTGACAAACAAGGTCCCAGTGAACAGAGGAGTAAGGCAGAGCGATGTAATATCGCCTAAGTTATTTACAATGATCTTAGAAGATGTATTCAAAGAACTGAATTGGGACGAAAATGGCCTTCTGATAACTGGTGATCGGCTAAACAACCTGAGATTCGCAGATGACATTATAATTATAGCAAACAATAAGAATGAAATTATCCAGATGATCACAGATCTCCACCACCAAGCAAGATAAATTTCTCCAAGACAAAGTACATGAGTAACGAAGACACCAATGATGAAAATATAGTGATTGAACATTCAACAATAGAAAAAGTAAACACATACATCTATCTGGGCCAAATAATAACGATAGGAAAGGAAAACCAGCAGCTTGAAATAGAAAGAAGGATACGTATGGGATCGGCAGCATATGGAAAATTGAAATATGTACTGAATATGAACATTCCTCAAAGATCAAGAACCCAAATTTATAATCAATGTATCTTACCAGCTACAACGTATGGAGCCGAGACATGGGTTTTAACTAAGAGAACAATGGAAAAACTACAAGTCCATCAACGAACAATGGCAAGGAAGATGTTGAGTGTTACTTTGAAGGACAAGAAAACTAATAAATGGATTAGACAACAAACAAAGGTGGATGATATCACCAAACGGATAACATCTCTGAAATGGAGCTGGGCCGGCCATGTAGCGAGGGCGACGTATAAGTGGAGTGGAAAGATCACTAGGTGGAGACCATGGGGGAAAAGCGAAGCATAGGAAGGCCCCAACAGAGATGAAGCGACGATCTGAAGAGAGTCGGACGACTTAACTGGTATCAACAAGCACAACATAGAGAAAAATGGAAAGATTTGAGAGAGGCCTATACCCAACAGTGAGTAGAGAACGGCTGAAAGAAGAAGGAAGAAGAAGATATTTTTTGATTGTGGGATTTTATTTACTTCCTCTTCATTCTTCATTGTCTCTTCTAGGATTTTTTTTTCACTTTTAAGATTTTCAATATGTTTGCTATCCTCTGCCATTTCTCTTAGAGTTAACTAAATTAAATTATTTCTTATACATATTAATTTAAACCTGTGTGAACAAGATTTTTGATAAATTGCATAGCAGTTAACACATATATAACTCAGGAAGCTTCTGTACTCGCAACACGAATATGTAACAGACGTCATAGTTTGTGGTCAAGTAGCTACAAAACCAAAGCTGAACGTAGGACCGCTTTAGTAGAGTATTATCAGTGTACTGATAACAAAACGCTACTTGAATAGCAAATATAAAGTTTTTAAATTTATTACGATTGTCGATTTATTGAGAAATTATTTTTAAAAGAAATAAAAAAACACGTAGAGTTATACAATTAACATATCACCAAACACCATAAATAACTAAAAGTTAGCCGGACGAACAATCACAGCCAATCCAGCCAAGTGCCAAGTCCTAACGGTAACCCTGTCTATTAATCGTTTTACATGTGCGATGCAGACCGTAACCCAAGTCTCCATTGATGTTCAAGTGTTTTCTTAAGTATTTTTTTATGCAGAAAACTATTAAATTGAAAAAAATACATTTTAATAAATAATGTTATTTACGAAATAATAAAATTATGGAATAATTCTATTATTTCGGGCATTTTTAAATGACTCTACATTTATCATAAAGATGCTGTTTAAAATAAATATGTGCAACCGCTGAATTAAAAAATTGTTTTTAATTTTTATTAATATTGAACAAAACTATTATTTCCAGTATTTCTTGAAATTGTTAATCCTGACTTGACATCAAAAAATAAAGTTTTATGTTCAGTTTCAACAAAAAACTCGCTTTTAACACTTACAAGGGCTCTATATGGTTGGTAAAATGTTTTTTTAAGTAAATAAATGCAACAGCTAAACAAGAATTGTTTTTTTGAATAAAACTCTAGTAGTTTTTTTAAGTTTCAAAATTGAATTTGATATCAAAACATGACGAATAGTTTTTAGTGTTGAAAAAAATATCCGTTTCCTATATAGGAACAAATGGTTGCAAAATGCAGGCTAATATATATCCCTTGACAGTTTTAGAAGTTAATTTTGTAGATAGATTGATTGAGTGATTATGGGGGAATGTGAGTAGAAGAGTGAGGTAGTAAGCGAGCGAGTGAGTGAGGTAGTGGGTGAGCGAGTGTAGAAGTGAGTGACTGAGTGCGTATGGGGGTATGTGAATAAGTGAGTGACTGAGCGAGCGAGTGAGTGAGTGTTTTGTTCAATATTAATAAAAATTAAAAGAAATTTTTTAATTTAACGGTTGAACAAATTTATTTTAAAGAGCATTTTGCTACGTAGCTTAGTTAAAGGTGATGTATGCGTATTTTTTGTTAAACATGAACACTAAAAACCTAATATTTTTTATGATAAATGTAGATTAAGAACATTTAAAGATAAACGAAATAATAGTTTTATTTCCTAAATTTAATGATTATACAGTTTTACATTTAATTTACTAAAACGTATTTTTTCCAATTTAATAGTTTTCTGGCAACTTTAAGAGTTTTTTTTATTGTCTGAAAAAACCTCATGGGGCATGTCTTTTTTATGATTTTTTTTTGGATTCAGCATAAAAAAATACTTAAAACACGTGTCTTACTTAAAAGACAGAGAATTTTTTTTTCATACCTGTGTAATTGATTATCGCGATTTTTTGGGCTGGTGAGATTCTGCGTTTCTGAGAGGAATTATAGTCATAAAAATTTGTTTATGTTACCATTTTATAGAAAGAATAGTTCTTCAAATTCAATATTTCTAGAATATTCAAATGTGCAAACTTCTTGTGTGACGAAAACTAACTAAATAAAATAAAATAAAAATGTATTATGCTAATCCTGCTGTATAAGGCTAGAACGTGAACAATCACAAAGAGGACAATAACTGTGTTTAAATATTATGCTAAAAGACAAAAATCCTGGATTGATTAGAAAACTAACTAAAATGAAAAATGTCAACAATATGATATTAAAGGCCAAATGGAGAGTAGTGCAGTAAAAATAACATTTGAAATTGCACAGTTTAGAGACAACAATATTATGATTTTATTCTCTCTGGGGCATCATCAGGAGTATTGTCCTGAGTTTTGGACCTCGAAAAACTTGCGCTCTTCTGTTTATAAACAATTGAAGTTTTCAAAACGCGTTTTTTGAGCCTAAAATGTGAATAACTCCGGTTATATCAGTCGGATCGAGACAAACAAAAAAATAAACTCTTCATAATGAAATTTACAACAAATCCCCGTTAATTTTAAGTGGCTCAAATGGGTACATAACCTACAAAATTGAAAAAACCGACGAAAACTACAATAAAATGAAAAAACTGTTTTTTTTTTTTCATTTTATTGTACTTGCCGACTAAGTAAACCGATCGGTTTAAAACTTTCAGAAAATATGCCTTTTGTTATAGCAAAAATACCCTGAAATTTTGCACAATTGAATTTGTTATTTAAAATTTGAATTGCCCGCCATTTTGTGCCATTTGGTCCAAAATGGATCTTTTTTTCAAAATTTAGGTCTTGACGCCAGCTTTCCGATATCATTAAAAACAAATTGTGGATCCATTTTAACCGTTTTTTTTTTACATTTGTTTATTAATCAAATAACAAATGCGTTTTTTCGGTCATTTAAAAAAAAAATTGAAAAATTTTTATCACATCTGATAGAGAATCACAAGACCTTTATTTAAAAAAAAAATCATGTTCGTTAACAATTTTTTTTTCAAAATGTCAATTGTTATTTTATTAATAAACAAATGTAAAAAAAATAATTGATATGACTGAATTTTTTTTTTTTAAATGGCATCGGAAAGCTGACGTCGAGACCTAAATTTAAAAAAAAAAAAGATCCATTTTGGACTAAATGGCATAAAATTGTGGGCAGTTCAAATTTTAAATATCAATTTTAATTGTGTCCACTGGGTTCAATATTTTTATAACAAAATTTCAAGGTATTTTTGCTACAATAAATTTTCTGAACGTTTCAAGCCGATCGGTCAACCTGTACAATAAAAACAACAGATTTTTGCTTGTTTTTCAAGTTTGTAGGTTATGTATACATTTGAGCGATTTAAAATCAGAGTTCAGTTTTTTGTTTGTCTCGATCCGAATGATTTAACCGGAGTTATTCTCATTTTAAGCTCAAAAAACGAGTTTTGAAAACTTCAATTCTTTATAAACAAAAGAGCACAAGATTTTCAAGGTCCAAAACTCAGGATAATACTCCTGATGATACCCCAGAGAGGATAAAATCAAAATATTGCTGTATCTAAACTATGCCTATCTCATCATTATTTTGACTTTTTTTAGTGCACTAGAGAGACAAAATTTGTAACAACATGATGATCAAGAAAAACTGACAGCTAGGATGGTCCATACTAAGATGGTATAATGACATCAAAAAAGTGGCTGAAAATCTATGGACGACCGTAATACCAAACAGAAACAGATGTGGAAAATGGAAGAGGAGTTTATGGATGATGGACAGGAAGAAAGGGAAGAGTTAATTGATATTACTCCACAATAGATAATTTTTGTACTCATAGGATTATGGCACTTGCGTGTAGCACACGTGCGTTATCTTCTTACATGTCAAAGAAGTACTAAGTATTATTGAAATTGCTGCATTAAATTAACATCACGAGATAAATTACTTGTTGATTTACCTAAATTTACTTTTTTTTGATATTTATGATGTTAGGTTAGATTATTAAAAATTTAAAATGTAATAATTATATAAACAGTCGAAAATATCGGGTCTTCCATTAAGGACTTGACAACTTTTTTTTGAAATAAAACGCAACCCATTTGGGACATTTCGAAAATTTTACTATCGGCTTGAAGTACAATCAAAACATTTATGTATGGAATTCGACTTCATTCATATGTCCACCACGGGCACGTTTGCAGCGATCGATTCGTTGAACCCAATTTTCGATGACTCGGCCACACATTTCGACGGAAACGGCCGCTATCTCTCTTTCAATATTGCCTCTGAGCTCCTCTAACAACGCAGACTTGTTAGCATAGAACAATGATTTAACATACCCCCATAAAAAGAAGTCTAGAGGTGTTAAATCACACGATCTAGGCGGCCATTCGACGGGACCATTTCTCGATATAACACGTTCACCGAATTTAGATTGCAGTAAGTCGATTGTTACACCCGCTGTGTGGCTTGTGGCGCCGTCTTGTTGATACCACATATCATTAATGTCTAGCCCATGCAATTGATCAAAGAAATAACGTTGCAACATGCCTCTGTAGCGATCTCCATTGACTGTAACGTGACGGTTATTTTCATCAACGAAAAAGAATGACACCACCGGCATGAAAACCGCACCAAACAGTAATTTTTTTGTGGATGAAGTGATGTTTCTTCAAGCACATGAGGATTTTCACCTGACCAATAATGCATATTCTGTTTGTTGACGAAGCCGTTTATCCAAAAATGCGCTTAATCACTAAAGATGATTTTGCGATGAAATTGGTCATCTTCTTCCGACATTTCTAGAGCCCAATTCGAGAATGTACGTCGCTTCATATGATCGAGTGGCTTTAGTTCTTGAGTTAACTTTAACTTATAAGGATGCAGGCCAAGATCCTTTCGCAAAATTCGCCATAGTGTGGTCTAAGTGATGCCCAATTCTTGAGAACGCCGTGAAATCGACTGTTTTGGTTCGTTTGAGATGGACGCTTGAACGGCAGCAATATTCTGGCCACTTCGACCAACCCGTTGTCTCACTGGCACGGGAACATCCAGCAGCGAATATGTTAACTCAAATTTTTTCACTAGATTATGAATTGCTTGTCTACTGGGACGAGAATTACTACCAAAAATTGGCGTTAACGCTCCTAAAGTTGCAGTCACCGACTCCAAATTTTGGTAGTAAATTTTAATTATTTGTAAACGTTGTTCGTTCGTGTACTTCACCATGATGAAAATGTTGACTTTACTGAATGTTTTGACGTTGACAGTTCGGTGATTGGCTTAAGGGTGCGTTCACAGTGAAATTTCAGAGTTGTCAAGTCCCAAATGGAAGACCCTTTATAAGCTTTTAAAGAAATTGAAATTTATTAATAAAAATCCCCTTTTCTGAGAATAACACACTTTTATCTTTTTCCCTGTATCGGCAATATTTAATGAATTAACCCGGGCATTCACTGATTCTGACCCCCTTCCTGGAAATTTGATGACGTCATTCGCCAATTAAGGGTGGGGGAAACTGCATCAATACCTATTGCAAATAAAAGTACAGGATATTTTAAAATATTGAATTTGTGTAAATAAAAATGGGTCAATATTTTAGTTGTACGTATAGTTTTAAAATGACTTATATCGTTTATATTAAACTGAAATTATGCTGTAATCAATTTTATTAAACAAATAATAAATTCATGTAATATGTCAAAAGATTCCTAAAATTGCAAGTTAATGTAATATTAATAATGTAATAAACCATTATCTCAATCTATTAAACAACATGAGAATGTAGAGTACTTGTGGAATAAGTAGAAAGTATAGAAAATATTGATTTTAAAATAAAAAATAAAATATAGTGAAAAAATTAATATTTTGAATTTTGACCAAATATAAATACGTTCTAATGGAAAAAAAATAATGTCGGTTCAAGGCACTGAAACCATGAACAATCAGAAAAATATTGGAGGGTAAAGAAACGACCACACGATAATTAAAAAAGTGTCTTGGTGCCGGTGGGATTCGAACCCACGATCTCAAGGTGAGCCACATCACAATGATACCTTGACCTGTTAGTTGAACATCAGTTTCGTTGTTGCCTCCACCTCAGTCAACGGAATTAAGATTGGTTCTCAAACATTAACAATCATTACGAGTGATCACAACAGAGATTTACACGACGAAGGTTACAGTGCTTCTATCTATTTCCAATTCTGTCTGTTATAGTTCGTTAGTTAAAAAATATATGTATAATTTGTAGTAGGTTAAAAGAAAAATTAGCTCGAAAACGTTCTACTGTGTCAGTCCAGGTCTCATCTAGACTAATGCGTTTTGTTCGATGAACAGTCAAAGTTCCACTGGAAGCGGCGCATTTTGTTTTAAAATACTACTTGATCCCGTCCACGTTGTAGATTACATCGTCTTCTATAAACACTCGCTGTTTTCATTCATAGTGCAGGCAAAAAACTAGATGGTTTAAGAAAAATTTAAGCCCTTGGCCCCTTTCAGACCATCCGACTTTCTACCGTTGGCCTTGACAAATACCACACAGTTTTTAATAACATTGTTATAAATATTTTCCCACTTTTCTGAGTTACTGTTTCAAATTTTGAAGGGAAAACTTTATTAAAAATAATAACAAATATCACAAATTTTGTTCATTTTTATTGTGTAAAAGTTAGTAGAAGACACTCTATATGCCAAGTTGGGAATGTGGAATCTTTGGCACTATGATACTACTCAGTATATATCACCACTATACCAAATACTTTATTTTTGTATACGACGCGCGTTTCGCTAACCATGTTAGCTTCATCAGGAGCGATGATTGAGTAAACTATAAGTATAAATATCGTATTTATACTTAACTTAACCCTTGAATTACTCAGGCGGAACTAAGGGGACTATAAGGAATAGGCCCTCTGTCTTTATTTAAACTATTTTTACATTTTGTAATTTCCATACTTTCGTATGCGTTCAACAATCTTCTGTCAGATGCATTTTTTATTAATCTTAGATTATCTAATGTTACAATATGATCAGCTTCAAGGGCATGTTCGGCAATGCTAGACTTTTCTGTTCTACTGTATGTTAAGTGTGCTAAATGTTCTTTAAATCGTGTTTTATTTGACCTTTTAGTTTGCCCAACATACTTTTTGTCACAATCATCACAACTAATTTCATAAATTCCACTTTTCTCACAATTAGAAATCTTATCTTTGGGATTTCCTAAAATGTTCCTCAGATTGTCTGATGACTTATAGACTAAGGTGAGGCTACCTTATTAAATACCTCATTGAGTCCCTTGCTATATTTCGGATTATATGGTATGGAGACACACTTGGTGTTATATGGTATGGAGACATACTTGGTGTTATTTTCTTCGCGTGTAAAAAACGTGGAATTCTCTCTCTATTTATTAGCTTATTTACTAAGTCAACGTCATATTAACTCTAGTTATAATAATACGATTCCTTTCTTTATTAAAGTTTACTCTATTCAGAGGGAAAAAAACCAAAGAAAGAAATCGTATTAGAAATATAACTAGAGTTAATGGTTATGACGATGACTTAGTAAATAAGCTTATAAATAGACATAAGTTTAGGTTTAATATTCAGAATTTCACCTTTTTTACACGCGAAGAAAATAACACCAAGTATGTCTCCATACCATATAATCCGAAATATAGCAAGGGCTCAATAAGGTATTTAATAAGGTAGGCCTCACCATAGTACTATAAGTCATCAGACAATCTGAGGAATATTTTAGGAAATCCCAAAGATAAAATTTTTAATTGTGAGAAAAGTGGAATTTATGAAATTAGTTGTAATGATTGTGACAAAAAGTATGTTGGGGAAACTAAAAAGTTAATCAAAACACGATTTAAAGCACACTTAAAATACAGTAGAACAGAAAACTCTAGCATTGCCGAACATGCCCTTGAAGCTGATCATATTGTAACATTAGATAATCTAAGATTAATAAAAAATGTATCTGATAGGAGATTGTTGAACGCATACGAAAGTATGGAAATTATAACATGTAAAAGTAGTTTAAATAAAGACAGAAGGCCCATTCCTTATACTCCTCTCTACTGGTTACTTGACCGGAACTGATGGCCTCGCCTATGCCATGAATTCCGCCTGAGTAGTTCAAGGGTTAGGCTAAGTATAAATAGGGTAGATTTGTAGTTTAGCTTTAGTCAATCATCGCTCCTGATGAAGCTAACATGGTTAGCGAAACGCGCGTCGCGTGCAAAAATAATGTGTTTGGTGTAGTGGTGATATGTACTGAGTAGTAGTCTATATGCCGATGATGAAAACTAATAATGAAACATAAGATACCTTTTGTCATATTAGAGCACTGCGTGTACAAATTTGTCAAAATAAATCTTATTAATTACCTAAATTGTCCTATTTATTGCTTACTTAAAACTCATCCTGAAAAAAAGAGCAAATACATATTTCCTTTCATAATTTTTAATAGAATACCCAATATTTTATCTAAGATTAAAGTAGGAGTCTATAAAGATCCTTACTCTTTGCACGGTGTAAATTCAGAAAATTTAACTCCTTCAAATCAGAACATTGATCTAATTTACAATTCGAATTGTAAACAGTAAACATTCGTGATTATGTATTATGCCATTTTAGGTGAGATATAGTATTTTTTATATGTTTATTCCCGAGAACCAAAATTTATCAAATAAAATGCATTTTCTATTAAAGGAAACATACTGTACATACATGTACATATTACATTCTACTTTGGCATTAAAAATTTTCAGCATACAATATTGACTTTATGGTTTAATCGTACAAAATAATATAGTATTCTATATTTAGATATTTTATTGTCGTGCCCCTGGTATATATTCTATTCTAGGCACCTCAGTTTTTCTACACTTGCATGCAACTATCTAAAAATAGCAAATTTGCAGGCCCCCCCTTTTAAACAGGACAGTTACCTGCAAACATTATGAATCCGCAGGAGCACGTGAGTGTTTAACAATCAATGTAATGACGTCATTCGCCCGGACCAATCGCGAAGCGCTTCCATTCAGTTTAACCGACTAGCCTGCTTTGAGATTCATCTCGACATTTTCACAAGAAAATTCTGTTCAGTTGCGTGCTTGGGACTGCAGCTGCAAGTTCAGCTTCGGTCCTAACACAACAGTGATAAAATTGATGAATGAACAAAGTGCATCCCAGTGCATGATATGTTATCATACTTTCATCATCATCATTCCATATATTGTAAGTTTAATTTTTAAACTTATATGCTTTTTATCCCTTCAGCTTCATTCATTTTTTTTCTAATTAACTTAAATTCTCCATTAATTTTTTATATAAATCTATAATTCATAATATCCACAATGCAAATTAAAATTGGTACACTTTGAATCCAAAATATTATTAATTTATTTTGCTTTCTATGCGATTTGTATAAAAGTTTTTTAAAAGTTGTAAAACAAAATCTAAACTTGATATAACTTTTAGATTTTATATATCTTTGGCTTTATTGATTATTAAAAAGCCTAAAAGACAGACCATTCAAAATAATCACGTACGTACGACAAAAAAGAACAAAGACAATGCAACTCCGACCCACCGCTTTACAACTTATATTCTGAGATACTATTATTTATGTTTATGTTCACTATTTATGACCTACCTCAAGATATTTGTTCTTATGTCACATGGTAAATGTTCATGCGTCCAGAAAATTTGTGTAGGTGTACCATGTGACGTAGGCATTTCGGTACGTAGCCTTTAAAATTGGGACACAAAAACACCGAGAAGAAATGTTCGTATTATATTTGCCTTTTAAAAATATATTGCAGAAACATGGTATATTTTATTTTAATCACAATGTAAAATTGTATGATATACATTTAATTGATAATAGAATCTGGAGTACAATTTTGAGAAGTATGTATGCCAATTTTTTGAAGGGTTTTTCATTATTTCCCTCTATAATACTTATATAACAGTGATTTGCTTAAAATTGTAAGATTTTTTAGTTTATTGTAGGAAGCTTACTAATATTGTTATTATATTAAATCCCGATTGTCAATTAGACTAATTTTAAAGACAAACATTTTTAGCTAATTAGCTAATTGTTTTGTTATCCTATATTTTTGTTTGTGCTATAAAATTACATGCAAATTTTTGCCAACATTTATTGTCTAAAATATATTAAAAAATAAAAATAATGAATTTTTAAATTGATTTTGTTTTTTCCAAGTAAACATCATTTTAAGATAACCGATTCTAAATGAAAATAATTTTTTTGGGGAGCAGGAGATCTGCGCTGTTAACGTTCTTGGTAATATAAGATTGGTACATAATGAAACTGGGGTACATCAGTTACCGTCATTATGATTAGGTGCTCGTTATCAAAAATATCTTAAATTGAAAAGACTTTTCGATCATAAGTTGACTATATTATATTCCAAAACTTAATATGAATATATACTATAAGTCTTCATGGCTTTGGTTCGATATCAAACTGGAGTTACTGTCGAATCTTTTGCCAACCGTGGTACGAGATATCTTCAGGGATCTTTATTCTTCGAACACTAAACAACTTATTGTTCTAATCCAAAAGATTCTCGTGCGAAACGTTGGAAAAACCAACTACTAGCATCGTTTTAAGGCACAGCTTAATAATTCTCGTATATATTTGTGATTGTTTTCTCAATTTTATTTTTTTACGCAGTTCTTCGGAATTTCAGTTAATCTATATACAGTAGAACCTCAGTTTATCCGTAGGGGGGGCAACCTCCTCAGAAAACTGAAAACTTCCGGATTTGTTTTTTATTCGTTCAAAAAATAAACACCAATACTTTAAACCGATGTATTAACGTTTTTAACATATAAATAGGTACATACATTATAAAACAGTGAAATAGGTATCTATGTGCTTCTGTTTCATATTGCATCTTCTTTTTCTCGCTGCAATGTTTCTCCATCTATTAAGAAGAAGCAAATCCGCTGGGGTTGCCTCTGGTTGTTGTTCGATATACCTCAAAGCTTTTTCCAAAGAAGCAAAACCTTCTTGATGAGATATTTTAGTGGGAGACTGTTCATCCACCGCCGCTTCGTCGTCGTCATCGTCATCTGATTTTTCGGTTTCATGAAAGGCATTCGTTATTTCTTCAATACTCATTTCTTCTTCTAAATCATCTGCTGTAATCCATTCAACAATATCTTCTCTTGTCACATTTTCGCCACCTTTTAATTTTTTGCATTAATTCAAATAAACTTTTTCCTTTTTCTTCTATCTCGCTGGCAAAATTTGAACAGGATATTTCTCCATGGCTTCTTAATTTCAAAGCTAATTCATTTAATGGAATATCATCTTCACTGTCATTATAGTCCTCAAAATCAATAACTTTTGACCAAGATTTTTGAATAGTGGTAGTAAGCACAGAATCCCAAACTTGACTTATCCAGTAAATAACATTTTTTAGTGTAATCTTTCTCATCCCAATGATAATATCCTCCTTTTCTGTGTATTGTAACAGATGTTCAAGATATAAACGCCTATAATTTTTTAAAATGTTTTCGAGGATGCCTTGATCCATTGGTTGCATTATGCTGGTTACATTTGGAGGAAACAATTTTACAACAATTTCGCCCACATGAAGTCCTTCTCCAGGGTGAGAGGGGGTATTATCCATTAACAAAATTTAATAGGAAGACGGTTTCTGTGTCACAGATGGCACGAACTCTTCTTCAAACCAGTTAGTAAATAAGGTCGCATCCATCCATGCGCTCTTCTAACTTTTGTAATAGACTGGTAGGGCTTTGGGTGAGATGTCTTTTAAATCTCTTGGACGTGCAGACTTGCCAATCACTATCAGTGGGATTTTGTGCTTGCCAGATGCATTGGAACATACCATTATAGTTATTCTGCCCTTAATTCGTTTATACCCAGGAGCTGATTTTTTCTGTCGAGATGCCAATGTTTTTGATGAAAGCATTTTATAATTCAGACCAGTTTCATCAAAGTTGTAAATTTGATCACTGTGTATCCACAATCTTCGATTTGCTTTTTAAAGTTCTGCTTAAACTTCTCAATTGATGACACATCAGCAGAAAATTTTTCACCACATACAGTCAGTTGTCGTACATCGTGCCGTTTTTTCCAGCGGTCAAGCCATCCAGAACTGGCGGTAAACTGATCTATCTCTGGGAATTACCTACTGTTGTAAAATTGGACCTGACAGAGGCACACCTTTTGATCTCTGTTGGTTAAACCACATGAATAAAGCTTCGTTAACCTTTTCATAGTTGCCGGTTTTCATTGATTTTCTTCCTGAGGACGAGGAGGCTTGATTTATCTACCACTCTTCTTTTTTTGTGCGGTTTCTTTTCCAATCTCCAACTGTTACCACACCTACTCCATAATCTCGTGCAACAACTTTAATTGTCTCTCCTGCTTCAATTCTTCTGATGGCTTTTAATTTTTCTTCAATAGGAACGACGATTCTTTTACGCTTGTTTTGCTCAATTATAATAGGACAAACAAAAATTCAAACAAAGCAGTTCGTATTAATTACACTTAACTACCAGAACTCCAACCAAATAAATTATGTGAGTATACTCGTACTTCTCCATAGTAAACGCTATAACACACTGTATTCAAGCAAATTTACATGCTGAAAGAGTCCAAAAACATAAATAGGGGAACCAACATATTTTAGAAACTCGATTAATACGCAGCATAGACTCGCGTACCTCGGATAATTAGGTTCTTAGATTGGCTCGGTTAATCCGTAGCTCGGATAATCGCGACTCGGTTAATCGGGTTCTACTGTATTTAAATACATTTTACCAAAATTGACAATAAAAGATTCACTATCTGATTCCCTAAATTCGAAAATGGGTTGAAATTGACAAAAGTACCAGTAAGCCAACTAAAGTTAAATAGTACAAGACTGGAAAATTCTTTTTTATTTATCGTAAATCGATAAATCCGAAGTTTTGTGTTAAAAATTCTAAAAACCATTACAAGTTCTACTTGTTCGACGGCCAGAATCCCCCATTTTAATATCAAATTTTGTTATAAAAATGCTTATTTTAATAAAAAAAACACAAGACAAATTTCAAACTGGAATTTTCTTTTTTAACAGTTACTAGATAATAAACAGCTAAAATATGTTTGTAACTTTATCACAAAACAAATTTATAGAATCTTTCATTAAAATAGAGTAATGCTTGGTTTAGTTTCTATGGAATTCAAAAATTATAATTATCCAATTACCTGTTGTTTTTGATATCCTCAAAAATTTTTCATTTTTCATTTTTTATCGGTTTAATCATAAATAAAAACTAATTTGTTGAGCTTGTACTGCTCAGCTTCATAACTTTAGTTAGCTTACAGGTGCTCTTGTCAATTTAAATCCCTAACTGTCAAGTTCGATTAATATTTTTAGTTACTGCCTCATTCGCCGAGAAGGCTTATTGTTAACTTTAATCCAATATGATATTCGGACTACTCAGTATATATCACCACTACACCAAACACCTTATTTTTGCACTCGACGCGCGTTTCGCTAACCATGTTAGCTTCATCAGGAGCGATGATTGACTAAAGGTAAACTACATATCTACCCTATTTATACTTAGCCTAACCCTAGAATTACTCAAGCGGAACTAATGACATAGGCAAGGCCATCAGTTCCGGTCTAGTAACCAGTAGAGGGGACTATAAGGAATAGGCCCTCTGTCTTTATTTAAACTATTTTTACATTTTATGATTTCCATACTTTCGTATGCGTTCAACAATCTCCTATCAGATACATTTTTTATTAATCTTAGATTATCTAATGTTACAGTATGATCAGCTTCAAGGGCATGTTCGGCAATGCTAGACTTTTCTGTTCTATTGTGTCTTAAGTGTGCTAAATGTTCTTTAAATCGTGTTTTAATTGACCTTTTAGTTTGCCCAACATACTTTTTGTCACAATCATTGCAACTAATTTCATAAATTCCACTTTTCTCACAATTGGGAATCTTATCTTTGGGATTTCCTAAGATATTCCTCAGATTGTCTGATGACTTATAGACTAAGGTGAGGCCTACCTTATTAAATACCTTATTGAGTCCCTTGCTATATTTCGGATTATATGGTATGGAGACATACTTGGTGTTATTTTCTTCGCGTGTAAAAAAGGTGGAATTCTGAATATTAGACCTAAATTTATGTCTATTTATTAGCTTATTTACTAAGTCATCGTCATAACCATTAACTCTAGTTATATTTCTAATTCGATTCCTTTCTTTATTAAAGTTTACTCTATTCAGAGGGAAAGTGACCAAACGATGAACTAAAAAATGTATTGAGGCTAATTTATGTTGTTTGCAATGAAAATGAATCATTAGGAATATATCTATCTGTTACTGTGTCCTTCCTATAGATATCAAATTCTAATCTATTATTATTTTTAATAATTAAAATATCTAGAAAAGGCAATTGTCCTTTGTTCTCAATTTCGTACGTGAATTTAATTGAATCATACCGGCTATTTAATTTAGAAACAAAATCATCAATATTTGCTTTCTTTGTATCAAAAATCGCGAAAATATCATCCACATACCTATACCATACCCTTGGGAAATATTCGAATTCTCGACTGGCTTCGATTTCAAACTTACTCATGAATAAATTGGCTATGAAAGGTGACAAGCAATTACCCATAGCTGTTCCTTCTTTCTGAACATAAAATTGATTGTTATATTGGAAATAATTTTGCTCTATGCAAAGTTTAGATAATGTTAAGTATTCACGAATAATTTCATTTTTCAAAGTCATTCATTCTAAGTAATTCTTCGAGATATTGTAAAGTTTGTGGAATTGGCACACTTGGGAATAAAAGAACTAACATCAAAAGAAATTAAGACTTCACCTTCATTAAGAACTAGATTTTTTGTTTTATTAATGAATTCTAACGAATTTTTCACTGCGAAAAGTATTTAATGGTAACTTCTCAAGTTCTTTTGATAACCATTTGGATGTTAAATATGTGGGTGATCCGACCGATGAAACAATGGGTCGCATTGCTTTTCCAGGTTTGTGAATTTTGGGTAAGCAATACAATTTTGGTATGGTCGGATTACTCGCATTTAATTTAAATTTTAGCGAATCGGAGACAAGGTTCTTACATTTTTTAAAAGAATTTTTAACCTCTGATATCATTTTCGGTAATGGATTTCTTATTACCTTTTCATAAGGGCCAGATTCGATAAGATTATCTACGCGTTCAAAATAATCTTTCTTATCCAATATAACAACCTTATTTCCTTTATCCGCTTTTAAGTAGAAGACATCTTTCTTTTTTCAATCCTTTAGCTACTTTTATATTTTTTCGTGAATTAGAATTTGTGTTGTTAACTATGTTTTTCGGAAGGACACAGTAACAGATAGATATATTCCTAATGATTCATTTCATTGCAAACAACATAAATTAGCCTCAATACATTTTTTAGTTCATCGTTTGGTCACTTTCCCTCTGAATAGAGTAAACTTTAATAAAGAAAGGAATCGCATTAGAAATATAACTAGAGTTAATGGTTATGACGATGACTTAGTAAATAAGCTAATAAATAGACATAAATTTAGGTCTAATATTCAGAATTCCACCTTTTTTACACGCGAAGAAAATAACACCAAGTATGTCTCCATACCATATAATCCGAAATATAGCAAGGGACTCAATAAGGTATTTAATAAGGTAGGCCTCACCTTAGTCTATAAGTAATCAGACAATCTGAGGAATATCTTAGGAAATCCCAAAGATAAGATTCCCAATTGTGAGAAAAGTGGAATTTATGAAATTAGTTGCAATGATTGTGACAAAAAGTATGTTGGGCAAACTAAAAGGTCAATTAAAACACGATTTAAAGAACATTTAGCACACTTAAGATACAATAGAACAGAAAAGTCTAGCATTGCCGAACATGCCCTTGAAGCTGATCATACTGTAACATTAAATAATCTAAGATTAATAAAAAATGTATCTGATAGGAGATTGTTGAACGCATACGAAAGTATGGAAATCATAAAATGTAAAAATAGTTTAAATAAAGACAGAGGGCCTATTCCTTATAGTCCCCTCTACTGGTTACTAGACCGGAACTGATGGCCTTGCCTATGTCATTAGTTCCGCTTGAGTAATTCTAGGGTTAGGCTAAGTATAAATAGGGTAGATATGTAGTTTACCTTTAGTCAATCATCGCTCCTGATGAAGCTAACATGGTTAGCGAAACGCGCGTCGAGTGCAAAAATAAAGTGTTTGGTGTAGTGGTGATATATACTGAGTAGTATCATTGTGCCAAAGATTCCACATTCCCAACTAGATGATATTCGGAGTTTAAAACTGACAATAGCACTAAAAAAATCCATTACGGTTATGAAGTTTTAAAGCACGGGGTCAGGTGATTCATTTTTAAGTGAGATTAAACCGAGAAAAATGAAAACTCATATTAATATTCTAAAAACGATTAACTTTCCCAACTGTTTCAAGGACTTAACTCTCTAGTTTGGTTTTAAAGTTTCTTCTAAGAATGTTTATTTGATGACTTTTAGAGTGGTAAATATAACAACGTCAAAAATACTCAACTGAACAATTAGAAATTTTAAGTTCGTTAACAACTAGATCGATTCTTTCTTGAATCTAGAAATACGATTTTATTGTTGATTAGAGTGACCGGATCTCATAGAGGGGGAAAAAAAATGTCGGAATCTTGTTCGTCTGGACCCCACAAAACGATTCCCCTTTCTAGATATTGAGATAGCCGAAATTTGAGCTCGATTAAACGACGTTAACCCGTGCCGCTCGTCGCTCAAAGGTTGAAAAAATCCAAATTTTTGGCCAAAAAGCTGACATATGGAGCCATAACTCCAGAACGGTAAATAATAGAAACACGCTTAATATCTCAAAAGAAAGCTAATGTTGTTCTTCAAAATTTATATTCTATACATAATTGTTGTTATTTTAAGTCAAACCGAGTTACAACAGCCTTTAGCCCCAAAAACGTGACCTGGTACCAGTAGGAGCATACTTCGTATATTTTGTTATTAAGTGATAAATTTTGCTTTTTTTTTTGGTATATTTTTGAGTTTAAAGTAGAAATATAATAAAAAAACAAGTAATACTGATAAGTCTAATGACATTTTTTATTTTAAAATATAAAAATTAGGTATATAATACATACAAAACAGACACAGAAAAGATACAGACGTAGTACCTACATGAGTTGATAATTTTATCTTATCTAATCTATTCTAGAGCTTTTGTTAAAGTAGTTTTTGAAACGTCAGGATATAATGCTCGGCATTTACTTACAACTTGCAGGACATATTGCTTTTGGTCTTCATCTTTTGTCAGAAGGTCGTTAAAGTCGGTTATTAATTTAACAAAACGCTCAGCCATATCATTAACTACTTTTAATGTGTTGACAATTTTCAATCCTTCTTGGAAGTCATTATTTTGAGGCCAGGTGTTTGGATGTTGTCTTAGGAAATCTGTTTTTATATTAAATTGGTCAAAGAATGTAAACGTTTCTTTGGTAAGTAAATTTACCAATCCTCCATCAACTACCTCTTTTAAGTTTTCTTTCCTAACTTTTGGATTTACAACCCTAGCGTGCTGTGATGGTTCATCTGTGCTACTGAGCAAATTATTAGCCATTAACAACTTTTCATCGTCTGTAATGGTGGGATCAAAAAACGATAATCCCACCAACTTTGCATTCAAATACCACAAATGGTTCGAAAATTTGGTCAGGGCTATTTCTGCAGTGTCGTTGTCACATTCTTTATAGTCTAACAGACTATGCAAAAAACCTAAATCTTGCTTTGGTGCAAGATGAGCTTTTGGAGCATTGAACCAAGCTTTACAATAAATTTTAACTAGGAAAACAGAAATGGCACGCACAGAACTTTCTTCTTCTTTAGACATCTTAAATTGACGACGAAAAATGAACATTTTTAAGCAGTAAATAGCCTTTGCCATCCACCTAGCGTGATTAATGGCTCCTGGAATTCTAAAACCCACAACATTGCCGTCTAGTGATCCAACAAATACGAGAACCAACTGCAATAGCTCCTTCAAGTCATCTCTGGGGTGGCTCTCAATTAATTTGGTCTCGAATTCAGCAGTAACATTTGCAATTACTTCTGGAGTTAGCTGCTTTTGTATTAGATTGTCACTGATACCTGTGTCGTATTTTCCTTTGTCTATCTTGGGCCACGCAGTGAGGAATCTCTTGAAAATGTCTGGATGAGGTCCAGTGGTTGATCCCATTTTTGTGTCGAATACGCCTCTTAACAGATTTTCCAAGATATGGTGACGGCAAGCTAGGTATAACAATTCTCTTCCAAACATTTGCTCCAATATGACGCATGCTCCTTTGAGTCTTCCCGTGTTGGATGCTGTAGTGTCGAAGCACATCGCCTTGACGGTGTTGAGAAGACCCCATTCATGTAGGCATTCATATACGGCTACGGCTTGCTCTTCTCCAGAGCTGTTTGCTCTTACAGGAACTCCCAGCAGTTGTTCCTTTTCGCCATATGAAATAGCTATAGCAATGGACAACCACGGGCTCTTTTTCAGGAATGTTTACTTTATCAAGATTTTTTTTATTATATTGTTCTCTGAACATTTGCCTTCTATCATGTAATAAAGTTTTCGAGACTTTGTACTCAAGAGGGTCAAGGTTTAGTGCTTCTAGAGTAGCTATTAAAATTCTCGTGGCATTTCTGTCGGATGCCTTACATCGATCTAATAAAATGGACAATTTCATGTTTAAAATCTCTTTAACGCCCCTTGCAAATGAAACTTGCATCCTCTTGCTCTCAGATGGTCCTGGATCTTCTGCAGCTTCTTCAGGGATGTCCATTTCCTCCAAGCTCTCAAGTTCCTGATAGATGCTGTCCTCTTCAGTGTCTTAAAATGTCTTCACTAGATAATTGTTCGATCTAACCAGCTCAAAGGCACTTTAGAAACTAAACTGAATAAATAAAAGGTCGGTTGTACGCTGAAGTAAAATCACCATCCCTAAAATAGAAATTAGATTCACCCTCCTTTTTACCTGTCAAACGGGTCTTTCTTTGGTAAACTAGTCAGGTAATCCCCATATAATAAAAGATTAAATTTGAACAAAAGCCTCTTTATGTTTGAAAACTGAGTTCCAAAATACTTTTTAACAAAAAAATGGCTCCTACTGGTACCAGGTCACGTTTTTTGGGGCTAAAGGCTGTTGTAACTCGGTTTGACTTAAAATAACAACAATTATGTATAGAATATAAATTTTGAAGAACAACATTAGCTTTCTTTTGAGATATTAAGCGTGTTTCTATTATTTACCGTTCTGGAGTTATGGCTCCATATGTCAGCTTTTTGGCCAAAAATTTGGATTTTTTCAAACTTTGAGCGACGAGCGGCACGGGTTAACGTCGTTTAATCGAGCTCAAATTTCGGCTATCTCAATATCTGGAAAGGAGAATCGTTTTGTGAGGTCCAGACGAACAAAATTCCGACATCGATTTTTTGCGGTCATCCTGTTGTTGATATACATATATGTTTTGTTTCTTAGGCTATACCTATAATACAATGACAAGCATAACTGATAATATACATAACATTATATCTGACTTCACTATTCTTAATTATATTGAAATTCTGAAAGAAGATCTCCAAATAACTTGAATCCTACCACCTTTTCATCTAAAATTAGATCTTAGTCACAGCAGATCTATTTATGCAAATGTATGATAATTAAGATGGTGGTGACGGTCCTTTATGCACATCGAATCATCTGATCTGTAGGGTTGTTAGATGTAAACCAAATGGCTGCAGTAACGGTGACAGAATTCCTCAATTGGCGACATTGTACTACGTTCTCATATTTTAAAATTATTTCTTTCCTCTCTTACATTCTCTGTTTAACAAGAAACCAAACTTCTCGAAAATAGAAGAACAAAGTAGAATTAGGGATTGCATCTTGTTACTTTTAGAAGCTGCAACTATTATTAGTGTTTTGTCAGCTGTTTTATCGCATATCTTTCATTAGATACCTAGTTAAAGTGGTAGGAGTGACAATGTATTTTGAAGAATGGGCGGAAAATGATTTTCAAACAAAGAGCAGCGATTTTCTTTATTTATCGATGCCAGTAAACCGATACAATACCACTGAAATAGAACAAACTTTCTATCTAAAAGTCCTTAAAATGTCCAGGAAGGGGATGGCACAAGCATTGTACCCGTTAGAATTTATGGCATACATGATAGTGGTACTAATAATCTACGAAATTATAATGAGCTGAATTAAATTAAGAATAGATAAAATATAATATATATAAAATATACACAATTAGACATAATAATCAATCAATATAACAAACAAACATTGGACAAAAGATAAAATACAAATAGGAACTCATTCCAGTCTCCCGGATATACTCGCCGCGGACATTCTGTAACAATGTACGAGGCTGGTTTGAAAAGTCCGTGCAAAGTCCGAAAGATGGCACCACCGGCGCGTATCGAGGTCATGTTTAGTTAGTAGCATCTCTTGAATGAACGCACACCAAGTTTCAGCCATATTGGTCTATTTCTTTGTGTTTGGCATTCGTGTGAATCAAGAAAGTCGAGTGATTTTCAAGAAATGGACGAAAAAGAATTTCGTGTGGTGATTAAACATTACTTTATGAAAGGCAAAACGCCTCAGGAGCCTAAAGAGAAGCTTGATAAACATTATGGTGACTCTGCACCTTCGATTAGAACAGTTTATAAGTGGTTTCAAAATTTTCGGACTGGCCATATGGGCACAAATGACGCTGAACGTTCTGGACGGCCTGTGGAGGTTACGACTCCAGAAATCATTGATCGAATCCATGATATGGTGATGGATGACAGAAGAGTTAAGGTGCGTGAGATTGCTAGTGCTGTAGGCACCCGACTGAACGGGTACATAATATTTTGCATAAACATTTGGACATGAGAAAGCTATCCGCAAGATGGGTGCCGCGATTGCTCACGCTTGACCAAAAACGGAATCGTGTGAAGTGTTGCAAGGATGGTTTGCAGCTGTTCCAGGAGGACTTTAAGCGTCGTTTCGTCACTGTGGATGAAACATAGATACATTACTATACTCCTGAGACCAAACAACAATCTAAACAATGGGTTACCAAGGGGGAATCTGCACCAAAAAAGGCGAAGACCGTTCCTTCGGCCGGAAAGGTTTTATAGCGACTGTCTTTTGGGATTCGCAAGGGATAATCCTCTTCGACTATCTAAAAAAAGGGTAAAACTATTACAGGTGAATATTATTCATCGTTAGTGGACCGTTTGAAAACCGAGCTGCAATAAAAACGCCCGCGATTGGCCCACAAGAAAGTCCTTTTCCATCACGACAACGCACCAGCACACACCTCAGCAGTTGTGGTCGCAAAATTAATGGAAATAGGATTCCAACTCGTTTCACATCCCCCCTATTCTCCAGACTTGGCTCCCTCAGACTACTATTTGTTCCCCAATTTGAAGAAATGGCTGGCGGGACAAAGATTTTATTCAAACGAGGAGGTGATTGCAGACACTAATGGATATTTTGCAGACTTGGACAAATCCTATTATTCGGACTTTTCAAACCAGCCTCGTAATGAAGAGTCTGTCGGGGTTCGCCGTAGTCACATGACGGAGACTGAAGAAGGTTCCACCTATAAAAAGATTCTCCACATCTTCCGTGCTTTATCCAGCTGAAGCGAGAAAACCGGGTAGCAGATTTCCTCCAGAAAATGCACCTTGTAAATGAACTCCCGCATCCGAGTGTTTCAGCACAACAACGCCTATTTGCCGGATCTCCCTCCCAGTCATTTAATTTTATTCCTCTGCTCAAACATAATTTGAAATATATAAATAACAGCTTAACCTATGAGCGGAATTATAATTCAGTAGAAGCCCTCCAGCACTGCTACGAACAAGGAAACTACTTTAAAGGAGATAACCTTCATTTCTAAAAAAAATCAAAGAGGTTTTTTTCACATGACTTTTTGCCACACCACGTATATTTTGAAATAATACAGTCTAGAAGCCGAGCGAGCCACTATATAGCTGGTTATCCTGCTTTTACCAAGTGGTTAAATTTACCATAAAAAAAGTTATTATGGTATTTTGCCAAGTCTTGCCTACGGTTGTACGAGTTGACTTCGGAATTAAACTAAACTCCAATCTTGAAGAGTAAGTATCTTTATTTTATGCGATCATAGGCAATACATCAGAAATTTACTTTAATTTTAAACCACCTAAAGTTAAGAACCATGATTTCTTAGGCGCTTTGTATAATACTAAGGTTCTAGTAGAATTAATTGCTATGATTTTTTTCTATAACAAAAACTCAAAGTTTCGTGTTATTTACAGAGATAGTTTCTCTGTCTTGCAATGACACTTGTTATTTTACTAGAATGTCAAGGAGTTTATATTTAGATTTTACAAATAAATCACAATTGCCCTTAGAAATCTTTGAGAGTTTTGAACTATTATTATTATCGTAAGAAATCTAAAAATAACTACAGGAAAATCATAGTTACTGCCATTCGTAGGCGGAATTCTTTTAAATTCGTAATTACCTCACCCACTCGATTGCTGACAATTTCAAATAAAATTCTGTTATATGACTCTAAATTAGTAAATTGCGTAGGTTTGCACAGAATATATATTTCACTAATCCTATTTACAAATGCTCTAACAGTTGTAATGGTTCATAGGGTCATGGATACATATATTTCTAAAATTAAATGGTATGGTGAATGAAAACATACTGGTGATCTCCCATTTCTCAGAAAATAGAAGTAATGGAGGAGAAAAGGGTATCATTTTCACTAGCGCGGAAGTTTATATCCCCTTTACGAATAAAAATTGTGTTTTGTCAGTTTTTGACCAATAAAAATATGATAAGAGAATTTTTATTTCTTGAATTTGAAATATATTTGTTAGATTGGTACAAGTATTTAAACATTTATTTTTTAGTGTTCCGTACGGAACACTTATAAGATCACTTCGGTGTCTGTCCGTCTGTCACACCCGATTTTCTCCGAAACTATTTGTCGTAGAAAGTTGAAATTTGGTAGTAATATAGGAATTGATGGCCTCATTAGATCCATGTAGTTTTGAAAGTTAAATTTTGACTTAAGGGGTTAGTTTTTGGGGGGTGAAATCGGAAGAGAAAAAAAAAATTTTTTACTAGGTAATCGAGTGTGGTGTCAAATGAAAGCTTGTGAAAACACGAGTAAAAAATATATATATAATGCAATACTTGCGCGCATTTTACTTTGTATTATTTTTAAAAAATCGCGAAAAATCGCTGTCCACCCGCCTTATCTCGGAAAGTACTTATCAAAAAATTTTGCAAAAATTCTGGAATAATCTCCACGGGGTGTAGATTGAACGAAAATTATCACGAGTGCATTACCTGTAATAATTTATCTGGTATATAAAAAAAACAGAAATTTCAAGGTCATCAATTTTCAGTAAAGATTGGAAATAAACTTTGTTGAAAACTTATTTGGGGTGTGTTTTGTGAAGTCACTGATCATTTTATATCACCGTAACATAAATTTTGACTTAAGGGATTCGTTTTGAGGGGTGAAATCGGAAGTGAAAAAGAAAATTTTTTTACTAAGTCATCGAGTGTGGTGTCAAATAAAAGCTTGTGAAAACACGAGTAAAAAATATATATATATAATGTAATACTTGCGCACACTTTTCTTCGTATTACTTTTAAAAAATCGTGAAAAATCGCTGTCCCCTACCTTATCTCGAAAAGTACTGTTCAAAAAATTTTGAAAAAATCCTAGAATATTCTCCACGGGGTATAGATTGAACGAAAATTATCATTAACTTTAATAATTTATCTGGTATAGAAAAAAAAAAAACCAAAATTTCAAGATCACCAGTTTTCAGTAAAGATTGGAAACAAACTTTGTTGAAAACTCATTTGGGGTGTGTTTTGTAAAGTCACTGATCATTTTATACCAGCCTAACAAAATTTTTTATTTTAAAAACAATCAACGTACGGAACACTAATTGTGCAAGTTCAACTTGCACTTGACCGGGTTTTTTTTTGATTTCACGTTACATATATTTTACTCGCTTTACAACAATAATTCAAAAATTCTGATTTTTCGTAAAACCACAACTGTCGCACATACAATAACCGCCCAAGTGCAAGTCGAACTTGCGCAATTATTGTTCCGTACGTTGATTGCTTTTAAAATAAAAATTTTTTGTTACGGAGGTACAAAATGATCAATGACTTCATAAAACACACCCCAAATGAGTTTTCAAGACAGTTTTTTTCCGATCTTTACTAAAAACTGACGACCCTGAAATTTTTGTTTTTTTTATATACCAGATAAATTATTAGTACTTTTTGAGATAAGGGGGAACAGCGATTTTTAGCAATTTTTTAAAAACAATACAAAGAAAAGTATGCGCAAGTATTACATTATATATTTTTGAACTCGTGTTTTTACAAACTACACCCCGCTCGATGACCTGGTAAAAAAATTTTTTTTCACTTCCGATTTCACCCCCCAAAACAAGCTTCTTAAGTCAAAATTTAACTTTCGAAACTACACGGCTCTGATGAGGCTATCAATGCCTATCTTAGTGCCAAATTTCAACGTTCTATGTCAAATAGTTTCGGAGAAAATCGGGTGTTACAGGACAGACGGACAAACAGATACCGAAGTGATCTTATAAGTATTCCGTACGGAACTGTTTTTACCCTGTTACCCGCAGTTTGAGATCGTCATAATTTATTGCAAACATAAAGGAATAAATGCAAACTAGATAATTTTTTTAAGGTTACGATTTTTTTGTTTATTTATTTGTGAAGTGTCTGTAATTTATTTAATTCTAGTAAATATAAATTTACTAGTTTTCTTTTCTATTTTTGCAATAAGATTGTGCTAGAGATAAAAAACAAAAACATCAAACTGTATGCTATAGGTTAAAAATATTCGGTAACTTTCCATGCGACAGTTGCGAAAATCATCATTTTTAGTGTTCCGTACGGAACACTTATAAGATCACTTCGGTGTCTGTCTGTCTGTCTGTCTGTCTGTCTGTCTGTCTGTCACACCCGATTTTCTCCGAAACTATTTGACATAGAAAGGTGAAATTTGGTAATAATATAGGAATTGATGGCCTCATCAGAGCCATGTAGTTTTGAGAGAATTAAATTTTGACTTAAGGGGTTAGTTTTGGGGGGTGAAGTCGGAAGTGAAAAAAAATTTTTTTTACTAGGTCATCGAGTGTGGTGTCAAATGAAAGCTTGTGAAAACACGAGTAAAAAATATATATATATAGTATTATTGTGCGCGCACTTTTCTTGTATTATTTTTAAAAAGTCGCGAAAAATCGCTGTCCCGGGGCTTATCTCGAAAAGTACTTATCAAAAAATTTCGAAAAAAATTTTGGAATATTCTCCACGGGGTGTAGATTGAACGAAAATTATCACGAGTGCATTACCTTTAATAATATATATGGTATATAAAAAAAACAAAAATTTCAAGGTCATCAGATTTCAGTAAAGATTGGAAACAAACTTTGTTGAAAACTCATTTGGGGTGTGTTTTGTGAAGTCACTGATCATTTTATACCACCGTAACATAAATTTTGACTTAAGGGGTTCGTTTTGAGGGGTGAAATCGGAAGTGAAAACAATTTTTTTTTACTAGGTCATCGAGTGTGGTGTCAAATGAAAGCTTGTGAAAACACGGGTAAAAAATATATATATAATGTAATACTGGCGCACACTTTTCTTCGTATTACTTTTAAAATATCGCTGTCCCCTACCTTATCTCGAAAAGTACTGATCAAAAAATTTTGAAAAAATTCTGGAATATTCTCCACGGGGTATAGATTGAACGAAAATTATTACCAGTGCATTATCTTTAATAATTTATTTGGTATATAAAAGAAAAACAAAATTTCAAGGTCACCAGTTTTCAGTAAAGATTGGAAACAAACTTTGTTGAAAACTCATTTGGGGTGTGTTTTGTGAACTCACTGATCATTTTATACCACCCTAACAAAAATTTTTATTTTAAAAACAATCAACGTACGGAACACTAATTGTGCAAGTTCAACTTGCACTTGACCGGTTTTTTAATTATTGTTTGTGAAAGAAGTAAAGCATAGCTTGAAATTTTAAAATTTTTCTACCAATATAATCAATATTGATTGATATTTGATTTAAAACATCAAAGCAAAAAATGCGTAAACCATAGGAACCTAGGAATGCCCAGGCTAATAATAAAGTGCATAAACTTACCAAATTCCTAAGCTTAGAGTAGTTGTTGCATTCAGAGAACCACAGCCATAGTTCGTGCAAATGAATGTGATGATATATCTGATGTGAAGCGTTACGGAGGATGGAAATCTTCGGCTGTTACTGAAGGCTATGTGAAGGATCACTAATAAAATTGAAATTTTACATAAAATTCTAAATTCTATTGTTTCAGATGTAGACGTTGTCTACTTAAGACGGTTCAGGGATTACATTGGTTGTGATGAGAGAATTCTCAAAAAATTCACCCTTGTAGAAAAATGAAATTAATAGATATTTGTGAAGTTTCAGTTGATTCGACTCGCTGCTTTAGGAGAATAAAATTATGATGCTGAAAATATATTGGTTGTAATGGGAGAACTAATTTGATTAATACGTAATTTATCATGTAACGATAAAAGAAATGATAAGAATTTTATACATTAGAAACTGCACATCAAATTTCATTCCCTTTCACTCGTTATATCTCCAGAAAATGAGCAATAATACTTCATCATGTGTAATAAAAATAAATAATTTATCGTTATGGCGATCAACAATTGAAACATATTTCAAATCCAAGAAATAAAAATCTCCTCATAATTTTATTAGTCAAAAACTGATAAAAACAATTTCTAAACACTTTTTCCGAATAAATATTTTCGATATTTTAACAAACAAAATGACTTTTGAAACGTCAAATTTAGAGCCAAAGAGCGATAAATGACAACCGGCACTGCAAAATCATTTTTTGATTTGAACAGAATCCACCTACAAATTCATTTATTTTCTAAATTTAGCAATAAAGAAAAATCCTATATGTCACTTTCTGCCTGTACTGTATAAATAAAATAATCAACGAAGGCGAAAAACAGTTGTATATAGATATGTTGTGAGAATATATACCGTTTAAAATAGAAGTAAACAAATAACAGACGAAACTAAAAGGGAAGCTGCATTAGAAAAGTGAAAACAAGCTTAGTGTATGCCCTAATAGTTTAGGGTTTTTCTGGTCGATTTCTAAGGCAGTTAGTAAAAATTTCCCTACGTTAACTGAACTATCACTTATATGGTCCGATGATATTATTCTAATGATATTTGTTGAAAAAGTGAGTGTATTAGCTGAACTCTTTCCAGATAATCAAAAATACCTGATCTTATTTTCAGATGTAAATATATGTAACATCTTTGTTCGGGCTCGGAACAAATGCAAAGAAATTATCGACGAAGCCAAGGAGGCACATAATCAACTAATAAAAAACAAACTTTTTGCCTGCCCTAACAATTCCAGGTCCTTTTAGTCAGCCGCTAAGGCCATTAGTCAATCCAATCAAATCCAATATACCACCACTCACATGGCCAGATAATACTATAGCGACAACACCTGTTTAGAAAGTCAGCTTGGTGGCTGAACTCTTTGCTTCACATTATACTGTCGAGTATAACTACCCACTATTCCCATAGTGCAGTCAAGGATACCCGATATTGTCTTCAGATAATGTATCATAAAACGTATTTTAATGAAGCTAGACACCAAAAGCTCCTGGCGCTAATGAAATACCTTCAATAGTACTTAAAAAATACGCAAGCGAGCTAACTCCAATTTTCTGTAGACTTTTCAAATTATCCTACAGAAACTGCTGGAAATGCACCACAGTTCAGCCGATACCTAAAGAAGGCCAGAAGATCTTGCCAAAAAACTACCGACCAGTCGCATTGGTTTCAATAATGTGGAAAGTTCTGGAAAAGGCAATTAATCAGTCATCAATCATCTTTTAAAATATTTAGAAGGATTTAATATTATAAGCAATCCTCAATATGGCTTTAATAACCAAAGATCAATTAAAACATGTTTGCAATAACACAAATGAACATTTTGGAGAATCTCAAGAGGAAGCAAAGCATTCGATCGTATTTGGTGTGACTGATTGTTGCATAAGTTACACTCTTATGGTATTTCTGAAAGGGTTTGCTTATGGCCCTTGGGGGATTTCGCAGAAAGCGTTCTTTACGAGTGGTGGGTCGACGGAGTTCTTTTTAATAGCTTCACTATCCACGCCGTACCCAAGGGTCCATACTGTCTCCTACTCTCTTTCTCACTTACATTAACGATTTGCTGGAAACAATCAGAAATCTAGTCTACAGCTTGAACGTTCGAACATTGGCTACTCATACAAGTATCCGGAGATAGCAGGAAGCCGTCCAACTTAACAATAACCTGGAAGAAATTCTATTTTGGAGTGACGGTAACCAAGTAGAATTTAACGCTACAAAAATCCAGGCAGCAGTTTTTCTAAAACAGTTAACCATGCAGAACACGACATAGTTATGGTAGACCACTCCGCTCCCCTAGCATCATCACTCAAGTTATTTTGGGAACAAATATGTGTTTGCATGAACATATCGCATGCAGAGCAAAGAGAGCTTCTCTACAAAGCTAAAATTCGACCACTACTTCCATGTTTAGGGCTCTGCTGCCAAATGTACACCGCCTTTGTTGGATTCTATTTAGAAGAGAGGTGTTTACCTGATTGGAGGTCCAAAAACTTGGAACATCGAAGAACGGTTGGCGGCTTGAGTCTATTCTACAAATATTTTTATGGAAAGTGTTCGAAGGATGTAGCAAGCTTAATTCCTCCCATCCGTATGAGGTTCAGCTTATCACTCTTCGTACAACACTTTTCAAGCAATCTTTTTTATGAAGAACACCATCTCTTTGGAATGATTTGCCTAGAACTGTGTTTTCCATCGAGGACAACTTACACCGATTCAAGAACAACGTGAATCGCCTTTTCACACACGCGTCGCTCCTGTAACGCTATAGGAATTTCCCTGCAGCACATGTGCTGTACCCATAAAAAAATACGGCACGTCTGAAAACTTATCTGAATGAATCCAGAGTCCAAAAAAGTTTTTTGCCACTGATGATATATTTATCATAATAGAAAATGTGTTAGCAAACGTGAGTTTTATGTAGGCTTTTTAACTTATTTTACAGAAAAATGATATTTCTGTTCTGCTGGAAATACACTGGAGTTAATCCGATACATAAAAAAGGTAGAAAGATAATGTCACGCTACCGGCCAGTCGTAATGCTTCCTATAATATCAAAGGTTATGGAAAAGGTTATCGATCAACGTCTTGGAAAATAACTTCTTCTCCTTCTTCATCGTTCTTCCTTGTATAAGCACAATTGCCTATTTATTACCATCTTTGCCCATCTTACATTAAGAATGTTGTCGCTCCAAGATTTTCGGGGTCTACTCATGCTTCTATTTTCCACTGATGACCTATCTACTACTAGTCTTTCATCGGACATCATATCTATATGTTTGTTCCATAGCGAGGGTGTTTCTCAATTATCTGCCTCGGTATAAAAATTGGTTGATTTTTTTATCGGAACCTGTTGATTCACCGAGTTAGAACATCTACCATCTTTTTAGTGTTCCGTACGGAACACTTATAAGATCATCTCGGTGTCTGTCCGTCTGTCACATCCGATTTTCTCCTAAACTATTTGACATAGAAAGTTGAAATTTGGCAATAATATAGAAATTGATGGCCTTATCAGAGCCGGGTAGTTTTGAAAGTTAAATTTTAACTTAAGGAGTTAGTTAATGGGGGTGAAATCGGAAGTGAAAAAAATTACAAGGTCATCGCGTAGAGTGGCAAATTAAATCTTGTAAAAAACACGAGTATATATATATATATATATATATATATATATATATATATATATATATATATATATATATATATATATATATATATATATATATATATATATATATATACAGGGTTACAGGGACATGATGTCCTAAACTTAATCGTTTTCGAGATATTGAAGTTTAAGGATTTTCTAAAAAAAACATGTTTTTTTTGCTTTTATATCGATTTTTTTTTATTAGAGGTTCTCGAGTGCGATTTTTTGGTTATTTTTAATTAGTCTGTATGTCAAGTATCAAAAATCATCAAAAAAATTTGAACTAGTTACTAACAGTTTCAAATGGCGGCTTGTTAATGTTTCTAAATTACGAAGTGTTTCCTACTTTAAATCAATAAGGAGAAAAAAAAATGTATGGAAGTTATTCTGCAAATTATTTTAAAAACTTTTGCATCTTTTTAGCTATCTAAAACGGTATAATATCTACTGGATCTATTGAAAATTCTAAGAAAATGAGATTTCAATAGGCCCAAATGTAGAGTAACATAATAATAGAATTTAGATACTACCAATTACCGGTTTACTACCTGCACCTTCAAACAATTAAAAGGGTTGGGTAAGCATTTTTTTCCGGTCGTGATACTCTCTGTGCGAGTGACATTTTCTGTTCACTAAACATTATTGAATGATTTTTAGTCTGCTCATGCGATTCGTCCGTGGTAGATGTGCTATACCGTGCTTTTCAAAAATATCTGTGTTTCATCTTCTGACTGTGTGAATTGGTTCGTAACTGGATTTTGATCTCTGCTTGTGAATATGGTAACGTATACCAACGAGGAATATGCTGACATCCTAATGTGTTACGGATTTTGCGAAGGAGTGTCGTCGCGTGCACGTGATGAATACATACTGCGATATCCTACTCGTCGTGTACCTGATGTTAGCGTATTTGATGGAACTTATCGAAGACTACGAGAAACTGGTTCCGTACAAAGACGGCGGACTGACATCGGATGACCACGTATCTTTGACGAAGACGAAGAAAACGAAATACGACGTCTCTTTGAGGTGGACCCAACCACATCTACAAATGTTGTCGCACAACAGCTTGGTATTTCGCAGTGGAAGGTATGGTTTGTAATGCATACTGTTGGGCAACACCCTTACCACTATACGCCCGTGCAAGTCATTGAAGAAGGGGATCCGTTGCGACGATTAGAATTCTGCAGATTTATGCTCAATACCGATATCGAAGATGCATCTTTTTTTAAGAAAATACTATGGACTGACGAGTCGAAATTCGACAAAGACGGTCTTACAAACTACCACAATGCCCACTATTGGGCTTCTAAAGAGGAAGGGAACCCAAACAAAAAAAGAACGAAAGGATCACAAACAAGATTCAGCTTAAATGTGTGGATGGGTATAATTTCAAATTATTTGGTCGGGCCATTCTTCCTACCAGATAATTTGAATGGCGAGGAATACGACAATTTTTTGAGGAATGATTTACCTAATTTGATAGAAGACCTACCTATTGGTTTGAGACAAAACATGTACTTTCAACACGATGGCTGCCCAGCTCACTACAGAGGAAGTGTTCGTGCATGGCTCAATGACAATTATCCCAACAAATGGATTGGAAGGGGCAAACCCATACCTTGGCCGGCGAGAAGCCCAGACCTAACACCGATGGATTTTTATGTGTGGGGTCACATGAAACGTCTCGTATACGACCAGATGACTCCTATCGAAAACGTGGATGTGCTAAGACAAAAAATAATTGATGCGGCTGACGAAATGAGGTGGCACCTCACAACCAGCGTTGTGAAAAGTAATTTAAGAAAAAGAATGAGAATTTGTGTTACAAATAGGGGCGACCATATAGAACATGAATTATAATTAATAAAAAATATTAAATTGCAAGGTTTTTCGTTTTATTTGTGTATTTTTCGTATTTTCACCTTCACTAAAAATTTACCTTTTGCTACCCGAGCCCGCTTTAGGTGTCATTTTGTGTACAGTTTTCCTGTTAAACTCCTAGTATTATACCTTTTATGATAGCTAAAAAAGACGTAAAAGTTTTTAAAATAATTTGCAGAATAACTTCCATACATTTTTTTTTCTCCTTACTGATTTAAAGTAAGAATGGTAAATTTTTGGTAAAAATTCGTAATTTAGAAACATTAACAAGCCGCCATTTGAAACTGTTAGTAACTAGTTAAAATTTTTTTGATGATTTTTGATACTTGACATACAGACTAACTAAAAATAACCAAAAAATCGCACTCGAGAACCTCTAATAAAAAAAAATCGATATAAGAGCAAAAAAAAGTTTTTTTTAGAAAATCTTTAAACTTCAATATCTCGAAAACGGTTAAGTTTAGGACATCATGTCATAGAGTCAAATCGGTCAGAAACGACCTAAGCTATGACGTCCTTAATTATCTAGGACGACTTTCCCTGTAACCCATATATATATATATATATATATATATATATATATATATATATATATATATATATATATATATATATATATATATATATATATATATATATATATATATATATATATGTATATATATACATATATATATATATATATATATATATATATATATATATATATATATATATATATATATATATATATATATACATATATATATATATATATATATATATATATATATATATATATATATATATATATACATATATATATATATATATATATATATATATATATATATATATATATATATATATTGTAATTCTTGCCAAACTTTACTTTGTATTATTATTAAAAAATTGCCAAAAATCGCTATCCCCCCTTATCTCGAAAAGTACTGATCAAAAAATTTTGAAAAATTTCTGGAATATTCTCTACAGGGTGTAGATTGAACCAAAATTATCACCTTTAATAATTTATCTGGTATACTACAAAAAAACAAAAAGTTCAAGGTCATCAGTTTTCAGTAAAGATTGGAAAAAAACTTTGTTGAAAACTCATTTGGGGTATATTTTGTGAAGTCATTGATCATTTTATACCTTTGTACCAAAAATTTCTATTTTAAAAGCAATCAACGTACGGAATACTAATTGCACTTGGTCGTTTTTTTTATTTCTAAGTAATTAGTTCTTGTTAGTTTATTAACTTCTCTTACTCGAGTCCTAATTAAACGGCATACCTGATTTTGAAGCCAGTACAAGTAATTTTCCAATATTTTTATGAATGACTCACAGTAATCTTTTTTCATTTGTCTGACTAATGATGTGGTAGCGATACGAAATTTTCTTCTATTTTTCATATGTGTGAGTTTGTGCAATCACATATAAATTATTTAACGGCATAAACTCTAGATAGGTTCCTGTTTCTTTTAGCACTGCTCTTTGATTTTCTTGCAACGTTATGGTGTTCTATTATATCTGCGGTTATATACAAAAATTATCCTAAAATTGAATTTGAAATAAAGCAATTGAATATTACAGCGAGCCTCAAGGCATTTTTTTATTTATCTAAGTATATAGCTTAGCTCCATATTACAGAAGTTGTAAAAATACGATGACGTCCGTGGCAGCACTACCTCCTTGCCTTCAAGAAGTGGTGTAAAATACAAATTTTTTATATTTTGGCACCTGGATAACGTTGGCATTGACATCCCCGTCAACATCTCCATGATATAGTAAGGATTATTCTCTATTGAGGCGGGTAAGTTAACGATAAAAAAAGTTGCGTGTGATATAACCAAGATATTCGACTGTGCTTGGCAAGAAGGATTGCTAACTAAGATAAGTTGTTATGGAATGTCAGAAGGCAAGTGACACTTGATGAACTTCTTTTCAACATCTTTACTAACTACACCAGTACACACCAGGGCTGTATACTGTCTCTTACTATCTATCTTTCAGGATTCCACCTTCAAAAAGTTGCCACTTTCTGAACTTGTTATTTCAATAATTATTTTGGGCATTTATTCACTAAATTATTACTTCCTAAACAATATTTTCTTCAAAAAAAATTAACTATACAGCGCTGATTCGAAAAATATAATTTTTCATGATTTCACGAGACGGTGACAAGCCATGAAATCTATGACCTATCACGTTTCCAATTTGTACAAGCAAAATGTAAATGACTAAATAGTTTTAAGTTCCAACGTCATTACCATTTTTTTGCCTAATATTTATTTTTTCTTAAGAATGGATACTACAAGATTTCGAAAACTACTGCCAAAAAAAAACTCCTAATAATCCGAGATCATTGTACGCAATGGCGCTTTCCGGGAACACGGCGCGAAATATCTGGAACGCCGATGACGTCATAAACGCGCGCAGGATCCCTTAGTAACCTACATACCGATGCTAAAAATAGAACGGCCCTGATCTAATAATAGAGCCGGGAAATACAGGACATTACCCTCGCTCTATGGAGCCTTATTCGCGAATGGCTCTAGTTTTGTTTTTCTTTGCTATTATAGTTCTTGTACGAAAAAGTAACACAATTTTTAATATAATTTGATCAAATATTTGTATTCTTTAATTTTCAACTATTGTATTAATAACTACAAAGGCTGTAATGTAATAAAAAATGGCCCAATTATGTAGGAAACAAGGGGCTACAGATCATATAAGTTAGGTATAAGGGGAGGTTTTTTTCTACAGGCAAATTTTTAAAGCGCTGTTATATTTTTGATTTTCTCTATGGTAAAAATTTTATTTATGTATTATTGTGCTATATAGCCTACTTACCTCTCTTTACACTAAATTGTTTACTGAAAATTGACAGTTATCTCCATATGGGCACAGTTTTCTCTGTTTTCATATATTTGGCAACGGCAAAGCAACAATTATGGATTTGAATTTATTATATAGTCAACCTCTCTGTATTTCCTTTGATCGTACTACAACGAATGGATTCTACACTATGGATTACCCTGTGAATTAGCACCAAACAACTGTTTATAAAAATTAAATAATCTAGCTAGCATGTGTTGTAGTACAGCAATTGCTCGTCAGTTGTAAAGTACCAGGTTTGATCCCTGCCAGTGGTCAATCAGAAGTCGTATTTTTCCTTGACATATTCTTTTTCTGGTTCAAGTAACAATATGCTGTCAGCAGTTTCCGTCACGGGACTCCATGTACAGTAAGCTGGGTTAGACTCACCATCATATTCCTATCCACTGTATAGCGTGCTACCCTAGTGATTACAGGTGTAAGTATATGTCAACTATAGTTAATCTTTTTTACATTACAGAAAGGATCAGCAACAAGTACTCTCTATTTCTATTGTACAATTTGTTAAGTTCTTACCCTACCTGGCGCGTTAACTCTACTAAGAATCACCAACACATACGATGGCTACCTTTTAAGTTTTTACAAACAACCACTAGATGGAGCTATTGAGATGTGACATTGCCATTGTTATAAAATTAGACATTTACTATTGTTAAAACAGTGGCACATCACAAATTGGCCGGGTAGTTTGTTTACAGTGAGCGTTAAAAAAATAGTTTTGTGAAAAAATGGAAATATCAGGTGAAGGTTTTCGTTGCCTCGAATCGCTTCATTCAACTTTTGGTAATGAATCACCATCAGAAAAGACTATTTACAATTGGTTTATAGAATTTCGTCATTGTTGTGCTTCCATCAGCAATGAATTTCATGAAGGTCGACCAAAATCGGTTGTTGTTCCAAAAAACATCGACGCTGTGCGCAACATGATTGAAGAGGATCCGCACGTGACTATAAACAAAAAGAAGTCGTTAGGCGATAAGTCAGATGAATATGAGCAATGAGATATTAATTCACTGTTTTTCTCCGTTAAATAATCAATTGTTTGACGTACTGTGTGAGAGCTGGCATTATCATGATGAAGAATGATGCGACGTTTTCGGTTGTTTTTCCTGATTTCATGGATGACTTCTGGCAAACAATTTGTTGTATACCATTCAGCATTAACTCTTGCAACATGTCCTGTATAATCAAAGAAACAAGCGATCATTTTCTTGGAAGAGCTTTGCGAACGAACCACTTTTGTTGGATTCGGTTCATCTTGGAACACCCAAACAGTTGAGTTGTTGCTTAGTTTCCTGCTCGTACGGATATATCCAAGTTTCGTCTCCTATTACGATGTTGTATATACGGATTTTGCATGTCCTTGGTCGAATTTTTTGTGCATTTCCATTACACCAGTTGACACGAGCCTGTTTTTGAGTTTCGGTCAAATTATGCGGAATCCATCGGGAACAGCTAAATGTTCATGCAAAATCGAATGTACTGCAGTCTTCGATATGCCTAAGGATGCCTCTATCTCACGGTAAGTCACATACCGATCCTCTTCAATCATGTTATGCATCGCTGATGGAAGCACAACCATGACGTAATTCTGCAAACCAATTGTAAACAGTTCTTTCTGATGGTGATTCATTACCAAAAGATGAGCGAAGCGATTCTAGGTATCGTTGTTGCATACTCAGCTACAAAGTTTCGAAACATTTAGAAAATATTGGATTAAAGGTAGCCTTCAAATTCTTTGGAAAAAATAATTAAAAACGACAAAACTAAAACTAAAAAACATAATAAATAGGGGGTTTATAAATTAAAATGTGGCTCTGGTCCCAAAGTTTACATAGGTCAAACGGGTAGAACATTCAAACAGAGAATAAAAGAACATAAAAAAGCATTTGAGAATAAGAGTGAAGTTTCACATTATGCCTCTCATTTATTTTCTGAAAATCATAGTTTTGATGATAACTTCGACATATTACATATCAATAACAAAAATAAAAAGTTGAATTGGAAATTAACAAATTAAAAGATTCCGAGGTATTACTAAATAATTAACTAGATTTATATAACACTCCTTTGTTAAATCTTAAGTTCATATAATTATCTCCCCATGGTACTATGTTAAATCCCTTCAAACATAATAATTTTGTTGACGGTCATTTTGATTTATTTATAACACCTTTAGGAAATTCCATATAATTAAGATAGAGTTTTATTTATTTATTTTTTTAAAGCAGCGTACTCCAAGACTCAGGTTTTTAGGACAAAAAAGATTTGTTATTCAATAAGGAATTTATTTGAAATTTTTTAGAATCTTTCAAATGATTTTTTTATTTTTTTGCACAAAGGATAAATCT
The DNA here is from genome assembly GCA_019049505.1 of Pachyrhynchus sulphureomaculatus. Taxonomy (NCBI): domain Eukaryota; kingdom Metazoa; phylum Arthropoda; class Insecta; order Coleoptera; family Curculionidae; genus Pachyrhynchus; species Pachyrhynchus sulphureomaculatus. The sequence goes on from CM032449.1 coordinate 188,109,084, forward strand.
AAAATTCAAAAATTGACGCTAAACTTTTCCATGGAAAATTCATTTTGAAATCCTATAGGAAATCTTGACAAATTAAAATCGCGGATTTATTATATGCATTTATTATATTATTATTTTATTATATGCAGATGGGCTTCTAAGCACCTGTACCTGAATTCATTAGACAAAATAAGAGAAGTTTAACTACGGTTTGATAAAGGTACTATGTACCAAAATATGTCACGGCTAATTTAAGTTATTATTTTATTTATTTCATTTTGATAAATAAAATAAATATAGTGAAAAACTGAACAACAGTTCGTCCTTTAATTTTCTAAAAATGGATTTTCATTAAGAAAGCGCCAAATTAGCCAAAAATTATATAAATAATTATGCTTAAAATTTGTTTATTATCGGAAACTAAAACCTGGAAAAACTCCTTTCATACTATCAAAACAGTACAATATTTGACTACTCCATCTCTTTCCCCCCTGCCCCCATGAAAATTGAAAGTAATAAAAAAATAACTTAATTTTCAGATTTCTCGACTCCACAAACCCAGAAAAAAAACTATATCACCATAGTAAGCAACCCCATTAATCCCCTACCCCACCTTTTAACCCCTTTTTATATCTTAAAATCTGCCCAGTAAATTAACCAAAATATCTGTATATATATATATATATATATATATATATATATATATATATATATATATATATATATATATATATATATATATATCAAAATGCTATTGAAATTATATATTAATAAATTATCTGCACCTCCTTTAGCCCCTTTCTGGGTTAAACTTGAAAACAAAGAAAAAATAACCTAATGTTTGGGTTCCTATATACGACATATAGGAAGCAACCTATTCACTGTAGACTTCATCTTCTTGTTAGATGTTATTAATATCATCATCATCATCATTAGCTTATTCCATCCATAGTTGGATGTAAGCCTCCCTAAGTTATCTCCAGTGAGATTTGTCGTTTGCTTTTTGGATCCAATCGTGTCCTGCTAATCTTTTTATGGTCTGTGGTCTACTTCTGCATCTTTTGTGTTTTCTAGGCCTCCATTCAACTATACGGCGATCCATCTGTTATCATTCAGCCTTGCGATATGCCGCGCCTAATTCCACCCCAATATACATATTCGCTGTATTACATCTGTCACTTTTGAACTTCTTCGTATCTTGATGTTAGGAATACGATCTTGGAGTCTATTATTTAGCATTCTCCTCTCCATTGCTCTTTGGGTTACCTGGAGTTTATTTATTATACTTTTATTTAAAGCCCACGTTTCAGTACCACATGTTAATACCGGCAGTACACATTGATCGCATACTCTGGCTTTTATTGTATTTGGGATGTCCAATCTAAATGTAGATTGTAACCTTCCGCACGCAGACCAAGCAAACGAAACTCTTCTATCCAAGTCAGCCTTCAAATGATTTTTTGATATTTCAATTTTTGGTTTTGGTGAAGTTTATTTTTAGACCTATTTCTCGAGACTTATTATTTAATTTCATCAGCATTTCTTGTAATTCTTCTTTTGTGTTGGCGATCAGAGTGATATCATCTGCAAACCTTAAGGATCACCATCTATTAGCATTAGTATTTTTTTATCAATATACCAAGTTTGAAATATCGTTCAAAAGCTATAGTGTCAACAGATCGACAGACCGGCAGACCGTGATTTTTTTCACAAATACAATGTTTTCCTTCAGCAAGCACCGAGACAAAGTTGTCCCTATCCGTCCTTTAAGAGACAAATTCTATGAGATTTATCGCCTCCCTATCCGTGAGTGTCTTTTTGCCGCTATTTTTATTTTTGCACTCGACCTTCGTTTCGCTAACCAAGTTAGTGAAGAATGAGTCAATCATCACTTCTGATGATGCTAAGAGGAGACATTTTACCTAAAAAGTAGGATATTTTATTTAACAAAATCATTGATGAGGTAATATTTCTAATCCTGTATACTGAGAACAGCAAAAAATTTATTTTCGAAAACCCGTATTTGATCATTTTTTCCGAAAGTTATTATCTGAATTTTAAACGAATTTGTACAAGGTTTATGAACATACGTTACACGTGTTTTATAGTATCAAATATTGTTTGGTAAATTTTAATTTCCTTGCTACTTCTCTATCTTTATAAAAGAGGTAACATCTCTTTTTATCTTCATAACATCAAAAATATTTAAAATTGCCCTTGCCATGAATGAATATGTCGGGCGACATCAACAGGCAGTACGAAAACAAACCCTGTGCGAGAGCATAAGGTTGAACCGTTTCTGATAAGTTTCAATCGATAATCAGTATTTATTAATGAAAATGTTCTTTCTCTGAATTGGTTTTTTATACATAGTGTTGAAGATTATTTCTTAATGATTTTACACAACCTGATACAGTCTGTATCATTGCGTCATATTATTTTTTTTTTAGAATTGATATTGTTGGATGAAAAGTATGAAAAAAAATTGGTAAATTTATTTATTAAGCACTACCCGATCACAAAAAAATTGTAAAGTTGATATAGTTTCTCGAAAATCACTCCATAATTTCATCTTTTATAAAAATTTAAAAAAATATATTCCCAATATCGGATTATTATTATTATTAATAATTACATGTAATTTTCCTACGTTGAGTATTATATATATATATATATATATATATATATATATATATATATATATAAAATCTCATTTGGCATTTTCAAGTGCTCCCCTAACAGTAAAAGTTAGCTTCAAGCGGCAGCAGCAAGATAACAGTATCGAGTAGCAGCAGCAGCGGGAGCACTTGAATATGCCAAATGAGATTTTGGCAAAACGTAGTGCAAATTCATTGTTAGTCGAACGAAGTGAAACCCGGAATTTTAATATACTCGTATTACATTCCACCATCCGTGAAAACCTCTATAATAACATATATACATACCTAAATGTATATGTGTATATATATATATATATATATATATATATATATATATATATATATATATATATATATATATATATATATACGAGGCATGTTTTTTAAGTAAGTACCGTTTTGGAATTAAAAAAAGACGTGCAAAGATATCGCTATAATTTTATTTTTACATGAAAGCCTGTACCTTAATCTACTTTTCTACATAATTTCCGTGAATATTGAGGCACTTGTCATAACGTGGCACCAGTTTTTGAATACCCTCCTCATAAAATTCTGCCGCCTGAGAAAAAAGTTCTCGGTCACAATGCGATACAAAACACTACGAGAATATTGAGGAAAGCAGTCGCACAATGATGAAATTGTAAAGCGTCTGTTTTCTCTCACCTTTTCGTCCACTTTCTGCACCAAATCTTCATTAACGACCGAAGGACGCTTACTCCGTTCTTCATCATGCACATTTGTGCGGCCATCTTTAAATGCTGTCACCCATTTCCTTACCATTCCATCACTCATAATGTTTTGTCCGTAAACTTCACAGATCTCACGATGAATATCGATCGGTTTTACGCCTTTGGCACTAAGAAATCGTATAACAGCCCGTACTTCACAATCGGCGGGACTCACGATTGTCGGAGGCATCTTAAACACTCAGTAAACAACGTATACAATGAAGAATCAGACTGTAATGGCGTCAGTGCGTAGACAAGAGATGTAGGTTACCAGCGCGCATGCGCGGAACGCCGACCGTATCGCTGCGGCGGCGGAATCGCAAAACGGTACTTACTTAAAAAACATGCCTCGTATATATATATATATATATATATATATATATATATATATATATATACATATATATATATATATATATATATATATATATATATATATATATATATACATATATATATATATATATATATATATATATATATATATATATATAATCAAATTTAAAATCAGTTTTTATCTGTTTGTTGCACGAGAACTTTCGAACAAACTGAAATATTGATTTAAAACTTGGTCACAAAGCAGCATTGCTTATTCTTTATTATATATATTGATGACGTTTCCAAGCTGCCATTTCTTCTTGTATTTTGCTTTTACAACCACAGGACATTTGCAAGAGGAAAAACCTGATAGAGTGTTTGTCGATAAAAGATTAAAAAGGATATTTGTAATTACGGTTTCGACACCTACTAGAACAATCAAAGAGGAGGAAAACCTCACAAAAATTCAAAGTACGATATTCACGCTGTGGTTCCCACGACATTATTTGGTTAAAACAGTGGCATTATATCCGAGAACATCGAAGTTTTATAATAAATAAAAAATTTAAACAATACTATTCATTAACGAACTATACTATCCGATTCTCTGTCACTATACATGGTAAAGAATGTTCGCTTTTATAAACTATTAGAATTTAATTTCATTATCTGCTAAGAAAAATTTTTTATTTGACTAAAACCTTTACATTATATCTGAGTACATCGAAATTTTACAATAAGTAAAAATTGAAACATTACTATTCAAAAACGAGCTATGTTATCAAATTCAGCTGGCTGCCAGCTGAAGAAATTTACGACGACATACTTATTAACATACATTGAAGAAACAATGACCTTCCTAAGCTCTTATCAAAAATTGGGTTGCAGGTTCAAGAGAGGAAGAACTGACGTCAGTAACCGACACCGTGCTGAAAGACCCGTTTTTGGGTGTACCCGACATAATGGTGAGACTGGGTATGAAATGAATTTGAAGAATTGACGAATAGGGCTGAAACATGTAGCAAAGACTCTGCACGTTTGATCTGAACATGGTTTTTACATTGTCCATTCTGATTTTGGTATAAGAAAATTATCCACTTACAGAAATTGACGGTTTTTTGGGACAAGAATTGAATACTGTATACAGATTACTTGAAACACTCCAAAATAATGACTGGAAAATATTATTCTTCACTATTAATTGAACTTCGCCCAATATTGTAGAAAAACACCGAGGGTGTTATTGTAGCAAGACAATGCACCTGCTCACAAATCATTGTTAATCGTGTAAAAAAATAAAGAAACTAGGCTTTGAACTGATCGATCATCTTCCATATTCCCCTGATTTAGCTTCGTTGGACTATTACCTATTCTCAAAACTGAAATAACATGTGAAAAGACACAAATTTCATTCAAATGCAAACCAAGACAAAGAATTGAGTTGAAAGGAAATTACGTTGAACAATAAGTTTTTGGTTTTGAGGTTCACTTGTTCTTTCTATGCTAGGCTAGAAACTTGTCAATACGCCGTCAGAATTAATAATTTTTAAGCTTTGAGGCATTAGATGGTATTACAGTAACTGAGGTGTAGGAGTACCAAGCTATCACATAGCATAGTCTTAAGCCATGTATTAAGGAAATGTATATTTTTAAATAATATTTTTAAATTCATACAACACTTTGTTAATATTTATGTTACATGATCTGAAAATTCCTGAAGTAGTTGACTCATATAATTTTAAGGGAAAGGAGTGAAAGGGTTGGGTCGTCGTTAACGATAATATTTATCTGCAATGTGTGTTATATATCCATAAAAAATAATATTAAAGTAATTATTATACTTGTATATTATGTATTTCTTAAAATCAATTATTAAAGAACATGCTAGTTCAAATTTTCTTAATTAAGACAACATATATATATAATATATATATATATATATATATATATATATATATATATATATATATCTATATATATACATATATTTGTGGAAAATAGGTATGTTTGTTGAATATTCTCGTTCAGCTAAAACTTGATTCAGCTTCGTTCTGTGATATTTTTAGATACTTGCCCGGTTTCTCTGTATTTGGGTCAAGGTTTCCAGGGACGGGATGCAATGTACAGGAACAGTGAAAAATATTTTAATATTTTTTAATGAGAACAATTTTCAATAAGTATTAGGGACCTATGTTACTAAAAAAGATCTAATTTGATAATTCCGTTACAATTTTAACAAATACAATAATAAGCCAAATAAAACATTGCAGCTTGCAGTGAAGGATCCGGAAGACATATTTAATTAATTGGTAAATCGATAATAATAATATTTTATTATATTGAATTAAGTTTCTAATTTTCTTACCTATTTCAAGGCCTTAACTATAGGTTTTTATTCCAAATTTTCTCGTCTAAATGTTTATTATAGTCCGTTTGTTTGGAGTTGATAGCACACAACATGGGTTATAAACATTAAAATGTCATAAAACATAGCTTATCAACAACATATTTTAAAATTATTTTTTTTTATTTTTGCTGCAGTTGAAAATATCAAGCTGGTTTTGTATTTGATTATATTTCTCGCAAATTTGAAAAAGGGGAGAAAAGTTTAGGGCATTTGTTCTTGGGACTGGTAAATTAAAAGTTTGCACACTACGTGCCGCGGGTCTAGGTATATGAAAAGGCAGACACTGCAAGATTTTCTTTGCATCAATTTTGTTTGATATTATTTTATGTAAAAATAAATTTGGGCTGTGTTTCGGCGTGCCTCTAAACTTTCCATCGAAAAATCTATCCAAGAGACTTTCATAGGGATAACCTATTTCGGGATATACTCCATCGAGTTTAAAACTAGCGTACTTTAAAAAAACGCTTTTGAGTTTTTTTTCAATTTTTTTGAATGTGCGCTTGATAAAAGGGGCACCAAACAACAACTGAGTATTCAAGCCGTGATCTCACGAAACTATTAGAAAGCAATTTTAGAGTATCATATTCAACAAAGTCGGCACTATTACGTATGATGAAACCCCATAGTTTAAAACTCTCCGCCGTAACCTTTGCAATATGGCCACGAAAAGACAAGGCAGTATCCAGCAAAACACCCAAATCAGACATCGACTGACATCGCTCTAGGACCTGACCGTTCATACTGTAATTGAATTGTATGGTACTCAATTTTTTTTGTAAAGGTGATTACATTGCACTTGGATACATTCAAAAGGAGTTTGTTGTTACTACACCAATTGTTTATAAGATTAAAGCCATCCTGTAGTCTTATGCAGTCGTTCGGGTCTCTGATTCTGCATAAAGTAGGTATTGAACACCCGCTCTCCGAGTAAGATCATTTATAAATATATTGAAAAGGAGTTGGCCCCAAATGTGATCCCCGCGGCTCTCCCGATGTGGCAACAAAGCTAGAAGAATTCTGACCAAGACACTGTACAAACTGCAAGCGGCATATCAAGTATGATTTAAAAAAAGATAATAACTTACCCGAAATTGCGAATAACTTGTCCAACAGAATCCCATGATCCAGCCGATCAAAGGCCTTAGAGCAATCAGTGTAAATCACATCGGTCTGCTCACCCCCATCAAGTGATTCCGCAAGAGCTTGCGTAAGACAAAATAAATTTGAAACCGTCGAACGGCCCTTCACAAAACCCTGCTGTTGCAGTGATATCTACGTGTTAATTGAATGTTTTCCATATGTCTGGAAACAGAGATGTGTCAAGTGATAAATTGAATAATATTGTAAGAGGATGAGCAAAAACAGAGGATGAGCATTAACAAGACGGCAGGAATTTTATCTGGACCAACAGTAGTTGTAGGTTTTAACTTTTTTAATACTTTAAAAACAAGTTGTTTCGTTATTTTCTCCATGTTAATAGGATTCTGTGATGGGTATAAATTATTCTCCACGTTTCTTTGTTTCTGAGAAGACATTACATAAGAGTCTTGAAAAAAGAATGCAAAACTTTCGGCTATATGTCTAGGACTATTAAGGATGTTGTTATTATAAGACATAGTGGTTGGTATAACATGAGAGTTCTTCTTGTCATTAATATAGCGCCAGAATTTTTTAGGATCAGTTTTTATGTTGTTTTCAATATTTAAAGAGTATGTTTTGTAGGAAGCTTTTGTGTCATTTTTAATGATTCGCCGCAGATTTTTAAACTTTTCTAGTTCGAATAAATTCCCCGTTCTTTTAAATTTATTCCAAGAACTGTATTTAGTGCTGATATTTTGTATAATTTCATTCGTAAACCAAGGCGGATAATATTTTAATGAGTAAACGATGAAACTAAAAATCTTATTTGTGTTAAAAAGGCCTAAACACAATTAACAATTCTTAAGAACTAGAAATCTACAGTGTTATAAAGCTTAATGAGAATGGGTGCAATAAAATTATTTGGGATTTTAGCAGTTATTGGGATATAATTAACCAAAGTACATATCGGTTGGTAGGTGACTAAGTACCTACGAGGCTGGTTTGAAAAGTCCGTGCAAAGTCCGAGAGATGGCACCACCGGCGCGTATCGAGGTCATGTTTAGTTAGTAGCATCTCTTGAATGAACGCACACCAAGTTTCAGCCATATTGGTCTATTTCTTTGTGTTTGGCATTCGTGTGAATCAAGGAAGTCGAGTGATTTTCAAGAAATGGACGAAAAAGAATTTCGTGTGGTGATTAAACATTACTTTATGAAAGGCAAAACGTCTCAGGAGACTAAAGAGAAGCTTGATAAACATTATGGTGACTCTGCACCTTCGATTAGAACAGTTTTATAAGTGGTTTCAAAATTTTCGGAATGGCCATATGGGCACAAGTGACGCTGAACGTTCTGGACGGCCTGTGGAGGTTACGACTGCCAGAAATCATTGATCAAATCCATGATATGGTGATGGATGACAGAAGAGTTAAGGTGCGTGAGATTGCTAGTGCTGTGGGCATCTCGACTGAAACGGGTACATAATATTTTGCATAAACATTTGGACATGAGAAAGCTATCCGCAGATGGGTGCCGCGATTGCTCACGCTTGACCAAAAACGGAATCGTGTGAAGTGTTGCAAGGATGGTTTGCAGCTGTTCCAGAAGAATCCGGAGGACTTTAAGCGTCGTTTCGTCACTGTAGATGAAACATGGATACATTACTATACTCCTGAGACCAAACAACAATCTAAACAATGGGTTACCAAGGGGGAATCTGCACCAAAAAAGGCGAAGACCATTCCTTCGGCCGGAAAGGTTATAGCGACTGTCTTTTGGGATTCGCAAGGGATAATCCTCATCCACTATCTGGAAAAGGGTAAAACTATTACAGGTGAATATTATTCATCGTTATTGGACCGTTTGAAAACCGAGTTGCAAGAAAAACGCCCGCGATTGGCCCACAAGAAAGTCCTTTTCCATCACGACAACGCACCAGCACACACCTCAGCAGTTGTGGTCGCAAAATTAATGGAAATAGGATTCCAACTCGTTTCACATCCCCCCTATTCTCCAGACTTGGCTCCCTCGGACTACTATTTGTTCCCCAATTTGAAGAAATGGCTGGCGGGACAAAGATTTTATTCAAACGAGGAGGTGATTGCAGACACTAATGGATATTTTGCAGACTTGGACAAATCCTATTATTCGGAAGGGATCAACAAACTAGAACATCGTTGGACGAAGTGTATAAGCCTAAAAGGAGACTATGTCGAAAATAAAAAAGGTTTACCCCAAACACATAAGTAGTTTTTATTTTTGCACGGACTTTTCAAACCAGCCTCCTTAAGTATGCAATAAAAATATTCTGTGTAAGTAGAAAAATAAAGTAAAAATCTATAATATGCTTAGTTTCAAATCGGAACAGCGATGGCTTCAACTTTCAGTTACCTACACTACATAAAGTTTTGCAAGAAATAAGAGAAGACCAGGATTTTTAAAAAAATGGAAATTATGGAAAATCCTTCATAACCTGAATTTTCATTGGGAAAAACACACAAATCTGTTCTTATCGATAAAACAGAAATAATTTGTTGAAGAAGAGAATATCTACGAGCAATCAGAAAATTTCAAGCTGAAGAAAGAAATATTTTTCATTTAGATGACGGACACACAGTGAAAAAAATGTCGAGGTCGGAAAAAATCAATCGTCGAAGAGGTATTTTCGCGTACACTGCATAAATAGTTAAAGATACGTGAAAATAATGCAAGGCATGCTTCAAATAGTTCTACAAAAAAGTCCGCGACGGCATATGTCTATCTACAAAGGTTGATCTAAAGTGTCAAAGTAAAAATATTAAAAATAGACGTGTTACGAGGCTGGTTTGAAAAGTCCGTGCAAAAATAAAAACTACTTATGTGTTTGGGGTAAACCTTTTTTATTTTTCGACATAGTCTCCTTTTAGGCTTATACACTTCGTCCAACGATGTTCTAGTTTGTTGATCCCTTCCGAATAATAGGATTTGTCCAAGTCTGCAAAATATCCATTAGTGTCTGCAATCACCTCCTCGTTTGAATAAAATCTTTGTCCCGCCAGCCATTTCTTCAAATTGGGGAACAAATAATAGTCCGAGGGAGCCAAGTCTGGAGAATAGGGGGATCTGAAACGAGTTGGAATCCTATTTCCATTAATTTTGCGACCACAACTGCTGAGGTGTGTGCTGGTGCGTTGTCGTGATGGAAAAGGACTTTCTTGTGGGCCAATCGCGGGCGTTTTTCTTGCAGCTCGCTTTTTCAAACGGTCCAATAACGATGAATAATATTCACCTGTAATAGTTTTATTATTATTTAAAAACCCTTTTTCCAGATAGTCGATGAGGATTATCCCTTGCGAATCCCAAAAGACAGTCGCCATAACCTTTCCCGGCCGAAGGTCTTCGCCTTTTTTGGTGCAGATTCCCCCTTGGTAACCCATTGTTTAGATTGTTGTTTGCTCTCAGGAGTATAGTAATGTATCCATGTGTCATCCACAGTGACGAAACGACGCTTAAAGTCCTCCGGATTCTTCTGGAACAGCTGCAAACCATCCTTGCAACACTTCACACGATTCCGTTTTTGGTCAAGCGTGAGCAATCGCGGCACCCATCTTGCGGATAGCTTTCTCATGTCAGATTCCAAATGTTTATGCAAAATATTATGTACCCGTTCAGTCGAGATGCCCACAGCACTAGCAATCTCACGCACCTTAACTCTCCTGTCATCCATCACCATATCATGGATTTGATCAATGATTTCTGGAGTCGTAACCTCCACAGGCCGTCCAGAACGTTCAGCGTCACTTGTGCCCATATGGCCAGTCCGAAAATTTTGAAACCACTTATAAACTATTCTAATCGAAGGTGCAGAGTCACCATAATGTTTATCAAGCTTCGCTTCTCTTTAGTCTCCTGAGGCGTTTTGCCTTTCATAAAGTAATGTTTAATCACCACACGAAATTCTTTTTCGTCCATTTCTTGAAAATCACTCAACTTCCTTGATTCACACGAATGCCAAACACCAAGAAATAGACCAATATGGCTGAAACTTGGTGTGCGTTCATTCAAGAGATGCTACTAACTAAACATGGACCTCGATACGCGCCGGTGGTGCCATCTCTCGGACTTTGCACGGACCAGCCTCGTAAAAATACTCCTACAGAGGGTAGATTAGGTAGGAAAATATAAATCCTTATTAAATGCGTTCTTTGTATTGTGAATGATGTGAAGATAAAAACTGTCTCTAAATTGTAATATTTGGATGAATTGTTTTAGATTTTACAGGGGTGTTTCTGAACTCGCGCCGCCCACAAACTCATTTTAAAGGTAGGGGCTCCTGTAATATTTCTATATATATATATATATATATATATATATATATATATATATATATATATATATATATATATAAAACATCTCAGGAGAGATAGTAAAATACGGAACTGAAAAGCTATTTAGCGCTTTGAGGAACTTATTCCAAAGATGCATTAACACATCAGAAGTACCTGCGGAATGGAAAACATCATACATATCAACAATTCGTAAGAAAAGAGACAAAAATAATTGCGATAACTATCGGGGAATAACGGTTACAGGATCTATTAGTAGACTATATGGAAAAATACTTAAAAATAGAATAGAAACGGAATACGCGGACGTAGAAGCTGAAGAACAGGCAGGCCTTAGAGCAGGAAGATCCACAATAGACCATCCCTTCTTACTGACACAAATCCTAAAAAAGAAAACCTCATTTGATCAGGAAGTCCATATCTTGTTTGTTGATTTAAAAAAGGCCTACGACAACGTACCACTAGTGAGATTGTGGGAAACACTACAACAGAGTAATGTAAGCACCGAAATAATTAAAGCCGTAAAATCCTTATACCAAGACGCAAGAAGTAGAGTGAAAACCAAATATGGTATAACAACAGGGTTCCAGGTCACAAAGGATCTCAAACAGGGCTGCTGTATATCCCCAACGCTATTTAAAATCTATTTGGAGAGTGCACTGAAAAACTGGAAAAGGAAATGCAGCAATATGGGATTACCACTGGATGACGATACTACATTGTACACGCTATCATTCGCCGACGACCAGGTAGTAGTCGCTCAGGACATCGATGATATGGAATACATGACATGAAAACTTATGGAGGAATATGAAAAATGGGGCCTAGAAGTCAATATTAAAAAGACCGAGAACATGTGCGTCCGGAGGACAACAGCAGGACTTGAAACTGGCCACAGGACACACCATCAAACACTGTGCCAGTTATAAATATTTGGGAACGAGAATATCTAGGGACCGAACACTGGAAGAAGCCATACTCGAGAGGAATATCCAAGGAAGAAAGGCGATTGCAATGCTTAATAGTATACTATGGGACAAAAACATAACCATTGAAAATAAGAAGAGAATTTACAACTCAATAGTGAAAAGTATAATAACTTACAGCTCCCAGGTATGGCCATTGAAGGAAAGAACACAAAAAATACTAAAAGCTACAGAAATGGATTTTTGGAGACGAGCAGCCAGAAAATCCAGAAAAGACCGCATACCGAATGACATGATAAGACGAGCCTTAGAAATAAAACACGATATAGTGGATGAAATCAGAACCCAACAGTTGATATGGTACGGACATGTACAGAGAATGTTACAAGACCGACTACCTAAAAAGATCTTAAATTGAAAACCCTCACAGAAGAAGAAAGCGAGGAAGACCACGCCAGAGCCGGAGAGCAGGAATCAACAAGGAAGTACTACGGGAGGAGTGGAAATTAGGCATCGGAAGACGGAAGACGTTATAAAACAGATTGATATATAATATAAACTACGTGTTTACAAAGAATATTCTGGTAACTCACTTTACCGATTTTTTTTTCAAAATAAGATGTGCATACATGTGAACTGACTACTTCAGGAATAACAGGATTAACAGTCAAAAACAACAACAGTTTTTTTCTTTTTAATAAAATTAATGGCTGTTTCACCTTTGTACCTTGTATATTAAGTACATTAATTAGTGTAACATAACTATATGTGCCTAATCCAATTTAGACACTACAATATCTTTTTCCAAAGAATCAAGTTACACCAGTAGCGACATGCCTAAAAGTTTTTAAATATCCAATTCTTACTATATATATATATATATATATATATATATATATATATATATATATATATATATATAATGTTTAGAAAAAGTACATACATTTTTTGTGTATTAAAATTATGGTAAATAATTAACATTTTTTATTTTTCAGCTTTTCTGGAAGTTTGTTATTTTGCAGCCGATGTCAAAAAAATACAACTTCATGCATTTTGACTTCAACTTAGAGAAAAAAGCCAAAACGACTTTATAATACTACTAAGAAGCGACTCATATGGGACAGACACTATATTTATAAAAGTTTCTGCCCATGATGGGTTCGTTTTTTGGTAATACTCGCCATCACACTGAAGACCACTGAAAATGCTCACTAGCTGAAACGTTGAGATTTGATATTAAAAAATACAGAACTAATCAACAAGCAAAACATTAGAATCTCTGTGTTTAATGGTTTGCATAAGACGGCATTTTTGGTCCAAGAAGCCGGAATTTTATGAAGATTGATCTTCTTAGTAAATTTGAGGATACAAATATACTTCGGTGCTATACTTCACATCGTATGGGGTGCAGATATCTCTGTGTCAAATAAGATTGTGCGTTCCTTACGATGTCGAGCATACACCTTATCACACTACATGACTTTTATAGTAAAATAAAATCCTTACCTAGGCTAAGTTAATTAGGTCACTGACATGTATGTATCTTAAGATCCAATATGTATTTTACGTTTTTTTTTAATCAGTAATGTATCTTAGCTACCTAATAACCAATAAATCAATCTAGCTCAACCTAGAATCTATTAATAAAAGTGTAAAACAAATACGAGGGTCATTCAATAAGTAAAGAGACAACTGGTCTCAGTTTAAACCCATTCAACGAAACCGCTCTATATTTCTAGGAGTGCAGATTGGCAACCTTGTTAGTATTAATCAGCTGTTAGATCATGTAATGTAAACATACCCTCAAAATATCCAGTTTACCATGGCGAGTCCATTGAAAGACTGCACTTTAGAAGAGCAGCGTTCTGTCATCAGATTTTTAGTAGCAGAAGGTGTGTTATGCCAAGTCAAATACATGCTAGAATGTTGTTACAATATGGACAAAGTTGCATGCACCATACGAACGTTTAAAAGTGGATAGATCGGTTCAAAAGTGGCCGAACAAGAGTGTGTGAGGAGCAGCGAAGTGGACGTCCAGTCGGTTTCCGGGCCCTCGTTGGAATCGAGGAATGATGGACTTATTCGTGCTAACAGAAGAATTACTGTTGAAATGATAGCTCAGGAGGTTGAGGTAAGCGTTGGAACTGTTCAAAATATTATGCAGAACCATTTACAATGCCCGGCCTCATACGCCGGTTTACCCAAGAAAAGCTTCAAGAACTGGGTTGGGAGATCTTGCACCATCCCGCATACAGCTCAAACCTGACTCTGTGAGTTTTACTTGTTTTGGACCTCTCAAAGATGCCCTAGATGGAAAGAGGTTCACCGACAATGAAGAAGTAAAGGAAAAGTGCAAGAGTGGCTTCGACGTCAACCGAAAGAATTCTTTTCCACAGAAATCGAGAAGCTAACAGAAAGGTGAGTCAAGTGTATTAACGTTGGGGGGGTGTTAGGTGGAAAAGTATACTAAATTTTGTAGCAATCCAATAAGCCGTTCTTGAGCTAGAGCTATTTGTCTCTTTACTTATTGAATGTCCCTCGTACTTACTACCTAAATATTTGTTTAATTATAAACTAATAAAATTATTTTGTCTCAGTATAACGATGCGCGACGCTGTAGCTATAATGTATTAAACAGTATTTAAAAAAAAACCTCCACCATATTGTCATATAGTTTGTTTTGTACCGGATAAATTTTGAAACGTAATGCACTCGTGATAAGTTTCGCTCAATTTACGCTTTATGAAGACTATTCCAGAATTATTTCCTAATTTTTTAATCAGTACTTGTCGAGACAGGGTGGGAGTTAGTTAATTAGTTAGTATTTATGATTCCAGGCACATTGACTGCAGTGGTCATTTAGCGCCCCTTAGAATACATGGCTTAAATTGTGTTGTAAAGTAAATCTCAAGATATAAGACCCTGCCTTTTTGCTTTTTCAATGGGGCAATAAACGACCCTATTACGGTTTTGTGCATAGTTGCCAGGTATTACGATAAACGTATTTTTAGTTTACCTGCTTTATATACCGCCCTCACTTGCACCTGCAATCATATTGGATCTATTTTTACCTATATATTTACTACCTGGCAACCCGGTTTGAAGCCCTTTAAGTATTTGATAATATAGACCACAGGTCCCCATTAAAATTCGAAAGATACTTTTGATTCTTTTTATTTTTACTTACAACTTACAACGTAACGGTTCTATTTTAATAATGTGGCGTCCGTGGGAAAATTGCAATAGTAGCTATCGCAAAAGAAAACATTTAGCATTTGACGCCAAACAAATAGTGAAAAATGTTTACGACAGTTTGATAAAAAGAAATTTGAATAAACAAAGTGCTTTGTAAGAAACCAGTGAACTAACAAAAACCCTAATTTCTACGATTAAGGGTATTGTAGGAAACCCATCACTCAGGAACAGGAAAAGATTTTAAAATGCATCATGTAGACGATTGTGAAAAAGACGTCATCAGAAGAAAAATATATTCTATGTATGAAGAGCAGTTGGTGCCGACACTAGACAAAATAAAATTAAGACTGGTGTAGGGCGGGACCAATATACATTGTGGCCGATCAACCCTTCACAGAATTCTCTTAAGAATGGGATTCTCATTCCGAAAAATCAACAAAAGGCAAGTAGTAATAAGAGTCACAAAGATTACGAATCTTGCGACATACTTATTTACAAGAAATTAAAAAGTATCGATCAGAGAATTGGCCAATAATTTACCTTGACGAAACATGGTTCGATACCCATGTCACTGTGCAAAAAGGGTGGGTTGACAGCAGTACAAAATGTCAGACTTCAAATAAAGGTAAACGAATAACCATTTTGCATGCTGGATCTGAAAAGGGCTGGGTTTCAAATTGTCTACTATTATCTGCAAAAAATATAAAAAATTCTAGTTTGGAGTATCACGAAGACACAACCGCAGAACTTTTTGAAAATTGCTTTCAAAATTCCATTTTGCCAAATTTTTTTTCTTATGTTTCTCGCACAGGTGCTGCAGGGAAGTCCCTAAAGCGCTCCAGGAGCGGCACGTGCGCGGAAAAAGCGATTCACGTTGTTCTTGAAATGTTCCCGAACAGAGTGTTATATTTATGGACAATGCAAGTTACCATAGTCGCCTACTAAATAAGATTCCTAATGAAACCAACACCAAATCCGAAATACAGGAATATATGTTAGAAAATGACATTTATTTTGACTTTAGTTATAAGAAAGTGATCTTTTGGAAGTTTTGAAAGACTACAAAATGAAAAAAAAATATGTTTGTGATAGTATGGCTGAGAAAATGGGACACACTGTTTTACGGCTTCCTCCGTATTATTGTGAGTTTAATACAATTGAACATATATGGCATCAAGTTAAATCAAAAATAAGGACACAAAATGTTTCTCCTACTTTAAGGGTGTCAGTGGATGAATTAGTAAAAAAAGTTATAAATGATATATCTTGTGAAAGCTGGAAGAATTCCATTCAGCACGTTGTTAAAGTTGAAGGTTCATATATTTATGTAAATAATATAAAACCACTGATAATTACGTCAGCTGATGACAGTGATAGTGAAACCGAATTAGGCTTAAGTTAAAATATATTTTTATTTATACAATATGTTCCCTCTTGTAAACCTCATTCATTCAAACTATTTATTTGTACTTCTGATCCATTTTTTTTACATGCATCTATAAATAAACGTCTCCAAAAACACTTATAATTTTATTTATTTGCATCAATAAATAAAATTCTTAAGTCCATCTCTGCAACATATCCTAAACAAAAGGTTAGAATTTTTATATACTGCCCACTTAAAACGGCAAAAATCAGGATCTTATATTTGGGACAGGCTATACCTTCTTATGTACGATTTTATCTATCTAATCATCATGGTGAAAATTACAACTTATCTTCAATGGATTGGTTACTATGGCAACAATTATTAGATAAGGTTACCATAGTTTTCATAGACGTTTGTTAATCTCGACAGGTTATTTTTTTATTAATTAAACAAAAAAAACTTACACCGATCCGCTACTGTTTTGGTGCATTTAAAAATAAGGTTTCTCGGCATAATCCCTCTCAGTAGTACATGTAAAGCTAGATCTCATTTGCGGGGTTTCCAAATAACGGAAGGAAGAAATCCACACTTTACGATCCTTCCGGTTGAAGGATTCATAATCAATATATGTACATATCCATTTTAAGTATCTAAACATGGTCCTGAAATAAGAAGGAATTGCTTTTTTCGGATTCTTTTTAGAATTATGTTTCTTTGATTTTTGAATCTCTGCTACAAGTTATTACCAAAAAAATTATTAAAATAGTGTGCCCTTGCAAACACGTGTTTCTAAAATAAGTAATCAATTTGACTTTCGCATACCAGAGAACCATATTTTGAAGATTCTCATCCCCTTCACTTTAAACGGTATCACCCAAAAACCAAAGGTTCTATTCCTATTTCAAGTATTATTAGGGTACCGAATTTAAACTGTATCTTATTTTATTCGAGAGTTATAGTGCCAACAGACCGATACACGGTGTGGCGATTCAAGGGGTATTGTTTCAAAAATACCTACAGGTCTCAAGATTCATCCACTTTAAATATTTATTTTAAATAATCCTGATTAAATTTCGAAGAGATCTTCGGAGCCCGATTTTAAACAAAAAAACCTAGCCTAACTTAATCTAACGTAGCATCTAATCTAGCCTAACATTAAGTAAAATATTGAAAGATTAGGAAATGAAAAGTAATAGTCTCTGAATCTAAAAGCATTAAATATAAACCAACATAACCTAATCCAACCTAACACGATTTAACCAAACCTGATCTAACCTACCCTAATCTGAACTAGCCTAGCCTAGCATAACAACCTGAACTAACCCTACGTAAGGTTAGGTTAAGTTAGGTTATATTTAAGGCGTTTAGATTTAGAGGCTATTATTTTTCAATTCCTACCTTACATATATTTATTTTGTATTTTGTTATACTTATAAACAAAAGATAGCACTTCTATCTTTACTTGTCTATCAATTTACCCTGAACATTTAAATTAAATAATACTTGATCCAAATTAATCTACGTTAATTTTTTTCATCCTTTTCCTCGCTTCGTAAGTGTAATCTCTCATGTCCTCTTGAGTAGGAGGTAAGCTCAACGACACGTTGGATTCATCTGATTGTACCCTTTGTGGTTTGGTACGGGCATCACGTCACTGTGGGGGACCGGTCTCCTTGCAGATGGTAAGTTTGGATACTTGATTGCTTGTTTAGTTTTACTACTGAAGCCCTTAATTGCAGTCAAGCTAAAATAACAGTCTGATGTGTGATCTCTTGGTTCGGCCCATATCATTGAAATTGCGAAGTTCATGTGACGTGTTCTGTTAGCCCATCCAGTCAAAAGAGAAACACAGGATGCACAACATATATGAGGAACCCACAATTTATCTTGGTGGCCACCTGGAAATCCGAAATATTCAAAATAACACTTCTTGACCGAGTCTGTAAAATTTCTCCACTGACTAGTGAATGTAAGTTCACCACACACGTAACAGAATCGATCATTTCACAGGTTCTCGGCATGTTATTGAACGTAGAATACTGAAATGAAAACAAAAAATAATTATTATTTCCAAGATGGCTTAAGTTCAAAACAATGTTCTCAACGATCTCCTCTTATAACGTAATTTAAGTGACTGTCACTATTATAAAAAAAACTGAGGGTGATCGAACAAAAATTTTTGCGGATTTTTAATTAAGGTAGGTAGGTAAGCATAAATCACATACTAGCTTACGTGTAACAAGAATCATGTTGACCAGTGTTATTTCTTAGAAGCTTGTGTCTGTTAGGAAAAATTACATAATATATTGGTTAGATAACTAGAACTATGGTCAATTTTCAATATCTTTTGTTGAGTGTTTTGCTCTTTTTTGAAAACAATTTTTTCCAAACTGGTAAAAATCTTGTGTGTTTTATAACAAAAAAACCTCTGTCCGTTTTTACCCATATTTTCATTACCCAAAAATTTTCCATTTGGGTTGTAAAGGAAATAACTCGGGGTTACATACACCTGGGCGTTGCAAAAAGTATGTATATTTAAAAAAAATATATTTTACAGGTTATTGAGTGGATAAAGAATGGCGATTATATATTTTTACTGTACTTTAAATTATAAGAAAATTTTTTTTCTTAAATACATTTTAAACTTTAACATTATTAAATGGACCACTGATGAAAACTATGGCGCCTCCTTACCTGCAAGATAACTTCACAAAAAATAATCCACTCTGCAAAAATAAAAATTAATCTCGCAAAACAATGTAGCAGTTAAAAATTGTCTAAGGGATTTTTTCCACAAATAAAATTGTGTAATTATATTGAGACATATTGGTTTAGTACTGTTCAAACAAATATATTCCTTAATTTCAATTTCCGTTGTTAAATATAATAAATA
The DNA here is from genome assembly GCA_019049505.1 of Pachyrhynchus sulphureomaculatus. Classification (NCBI taxonomy): domain Eukaryota; kingdom Metazoa; phylum Arthropoda; class Insecta; order Coleoptera; family Curculionidae; genus Pachyrhynchus; species Pachyrhynchus sulphureomaculatus. The sequence continues at coordinate 188,128,963 of CM032449.1, forward strand.
ATATTATTCATAGAAAACTTGCAAAGAACCTGCATTTACAATAAAAAAAAAATATTTTTAACACTGTATTAAATATGAATGTGAAAGTACGTATAGTTCCTGGATCATTTTGATATGTAGCATATAAAGTAGTGATTCCCAAAGTGGTTCAGGTGCCCCCCCCCCCCCCCCCCCTCCCCACCCCCCCCCCCCCCCCCCCCCCCCACCCCCCCCCCACCCCCCCCTCCCCCCACCCCCCCCCCCCCCCCCCCCCCCCCCCCCCCCCCCCCCCCCCCCCCCACCCCCCCCGGACCCTCCCCCCCCCCCCCCAGGGGTCCACGGGAGACTCGACGGGGGTCTGCGTTGGCGTGAAAAAAAAATGGGGGTTCACAAGTTGTAAGTGGGGGTCCACGAAAATTTATCTGGTTTCGATAGTAAAGAACAAAAATGTTGGCTTGGCTTTACCTATCAATGTAGGCAGATAATAACACTACTCAAAAAAATTAAGGGAGCAAAAAAAAATTCCAAATTTTTCGGTGATTTTTGACAGGCTGTATTTCGGTGAAAAATGGTCGTATTGAGACTTTAAAAAAAAGCATTTTGAAACTTTAAGAGTCTAATTTTCAGATTTCTTAGGAGCGGTTCTCATGCAGTCCTAACAGATAGCGCGAAAAAAATAATATTGCAAATATTTTCCTTTTTTTTGGTTCACGGGCTTGAAAAAAATTTTTTCAGTTAGGCCGGCATATGGATCAGATAGCCTGTTTATTTAGCATTAATTTCCTTGTTTTAAAACCTTCCTTAATTTTTTTGAGTAGTGTATTTTAAGAAGGTTAGCGACTGTTACTTGTAAAAACTTGCATATTTGATATTCAGTACAACGCGCGTCGAGACTTGCAAAGCGCCGCCCGCCCGCCCGCAACGCAACCCGTTCAGACGTGCAAAGGGACGAAATACGAATTGTGCTGTGCTTGCAATCTTGCAAGAACTTGTTTGATTCTTCACCAATATAAATACGAATGCCAAGGACAAACGTTACTAATTTGTTTCCGGAATTTTGAAAAGAAAAGTGAATCGATGTCAGTGTTTTGCCAGTGCCGGAAAAAGTAAGTACCTGCCTATTTGTTATTCATACTTTTATTTTATATTGTAATAATATTATATGTTATGTTTGCGTGTAGTAGGTACATAATAAAAATTAAATACTGAACAGGGTCATTATTCGATACTTCTGTAAAAGAACAGAAAGCTGAGAAAGATTGAACTTTTAGTACTTTTTATTATAAAATTATTTATTTACCGACTGTGGTGATTCACTAAAGGAGAGATATATGATTGAGCTGCATGTTTGTACATATTTCAGTACCCTCGTAGTTGCTAATGCTAAATGACTAAAAATATTTTCATAAATTGTACGTGTCTTTATGTACCACTCGTAACGTACATCAAAGTAATAAATAAATCATTAAAATCGCGGAGTTTTGATGTCAAAATATTCTTTAAAAGTATTTTCTCTCGAATTTACAGAAATGTATCAAAATATAATTAATCAAAAAATATTTTATATTACATTAAAATAGGTTCAGCCATTTTGTGAAAACCTCTATATGGGTCTTAGCAGTTTATTGCTTTTAATAATTAAAATCAATTTTGCCGCCGGCATTTTGGTTTTTTCATTGCAATAATTAATTAATCCTATTTTATTCTGTTAAAATAGCCATATCCTGTTAAAGTCGCCTTATAATTACTAAAACAAACATTTTTTTCTTTACAGGTAGGTAACTGATACGAAACATGGCTGAATCTAAGAAGAAATGTAGACAGTACAGTGTTGATTATTTGAAATTTGGTTTTCTTCCATCAAAGGCAGACAAACGATTGCCCATATGCCTTTTATGCAACAACTCTATGAAACCATCGAAGCTCGAAGATCATCTAAGAAGGTGTCATCCTGATAAAATAGGTAAAGATTTAAAATATTTTCAAACATTGAAGGAAAAATATGAAAAGAGACCCACCGTGCACAATATGTTCGCTTCAACGTCTCAAAGTAACAATGATGGCTTGCGGGCATCTTACAATATCTCATTGCTTATAGCGAGATCTGGAAAAACCGCACACCATCGGAGAACAGTTAATTTTACCCGCTGTTGAAGAGGTTTTAAAAACTATTCTGCACAAACCTCCATTTGACGTACTCAAAAGAATTCCTTTGAGTAACAACACTGTACAAAGACGTATTGATGAAATGAGCTCTGATATTGAAAGCTTCTTGTGTAATAATCTGGAAACAACTCATTTTTCTATTCAACTGGACGAGTCAACTTTACCTGGTAATGAAGCATTATTATTGGCATATGTTCGATTTGTTATGGACGAAGAAATCCATGAAGAGCTGCTATTCGCGAAAACTTTGGAGACGGACAACACTAAAGGCGAATCAATATTTAATGTCCTGAGTGGAAAAATTGATTCCAGTTACAAACATTATTTCGGTGGCAGCAGATGGAGCTCCTGCCATCTTCGGGCGATATCGTGGGTTTATAAGTCATCTTAAAAGAATTATACCAGGAACAACTGCAATTCACTGTGTCATCCACCGACAACACCTGGTAGCGGAAAATTTGAGTGATAGATTGCACCAATCGCTTCAATTTGTGATTAAAGCAGTTAACAAAATAAGAAGCAATGCGTCGAATACCCGTTTATTTGCACAATTGTGCGACGAAAATGATGAAGACTTCCAACGATTGCTCTTACATACTGAAGTACGCTGGTAGTCGAAAGGTGCATGTTTAACAAGATTTTACTAACTTTTTGAATCAGTTTTAGAGTTTCTGGAAAGTAAAGATCCAGATTTAAAAGAAAACCTGATCAAATTTAAAGCAGACATCGCGTATTTGACAGATTTGTTCAAAAAATTTAATGACATTAACTTGCAGTTACAAGGAGACAGCCTAAATTTAATAAAAACAAAGGGTGTAATTTCGGCTTTTCTTTGAAAATTGAAATTTATGAAGCAAAATATTAGTCGGCGCGAATTCTCCCAGTTTCCAAACTTGATGCAGGCAGAATGTCTTGATGAAGATATTCAGACATACGTTCAACATTTAAATGCCCTGCATGGTGACTTCAAAAATAAATTTGAAGATATTCTGACGATGGAAATACCACCATGGATCATAAATCCATTTGATGAAACGGAAGTGGCGAATGTGGTATTACAAGAGGAGCTGCTCGAGCTTAGCACCAATGAGGAGCTGAAGGTGAAATTTAAAAAAGGCAACATTTTGGCTACAGGTAGAAATACCCGAAAAATATCTTGGGCTGTGGGAAATTGCGAGAAAACTTTTGATAGCGTTTCCCTCGTCATACCTTGTCGAAAAAAGTTTTTAGTGTCGTTACAAACCTATTAACAAAAAAAAAGAAGCAGATTGAACATCACAGAACGGGGAGATTTGCGGTTATTCCTTACAAAACTGAAGCCAAATTGATAATTTGCTGTCAATCCATCAAGTACATCCCTCCCATTAAAATTATGACTATTTTTTTTTAATTGTTGATTTGCATTGTTAAAGTTACGGTACGTTATTAATTTTTAATTTTAATTCTATTAAGTTTGTAATCATATTATTTTAATAAATAGCACAAGAAAATATATTATTTTTCTTTTTATTTTTACCACTCCGAATTTAGGGTTGGAATTCAGCCACGGCGCAAATTTTCATCGTTAGATCTAATCTTCAGATTTTTTGACGAGTTTTGGGAATATGGTAGAAATGTAGCAGCAGGGGGTCCACCGAAACCAGCAAAATTTTGAAAGTGGTCTACGAGAAAAAAAAGTTTGGGAAGCTCTGATATAAAGTGAGTAAACAGTCATGTTAGTCAAGCCGCGCGGCGAAATTTCATATTTTCTGTTTCCCGCGAGCAGATTTAGAATGGTTCGTTAAAATATCTTGTAAAATATGAGTTTAACAGAAATTTTTGTAGAGACCGTTCTTGAAGAGAATTTCTTGTTCTACAACTTTATATATATATATATATATATATATATATATATATATATATATATATATATATATATATATATATATTTGTATATATATATATATATATATATATATATATATATATATATATGTATATATACATATATATATATATATATATATATATATATATATATATATATATATATATATGTATATATATATATATATATATATATATATATATATATATATATATATATATACATATATAAATATTGAATTCCTTAACTCAAAAAAAAACTTTTTTTCAAAATTTCTGTTGATTTTCCGATATTTTCCGGACTAACTAATGTGTAGAACAATTTTTTTGCTTTTGTACTCTAAAAATACTACCCATTACAACAAAAATCTCTGACGTCGAAATTAATGTCATCTGAAATTCCCTCCGACTGGGCTACTAACCCTTTCCGCCCATGCCAATAAAAAGAGTTCAGTTAAGAATCCTAAAAACGCAGACAATATTAAATATAATTTAATTATATACAGTCAAAAGTCGATAAATACAAGGTAAATGCAATATTGGCTTTAGTATTAGCCGGACAGGGGGATGGAAGGGGTACTACTTATAAAGGGGATGAAACCCGATAAATACTTTAGTTCAGTATCTTCGTTTTATTCAATATAAAGTGTCATTCAGTGGAGTGTCATCGATCAGATATAAATTATGTATATTATGTTTGTTTTAATATTGAAAAATCGTTTAAAAAAGATAAGTATGTATTTTGAAGTATATTTGTTTATCTATGTTTTTTTATGGTTACCTCCATAATTTAATTACCCAATAAATACCATAATAAATTTTAAAATCAGGAGTAATTAAATATACTTTTTCCGCATACGGTTTCCTGGAGCCGAATCAAATAAAATATAGGGTGATGCCAAAATTTTATGGGCTTTGATTCTAGCAGGTACTAAGAACATTTCAAGCCATTATAGATTTGATTGATTTTAGGGAGTCAGGGCGCATCGACTGCATGGTCATTTAGCGCCCATCAAGCCATTATAGAAAAAAATCCGCTAGGCGCATTTTTTTTAAAGTAAAAAAATGTTTTTTTGATATTATTACTAGTTTTTAAAAAAAATGAATAAATTCCGCTGAGGCTAGTTTATATGATTTTCGTATTAAAACAAACCTGAAATTATTTTCCCCATCTTATATTAAAAATTATTATGTCTGATGTACAGGGTGAGTCAGCGATAGAGTAAAGTTGATTATCTCATTTGTTTCGGGAATGACGAAAAAATGTTAAATACAATAGTTTTAGGGAATGTTAAGGTGTGCAGTTTTTGAGTATACAGGGTACTTCAAAAAAGTGTGGCCGATATAACATGTTGTTTTAAATGGAACATCCTATTTTCTAATTTATTTTTAAATTCCGCGTAAAATTTTATAACTTTTTTATTAGCAATGTTATATACCTAATCCTAGTAGTTTTTCTAATATTTCAATTTTTTTTAAAAAAATACTAGTTTTCAGTTTTGTAAAAAATCACCAGTAGCGGCATTGTTTCTGAAGGTGGAATACTCATAATTAGTACGAGCATTCTATAGAGATGAAAAAAAAGATATATGCAAAGAAATTTGAGTTAGATGCTACAGGGTGTTCAAAATAAATATATGCATTTTGACTCTTAAATTGAAAAATCTCGAACTTTTTAAACGGCACACTCTGTATATTATTATTCTTTCTGATAGATTTTACAAAACTCTCCAACTTTTATTAAGTATGTCATATACCTATTTCCAATAGTTTTCAATTTATTTTGAATTTTTCGATTTTTACCCTTGTTTTTAATACACTTACGCTATTGTGAAAACATAAACAAATAGTTAATAATAATTTTAATATAGTTTACCTTATCTAATAATTAATTATTATGACGTAATAAATGTTCAAAAATATATCCGTTTACTTGAATACACATGTTTAGTCGTTTTAGTATATTTTCGTTCACTTTCCTTAGCATAAAGGGCGTTATTGTCCTGCACGCATTCACATAAACACGATCTTTAATGTAGCCCCACAAAAAGAAGTCTAAAGGTGTTAAGTCACATGATCAAGGGGGCCACTGAATGAATCCATCCCTACCGATCCATTTTTGTAGGTAACGATCGTTTAAAAATTCTCGAACGTCCCGGTGGTAATGAGCAGGAACTCCGTCAGGTTAAATCCACATTTGTTCCCTTTCAAAGTTATCAACTTCTTCAAGAAGCTGGGGAATTCGTTTCGCAAAAAATTTAGATATCTAGGCCCGTTAAGCGGTTCGCGGAAAAAATATGGACCAATAATTCGAAAATTTAATATTCCACACCATACCAATGGTTTTGAACTTCCCGGACCCAAAATCGATTAACTGTTGAATAATAATGCATGTTATGGCTGTTAACTGCTACATTACTGCGAAAAGTAGCTTCATCAGAAAACATTATTTTGAATAAAAAATTTGGATCGGCCTCTATTGCTTCATTCATGGTGGTACAAAAGTTTACTCGTCGTTCAAAATTACGGTCTTGAAGTTCTTGGTGTAGCTGCATATAAAAGGGATGATACTTGTATTTTCTGGTGGTGCGATTAGCCGTAGATTGGGATGTGTCAGATAAGTCAGTTAGTTGACGGCTGCTGACCTGGGGATTATCTTCAACATGAAGTAAAATTTCCATTTCTTTTTCCTCATTGGTGGCATTTTGGTTTACTACTTTCGGTTTCGTATACTCAACGCTACCACTACAATCAAACCGTTCCATTAAGCACTGAAAAGATTTTCTAGATGGTATACGTCTATTAGGGTACTTCGTTCCTTAAAGCCTTACAGCCAAAAGACAATTTTTTCCGGCCTCGCCCAGTATATAAACCATATCAATTAATTCATTTTTAGGAAAATCCATAACTATTGCCTTAGCCGTCACTTACTACAACAAATTAAACTATTTTTACTTGCTTAATAGACATGTCAAAATTTGACAATGCCTACATTTTTGTTTTGTCTTGGCAACTATGATGTTATAGCGTAAGTATATTAAAAATAACCGGTCAAGTGCAGGTTGAACTTGCACAATTAGTGTTCCGTACGTTGATTGTTTTTAAAATAAAAAATGTTGTTAGGGTGGTATAAAATGATCAGTGATTTCACAAAACACACCCCAAATAAGTTTTCAACAAAGTTTGTTTCGAATTTTTACTGAAAACTGGTGATCTTGAAATTTTGGTTTTTTTCTATATCAGATAAATTATTAAAGGTAATGATAATTTTCGTTAAATCTATACCCCGTGGAGAATATTCCAAGATTTTTTTCAAAATTTTTTGATCAGTACTTTTCGAGATTAGGTAGGGGACAGCGATTTTTCACGATTTTTTAAAAGTAATACGAAGAAAAGTGTGCGGAAGTATTACATTATATATATATTTTTTACTCGTGTTTTCACAAGCTTTCGTTTGACACCACACTCGATGACCTAGTAAAAAAATTTTTTTTTCACTTCCGATTTCACCCCTCAAAACGAATCCCTTAAGTCAAAATTTATGTTACGGTGATATAAAATGATCAGTGACTTCACAAAACACATCCCAAATAAGTTTTCAACAAAGTTTATTTCCAGTCTTTACTGAAAATTGATGACCTTGAAATTTCTGTTTTTTTTATATACCAGATAAATTATTATAGGTAATGCACTCGTGATAATTTTCGTTTAATCTACACCCCGTGGAGAATATTCCAGAATTTTTTAAAATTTTTTTGATAAGTACTTTCCGAGATAAGGCGGGTGGACAGCGATTTTTCGAGATTTTTTAAAAATAATACAAAGAAAAGTGCGCGCAAGTATTACTTTATATATATATTTTTTACTTGTGTTTTCACAAGCTTTCATTTGACACCACACTCGATTACCTAGTAAAAAATTTTTTTTTCACTTCCGATTTCACCCTCCAAAACTAACCCCTTAAGTCAAAATTTAACTTTCGAAACTACATGGCTCTGATGAGGCCATCAATTCCTATATTACTACCAAATTTCAACTTTCTATGACAAATAGTTTCAGAGAAAATCGGGTGTGACAGACAGACGGACAGATGGACAGACAGACGGACAGACACCGAAGTGATCTTATAAGTGTTCCGTATGGAACACTAACAAGGGTAAAAATCGAAAAACTCAAAATAAATCAAAAACTATTAGAAATAGGTATATGATATACTTAATAAAAGTTGGAGGGTTTTGTAAAATCTATCAGAAAAATAATAATATGTAGGGTGTGCCATTTAAAATATTTGAAATTTTTCAATTTAAAATAGTCGAAACGCATAAATTTATTTTGAACACCCTGTAGCATCTAACTCAAATTTCTTTACATATATCTTTTTTTCATCCCTATAGAACGCTCGTACCAGTTATGAGTATTCCATCTTCAGAAACAATGGCGCTACTGACAATTTTTTACAAAACTGAAAACTGGTATTTTTTAAAAAAATGGAAAAAATAAGAAAAACTACTAGGTTTAGGTATGTAATATAATAATTAATAAAAAAGTTGCAAAATTTTACGCAAAATTTAAAAATAAATTAGAAAATAGGATGTTCCACTTAAAAAAACATGTTATATCGGCCACCCTTTTTTGAAGTACCCTGTATACTCAAAAAAGTTTTAAACTGTGCACCTTAACATTCCCTAAAACTATTGTATTTAACATTTTTTTGTCATTCCCGAAACAAATGAGAAAATGAACTATACTCTATCGTTGACTCACCCTGTACACTTCTGTGAAACAAAAAATATTAAACATTGTTTAACTCACACGCAATCTAATTTAAAAATATTATAAGAAAATGGCAAAAATATCGCAATAATTTGTCGATACAATTTTTAAATTCGATTGCGTATGTGTTAAATAATGTTTTTAAATTTTTTTTTTAGAAGTTTAAATTAAACATTAAACTTTGAAACAAAAACCAGGAACAAATTTGAAGTTTTCTTTTTTATGAAAATCAGTCTACCATCAACGCTGCCAAATAAAAAGTAAGCAAAAGCGACATCTCAGCTCAAAATAAAAAGAAGAAAACCGCGACTATAATCCTTTGTATTAATACATATGTAATTATAGATTAAAAAAGTATAATATCGTCAATAGTCAAAAATACCCCTACCACTCATCAACTCCCACCAGCAAGCTTAATAATCACTGATTTATTTTCTTACCCTCGGAGGATAATTTATGCTTTATTTTGAAATGAAAATAACCGGCAAAGTGCAAGTCGGACTTGCGCAATTAGTGTTCCGTACGTTGATTACTTTTAAAACAAAAATTTTTGTTGGGGAGTATAAAATGATCAGTGACTTCACAAAACATACCCTAAATGAGTTTTCAACAAAGTTTGTTTCCGATCATTGCTGAAAACTGATGACCTTGAAATTTTGATTTTTTTATATACCCGATAAATTATTAAAGATAATGCACTCGTGATAATTTTCGTTCAATCTACACCCTGTGGAAAATATTCCAGAATTTTTTCTAAATTTTTTGATCAATACTTTTCGAGATAAGGGGGGGTCAGCGATTTTTCTCATTTTTTTTTTTTAATAATACAAGGAAAAGTGTGCGAAAGTATTACATTAGTGCGGTTATGACTTGAGAACCACTTATCCGATTTACCTGCTTTTTTTTAAATATAGTATATTATATTATATATGTTCTCTGGCCAGGTTATCTATAATATATATAAAATACAACGTCTCTCTACCTGTCTACCTGTCGGTCCGTTAGTGCGCTTATCACTCTAGAACCACTTATCCGCTTTACGTGCTTTTTTTTTAAACATACGTATGTTCTCTGGCCAGGTTATAGGATATATTTTATTACGTTAGGTAACATAAGGAATAAGTAGTGAGGATAATAGTGAATTAAGTTAGAAAAAGGTTTGTTGCTAGCGCGTTCTCTTGCAATTCACTGCCTAAACCATTAAATATGGAACAATATCATGTTGCAAAGAATATTTATATTATATATAAAATGCAACGTCTCTCTGTCCGTCTGTCTGTCCGTTAATGTGCTTATCACTCGAGAACCACTTATCCGACTTATGTGTTTTTTTTTTTAAATTCATACATATGTTCTCTGGCCCGGTTATCATAATAACAATCTATATAATATGTATAAAACGCAACGTCTCTGTCTGTCCGTTAGTGGGCTTATTATTCGAGAACCAATTATCCGATTTACGTGTTTTTTTTAGTGTACGGAACACTTATAAGATAACTTCGGTGTCTGTCTGTCTGTCTGTCAATCTGCCTGTCTGTCACGCCCGATTTTCTCCGAAACTATTTAACGTAGAAAGTGGAGCTTTGGTACTAATATAGAAATTGATTACCTCATCAGAGCCGTGTAGTTTTGAAAGTTAAATTTTGACTTAAGGGATTAGTTTTGGGGGGGTGAAATGGAAGTGGAAAAAATAATCGAATTTATATAAAATGCAACGTCTCTCTGTCTGTCTGTCGATCTCTCTGTCTGTGCGTTTATCACTCGAGAACCACTTATCCGATTTACGTGTTTTTTTTTTGTTTTTTTTTTAATCTATAATATATATAAAACGCAATATCTCTCTCTGCCTGTTTATCCGTTAGTGCGCTTAGCACTCAAGAACCATTTATTCAATTTATCTGTTTTTTTATAAAATACATATGTTCTATGTTACGTTAGGTAACATAAGGAATAAGCAGTGACCATAATAGTGAATCAAGCCCACGCGAGCGGAGCCGCGGGCACGGTTAGTATGTTAAAAAGTAAAGGTAAGAGAATACAACCGTGACGCCGGCTTCTACGATAAAAGGATCGGAAAAAGAATTATTCAGTTTAATTCTGCCATTTGTGTTATCATACAAGGATCGGATAAGGTTTACAAGATGTAAAGGTGTTCCCATGTTGATTAGAATCGACCAGAGTTTGTTCCATTGTATGCAGTCGAAACCCTCACAGTAGTCTATAAAACAAATATAGGTCGTTATTTGGAATTCCCTGACTTTTTCTATTATCTGGCGTATGTTGAGAATTTATTCTCTAGTCCTTCTTCCTGGAATGTAGCCTGTTTGTTCGGTAGATATTTGAGGCAGCACAAAAGTTTTGAGTCTATTATTTAGGATCCAGAGAAACACCTTAGCAGAGTCCGACACTAGAGCGATTGTTCTATAGTTGCTGCAATCCAAAGGGGATCCTTTCTTATGTAAGGGTATAAATGCAACTTCGCACCAATCTTTCGGCCATCTTCCAGTCTTCCATACCTCATTACGCAATTGATGTAGCATAGTCGCGGCGATTTCTCCCATCATCTTTATTATTTCCGCAGTGATCTCGTCAGTACCTGCTGCTTTTCTATTCTTTAACCTTTGGATAGCCTTCCTGACTTCAGATTTAAGAATACATGATTCTTGTTCTTCTGCGACTTCTTTGTCGATACTGGTACTAGTAGAGCGTAAAAAACTAAATCAGTATTTATTTAGCTTGCAGGGGGCGCGGAAGTTGATGAGTGGAAGGAGTATTTTTGGCTATAGACGATATTATACTTTTTCAACCGATAATGACGTACGTATTATATTAAATACACCTGGGCGCTGCAAAAAGTATGTATGTTAAAAAAAATATTTGAAAGGTTATTAAGTGAATAATACAAAAGAATGGTATTATATATATATTTTTATTGTACTTTAAATTATAAGATTTTTTTAAAATTATGTTTTAAATGGGGTTAATAGGGGTTCAATGGGCCTGAAGGATAACTTCACAAAAAATAATCCAATCTGCAAAAATAAAAATTAATTTTATAAAATAATGTTAAAATTTAAAAAAATGTTAATACTCGTAATTGTCAGGAGTAGGGTTTTTTTTCAAAAATAAACAATTTACGATGTTTCAAACTTTAGTATGCAATTTTCGACCAAAAAATGTATGTTTAATTATTTATAAAATATTGTTTATTAGAAAAATTAAAAAAACCTCTCGACAGTTTGTAGAAAAAGTAATTATTAAGATTAAAAAAAAAAGTTAAAAAACATTAAAAATTGACTGAGTAATATTGTAGACAATGTCTGAAGATAGGTAGCGGTCCCAATCCGACGCCAGGTCACATTTAATGCTATAGTTTTGCACTGGAATGGAATTTCCTTAAAAAAATTTTTTGAACAAATCTTAGAGTATAGAGAACTTAAGTTCTGGGACAATGAACTGGCCTATTCGAGCTCGGTGAAATACCTTGGAGTTCGTCTGGATCCAAAACTAAACTGGAAACAACACCTCAACGAAAAGAGGAACAAATTCTACACGTCCCTCTGGGCAAAACTTGGGGTATGCAACCCAAGGTCGCACTGTGGATATACAGGGCGGTGCTATTGCCCAGATTAACGTACACGGGCACGGTGGAGTCGAAGAACCTATTGCACAGCCTACAGGAGAACTACCTTAGGGCGGCAGTGGGGGCTATGAGAACGACAGTTCAGTTCATCATCTACACGGCGAGATTCTCAGCATACAGACTGAAATACCAAGGCGAATGGAGGAATGGGGACCGAGGACACTCAAGTCTGAAATTCCTCCAGGAACGCCCATTCGTCTTAAAACAAAATAGAATCACGAAAACAAAACAAGTGATTAAGTCTTTTTCAGCCCATATCCCTGAGAGAAAGGACACGCAAAAGTTCTTGAACAGGCCAAATACCGACATTTGATATACTGACGTTTCGGGTGCTAATGGCCGCTTTGGGGCGGGAATCTTTTTCCATAAATTAAACCACAGGGAAATATGGCTACGGTTTTCCAAGCTGAGGTGTTAACCATCCTCAGATGTACGAAAATACAAATCTCGAAAGGGACAGATAATACGAAAATTTTAATCTGCTGCGACAGTAAAGCAGCTATACAAGCTCTTGCCAAATCCACCACAGATAGCTTGCTGATCAGGGAATGCGTGCAAGAACTAAACACGTTAAGAGGTAACAACGAGGTTACACTAATGTGGGCCACCAAGGCATATTTGGAAATGAAATAGCGGACGAACTCGCCAAAAAAGGCACCTTAGAGGACTTTTTTTTTTTTTTTTTTTTTTATGGGTCTAGCACACGTGCTGCAGGGAAGTCCCTAAAGCGCTCCAGGAGCGGCACGAGTGCGGAAAAAGCGATTCACGTTGTTCTTGAATCGCTGTAAATTATACTCGGTGGGAATCACAGTGCTGGGCAAGTTATTCCAAAGGGATGACGTTCTCCATATAAAAGATTGCTTGAAAAGCGTTGTACGCGGAGTAACAAGCTGAACCTCATACGGATGCGAAGCACCAGCGCGACGTGTATTTCTAACATGCACCGCTTTGGGAGGAATTAAGCGGGCTACATCCTTCGAACACTTTCCATGAAAATACTTGTAGAACAGACTCAAGTCGCCAACCGTTCTTCGATGTTCCAGCGAATTAAGGCCGCCGGTCAATTCCGGGTCCCCAATCAGACGAACCGCTCTTCTCTGAACAGAATCCAACAAATGCAGTGTATGTTTGGGAGCAGAGCCCCAAACGTGGGAGCAGTATTCCATAGTTGGTCGAATTTGGGCTTTGTAAAGAATTAACAGTTGCTGTGGGGTGTAAAGCTTTCTGGTTCTAAATAATATTCCCAACTTTTGAGAAGCTCTCCTTGCCATGCCTGCAACATGTTCATGCCAAGACATATTTGCTCCCAAACTAACGCCCAACAAATTGAGCGACGATGCTAGGGGAATGGAGTGCCCCGACATAACTATGTCGGGTTCAGCAACGTTAACTTTTTTAGAAAAAACTGCCGCTTGGGTTTTTGTAGCGTTAAATTCCACTTGGTTACTGTCACCCCAAGATAGAATTTCTTCCAGGTCTTTGTTAAGTTGAACGACCTCCTGCTGTCTGCGGATATTCGCCTGAGCAGCCGATGTCCGAGCGTTCAAGGTGAATGAAGAGACAAGCGTACTGTCATCTGCAAAGCTATAGATTGGATTCCCGGTCTTTTCCAGCAGATCGTTAATGTAAATGAGAAAGAGAGTAGGAGACAGTATGGAGCCTGGGGCACACCGGCGTTGATAGTGAGGGTGTTAGAAAGAAATCCGTCGACCGCCACTCGTAAAGAACGCTCTCTGAGGAAACATGAGAGCCACGAACAGAACCTTTCAGACATACCATAAGAGCGTAACTTAGCCAACAATCCATCGTGCCAAACACGGTCGAATGCCTTGGATATGTCAAGAACAACCGCTCGAGATTCTCCAAAATGTTCAATTGCGTTGAGGACCCACCTGAACAGGTTGTAGGAATTCCATTGGCTTTCGGTAAAAACAAGATCAGGAAATGGTTGGACAAAGAACACCAACTCTCTTGGACTGCAGGAGCGGGGTGTCGTCAAGCCAAACTCCATGAAACAAATTACGACAGGCAGAACAAAGGAACTCTTGTCGATGTCAAAACAGAGGCTACGCCTGAGTATAGGACTCCTTACGGGACATGTGGCACTACAAGCCCATTTATATGCGAGGGAGAAAGCGAGGGCAGTATTCACATTTTGTGCGAATGTCCTGCACTAATGGTTAAAAGATACAGATACTGGGATCAACTATTCTACAAGAGGTCAGGGTGAGTACCCTAGGTCTCTTCACAGGAAATGCCGGACTAGGACTGCGACCCTGATTCGACAGTGGGGAGTCAAAGAAGAACTCTTAGATCTAGGTGACATTGGGGACTCAAGGTACCACCCACGTTTTTTACTACTACTACTTCTACTAGAGTATAGAGAACAAAAATCTTAAAAAAAATTTAATTTTTGAAAATTCGAGGTGTATATCATATAAACTAGCTTCAGCGGAATTTATTCATTTTTTTTTTTTTAACTAGGAGCGAAAATTTAAACAACTGTTTAAGATACCACATATGTGTATTGTTTTAGAGCTAACAATTGTTTCGACACACTGTATCTTCTTCCGGAGCAAGACATTTACATCTTGGTCAGGAAGAAGACACAGAGTGTCGAAACAATTGTCAGCTCTAAAACAATACACATATGTGGTGATCTTAAACAGTTATTTAAATTTTCGTTCCTAGTTATTATGGATTTCCATCAAGTCAGTGCAGTATTTTTTTTTTAAATTAGTAAAAATGTTTAATTTTTTTTTTTGCTTGGAAAAAAACGTCGAGCGCTGACTTGAAATGTTCCTAATACCTGGTAGAATCAAAATCCATAAAAATTCTGGAACCATCCCATATTTTTATTTGATTCGGCTCCAGGATACTGTGCGCAACTATTCATAATCATGACAAGGTTTGAAAAATTTTATTTACCAGCTGTAATGACTATATCAAAATTGCCTATTTTTCAAATTTTTAGATTTTTCGAAATTGTAGTTTCAAAATTTTAAAACCGCACATGGCTTCAGTGACAGTTGAAAATTAAATCCTAGATAGGCTATGAAATAGCTTAAAATATATGTATTTTTATCTTATACTACATATACGAGGCTGGTTTGAAAAGTCCGTGCAAAAATAAAAACTACTTATGTGTTTGGGGTAAACCTTTTTTATTTTTCGACGTAGTCTCCTTTTAGGCTTATACACTTCGTCCAACGATGTTCTAGTTTGTTGATCCCTTTCGAATAATAGGATTTGTCCAAGTCTGCAAAATATCCATTAGTGTCTGCAATTATCTCCTCGTTTGAATAAAATCTTTGTCCCGCTAGCCATTTCTTCAAATTGGGAACAAATAGTAGTCCGAGGGAGCCAAGTCTGGAGAATAGGGGGGATGTGAAACGAGTTGGAATCCTATTTCCATTAATTTTGCGACCACAACTGCTGAGGTGTGTGCTGGTGCGTTGTCGTGATGGAAAAGGACTTTCTTGTGGGCCAATCGCGGGCGTTTTTCTTGCAGCTCGGTTTTCAAATGGTCCAATAACGATGAATAATATTCACCTGTAATAGTTTTACCCTTTTCCAGATAGTTGATGAGGATTATCCTTTGCGAATCCCAAAAGACAGTCGCCATAACCTTTCCGGCCGAAGGAACGGTCTTCGCCTTTTTTGGTGCAGATTCCTCCTTGGTAACCCATTGTTTAGATTGTTGTTTGGTCTCAGGAGTATAGTAATGTATCCATGTTTCATCCACAGTGACGAAACGACGCTTAAAGTCCTCCAGATTCTTCTGGAACAGCTGCAAACCATCCTTGCAACACTTCACACGATTCCGTTTTTGGTCAAGCGTGAGCAATCGCGGCACCCATCTTGCGGATAGCTTTCTCATGTCCAAATGTTTATGCAAAATATTATGTACCCGTTCAGTCGAGATGCTCACAGCACTAGCAATCTCACGCACCTTAACTCTTCTGTAATCCATCACCATATCATGGATTTGATCAATGATTTTTGGAGTCGTAACCTCCACAGGCCGTCCAGAACGTTCAGCGTCACTTGTGCCCATATGGCCAGTCCGAAAATTTTGAAACCACTTATAAACTGTTCTAATCGAAGGTGCAGAGTCACCATAATGTTTATCAAGCTTCTCTTTAGTCTCCCAAGGCGTTTTGCCTTTCATAAAGTAATGTTTAATCACCACACGAAATTCTTTTTCGTCCATTTCTTGAAAATCACTCGACTTCCTTGATTCACACGGATGCCAAACACAAAGAAATAGACCAATATGGCTGAAACTTGGTGTGCGTTCATTCAAGAGATGCTACTAACTAAACATGACCTCGATACACGCCGGTGGTGCCATCTCTCGGACTTTGCACGGACTTTTCAAACCAGCCTCGTACTAACCGTCAGAAAGTATTTGCCCACCTAGAAATTTCAATGTAACTGGCAAAATTTAATACCTAATTAAATCCTTTTATTATATTAGATAAATTTAATTGTTCTTAAAAAGTGTCCAACATAAAATTGTTTAGATAAGCTTTTTTGGTGAAATCACAAATTAAAAGCCAATTAGAACAAATTTCCAAGTTTTGCATGATAATCGTTTTGAAGCGATTTCTGAGAATTCCAGTTGAAGTAAGAATTCATTTCAAGTTTCTATGGAAATTCCTAGTGATATTTTATGATAAAAACTATGCTATAAATACCATTACCCTTTTGGAAATTAACCATTCGCAAACAGTACTTTGTCATTGATACAGGCTCAATTGTTTTGTGAAAATGCCAAAACTCTGTAAAGCGGTAATTAAAAACAAAGAAGGTCACATAGATGAGAAAAATCCTGGAAAATTATGAATATTTTTCTTATTTTCTAGACTGTAAATAATGTGAAAATAAATAATAATTCATTGAAATTAAAAAAAAATATATTATCTGGGTTTTTGTTGTCTTGGGATTGAAATAACTAGGTGGGAAAATAGTTTCTTACGGTAGTGTATATTGTTGGATTGAAATTAAACAATGTCTCTTGCCCCGCTCAAATATTTTGAACCTTTACTAATCTTAATTTATTAATAGAGTTGAATATTGATAGAAACAATCAAACACTAATTTAGACTGTAGTGGATATTATACAACCCTGGGTTGAAGGGAGGGAGTTATACTTATATAGGGGATGAAACTCAATAAATACTTTAGTGGTATCTTTATTTTATTTAGTTAGTCAGTGTGCTGTCTCCGTGCAGGAAGTTCCAATAATAGTAGATAAAAAAGTAAGAAATATTTCTTTAATTTTTCACTTTATGTAAGATAATTAATAGTAGCTTTTTTCTTATGGATACTTTTTAACTATTCTTTTTTTTTCAAAAAATTATACGAGGACTACCTTTTAAGTTTTTACAAAAACAATTAAAAAAAAATTTTTTTGGGTTCAAATCGTTTTATTGTTTCTCAAAATACTCGCCTTTAAAATTTATACACTTTTGAATGCGTTCGAACCAATTCTCGAAACATTTTTGCCACTCTGAAGTTGGTATCTCAAAAACGTGGTGTTGGAAGGATTCAACAGCTTCTTGAGGTAATGAAAATCGCTGTCCAAGCATTTTTTTTTTAATTCGGGAACAAAAAGAAGTGATTAGGCGATAAATCAGGTCAATAAGGGCAATAAGACATTAATTAAAAGTTTTTCTCTGTCAAATAATCAATTGTTTAACGTGCTGTGTGAGAACTGGCATTGTCATGATGCGACGTTTTCGGTTGTTTTTCCTGATTTCATCGATAACTTCTGATAAACAAATTATTGTATACCATTCAGCAACAACTGTTCATCGATCCTCTGAAACAATGGTTGCAACATATCCAGTATAATCAAAAAAACAAGCAATCATTTTCTCGGAAGGGCTTCACGAACAAACCATTTTTTTGGATTCGGTTAATCTTGGAACACCCAAAGAGTTGATTGTTGTTTAGTTTCGGGTTCGTACGAATATATACAAGTTTGGTTTCTTGTTACAATATTGTATACGGATTTTGCATGTCCTCGGTCGAATTTTTTGGACATTTCCTTACACGAATTGACACGAGGTGTTTTTAAGGTTCGGTCAAATTATGCGGAATCCATCGGGTGCAGATCTTTTTCACAACTAAATGTTCATGTAAAACCGAATGTACTGCAATCTTCAATATGCCTAAAAATACCTCTATCTCACAGTAACTCGATCCTCCATGTTGCGCACGCGGTCGAATTTTTTTAGCATTTTCTTATACCAATTGACACGAGCCTGTTTTTGAGTTTCGGTTAAATTATGAGGAATCCATCGGGAAAAGATCTTTTTCACAGCTAAACGTTCATGCAAAATCGAATGTACTGCAATTGTCGATATGCCTAAGGATGCTTCTATCTCATGGTAAGTCACATGCCGATCCTCTTCAATCATGTTGCGCACAGCATCGACGTTTTTTGGAACAACAACCGATTTGGGTCGACCTTCACGAAATGCATCGCTGACGGAAGCACAATCATGACGAAATTCTGCAAACCAATTGTCTTTTCTGATGATGATTCATTACCAAAAGTTGAACGAAGAGATTCGAGGCATTGTTGTTGAGTTAGACCTTCACTAAAATCGTAAAAAATGATCCATCGAAAACCTTCACGTGAAATTTCCATTTGTTCACAAAACTGTTTTTTTTAACGCTCTTACTATTTTAAAAATAACAAATGTCAAGTTTTACAACAATGGTAATGACACATATCAACAGCGCCATCAAGGGGCCGTTTGTATAAGAAACAGTTGCATATTTTCTTAATAAATATAAGTGAAAACACCGGTACGCATTATTAACAAGTTTTACTAGCACACCGTGTGCGATCATTCCGATTTTTAGCGACGCTGCACAGACACGGGATACGATAATTAGTGTTCCATACGGAACACTTATGGGATAATTTCGGTGTCTGTATGTCCATCCGTCTGTTACACCCGATTTTCTCCGAAACTATTTGACATAGAATGTTGAAATTTGGCATAAATATAGAAATTGATGGCCCAATCTGAGCCGGGTAGTTTTGAAAGTTAAATTTTGATTTAAGGGATTAGTTTTGGGGGGAGGGGGCGAAATCGGAAGTGAAAAAAAAATTGTCAAGTCATCGAGTGAGGTGTCGACTGAAAGCTTGTGAAAACATGAGTTCAAAAATATACAGTGTGACAATTTAAGTCCGCATCATATGGGATTATTTTTAAATAATCACTTTAACCCAGATCTGATTATGGCATCCATTTGTGCTTCAAATAATATCAGAAATAAAGTATAGTAAGTTATTTTTACGTATGACGTCACCTGTCAAAAATAACGTTTTCGTAAAAATTTTTGAAAAAAACGTATAGTTTGGCCAAATTTTAAAAAAAGTTATTAGACAAAATGGTTTATTTTGTAATTCTAGATCTGTTTGTCAAAATTTCAACGGCCTATTACGATTTTAAATTTTTGGCAGTTTTTTGACATTTCGGCAATTGTTTTTCATCTTAATTTATTGCAACCTTATTTAAATCATTTAATTTGTCAAAAACTAGGCACCTATATTCTATTTAAGAACAAAATGAAGTCGTGTCCATAATTTTTTTATAGAATATTAAAATTCACACATTATCATGAATCATATTTGATGCAAAGTTTGATTAGCTTTTATTTTTAAATAGAAAAATGTTTCTCGCTTACGTATTTTGATCGTGAACGCACTTAAACGTTTGTAAATTAACACAAATCTTACATTTTGATCTTTTTAGTAATGCATTTAAATTTTTAACAATGTAATGTTTCTTACTATAAACACCAAATTAACAACTTGCTGCTTTATCCTATTTGTTTATTTATTATTTAAAAAAAATCCCATATGATGCGGACTTAAATTGTCACACTGTATATGATGTAATACTTCCGTATACTTTTCTTTGTATTACTTTAAAAAAATTGTCAAAAATCTCGAAAAGTATTGAACAAAAAATTTTGAAAAAATTCTGAAATATTTTTCATAAAGTGTAGATTGAATGAAAATTATCACGAGTGCGTACTCTAAAAGCAATCACCGTACGGAACATTAATTGCGCAAGTCTGACTTGCACTTGCCCGTTTTTTTCTATAAGACAGACTTGAAAGTCTATCCAACGTTTTCTACCTGTCCTTTTAGCACTCATTGCTATTTCTAATGTCTATTCTTCATTGCATGTGGGTCTTGAACTATCTCGTCCTTAACATTTGTTGTTTCAATATTAAGATAGCCAAACTATTTCTTTAGTCTACTCTGATAATTAACAGCCAGTGCTGAACTCTGCATAGTATTAATTTTATAACTTTGTTTAATTTTATTATTCGAGTTAGGTTCATATATCCAATACAGATAGAGGAATAAAGAAATATGAAATATTAACAATATTAAGGGCTTAATACGCATCCAAATAATAGCGTGTCGATACAGTCCAAATGTCTCATCATAAAAAACTTTTTTAAATACCTGTAATACAGAAAAGGCACATAAATTTCACCCCTAGTATAAAATATATAAATAATATATCTGAAGAAATAGATCGAGTTGTTTATTTAAATATTTAATAAAGGAAAAACATCTGTTCGTCCCCATTCAATTGTAGAAACTTATAATTATAGTTGATATCAATTTATGGGTCATGTAACAAACTAAAACTTGGAATCGATCCGTTTAAAAAAATTTATACGTATACTTACGACTTCTCGGGTCATTTTTTGTCAAGGTTTGTCAAAAACATTTTAGGATGGTTGAATAATTAAACTAAATATTACCTTTACTATCACGATATATGTAGGGAAAATTATTTATCCGGTATTTTTCTTGTAAACTCGTAGTTATAAAATAAATACTAAATTTGACTTTCTTATATAAAAGAATAACTTAATCTAAGCATGGCCGCTGAAACGATATTGCACAAAAACTTTTTTTTTATTCAGGTAATAAATGTGTACTACACATTTCACTCACTCTACGAGTTATCGTGTCGACAGACCATCCGCCAGAAATAAAAAATGTTATTGATCTAAAGACTCTGAAAAGGTAATAAATGGAAAAAATCTCATATATATATATATATATATATATATATATATATATATATATATATATATATATATATATATATAAGATATGAAAATAGTTGGGGAACTCGGTTGCCGACTTCCCCAACTATTTTCATATCTTAGGATTTTGTTAGATACGGCAACTTTTGCTTTCTCTCTCTTTATTTATATATATATATATATATATATATATATATATATATATATATATATATATATATATATATGTATATATATATATATATATATATATATATATATATATATATATACACTCCCTGGCCAAATTATTAGACGAACTGCAAGATTTCATGTAAAATATTAATTACCGAGTGATATTGTACCGTTTTATTATTCTAAATTGATTTGTTTTTCATTTTTATCAATTACCTATTTATTTGACATAAATAAAACAGCATTAATTTAGAAAAGCATAAGTTTATTAAGTTTTAAAAAAAAGTGAAATTAATGTTAGTAAAAGTCAATAATTAGTTGAGCCACCTTTAGCCGCTATCAAAGCTTTAATTCTGCGCGGCATGCTATCAATGCAAGATTGTACTGTCTCCTGCATTTGAGGATGATGATTCCACACATGAATAATCTTTTCTAGGAGCTGGGTTTTGCTGGTAATCACATCTTTAGCCACTTCTCTTTTCATCAGCTCCCACACATTTTCAATGGGGTTCATAACAGGGCTATTACCCGGCCAATCCAACAGAGGGATATTTTTTTTCTGCCAAAAAAGCTTTAACAGACCGAGCAGTGTGGCAGGGAGCTCCATCTTGCATGAAAGTGAATGGTTCCCCATTTGGAAACCATTCTCTGAGCTGCGGAATCAACCGATTTTGTAATACTTCTTTGTACTGATCTTGCCTCATTATTCCTTTGACGACGTACAGACGTCCAGTGCCCTTGCCGCTGATGACTGACCAAATCATCACTTTGGTGGGATGTTTAACCGTCGGGACGACACAATCAGGATGAAACTTTTCTCCATGACGACGACCCACATACTGAGCTTTATTCTGCAAAATTTCGAATGTGCTTTCGTCACTGAAACAGACCTGTCAAAAATAGGAAAAATATATAAACATCCATGTTTATTTGCTTTATTTAACTGAAAATGATAATAATGTATCAATTATTGATTAAATTGCTGTATCTTACCGATCTCCAGAAGTCCACATCTTTGTCTTGCCATTGTTTGGCCCACTTCAGGCGCTTTGCTTTCATTGCAGCTGTTAACTTGGGCTTCCTGGCGGGGCGACAGGCCTTAAAATCTAATTCTTTCAATTTTCTTCGAACAGTGCGCTCAGAAGCATTTACGCTAGCATCCTGGAGTTGTGATTTTATTACCTTTGTGGTAGCAAATCTGTTTTCTACACAAATTTTCTTCAAACATCTCTCTGACCGTGGAGTGAAAATTGGTTTTCTACCGCATCTTTTCTTTCTTTTCGGGCTTAATTCCTTCCCTGACTCAATTTTCTTTTTTATGCGTCGTACACTAGCTTCAGAAACCTCCAATCTTCGTGATATTTCTCGGTTTGTAAATGTTTTCGCAATCACAAGGGCCTTCACTTCAGCTTTTTTACGTGGTGAAAGATCGCCTTTTCTACCCATAATGAAAATAGTCCAATTACTTTTTTAAAACACTGCATACAAAATAAACTAATAACTGAGTAGTATAAAACTGTTAAACAAACAATCACAGTCCATAAAGCCACAGAAACACGGCCGTACCTGACTCGATTCCGATCGCGACTGATACAGGTTTGTACTTGTTTACGTTCATGTATCACTTTGTCAACACAGTGTGGCCATATGTTAAAAATAAATACAAATATGTAGTCTACAACAATTCTTTAAAATAAAAATCAATAATATTGTAGTTTAAATATACCATTATTGCATAAAAACTCTTAAGAAACATAAAATTACTAAAAAAAAATACAGTGCGTCTAATAATTTGGCCAGGGACTGTATATATATATATATATATATATATATATATATATATATATATATATATATATATATATATATATATATATATATATACAGCCTCGGCCAAAAGTATTAGGCACCCCTAATAAACACGTGACTCATAAAATATTTTAAAAAAGACTAATTGTTTTAACAATACTATAGGCGGCGCTGTCAAAAGCTAACTTAAACAATAAACAATCTCTTTTAAAGGTCCATACCTGGCCCACAAAATTGCGATAATGAGGTTTTTTGAAAAATATTTTTAATGTTTTATCAGTCTCTTTTTACTACTTATAGTGTCAAGAAGCTTCCGTGCGTGTTTTATTTGTGAACTGGACATTCTTATATTTGAGAAATGCCTAAGAAAAGTGAGCTTGGTATCGAAACGAAAAACGAATTAAAATTCAAACCCTACATGAACAAGGCAAGTCCCAAGTAGAAATAGCCAAGTTAGTGAAATGTTGTCGGCGCGCAGTGCAATGTGCTATTAAAAGGTTTGTGGAGACTGGCTTCCATGCCAACAAAATGAGAACGGGCAGAAAACGTAAGACTAATGAGCTACAGGACAGAAAACTCATCCGCAAGTCTATTAAAAATCGAAAAAAAAAAAACTACTTCTGAGCTCGCTGAAACTCTGTCGGAAGAGATTGGGACGCCGATTAGTTCTCGAACGGCAAGCTGGATTAAGAGGGTGCCACGCTAGAAAGAAGCCTTGGCTTTCAGAGACCAATAGGAAGAAACGCTTAGAGTGGGCGCTGAAGCACCAACATTTTAGCGAAGAGGATTGGTCTAATGTTGTATGGTTCAACGAATCCAACTTTGAGGTAAGTTTTTATATGATTTATTTTAACAAATAACTACATACAGTTACTCTTGATTTAATTCATTTTAGTCAAAATAATAACTAATTTTTCAATTGAGTATTTTTTCTATTCTTACAGTTATTCGGAACGTCAGGTGTGACATTCGTGAGGCGGCGTGTCGGCGAGGAATACCATCCAGATTGCGTGGTCCCTACTGTAAAACACGGAGGAGGCAGCATTATGATCTGGGGCTGCATGGTTGCTAAAGGTGTCGGCGAAATGTTCGTTTGTAAAGGCCGCATGAACAGCCAAAAATACATAAATGTACTAGAAACTGTACTGATGCTTTCGCTAACGCGCATTTTTGGCGACACTAATTTAGACGACATCAAATTCCAGCAAGATAATGCACCTTGTCATAAATCAGCGCCTACGATGCGCTGGTTTAGAGACAATAACATTGCCTTGTTGGATTGGCCGGTGCAGTCTCCAGATCTAAACCCTATAGAGCATCTTTAGGGTATTCTGAAGCGCAAGATACGGGAGCATAGCATAACAGTACAACTGAATGTACTAGGCTTGTACGCAACATGCCCCAAAGAATTGCTGCTGTAATTAAAGCTAAGGGCGGACACACCAAATATTAATTTATTTCATAATTTTACCTCAATATACGATTTTACAAAACATACGAATTTAATTTTTTACCCTGAAACACAAGAAATGAAGTAAATTGTAGGGTGCCTAATACTTTTGGCCAAGGCTGTATATATATATATATATATATATATATATATATATATATATATATATATATATATATATATATAAATAAAATAAATAAATAAATAAATATCGTCTTTATTAAGATGTTAATCACCTGTGATGTGAGTACATATTACCCACACACATCGTGTAGTAGAAGAGGCGAGATTTAACCATCGGTTACTCTTACATTTAACCTCTTCAACACACAACGCGCTTACAAACAAAAATGAAGCAACAATTACATACTAACATAGTAAAATCAATAATCGACAAGAAACATCAAAATACAAATAAACTACGTCTGAGAATTCTGCCTATTTAACAGCTCTTCCCTATATAATCGACGAAGTCGGCCAATAGTGCACGTTTTCAGTTCTGGATTCATAGTATTGTATGTATTTACTGCACTATATGTAAAACTGATACTACGGATACTAGCTTCTCCCTTAAATAAATCGGGACTGAAGTTCCTAAGAGCCTCATTAAGAATATTACGAAGTGCAATTGCACAGTATTAGCAAAATTTAACCATTTTAACTCATTTATTTTTAAAGATATATGATCATATTTTCTCAAATGGAATATAAACCTACAGCAGACGTTCTGTACATACTGCAAACGTCTCCTTGAAAGCGCATCCAAGCAAGGATAGTATACAATACCACAATAATGAAATGAAGACAAGACCAAAGATTCACACAATTTTTTCCTCATCTTAAAATTCAGAATAAAACGATTTGCATATAAAACCGTCATTTTCGCATAACTTTTTTGTAGGAGCACCCTAACATGTTCCTTGAATCTGAAATGTGTATCAATGCAAAGTCCCAAATTCTTGGCACAATCAGAAAACAGCAAATCCTGATCAGCCAGCCTCAGTCTCAAAGCCATGCTCAAGGTTGGTCGCCGATTTTCCTTGCAAAACAATAAAACTTGAGTCTTGTCTGGATTTAGCCTCAAATTATGTTCATCCGAGTAAACTGACAAAGCCATGAGATCCTGATTTAAATTTTCTGCTGCAGACTCAGAATCCGATGGTTCAAAGAAATGAAGCAACTGTGTGTCATCAGCATACGACTGAACCGATGAATATACAGCTGCTTGGAATATATCAAAAGTATATATAAGAAACAGAAGAGGCCCCAGTATTGAACCCTGGGGCACTCCGGAGATAATTTTACCAGCAGCTGAACAAACATCACCCATTCGCACCCTCTGCCATCTACCCGACAAATAGCTATAGAAAAATTGTACGGAGTGATCAGCGAAGCCCAGATAGTGCAGTTTAGCACAAAGTAGGTTAGGATCCAGCACATCAAAGGCTTTCGAATAATCCACCGAGACTGATATAACAGCCATATTTTTATCAATAGCTCTGATTATGCTATCCGTTAAATTCAATAAAGCCGTTGATGTGCTATGACCCCTCCGGAAGCCAGATTGATGCAAGGGGAGCAACTCATTTGTCAAGAGATATTCTGAGACCTGTGTATGTACTGCCCTCTCCAAGACTTTTGATATAACTGGTAACAAACTAATTGGACGCAAATGTCTGACGGTTAAAAGATTTTTAACTTTAGCAACAGGGCACACAATAGACTCTTTCCAGCTCTCCGGAAAATACCCACTCTCCAGGCAACAATTAACAATATGGGTTAGATGATGTAAGATAACAGGTAAACTAAGCTTAAGCATAAAAAGTGTCAAACCATCATTTCCAGCAGCATTGGACTTTATACTATTAACACACCTGCAAACTGACTCAGGGGTTTCCATTAGGAAATTAAAGTTCAGATCTAAATTCCTCTTATTGTTACTGTAATAATATATTTTACCAGCACAGTTGTCAGACTTTCGGAAAACGCTCAAAAAGTATTCATTTATATCATTCACATTGGCCAAATGTGCAGGCAGACGAGGGGTATCTTTTGAACCCGTGTGAACATTGCATTGCTGAAGTCCCTTCCATAATGATTTTGCATTCTTTTGTGTCTCTAAATATTCAAGATATCCCAATTTTTCACGACGCACACTGTAAAGGATGAGATTTCTCATTTCTTATATATATATATATATATATATATATATATATATATATATATATATATATATATATATATATATATATTTATATATATATATATATAGAGAGAGAGAGAGAGAGAGAGAGAGAGAGAGAGAGAGAGAGAGAGGGCCGGGTTAAGACGAAATGGTGCCCAGAGCGAATATGAAAAAAGCTCCCTTACACTACATATATATATATATATATATATATATATATATATATATATATATATATATATATATATATATATATATATACAGTACATTTTATTCTGTATTTTTATCATTTTTTACATCATAATCATGATTAACAATGGCCAAAACTTAAATTAAATGGAATTATATATTCATTCATTCATGTATTCATTACGAATACCATTTCTAGACTACTTCTACAAAACTCCTAAAATTGGTATATTATTATAAAGCACACTTTATTTGAAATATAAAGTAAAATTATTGCAATTTTATTACATAAAATTCACTTTGCACACTTTAGCCCGAGCGAATTGCTCGATCGTTCTGGAAAAATCCAGCTAAGTAGCGATTTCGTTTTCAATTGACTTGAGTTTTTCTTGAGTGGACCTCAAATACATATTAATAAGCCTCACTTGAGAAAAACTTCGTTCTCCAATGGCAACAGTCACTGGCAAAGTCATCAAAATTCGCAGGAAAAGCCAAATATTTGGAAAGACGTCAATCATATTTTTTTCTACGATAAATTGAAGAACTTCTAACGGTCCACGGATTGAAACAGGTTTTTACATGCCGAAGTTGTTTTAACTCTTCTTAAAGCTCCATTCCATTAATATCTGAGCCTTTTTCAATCGTGAGGTCCTGAAGAAAAGCTCGAGAAAATAGAATGTTCTGAAGGCTGAACAAAAAGGCGAGATAAATGGAAGATTCGAGATTGTTCAAAATCGAGAAATAATCGAATTGTGCCAGAATAAAATGAATCGTGTAAACATAAATTAATAATTCGCGCGAAATAGAGTGTGAATAATACAGAATATTATTAATCATCATACATCGCAAAAATTATTTGTGTTGATTAACCGGGATAATGATAATAAGAAAATGAGGCGCCCCAAAAAATTTAGCGCCCCTGAAAATGTGACGCCCAGGACGACCGCCCCGCCCTAAATCCGACTCTCTATGTGTATGTATATATATATATATATATATATATATATATATATATATATATATATATATATATATAAGGTGTTATAATAATAGTTTAGTAGATTCTATAAATTACTAGACTGCATAATATTAAAAAGTAATGCGCCGCCATTGGTACAGCTGAGCTGAACATGCCTGAACAAAAGAGAGAGAGGGGGAGTTTTTAAGCGAGTTGAAGAGAGACGATAAAACCATCGATGAAAAGTCAAAGTCAGTACCTGCTGTTTACGTTTTCCCACGTGCTGTAAAAATAAATATTTTTCACGAAATATGGAAAAGTGGTCATGCAAAAAGTGTCCTAAATGTCTCATTGATGTTGCCAAAAATTAATGATAATTAGTTTTAGTTACAGTTTCCTAAATTAAACAAAAACAGTGATATTTTATGCCGTTTATGTCGTTTCTAATTTTAAGCTAGGTCTGATATGTTTAATGCATTTTTTTCTATGTAATTTGTAACTGTTAAAAAATTATATTATTGATTTGATTTACCTGATTGCAATAGTTAGGCAGATAGTGGCAGTAATGTAAGATAGCTTACAAGTAGTAGATACACCGCTGAATGTAAAAAATTGCCATTTCTAGTTCGTAAAAGTGGTTTAATAAACACATACATAACACAAGACTAGAACTTGTGTGGAGAAAATAACATTAATTGCTGTAATCGGATATTTAAGTTTTATTATAAAAGTTAAAATGGACACAGAAAAATTTTACGAAGTCCATTTGGTCTTAACGAACAAAACATGCACAAATTATGTTTATAACACACTTTGGATTAATCCACGCCTAATAGCCGAGTCACAGTGGAAATGTTAAAACATGAAAGCAATATACTGACAAAAACAATGCAGATACTTCTAAATAAATGCCTACATGAGGGCAAAATACCTGAGAAATGGTACAACTGGGAGGTAGTAATTCTTTTCAAAAGAAAACTATCACCAGTTAGTCAGTTGTCAGTGTTATACAAACTTTTCACCAAGATCATCACTAAACGCCTAACTAATAAATTCGACTTCTGCCAACCAGCAAAACAGGCGGGCTTCCCTAAATGTTACAGCACTATAGACCACCTCCAAACCCTACACACATTGACTGGAAAAACAACGGAGTACAATATACTCATTCACTTGGCTTTCATAGATGTCCACAAGGTTTTTGACTCTGTAGAAATCCGATACATTCTAAAATCAATGAACAATGCCAGAATTGATCACAAATACACAGAAATCATCAAAACCGTATTCAAACACTCAACAATATAAGTTAAAACCAACGACAATTTAACAAATCTGATTAACATTAAAAGAGGAGCAGGGCACGGCGATACCACCTTACCTAAGCTATTCACACGTATCCTAGAAGATGTATTCAAGAAATTACAATGGCAAACAAAGGGCACGATGATGATTCATTCCTGAGTCACCTACGTTTTGCAGACGACAACGTGCCCAAAGCAAGTAGGCTTGAAAATAAGCATTCAGAAAACTAAAATTATGAGCCCTGACAATATCGAGGTTATAATAGAAGACCAGTAAATAGAAAATATCTCTCATTATGTATATTAATGGCACAACATCACCCTAAGGAGAGAAAACCAGAGAGCGGAAGTAGCAGGAAGAGTGGCGCTAACCTGGGCCGCATTTGAAAAACTAGCTCATATTTTAAAAAATCCAGAGATCCCATAAATCTAACCCTATATGTTAATTCAGGTATTTTGCCTGTTGCCACTTACGAAATAGAGATCATAGCCCTGTCAAGACAGAATGCGAACATATCTTTGAGATCAAATCGGAGGTGAAAAGATAAGGAAAGAAACCAAGCGATGTTATGGGATAAACAACGGGTTTAAAATGGCGACAGACAGGTCATGTCGCCAGACAAGATAGCGATAGGTGGACATTAAAGACGCTACAGTGGAGACTTCGCGAAACTAAAAGAATTTGAGGAAGGCCACGACGAAGATGGGTAAACGACATCCGAAAAAATGCAGGTAGAAACTGCATACAACAAGTTAAGGAAAGACAAGAATGGAATACCACGGAAGACTCAAGAAGAAGAGAAAGAGTGACGTCAGTACATCAGCTGTCAATCATTAATTCATCAATTCAACCAATGATGGAATTCAGAGCTGAACATAAGGATTCGCCTATTACGGAGGAGTTGTAACTCATATCTTGAGTATTATACAGAACAACGAAAAAATGAATATTTTTTAAGATTCCATACGAATTGAATACCTTGACCCCGAAGAAAGAAGAATCCCTATGGTGATTGAAACCCACTACAGCTGCTGGACGCTGCACAAGAGAGAATTTAAGAACTCTTGTGCGTGTGACAGCGGCTATTGTGGGAGTTCTTATTCATCTTGTCCAGATTTATCTACGAGTGGACTACAGATAGTTACTTATTTTAAAACTAATAATATTAATAATAAGTCAAAGCACTGTTAACCATCTGCCATTTTAGTTCTCTACTTACAGTCTGTCAAGTAAGAACGTGTCCGCGATAATTCATTTTTGGTAGATGCCATTCTAGGGATTCAACAAAAAATCGGTAAAGGATGTCCACGACACATTTTAGTAAAAGTATCAGTCGATTCCGAACTTTCGTCGAAATCACGTAAAATCCAAAATGTCTCACTTGTTTGCGCGTCGGTTTGAGGCAGTCTTTCTTTGTTCTCATCCAAAAGGGCCTAAAATAATACATTCCGCGGCCGCTAAATATATTAAAAAGTCGTATCATTTGTGAAGACGTAAGTAAATCAATTTAACGAGACGAAAAATGTCGACGATTTGCCAAGTCACTCCGAAAGTCGAAAAACGAATCGTGTCTTTGTTTTCACGGCACCCGAAATTGACGCTACGGCAAGAAGCGGCAAAATTAAGAAAATTCGGGTTGAACCTGTCCCACGAGACCATCGACAACATCTTCATGCTCATGATGTCAAATTTCGAAGCACGTTGAAAAAAGCTTTGTTGGGCCAAAATCACGTCGCGAAGCGGCTCGCTTGGGTCCACAATAAGTCACTAAAGTGGCCCTCACAATCGCCGAACGCCAACTCTATTGAAAACGTTTGATCTCTTGTAAGGAGAAATCTCAGAGGAAAGATTCTGAGGAGTTTGACTCAGTTTTCTCGCGAGACTCGAAAAATTTGGAGACCATTGAACCTGAAAATCTCGTCGACAGCCTATCTCAAAGATGCCAGGCGATTATTGAAGCAGGAGGCCGTTGTTAGCACACCAAAGAATACATTAATGGTAAAAAATTTTCTCGAAACACATTTTTTCAAGAATACGAGCGGTCACATTCTTACTTGAGAAACTGTATATCCTGTGACGTAGCTAAGGTGAGGCATATGCCTTCCTTCCGGCCCGTGTATATATATACCAGGTGTACAAGTATGAAATGAGCATTAATTTTTTGTTTTCATTTGAAAAAAAACTGCTGCTGAATCACACCGATTACTTCGAGAAGCTTATGGTGAACATGCTCCATCGCAAGATACGTGAGAAGAACGATGGTTTCGGCGTTTCAAAAGTGGTGACTTCGATGTTGCAGACAAGGAACGTGGAAAACCGCCAAAAAAATACGAAGATGTGGAATTGCAAGCATTGTTGGACGAAGATGATTCACAAACACAAAAACAACTCGCCGAACAATTGGGCGTTAGTCAGCTACGAGAGATGGAAAAGATTCAGTAGCCGGTAGATGGGTACCACATGAGTTGAACGACAGGCAAATGGCAAAGCGCAAAAACACGTGTGACATTTTGCTTGCTCGGTACAAAAGGAAGTCGTTTTTGCATCGTATAGTTACAGGGGATGAAAACTGGATTTATTTTGAGAATCCCAAGCGCAAAAAATCATGGGTAGACCCAGGCGCACCATCCACATCGACCGCAAGACAGAATCGCTTTGGCAGAAAGACGATGCTCTGTGTTTGGTGGGACCAGAGGGGCGTGGTCTATTATGAGCTGTTAAAACCTGGGGAAACGGTTAATACTAAACGTTATCAGCAACAATTGACCGATTTCAACCGTTCGCTGCTCGAAAAAAGGCCAGAATACCGAAAGAGGCAACACAAAGTCATTTTTCTTCATGACAATGCTCCATCACATAAGGCAAAACCAGTTCGCGACACGTAGGAAGCACTCAGCTGGAAAGTTCTACCCCATGCGGCTTACTCACCAGACTTGGCTCCCTCCGATTACCACCTGTTTGCATCGATGGGTCACGCACTTGCTGAGCAGCGCTTTGGTTCGTACGAAGATGTGAAAAAATGGCTCGATGAATGGTACGCAGCAAAAGGGGAAGATTTTTACTGGCGTGGTATTCACAAATTGCCCGAAAGATGGGAAAAATGTATAACAAGCGATGGAGCATACTTTGAATAAATTCTTCACAATTTAACGTGTTTTTTCAGAAAAAAAATCCACATTTAATACTTGTACACCTGGTATAGCGCCATTGCTTATATCATATTGATCAAATGCATGCATGGCCGCAAAATTTTACAGAGGGTCTATAGAAGCAAAATTTGGAGATATCTTCAAAACAGGATCATACCCTCTAACTGATCGATGGACAAGGAAAAGAAGCTTTGAAACAAACTTTTTGCTTGCTTTGCACATTTATTGTGAATATATATATGTGTTTGTTTTTTCTTTTAAGTACATTTAGGAAAAATAGGTTAAGGTATAACATTTATATTTGGAGAGGGGAATTGCACATTATTAAGAGATTGGAAATCGATTTATAAAATAATTTTGTACTTTTAAAGAGAATCTAGCATCAAATTTTATATTTTTATAATAAAACATGCCCGCCCTGGGCATTATATTTCGTTTTTAAGATACTTGTAATTTTGTTGAATTTTTTTTAGTACACGATTGATTTTGAAAATCGATTCTCTTTAAGAATAATCCTAAAAAAAGACCAAAGATTCATTAATCATTTTTAAAATAGTTAATTAAATATAAATTAAGTAAAAAAGTTTCATTGTACACCGTTATGCCTGTAAACCAAAAAAAAAAGATGTTGCATTAAACACTGCGAAAAATAGTCACGAAAAAACCGATGGTAGGAAAGGAGAATTTTGAAAATAAAAAACACAAAAATGCGTTTTATTGCTATGAATTATTAAAATTATTATATCTTGGCTGCGTTTAAAAATAAATACAGTTTACTCAAAATGAATTAATAAAAATTTCACACATTTAATTTTTGACAAACCTCATAAATTCGGTAAAACTCGGCTTCAATATTGCCCAATATTCATCAACATCATCATCAGCTATGCAGTCCATCGCCGGATATAAGCCTCCCCTAAGTACGTCCATCTTCTTCGGTTTTGGGCCTTGTTTATCCAGTTGTATCCCACTAGTCTTTTGATGTCGTCAGACCATCGGGTTTGCGGGCGTCCTCTACTTCTTTTCTCATTCTAGGGCCTCTAGCTGATTACTTTATGGGTCCATCGATTATCAGAGAGTCTTGCGATATGACTCACCCATCTCCACTTCAACCTGCTTACCCTCTCAGCTCAGTTATCTTGGACCTTCCTCGAATTTCTTCATTAGTCAACCTATTCCTCAACGATATTCCCAACATCCTTCTTTCCATCGCTTGTTGAACTACTTGTAAGCGATTTATAATTTCTTGATTCAAAGCCCACGTTTCCGTTCCGTATGTCAATACTGGCAACACACATTGATCAAATGTGTTCGCTTTTAGTGTATTTAGGACATTAGAAAGGACGATGTTCCGAAATCTGCCAAATGCCGACCAAGCCAATGATATTTTCCTTGATAAATCCGCCTTTAAGTTGTCTTTGGATATTACTATTTTTTCTCCAAGATATACATATGAATCCGTTCTTGTGTGTGTCTTTTTCAATGTTCAGTACTACTTTTTTATCACAGTCGTCATTCGTCCTGAACATGATTTTGGCGATGTTTATCTTCAGACCAATCTCTTTGGAGTTTGTTTACCATTTCTTCCAATTCTTCTTTGTTGTTAGATATAAGCACAATATCATTCGCGAATTGCAAATGGTCGAGTTGCTCTCCTCCTATATTACTTGTCCATGGAAGTTGTCCGAAAAGATCTTCTGGCGCCAACGTAAACAACTTCGGTAAGATGGTGTCCCTTTGACGTACCCATTTTTTCATTTCTATCTTATTGGTATTTTCTTTCAATACTATCTGAAATGTTTATATGTTTATATATATATATATATATATATATATATATATATATATACATATATATATATATATATATATATATATATATATATATATATATATATACCAGTTACCGAAGCACTGTCTATTATAGAGACAAAATACAACCTCCCCGAATACGTCATCAGTCTATCAAAACACTGTCTTGCTAATACATACTTCGTCTATTCAAGCCAAAGATACAAACAAATAGAAGGTGCACCGATGGGCTCTCCACTGTCACCAGCACTAGCTAATCTATACATGGAGCATTTCGAAACACTAGCTCTAGAAACTGCTTCACATAAACCGAAAACATGGCTACGATACGTAGATGACACATTTGTGGTATGGAAACACGGTGAAGACAACCTAAACAAGTTCCTGGAACACCTTAACAATATACATCCAAACATTAAATTTACAATGGAAAGAGAAGTACCAGAACAACTACCATTCCTAGATGTCTTGCTTCAATGAAAATCAGATGGTTCTTTGTCTCACTCAGTATATAGAAAACCGACACATACAAACGGATACTTAAATGCCAGCTCACATCATCACCCAGTCCAACTCTTCTCCGTTGCCAAATCCTTAGCTCACCGATCAGAAACCCTAACAGACAAGTAACATTTGCAACAAGAAACCAAGCTCCTTCGAAACGTTTTACTTTCAAATGGATACAGTCAAAACACGATCCGGCGGGCCCCAAATTAACAACATAAACCCTAACAGACAAGGAAAATTTGCAATAAGAAACCAAGCTCTTTCGAAACGTTTTACTTTCAAATGAATACAGTCAAAACACGATCCGGCGGGCCCTAAATAAACAACACAAACCGGAAAGAATGATATATGCTACAAAAGCATTTCTCCCATATATAAAAGGCATCACAGACAAAATAGGAAGACTTCTAGGAAAACACCAAATTGAGACCATTTACACAACGAATCAAAAAATTAAAGATATTTTACCTACACCAAAAGACATTATAGCCTTAGAAGACCAAGGTGTATATGAAATTCCGTGTCAGGACTGCGGTCTTTCATACATAGGGCAAACGAACAGGAAAATTAGCGACAGAAGAGACAAGCACAAAAACGCCGTAAAATAAAAATTCACCACGCTTTCTCTAGCACAACATGCACACAATACCGGCCACAAAATCGATTTTGACAAAACCAGAACCCTACAAAAAAGTGATAACCTATCCACTGGGTAATCAAAGAAGCCATAGAAATAGAAAAGAGGCCCTACAACTTAAATAATCGGGATGATAGCCAACGTTTACAGAACTCTTGGAAACATATTCTATCCCAGTACCAAGTCCAACCAAAAGAAACATATATATATATATATATATATATATATATATATATATATATATATATATATATATATATATATATATATATATTGAATAATCTGCGAGTATCTGCTGTCAATTCTACAGTTACTTACTTAGACTATTTAATGTTGCCCAGATTTCAAGGGAATCAAACGCTTTCTCGTAATCTACAAAGGTTACCCAAATCTTAAAATTAAACTCATTTGACTTTTTTGTTAATGTTCTTAATATTTGAAAGTGGTCCAGTGTACCAAAGACTTTTTTAAATCCGGCTTGTTCTCTGGGCTGGTAAGCGTCCAATTTCTTTGTAAGTTTCGCAGTTATTTTCATAAATACCTTGTACATTGCGGATAGTAAGCTGATTGGTCTATTGTTGGTCGTTTGTAAATAATGTGTACTACCATTTTACAATACTGTACACAAAATAGCGCGTAGAAAAGTTGTTATAACAACCAGAATTTGACAGAATTAACCATACAGAAAGTTAATTCCGCCAAATTTTGGTTGCTATTAACATTCTTTACTAGCTTGTCTGCGCTCTATTCTATATAATGTTGGCAACTCGTGTCCCCTTGAATTATAAGAGGGAATTGTCGAATAACGCATTTGAAGGTATGACATTTTTAGCGTATTGAAAATTATGATTCGCCAGTCTTGTGGTATATTTTCGCGCCCTCAATCAAAATACATGTCTTAGTTATGAGAAACGCATGGGTGCAATATTTGTCAGCTGTGAGGTAGCGTGAAGAGAACGACACAAATTATTAACTCATTTGTTTACTTCTGATCATGTGTCTTTAATTGACGTCACTTTTGAAGTAAATGAGAACGGAGAGCTGGTAAAAAAGCTGATATTTACGAAGTAAAATGGGTTATTGCAGCTTTACAATAAATCTGTGTAACACTGTATCTAAAAAAAATTTATAATAAATAAGTAAACCCCCCGATATGATATTTTATGCTCTGAATCCTGTTTTTGCTTAAACTGTTCTAGTGGCGTTTAGATGCAGCGCAAACTTGCCTATAGTGTTTTTAACCTCAACGCTAAGGCTTACACGTTCGAACTATAAGATGCTTCACGAAAATACCCTCTTGATATTCTAAAGCACTATTCAGTGTTACCGCGTTAGGAATTCGCAGGTCTAAATAGACTCTGGCGACCGGAATTTAAACCTAGAAAGCGAGTAATCGCAGGTGATTCGTTTATTTACCTTGCAGTTTAGTTTTTTGTTGTATTTTCTTATAGTTTTAATATTACAAATATACAAAACGCAAAGAAGTCCATTCCAAAAACAACACTGAAAAAAATTATACAGTTAAATTCTAGTATTGTTCTAGCATTAATTGGCCGACATCCAAGGTGGAGGTTAGCGGTGTCATCCCTTTCATGGACTCTCTACGGCTCCTCTTACCTTTCGTGGACTCTCTACGATGTCCCCTTATTGTTCTGTAACAGCTACCGATTATTAGAAACTTCTCCCTATCAAGTCTATGATTAAGCCTCCATCAAAATAGTTTTCAGTTTTTCCCAATAACCATACTAGCAGAACGCTACCCAAAGATTCTGATTTATACCGTGTTATCCCAGATGTCTGTTAGAAATGCCCAAATATTGATAGAATTATCGAGAAGTCACCGTTACGTTTTATTCTCATATTTGTTTAAAATCATCAAAGCACCAATCGGGCGATGAATTTGCGATTATACTGCAAGTAAATCTCTAATGCACTACAGGCACAACGCGTGTGCTTAAAAAGCGACTTACGTTGGTCTATTCAGTTTATTATATTCGGTGGGAAACACAGTCCTGGGCAATTTAATCCAAAGCAATGTTCTCCATATAAAAGAATTCTTGAAAAAGGTGCTACAGGTGGTGGCAAGCTAAAACTCGTATGGACATGATGTATTAGCCCGACGTGTATCCATTAAATGCACCATTCTGAGAGAAATTAAGCGGGCTACATCCATGAAAGTACCTGTAGAATAGACTCAACTCGCCAACTGTTTTTTGATGTGCCAAGGAATCAAAGTTGCTGATAAATTATGGATCTCTAATCAGGCAAATAGTCCTTTTCTGAATAAAATCTGACAAATGCAGAGTAAGTTTAAGAGTAAAGGTATAGACATGGGACCAGTATTCCATTGTAAATTGAATTTGAGCCTTATACAGAATTAACAGTTGTTGTGTAACTTTCTAGTTCAAAATATTCCCAGCTTCTCAAACGCTCTCCTTGATATGCATGAAACGGGTTCGAGCCAAGACATATTTGCTCAGCTCAGCAAGTTGAATTATGCTCAGTCAGAAAAATAAGTCGGTCTTATTAAAAAAAGAAAAGTCAAGTTATAGCCTATCCATAAGACACGATTACCTAGTTGAACTGAACGCATATCATTATATATGGTAGGATGTTAGTTTCGGTTCATGTCGAGCTGCTCCGCTTGTTCCAAGTAGTAACGGAACACACTTGAAGTTATTTTTATTGTCCTTATTTTATAGGTGGGCCGAAGGTAAATAAAAACCGGCCAAGTGCGAGTCGGACTTGTGCAATTAGTGTTCCGTACGGTGATTGCTTTTGAAATAAAAATTTTTGTTGAGGTGTAAAATGATCAGTGACGTCACAAAACACAGCCCAAATTTGTTTTGAACAAAGTTTATTTCCGATTTTTCTTTTTAAATTCCACTCGTACTAATTTTTATTCAATCTACACCTTATAGAAAATATTCCAGAGTTTTTTCGAAATTTTCTTTTTTAGTACTCTTAGAGATAGGGTCGGGGGACAGCGATTTTTTCAAATAATATAAAGAAAAGTTTGCGCAGTATTACATCATATATATTTTTGAACTCGTGTTTTTACATGCTTTCATTTGACACTGATGACCTTGATATATTTTTTTTTCACTTCCGATTTCACACCCTAAAGTTTAAGTCAAAATTTAACTTTCAAAACTACACGACTGTGATTTGCCCGTCAATTTCTATATTTGTGACAAATTTCAACTTTGTATGTATGTCAAAGAGTTTCGGAGAAAATCGGGTGTAACGGGCAGACAGACGGACGGACGGATACTGAAGTGATCCCATAAGTGTTCCGTACGGACCACTAAAAATGAGAACTGAGGCGTTAAAACAGGTAAGACATATAACAGTTTTTAAAATTTTAACACAATTTTTCATTTTTATAAATTTAATCATATATAATAACGAATTTTCTGGTCTACGCCACACAGCCTTATAAAATTAGTTGGCTTACTGATGGTCTTGTCTATTTATACCCTTAATTGCCAAAGTAGACCAGTGCCGAAGTTAGACCTTTTTGGTGAATAAAACAGTAAAATTTAATAATTATTCACACAAGGTCAACCACATGACAGGTTGTCAATATTAGTGGAGGCATATGCCGTGAAAATATCATGATTTTTGGATTTGGGTACAGCTTGGAAATCGATTTAACTACTTTGCCACAATGCCAACATAATGTAAACTAGTTTTCTCAGCCTAATTTTGACCGCAAAGCTTTTTTTTTCTATTTTAGTGCATTTTTTCACAGTTTAACATTTTCGGCTCACTATTTCTTAAATATACCATCTTTTGTTTGTTGTTACGCAACAGAAAAAACTCATTTTACGTGTTATAAAATTATGACAAATAGATGCTTATACTGCACTCTGTCGGTGACTTACAAAGTCTTTTCAAGCAGAGCGGCACAGCACGGCTGGCATTTAGTGCAGAAACGCACCTTTCTCGAGCTTACCGCTCGAAGGCATAGATGGCATTGGTATAACAACTAAAGACGAATCGAAAGACTCGCATTTTTAGAAGTCACCAAAAGTGTACTTCGCATTTGCCGAACCATCCCAAGACGGTTCAGCAAATGCGAAGAACACTTTTGGTGACTTCTAAAAATGCGAGTCTTTCGATTCGTCTTTAGTTGTTATACCAATGTTATAAAATTGCCTAAAAACTGCGTAGATCGAAAGTATTTACTACGGCAAATTGAAAAATGTTTTTTACGGGTAACTTTTGATCAATTCGATATTACGGCTTCAAATTACATATAATAATATAGCTTTTATATTAACAAAAAAAGAGTGCTAAATTTTATTAAACCGTGTTAAGAGGATTGGACAAAATTGGCATTTTAGTCCAAATCTTATGGATTTTTCTTGCGGGCAAAAGGTAGTAGCAAGCTTTTGTTTTAAAGGAAGAAGGAAAAATAAAGAATATACAACAAATTTCTTATTTTTCAATCTTTTTGTTATGAAAAATTCAATTTTTTTCGCTTTTGCTCTAGAAAAGGTCTGGTTCATTCTTTTTATTTCTATACAATATTTTATCTGATAAATGACATAAAAAAGTGATTTTAAAACAAATATTACCTATTTTACAATAACATTATAATTTAGATAACAGAAACGTATTAGTTTTTACTATAATTAAAATATTTCATAGATGTGTTTTTAATTTGGTCACAAAATCGCTTTGATAATTTAATATACACTATATACATTTCTTAAACATGTTAATAATAAAAGCTTATTAACAAAAAATATAATTACAAATCACAAAACTGTAATATTCTGAAATGTTTAATGAGTTAAAGAATACACGAGACACATACGTAAAATAAACAGAGAGATGTTAGCATCTCTCTGAAAATAAATGCTGTCCACAAACCACAGTACACTACGATAAGACTAAATACGATGAAATGTTTGATGCTTACGATATAGGTGCAATCTGTATTCTTACGAAAGTTGTTAGCATTGCAACTAGTTTCGAAGTGTAGCGTCGAGGCACTATGCGATAATTTTCAAATTACCTTATATTATGTTTAGGTATAAGTATGTCTTTAAATTCAAATATATTTTTTTTTAATATTGTTTTATTTTTAAACTGCTATATCATTTACTATTACTATTATTTCAGCATTAAGATAGTAATAAACGTTTCTGTTGTCTAAATCATAATTTTATTCTAATACGTAGGCTGGAAAGTTTTTGGTCTAGCTACTTAACGCATTTTTTTGCAAAATTCGACTTTATTCATCAACATAGTTTCCTTCAAGAGCAATACAGTCCAACGCTTTTCTAACATCTCTATACCTTTCTTGTAAAAGGATTTGTCTTTGCCTTCAAAATAGGCCCCAGTTTCGGCCCAATGTCTATCCTGCGAGCATTTTTTTGAGGTCTGCGAATAGACCATAGTCGCTGGGGGCCAAATTTGAAGAATACGGTGAATGAAAAAGCAATTCATGCAATTTTGCCATCATAACCCTTGACTTGTGACACGGTGCACTGTCTTAATGAAAGAGTACTTTTTTTCTTGTTCATTTGGGGCCGTTTCTTTGCGATTTCTGCCTTCAAACGCACCAATAACTTTATATAATATTCGCTATTGATGGTTTTTCCCTTCTCAGCATAGTCGATAAAAATTATTCCATGCGCAACCCAAAATACAGAGGCCAAAACTTTCCCAGCGGACTGTCGCGTTTTTGGTTGCTTCGGGCGGTATTCACCGGCTGCTGTCCACTCAGCTGACTGCCGCTTTAATTCCAGTATGTAATGTCACATATCGCATGAAAAAATCCTTTTTATTGCGCTTAAGAAGGTCCAAACAGCGCTCAGAATCATCAACACGTTGCTGTTTTTGGTCCAATGTGAGCAAACGCGGTACCCATTTGGAACAGAACTTTCTGATGCCCAAATGTTCATGCAAAATATGACCAACACGTTTTTTGGATACCTTTAGGGTGTTAGCTATCTTACGGGATTTCACTTTACGGTCATCCAAAACAATTTTGTGGATTTTTTTTATGTTTTCCGGTGTAACCACCTCATTTGAGCGTCCAGAGCGTTCAGTATGATTTGTATCTGTACGACCGCGTTTAGATTTA
Organism: Pachyrhynchus sulphureomaculatus; assembly: GCA_019049505.1. Lineage (NCBI taxonomy): Eukaryota > Metazoa > Arthropoda > Insecta > Coleoptera > Curculionidae > Pachyrhynchus > Pachyrhynchus sulphureomaculatus. Next base: position 188,170,764 of record CM032449.1, read on the forward strand.
GCATACCAGTAAATGATGAGTGATTTTCCAGGGGCAGAGCCCCGTAACACTTATCAAGCCATTGCTTGGCTTGAACGGTATTTTTTTCCCATCGAAAAACAGTGTTTAATCAACACATGAAATTCGATTTTTTCCATTGTTTTGAAAATATCTAGTGGCGTCACTAAAACCACTGTAAACTAATCGTCGGGATGTCATGAAATTTTGACACGTATCATTTGAAAGTTGGTACTTCCCAAAAATTATATGAATTTTTTGAAAAGAGCTACATCTACAGTGGCGTGCAAAAGTTTCCGGCCAGTGACATTTCGTACTCTAATTTATTAAAAAAAAAGATTAATGATTTTTAATCATTATGAGATGTTAGTATGTATGTATGTATGCTTTCGAACTTGACGATCTAGCGTTTCCCATAAGTGTTCTATTGGGTTCAAGTCCGGTGATTGAGATGGCCAGCTTAAAACTATCACATTTGAAGCAGAAAACCACTGTTTTAATAACTTGGATGTATGTTTGGGGTCATTATCCTGCTGAAATATCCAATTCTGCGGCAATGTTTCTTCAGCATATGATAACAAATTGTTTTCTAAAATGTCCTTGTAAATATCAGCGTTCATATTTCCGTTGATCTCGATCAATGGACCGACTCCTTGTGCAGAGAAAATTCCCCAAACCATCACACTTCTTCCACCGTGTTTTACAGTAGGAATTTGATACCGAACATCATTTCTCGTACCAATAGGACGTCGTTTATGTCGTCTACCATCACTTCCAAAAAGATTAAATTTAGATTCGTCTGAGAAAGCTACTTTTTTCCAGTCTTTGATTGTCCAATTTAAGTGATCTTTGGCAAATTGTAATCGGGCCTTCCTATTCTTTTTACTGATTAATGGTTTTTTAATACCTATACGGCCAAAAAGTCCCACATCATGTAGTCTTCGTGTAACAGTACTACGACTAACATTAGCTAAGTTTTCATCCTTTAGCTCGCGTGCGATTTGGGCAGCAGTTTTCTTGACATCCGCAGTTGATTTGCGTTTAATGATACGATCTACTTTTTTAGACGTTTTTCTTGGTCTTCCACTACGCGGACGATCTTTTAAACCATATCCACAAGGGTATTTTACAATAATATCGTTCACGGTTGATTTACCTATCGATAATAATGAAGCAACTCACGAGAAGACTTTCCTTCTTTTGAAAATTTTATTACTCTCTCACGAATTTGGATTTGCATATGCCGAGCCATGTTTATGCTCCCACGACTTTTTATAAACTAAATGTGAACATTCAATGCGCTATTATTCGTAAATATGTCTTTAAACGTCCTACTGCGTCAATGTATATTATGTGGCCGGAAACTTTTGCACATAAAAATATAAGAATAATAATAATAATAAATATAATATTCTTTTACTATATTATTTTGTTTCCTATATTTCATACTCACATCTCATAATAATTAAAAATCATTAGTCTTTTTTTTTAATAAATTAGAGTACGAAATGTCACTGGCCGGAAACTTTTGCACGCCACTGTATGTGTCAGACCAAAAACTTTTCAGCCTACGTGTTAAAATAGGTGGTATTTGTATTAAAATCACTTTTTCATGTTATATTTACGGTAAAATATTAAATAAAAATATTTTTTAATAAAATGTGACACACTTTTTTGTTAATATAAAAGCTATATTTTCCTATAATTTAAAGCCGTAAAATTGAATTGAACGGAAGTTACAGTTTTCAATTAGCCGTAGTAAATACTTTTTTTAGGTTATGACGGGTAAAATAATTTTTTTTGTCGCATAACAACGAATGGAAGCTGGAGTTATTTAAGAAATAGTGAGCCGAAAGCGTTCAATGTGAAAAAATGCACGAAAATAGAATGCGTTCAAAATTAGGCTGAGAAAACTCGTTTACATTATGTTGGCACTATTTCAAAGTAGTTAAATCGATTTCCAAGTTGTACCCAAAAATTTCCAAAAATCATGAAAATTTTACGGCACTTGCTACTATACTTATATTATTACGAAGTAAAATCGACATATAAAAAATAGAACAAGTAATTAAATAAAAAAACTATATAAAATTCTTTGGTCTTTCTTTGTTCACAGACAAAATAAAATCAGAGAATGGAGGGATTCGAGAATGGGCATGAACGAGTGCGCATCTCAATGTTGATAGGATGCTTAGTATTTCGGAAATGACGGCCATTTTCAACGACTTCGTTTGTTCCAAACTTCAAATCAATAAATTAAGCAGTTAATTTCACATTGCTATGATCATGTCTTTTTATGTGGTACATCAAACGTCGTCACGATAGTCAGAAACAAGAATGAGGATATTGCCAATAATACTCGATATCTAATCGGAACAATATTGCCATTAATGGTAATGACCTTTCATTTTTGTCGGTACGCGTTCTAGTATGTCTGTATATTTTCCCAGTGTTTGAGATTTATACAGATTTTTTTTGTTTCGTGAAAGTTATTGTATACGTTTGCGTACTCATATATTCAAGTTTAGATTTTAATTTCGTCTTGTGACATTAAACATTTAGCAATTTAGCAAGCGACTAAATCCTGGAGAAATGAGCTCTCAAATCAACAAACAAAATATACTGTACCATTGTTTTGATAAAAGCAAACACCGCTGTTTGCAATCAACTCTCCATTTAATATTACTAACATACGAGGTCTGTCCGAAAAGAATCCGACCTGTGTTTTTATAATTTCGCACCGTGGTACCCGAGCGCCATTAGTGCAGTTCGAGAGTCGCCAGTTCACCTTATGAAGTCTCCAACCAGCCACATAAACCGCGCGCTCTCTAGTGCGCAAGCAACGCTTTCGTTGCATTTTTGTTATCGTTAAAAATGTCGGAGCGAAAACAAAGAATTTGCATTAAGTTTTGTTTCAAACTTGTAAAATCCTGTGCGGAAACGATTAAAATGATGCACAAAGCCTTCAAGAGATGAATGCATGGGGAACATGCAGATAAAAGAGTGATACAGGCGATTCAAAAATCCTGGTTCCAGCCCACCTTCGAGCACAAAAACATCGGAAAACATCGAGCGTGTGCCCCTCGCGATTGGAGAAGACCGTCGTTTGACTATCCGTGAGTTAAAAATTAAACTTGGTATCCCAAAAATTACCGTTGCAAAAATTTTAATCGACGTTTTGCAATGGTTCGCATTGCTGCTAAATTCATTCTATAATTGCTAACGGCAGAAAAGAAGCATCTCCGTGACGAATCCTACATTTGTGGCTATAATCCTGAAACAAAACATCAGCCTTCTCAGTAGAAGCTTCCATGTCAGTCAAAGTCGAAAAAAAAAGTCGGAGCTTTGTTGATTCTTTGTTCCGATTATCAAGGTGTTGTGCAAAATGAATTTATTCTAGAAGGTCAAATACTCAATAAAGAATTCTACCTTCAAGTTTCAAGTCGATTGTGTGACGCAGTGAGAAAGACGGGATTTGAGGACGAGCTACTTTATAACGTCAATGCCTTGCACTCATTGCATATTGTATTAAATTTTTTTGGTACGACACAGCTTCGCCAGTCTCCATGATATTGCTCCCAGTGTTACTGACTCTCCCCAAAATTAAAATTACCACTGAAAGGGAAACGATTCAATGATTGACGATTCAAACAATTGCAGTGGGTGCACTCAAAGCCATTCCAGCTCCATAACTTACAGGCATGTACCAATACTTGGATTCACGGAGGAGAGCATGTTGTGCAGTCCAATGGGGACTACTCTGAAGTAGGACACCTGTCGCAACTAGCAGAATAACGCCAGTACGCAGTTATTAGTGTTTCCGTGTTGTCCTTTTGGAGAGACCTGGTATATGTTGCTGAAAAGACATTGCAGGGCGGAAGTTATAACAATACATTAAAATGTATCGTTGCTGAAATCGATTAGAGTCAAAAAACACACCGGTGTGTTGTTTTGATTGTGCTTTAGTCAGATATCTCGCAATCGTCGTTCACTTAAGACACAGTGTAAGAGCCTAAAAGAAAATAAACGACTATTTGGCATATTTGGGCTAGTAGATATTTTAAACAATCTTGAGGCATGCTAATACTGCAAAGGTTCATATAAAAATAAGTTTTAATACAATCGGGCATTAAAATTCCAAATCTAATTTAAGGTTAAGTTTTTAAAAATTGACGCTTTAAAACTAGCTGAAAATGACGGATAGGCCTGTTCTCTATCTCCATTCTCCGAATTAAATACATAGAATCACATTTCTTAAAACTATGAATAAATTCGTGAAACAGGTCCGGATTGGCTTTAGTCAACGATTTTTGCCGTAATGGTTCCATGATTATAGCCGTCTTCGAAAAGCAGTTTGCAAAGTACTGCTTTAAGCCGTATTCGCGCAGGGTCAAATTTGTCGTCGATTTGAAGGCTGGCTCTTAGAAAAGGTACTGCTTGCTCGTAGCCATTCTAGAAAGATATATATACAAAAATACAGTGAGTGTTTCTTTTAAAGTTAAGACATCGGTTACTTAGTTATAGGACACATTAAATAAAATCACCTTATCAATATAGCAGCTAATATAAAAGTTTTCCAAAAAACTATTTTAAAAAAGTCAAAAAGGGGGTGAGACAAATTAGACTCGGAGCATTCAATCTAAAGTAAATCCCTCCGACTTCATGTTGCTTTTTATTACATACTGCACATTGTTGCTGTATATTCCCTTTATGATTCTTATTGTTTTTTTGTTTATTCCCTTGTTTTCTAGGCTTTTCCACACTTTATTTCTTAGCACACTGTCAAGTGTGCTGAGAAATATAGTATAGTATATAGATTATTTTTTAAGTTTCATTGTAATTTAAAATAAAATGGCTGGTTTAACCCCTTCAGTTGTAGTGGAAATCATGCTTCCAACCTCATTTATGATTAAATTAACGTTTTTGTATACCGCTAAATATTTTTAAATTGGCTAGTAAGGAGTTTCTCGGGGTTAAGAATCTGATGGCAGATTTGAAAAATTCAAAATGGCGAATCCAATATGACGGCTAGAGAGTACGTGATTAATTTAATTTCTTCGAGTAGTTTAGAATTTTTGTGTTTTCAATAACTGTTTTCTTTGTACCTGGATGCGCAAATCAAATATAAATACTTTATACTTAAAGCGCACTTTTATCTTTCATTTTCCACCTTTAAATATATTTTTTTTAATTTTAAGTTTTAAGTTGTATGACTAATACTAAGCAAACAATACGTTTATCATGAACACTTTTTTAAGAGTAAATTTATAAAAAAAGACAAAATTTTCTTAAATTTTTAATGATTTTCTAATATCAAGTATACTTTTAACTGTAACTAAAAAAAAATTGTCCGACTTTTTTTGATCATTTCGTACTGCTTTGAAAGGAAAATTGCCGGCGGCGCACTACAGCAGGCAAATTTAAATAACACAGCCCCACAAAAAAAAAAAGTGGGGTATACTTTTGATGCGATATATCAGATCCGTAGTATTTTTGCCCGCTGATCACGAATCTGACGTCAGAATATCGCCATCACATCTCAATTTTTTTCTAACCTCAAAAAATAGGTAAAAATTAGTAAAAATTAAGAAAAATATACTCCTAAAAAATTGATTCAAGCTTTTTCATGAATCCAAAGATGTATTAATATGTATTCGGGCACGCTAAGCTAATATTCATCGGTTGGATTAAGCCATACAGTTCTGTTTTCTTTCTAACCTCAATAAATCAGACAGATATAGTGCTTTTCGAATGCAAAAACGAATTCAAATTAAAATTCAACCGATTCTTACCAAATTTGGTACACGGGGGTTTTTTGGGTTGCTGATCATGAATCTGAGGTCGGATTTGCAAAATTCAAAATGGCGGATCCAAGATGGCGGACAAAATTTTTGAAAACCAACCGATTCCTACCAAATTTGGTATACAGTTGGGGAATCCTCAAACCTGATACTCTTAAACCCTAAACCCTGAAACCTTAGACTCCCACACCCTGTAACCTCAAAAAATAGACCTCAATAACCCTGTAACTTTAAAAATGAGACCCAATAAACTCAAAACCAGGACTTTTAAACCATATACTCTCAAATAGTAGACCCTTAAGCCCTAGAATTGCGAAGGTTAGACCCGCGCCTAACTTTCCTTTTTTTGGCTGTATCTTGTTCTTTTTTTCCGCGAATGACCTATTCAAAGGCTTTCTGCCCAAACGCTTTTGAGGACTTGTTTCTCTTTTTAGCGACCAGCAATAGTCCGCTAGCATATGGTCATCCCATCGTCCTTGATACCGATTTTCTATGATTTTCAGATCTTGGTGGAAAACGTTCCCCTTGCTCCTCACTGTAGTCACCAAGATTATCTGGGAAATCATCGATGTGAGAGTCCAGGAAATGTAATTTTAGATTCATTAAGCAACCTAATGTTTGAAAATTTTTTACCATTTTCTCGACTATTTCTTTGTACTTAGGACTTTTATTATTTCCCAAAAAGTTTGTTGCGACTTCTTTAAAACTAAGCCAAGCAGCTTTTTCAACTTTATTCATTTTAGTAACAAATAATGAATCTTGAAACAATTTTCTTATTTGTGGCCCGTCAAATACGCCTGCCTTAATTTTAGCTTCAGAAAATTTCGGAAATTTTTTTATGCAAATATTTGAAACATGGGCCGTTTGTATCTAATGCTCTCGTGAATTGCTTCATAAGTCCAAGCTTAATGTGAAGCGGGGGAATAAGAACTTTTCCTGGATCTACCAATGGTGGAAACAATACATTATTTTCACCAGGAGTGAACGATTCTCTTGTTGGCCAAATTTTCTTCTTATAATGACGTTCCCTGTCTCTGCTATTCCACAGACATTTATAACAGGGATAAAGTGTAAACCCTGACTGTTGGCCAAGCAATATTGTCACAATTTTCAGATCTCCACAAATTTTCCAGTTATGATCAGCATATTTTATTTTTATCAAAAGCTGCTTCATTTTTTCATATTGCTCTTCCATAACTGTGGAATGAGCAATCGGAATGGGAGCGTAAACGTTGGTATTATGCAGCAAAACTGCCTTAATGCTCCATTTAGAAGAATCAATGAACAGTCTCCATTCTTCAGGATCGTATGAGTTATTTTGAAATTCATCCATTAGACTTTTTACATCGGTACAATATGAAAGTGACAGTTCCTCGTCCATTGTGAAATATTTTCGAAATTCTTCATCTCTGTTTCTATAATAAGAAATCGTAGCTTCTGGCTTAAGTAAATGTATTTTCTTTAAAAAGGAAGCAAGATGCTCTGAACCATCTTTGGATAAGCCTAAATCTCTGACTAGATCACTAAGTTCTGACTGTGATACGAGTATTGGCTCTGGTTTACGGTTGTATGGTAGAAATTCTTTATCTGTGTCACTAGTATATGATAGGTTGTCACTAGAACATTCATTAGTAACAGTGTTTGAATCTTTTTCGACGGTCTCAATGTTTTCGGCATGAACTGATAAGGTGAAATCATTTGTTTCCATAACATCAGCATCAAGTGGTTCAGGAGGCGGAATTAGTTTAGTTGGTCTTGTTACTGTCGAAACATCGTTATAAGTAATAGTGCTTTTATTTTTTCGGTTATGCCTAGATACAACATTCATACTAAAGTAGCAATCATTTTCACTGTATGGTCTATTCCATATTGCTGGTCTGGAATATTTAATCGCCTTCTTATTGATGTACAACATTATTTTGCAAGAACTGCAAATGATGTGGGGAACCCAATCTGTATCCTGGTGCTGTATTTTAATGTTAAAAACAATCCTTATATAAGGTTTTAATCTTATCCGTTATCGGTGACCCCATTTTACTCAATACGTGTTGACAGCAAATATAACAAAATGAATCACTGTTTTTATCGCACTTATGAAAAGTCCTTGTACCGTGAGACCGTTTTCTTGTAGCATTATACTCTACATGAGCCAAGTCACCCACACATGAAGAGCTACGGTCGCTGGATGACGACGGCTGCGGGCCCGCTTTCCCACCCTGACCAACCGCCGATACTGGGTTTCCGAGTCCCTGCATCGTAATTCTCTTTCTTCTACCTGCCATGACGGCATCTAAGCCGTTATCCAGGGACTCTGCCGGCTAGTGGAGTAACACCGTTGCCCACCGTCACCACGTGGAGGTGCCCTGGATGCAGGTAAAAGAAAAAAAATCGACCGATGAATTTTCTCGGCGTTCAAAATGGCGCGAAAACATCTGCCATCTTGAATTTTGCAAATCCAACCTCAGATTCGTGATCAGCGACCCAAAAAATCCCCGTGTACCAAATTTGGTAAGGATCGGTTGAATTTTAATTTGAATTCGTTTTTGCATTCGAGAAGCACTATATATGTCTGATTTATTGAGGTTAGAAAGAAAACAGAACTGTATGGCTCAATCCAACCGATGAATATTAGCTTAGCGTGTCCGAATACATTTTAATACATCTTTGGATTCATGAAAAAGCTTGAATCAATTTTTTAGGAGTATATTTTTCTTAATTTTTACTAATTTTTACCTATTTTTTGAGGTTAGAAAAAAACTGAGATGTGATGGCGATATTCTGACGTCAGATTCGTGATCAGCGGGCAAAAATACTACGGATCTGATATATCGCATCAAAAGTATACCCCACTTTTTAGTGTTCCGTACGGAACACTTATAAGATCACTTCGGTGTCTGTCCGTCTGTCTGTCCGTCTGTCACACCCGATTTTCTCCGAAACTATTTGTCGTAGAAAGTTGAAATTTGGTAGTAATATAGGAATTGATGGCCTCATCAGAGCCATGTAGTTTTGAAAGTTAAATTTTGACTTAAGGGGTTAGTTTTGGGGGGTGAAATCGGAAGTGAAAAAATATTTTTTTACTAGGTAATCGAGTGTGGTGTCAAATGAAAGCTTGTGAAAACACGAGTAAAAAATATATATATAATGTAATACTCGCGCGCACTTTTCTTCGTATTATTTTTAAAAAATCGCGAAAAATCGCTGTCCACCCGCCTTATCTCGGAAAGTACTTATCAAAAAATTTTGCAAAAATTCTGGAATAATCTCCACGGGGTGTAGATTGAACGAAAATTATCACGAGTGCATTACCTGTAATAATTTATCTGGTATATAAAAAAAAACAGAAATTTCAAGGTCATCAATATTCAGTAAAGATTGGAAATAAACTTTGTTGAAAACTTATTTGGGATGTGTTTTGTGAAGTCACTGATCATTTTATATCACCGTGACATAAATTTTGACTTAAGGGATTCGTTTTGAGGGGTGAAATCGGAAGTGAAAAAAAAAATTTTTTTTACTAGGTCATCGAGTGTGGTGTCAAATGAAAGCTTGTGAAAACACGAGTAAAATATATATATATATATATATATATATATATATATATATATATATATATATATATATATATATATATATATATATATAATATAATACTTGCTCACACTTTTCTTCGTATTACTTTTAAAAAATCGTGAAAAATCGCTGTCCCCTACCTTATCTCGAAAAGCTTGTGATTAAAAAATTTTGAAAAAATCCTGGAATATTCTCCAAGGGGTATAGATTGAACGAAAATTATCATTACCTTTAATAATTTATCTGGTATTGAAAAAAACCAAAATTTCAAGGTCACCAGTTTTCAGTAAAGATCGGAAACCAACTTTGTTGATAACTCATTTGGGGTGTATTTTGTAAAGTCACTGATTCTGAATTTGATTTTTATAGTTAGTTTATACCGCCCTAACAAAATTTTTTATTATAAAAATAATCAACGTACGGAACACTAATTGTGCAAGTTCAACTTGCACTTGACCGGTTTTTTTTTTGTGGGGCTGTGTAATCATCAATCATATTTTCAAAATCAATTTTTAAATAACACAGATAATATGAGTATTTTTAATTATTCTTATATTAAAACTTAAGGTATAATAATGATATATGAACAAGGATTTTTTTTCAATACCATATTTTATCAAATATTTGTAATTTACTGTATGTCCGTTAAAATCATGCAAACAAAAATGTCTTTTTAAGTTTTACAAAATATAAAGCGACAAAAATAAAAACTATTAGTATCATCGGAAAGCTGAAAGGCTCCTCTTCAAAAAGCTATCTTTTAATTTTTTTTACAGTCTGAAAACAAGTAATATCGATTAAACTTCGAGCGCTACCCTTTTTGAATCACCTATCCGCATTTGTAATAAACTCTCACACTAATAAAAAATCTTTAAAAAATCTATATACTACTTTTCTGTACAATTTCCTGCTCTTTCATGTGGTGGTATTAGTTTTTCGATATATTTTTTATTTTTCGAGATATCACCTATAAACCGAATTTTTGATCTTATTTTGGATTTAATGGGCTTAGCAAACTTTTTTTTTATCGTATTCTGCGTCCAAAAAACTACCTGTGTGCCAAAATGCAGCCTGTTAACATTTAATGAGAGCTCAAAACCCCTGGCGACTGGGGTATACCCCAATTTGTGGGGCATAGGAACGATATTGTTCTTTAAGTGTACAGTCCCTGGCCAAATTATTAGACGCACTGTATTTTTTTTAGTAATTTTATGTTTCTTAAGAGTTTTTATGCAATAATGGTATATTTAAACTACAATATTATTGATTTTTATTTAAAAGAATTGTTGTAGACTACATATTTGTATTTATTTTTAACATATGGCAACACTATGTTGACAAAGTGATACATGAACCCAAACAAGTACAAACCTGTATCAGTCGCGATCGGAATCGAGTCAGGTACGGACGTGTTTCTGTGGCTTTATGGACTGTGATTGTTTGTTTAACAGTTTTATACTACTCAGTTATTAGTTTATTTTGTATGCAGTGTTTTTAAAAAAGTAATTGGACTATTTTCATTATGGGTAGAAAAGGCGATCTTTCACCACGTAAAAAAGCTGAAGTGAAGGCCCTTGTGATTGCGAAAACATTTACAAACCGAGAAATATCACGAAGATTGGAGGTTTCTGAAGCTAGTGTACGACGCATAAAAAAGAAAATTGAGTCAGGGAAGGAATTAAGCCCGAAAAGAAAGAAAAGATGCGGTAGAAAACCAATTTTCACTCCACGGTCAGAGAGATGTTTGAAGAAAATTTGTGTAGAAAACAGATTTGCTACCACAAAGGTAATAAAATCACAACTCCAGGATGCTAGCATAAGTGCTTCTGAACGCACTGTTCGAAGAAAATTGAAAGAATTAGATTTTACGGCCTGCCGCCCCCGCCAGGAAGCCCAAGTTAACAGCTGCAATGAAAGCAAAGCGCCTGAAGTGGGCCAAACAATGGCAAGACAAAGATGTGGACTTCTGGAGATCGGTAAGATACAGCAATTTAATCAATAATTGATACATTATTATCATTTTCAGTTAAATAAAGCAAATAAACATGGAAGTTTTTATATATTTTTCCTATTTTTGACAGGTCTGCTTCAGTGACGAAAGCACATTCGAAATTTTGCAGAATAAAGCTCAGTATGTGCGTCGTCGTCATGGAGAAAAGTTTCATCCTGATTGTGTCGTCCCGACGGTTAAACATCCCACCAAAGTGATGATTTGGTCAGTCATCAGCGGCAAGGGCACTGGACGTCTGTACGTCGTCAAAGGAATAATGAGGCAAGATCAGTACAAAGAAGTATTACAAAATCGGTTGATTCCGCAGCTCAGAGAATGGTTTCCAAATGGGGAACCATTCACTTTCATGCAAGATGGAGCTCCCTGCCACACTGCTTGGTCTGTTAAAGCTTTTTTGACAGAAAAAAATATCCCTCTGTTGGATTGGCACTGATATGAACCCCATTGAAAATGTGTGGGAGCTGATGAAAAGAGAAGTGGCTAAAGATGTGATTACCAACAAAATCCAGCTCCTAGAAAAGATTATTCATGTATGGAATCATCATCCTCAAATGCAGGAGACAGTACAATCTTGCATTGATAGCATGCCGCGCAGAATTAAAGCTTTGATAGCGGCTAAAGGTGGCTCAACTAAATATTGACTTTTACTAACATTAATTTCACTTTTCTTTAAAACTTAATAAACTTATGCTTTTCTAAATTAATGCTGTTTTATTTATGTCAAATAAATAGGTAATTGATTGGATAACATAAAAATAAAAAACAAATCAATTTAAAATAATAAAACGGTACAATATCACTCGGTAATTAATATTTTACATGAAATCTTGCAGTGCGTCTAATAAGTTGGCCAGGGACTGTATTATCTAAATTTCAAAAAATGTGAACAAAATTAAAAGGGAGGTGCTAAAGGTATAGAGAATTCCATAATTAAGTGATCTATTTAAATAAGTTGTATACTGTAGTTTGGGTACAATTTTGTTAGAATTTTAAAAAATTTCTGGAGATTTCATCTACTCTTTTAAATAACACATGGGCTGAAAAGTCCCGGGCCTAACACATAGATGGCGCTAGTTTTATTGCAGTCACCTTTTTTTCAGTTAATACTAACCTTCAAAAGACAGCTGTTAAAATTTCATGATATTCTATTCATTAGTTTGTGAGTTATTGTGCTAAGAGTGACGCTACTTTTGTTATTTTCAAAACAATGGATCAAAAACAATTTCGTGTTTTAATTTTACACTGCTTCTTGATGGGAAAAAATACCGGTCAAGCGAAGCAATGGCTTGAAATGTGTTATGGGGACTCCGCTCCATCAGAAACAACAATAAAACGTTGGTTTGCTGACTTCAAACGTGGTCGTAGAGACACCGATGATGCAGAAACGCAGTGGACGTCCAAATGAGGGCGGTAACACCAGAAAACATCAAAAAAATCCATAAAATCGTTTTGAATGATCGAAAAGTGAAGTTGCGTGAGTTAGCTGACATCGTAAAGATATCAAAAGAACGTGTTGGCTTTATATTGCATGAGCATTTGACTATGAGAAAGCTCTGTTCAAAGTGGGTGCCGCGTTTGCTCACTGTTGATCAAAAACAAGAACGTGTTGATGATTCTGAGCAGTGTTTGGCCATGTTTAAACGTAACAAACCGGAATTTTTGCGTCGATATGTGACAATGGATGAAACATGGATGCATCACTTCACTCCGGAATCAAAACGATCGTCATCTGAGTGGACAGCAACTGGTGAACCTCGTCCAAAGCGCCCGAAAGCACAACAATCGGCTGGAAAGGTTATGGCCTCGGTATTTTGGGATGTGCGTGGTGTAATATTCATCGACTATCTTGAGAAAGGAAATACCATCAACAGTGAATATTATATAGCGTTATTGGAGCGTTTGAAGGCCGAAATTGCAAAGAAACGACCGCATATGGCAAAAAAAAAATTTTGTTTCATCAAGACAACGCACCGTGTCACAAGTCAATCAAAACAATGGCAAAACTACATGAATTGAACTTCGAATTGCTCCCACATCCACCGTATTCGCCAGATTTGGCTCCCAGCGACTACTGGCTGTTCGCAGACCTGAAAAAAATGCTCGCCGGTAAGAAATTTCGCACGAATGAAGAGGTTATCGCTGAAACTGAGGTCTATTTTGAGGCAAAGATAAATCGTTCTACAAAAGTGGTATTGAAATGTTAGAGCGGCGCTGGAATGATTGCGTTGCTCTTGATGGAGATTACGTTGATGAATAAAGCTAATTTTGAACCAAAAAAACCGTGTTTTCTTTGTTAGGCCCGGGACTTTTCAGCCCATGTGTTATACTATTGTTGACGAAGTGACTTAATTTAGCGAGCGTTTTAACCTGGTAAAAATAAGTTCAAAAATACTCTATTTATACAGAGTGTTGACAGAATAATGAAATTATGTCAAAAAAAAAGCAACAAAAAAAAATTTCGTAACTGTAGAACATATTTCCACTTAGTTGTCGTTCACAAAAATCTGTAGGTACTTACCACTTTAATGTATATATCAGCCACTCTAAAATGATTCCAAACAATATTGGAATTCACACTGAGCGCCAAATTTGCAATGTCCAAAGAGTCCTTATGTAATCCAATACTGAAAAAACGTAATTGTAATGAAATAATCTCTTTTGTGCATTCGTTCGGAAAACTATCACTTTCTATTCAATCTTTTACACGAATTTAAATGAACATAGTAGCCAATATTTATCATCCGTGAAAAGCTGACCAAGACCGTCAAAAAGTCCAAAGTTATGGACTACCCGGGCGTTTCATCTATAAATTACCAAACTAGGACATGCATGTATCACTTCATATCGGAGCTGGTCAGCCAGTCTAGGTGAAGATGCAACTCGCAAACACACAATAACAAAGGGCGAAAGTTAAGAAACATACAACAAACTTTAGCGCCATCTAGTATCAAATCGTCTAAACTTTAAATTCAAGTGCAAAACACTTCGGGAAATGAGATTTAGTACTAGGGTACTAATACCACCATTAAGAAATAGCAGTAACTGTAAGAATAGAGAACTAATATCACTGCTGGATATTTAGCCACAACTCTAAAAATACAGGTCAATATAAACGGGCATACTGTTGACCCTGGGATAGAGATCTCTTTAGCACTTTGCCCCCTATCTTCGCGAGTCTGCAAGAGCAAAGAACTTACTAGACGGTCTTGTTCCGCTAAGCCAATATATATCTTTTCTTTATATTTTCGCGAACCATAAATACTTGCTTTTAATCGTCGCTACGAGTTACGGTGGAATCAGAAGTGTGATCCTTCTAAAAATAACAGAATGGTGAAGATAGATGGCGAAATGTTAAAAAGATCTCCACACAGTTACTTCTATACATTCAACGGCGGTCATTATAATAATAAACTAATCTTATTTCCTAATGTATTTTGATCTTGATTGAAAAGTTTTAGCGGTGTCACACCGGATGACACTGAGGTTTCTTGGCTACTGGCCCTTTTGTGTATATGCTTCTTAAATTTCTCCTACTGTTACTGTGTGTTTGCCATTTGCCTCTTGATCTAGCCTGGCTGATGAATGAAACATGCATGTCCTAGTTTAGTAATTTATAGATGGCACAACAGGGGCAGTCCATAACTTTGGACGGCCATACTCTTAATGCAAGAGCAAAGCACCAACTAGACGGTCTTGGTCCGCTAAGTCGATATAAATACGAGGCTGGTTTGCAAAGTCTGTGCAAAGTCCGAGAGATGGCACCACCGGCGCGTATCGAGGTCATGTTTAGTTAGTAGCATCTCTTGAATGAACGCACACCAAGTTTCAGCCATATTGGTCTATTTCTTTGTGTTTGGCATTCGTGTGAATCAAGGAAGTCGAGTGATTTTCAAGAAATGGACGAAAAAGAATTTCGTGTGGTGATTAAACATTACTTTATGAAAGGCAAAACGCCTCAGGAGACTAAAGAGAAGCTTGATAAACATTATGGTGACTCTGCACCTTCGATTAGAACAGTTTATAAGTGGTTTCAAAATTTTCGAACTGGCCGTATGGGCACAAGTGACGCTGAACGTTCTGGACGGCCTGTGGAGGTTACGACTCCAGAAATCATTGATCAAATCCATAATATGGTGATGGATGACAGAAGAGCTAAGGTGCGTGAGATTGCTAGTGCTGTGGGCATCTCGACTGAACGGGTACATAATATTTTGCATAAACATTTGGACATGAGAAAGCTATCCGCAAGATGGGTGCCGCGATTGCTCACGCTTGACCAAAAACGGATCCGTGTGAAGTGTTGCAAGGATGGTTTGCAGCTGTTCCAGAAGAATCCGGAGGACTTTAAGCGTCGTTTCGTCACTGTGGATGAAACATGGATACATTACTATACTCCTGAGACCAAACAACAATCTAAACAATGGGTTACCAAGGGGGAATCTGCACCAAAAAAGGCGAAGACCGTTCCTTCGGCCGGAAAGGTTATGGCGACTGTCTTTTGGGATTCGCAAGGGATAATCCTCATCGACTATCTGGAAAAGGGTAAAACTATTACAGGTGAATATTATTCATCGTTACTGGACCGTTTGAAAACCGAGCTGCAAGAAAAAAACGCCCGGGATTGGCCCACAAGAAAGTCCTTTTCCATCACGACAACGCACCAGCACACACCTCAGCAGTTGTGGTCGCAAAATTAATGGAAATAGGATTCCAACTCGTTTCACATCCCCCCTATTCTCCAGACTTGGCCCCCTCGGACTACTATTTGTTCCCCAATTTGAAGAAATGGCTGGCGGGACAAACATTTTATTCAAACGAGGAGGTGATTGCAGACACTAATGGATATTTTGCAGACTTGGACAAATCCTATTATTCGGAAGGGATCAACAAACTAGAACATCGTTGGACGAAGTGTATAAGCCTAAAAGGAGACTATGTCGAAAAATAAAAAAGGTTTACCCCAAACACATAAGTAGTTTTCAACCAGCCTCGTAGTTTCTTTTCTTTGCGATTTTTTATTTCAGTTTACTGACAAATAGTTTTTCAACAAAAAAATACTTACTTGCCCAGCAAATGGCTGAAAAACGTCAACGGAATGTCTAACTGGGAATGTGGTACTTTTGTTATGGCCCCTCTGATACAAACGATAGCTTGTTCGGTGTTGCCGTAGATTATCCAGTAAATAGCAGAAGCTGTTAGAAGTTGCCAGTTTGTTTCATCCTAAAGAGACGTTATGTCAAAATTGGAGCCTTGTGATTAGTCAAAAAAAGAACAAGAAGGATTACACAGGTCAACATTTTATCTAGGCTTGTACTCGGTAAACCAACTAGGTATCTTAGGGTTTTTGGGGTCGCTGATCACGATGAATGGGTCGGTTAACCTTCATCAGGTCAGGTTCAAGATCATTTGAAGGTCAAATTGAGCCAATGCAGCCAAAAAATCTGAGAAAATTCATACGTATGTTTTTTGGGTCACTGAATCCGAATCCGGTGTTATTTTTTTCATATAAGGTCTCCTGAAGGTCACTAGAGGTTACTTCAAGGTCATTCTGAGGTTATTTGGAATAAAACAGTTAGGAGCAGGCCAAAAAATCTGAAAAAAATGGTGTATACGTTTTTTTAGGTCTCTGATTCAGAATGAGAGGTCGGTTACCCTTCATCAGGTCGGTATTAAGGTCATTTGGAAGTCAAATCATTGGATAGCCGCCAAAATAAATCGTTGCACGTGTTTGTTGGAATTCTGAATCGGAATGTTTGTCTTCTTCTCACTCGTGTCTCCAAGAATACACCGGAAGTTATGTCTACTTTAATACTTTGTAAGATTCTGGAACTTCATCGGAACGTTCTGACAATATTCTGATTTTGATTTGTGCCAGTAAGGTCCTCCACATTTCCCGTTATGTGCATCTGTACTTGAAGAGGGAGTGACTTTATAGCATAGCATCTACTATATATAAAAACAACGAAACGGAATTGTTTAAAAATCCAAGAGTCACCCTATTTTCAAAAAAGGTAAAAATATCACACTGTAAAGACAGTGAAATCGTTTTTTTCTTGTGAAATATTAAAATATTATTCTGATCATCCAAGAATTTCTCTCTCTTCGCTTCACCCTTCTGATCGCTCCGTTGACCAATCCTCCATCTCAAGTTTGAAGTTTATGGAGAATTGTAAAAAACGTTGCCAATTAAATTTACAAGAGCCCTAGCGTGTTCCCAGAATTCTTAGAATTTGCTGACTTATAATTCGTTTAAATGCACACACACACGCACACGCACGCACACGCACGCACGCACGCACGCACACACACACACACACACACACACACACACACACACACATACATACACACACACACACACACACACTCATATACACGAAATAAAACACACCGACATACACAGTATATACACACACACACTCATACACACGAAATAAAACACACAGACATACACAGTAATACACACACACACACACACTCATACACACGAAATAAAACACACAGACATACGTATTTTCAAATACTTTCAGATCTTGATGCATACGTTCTCCTTGCTCTTCACTGAAGTCTCCTAGTTTCTCGGGAAAGTAGTCAATGTGAGAATCTAGGAAATGAACCTTGAGATTCATCAGACATCCTAGTTCCCTGAAGTTATTTACCCTTTTCGCAACGATTTCTTTATAATTTGGATCTTTATTGTTTCCCAAAAACTTTTTCGTCACTTCTTTGAAACTTCTCCAAGCTGCCTTTTCTTTGTAAGTCATCTTTCTTTCGAATTCTACATTTTTGAAAAGTTCTCTTATATCAGGTCCGGTAAAGACACCTTCATTTATTTTCGCCTCCGAAAGTTTTGGCAATACTTCAAAGATATGCATGAAAGCATCGCTCTGGTTTCTACTCATTACTTTAACAATTTCTTTGCCAGACTTAACTTTATGTTCAATGGTGGTAATAGAACTTTATGAGGAGGTACCAAACTTTCTGCTAAAACATTTTTCTCACCTGGGATTAGATTTTTTCTTGGTGGCCAAACTTTTACTACGTAAAAAAAAAAAAATGTTTATCTCTAGCACGACTGTTCCATTCGCAAAGGAAGCATGGATATGATACAAACCCTGATTGCAAACCGAGCATGATCGTTATGATTTTTAAATCACCGCAAAGTTCCCACTTAAGAGAATCATATTTCAGTTTTTCTAGTACGAGTTCTAAATTGAAATATTCTTCTTTTAAAATGACCGAATGAGCAATAAATTAAATTACCAGATTTTGTAAAATACTTTTTGAATGGTTTTTCTCTTGAACTGATTGCGTTTTAAGATTGAGACAAGTATAATGCTGAAATATACTAGGAGCACTTGATCATAACCTTTTCCTCTACCCATGTTCTTGTATTCCTGCTTGAAACGATCTATGGAAGAAATGGTAGGGAAGAAAAGAACACAGATTAGGAATTAGTGACCCAAAAAAGTGGGGTATCGTTTTTTTTTTTAGATTTTTTTTTTCAGCCGCTATCAATTAAATTGACCTTCAAATGACTTTGAACCAGATTTGATGGAGGTTAACCGACCTCTAATTCTGAACCAGAGACCTAAAAAACGTATTTTACAGATTTTTTGGCCTGAGCATAACTGTTTTATTCCAAATAACCTCAGAATGACCTTGAAGTAACCTCTAGTGACCTTCAGGAGACCTTATATAAAAAAAAAATAACACCGGATTCGGATGCAGTGACCCAAAAAACATACGTATGAATTTTTTCAGATTTTTTGGCTGCATTGGCTCAATTTGACCTTCTAATAACCTTGAACCTGAACTGTTGGAGGTTAACTGACCTCTAATTCTGAACCAGAGACCTAAAAAACGTATACGCCATTTTTTTCAGATTTTTTAGCCTGCTCATAACTGTTTTATTCCAAATAACCTCAGAATGACCTGGAAGTAACCTCTAGTGACCTTCAGGAGACCTTATATGAAAAAAATAACACCGGATTCGGATTCAGTGACCCAAAAAACATACGTATGAATTTTTTCAGATTTTTTGGCTGCATCGGCTCAATTTGACCTTCAAATGACCTTGAGCCTGACCTGATGAAGGTTAACCGACCCCTTCATCGTGATCAGCGACCCCAAAAACCCTAAGATACCTAGTTGGTTTACCGAGTACAAGCCTAGATAAAATGTTGACCTGTGTTATTTACACGGAAAATTTATGTATCAAAACTGAAAAACGGAATCATTTCGGTGTCTGTCTGTCTGTCTCAGCCAGTTTTCTCCGAAACTATTTAACACAGAAAGTTGAATTTTTTCACAAATATAGGAATTGACGGCCCAATCACAGCTGTGTAGTTTTGAAAGTAAAATTTTGGTTTAAAGGGTTAGTTTTGGGCGTGTGGGAACACTTATAGGATCACTTCGGTGTCCTTATGTCACACACGATTTTCTCCGAAATTTTGACTTAAGGGGTTAGCTTGTGGGGGGAGGTGAAATTTTTTTTTCTCTAAGATCATCAAGTGGAATGTCAAATGAAAGCTTGTAAAAACACGAGCTCAAAAATATATATGATCTAATACTTGCGCACACTTTTCTTTGTATTATCTTCAAAAATGGCCAAAAATCTGTCCTCCACCCTATCTCGAAAAGTACTGATCAAAAAATTTTGAAAAAACTCTGGAATCTTCTTCATAAAGTGTAGATTGAGCGAAAATTATCAAGACTGGATTACGTTTGATAATTTATCTGGTATAAGGGAGATGAAATCGGAAGTGGAAAAAAAAGTCGATGTCCCCCATTATCTCGAAAAGTAATGATCAAAAAAACTTTGACACAATTCTGGAATATTCTCCATATTAGTGTAGACTAAGCGAAAATTATCACAAATGCATTACGTTTAATAATTTTTCCGGTATAAAAAAAAAACTGTGGCATGACAGAATGGTGAAGCTTTGGAAAGTTGGGAATTCAACGGGACTAAGAGCTACGAAATATCAATACATATTCGGTGCAATTAGTAATATAATGATGACTGGTGATGGACGGATAGGTACAGAAGACAAAATAATTTTATTTTATTTTTTTATAATTAAACAAATATTTAGGTAGTAAATATTTATTTTAAACTTTTAGTATTGAATTCTAGATTGAGCTAGATTTATTTATTAGTTATTAGGTAGCTAATTTTTATTTATCGGTAATCACGGTACGGAACACTAATTGCGCAAATCCAACTTGCACTTGACCAGTTATTTTATTTTTAATTTGTACACAGTACCTGAAATATTATACAGTGTACACACTTCCTGAAATATTACAGAACTTGCTTACCTCTGATAAAGCTTTAGCTATCTTAATTCCCAGCTCCCTGACATTCAGTTTTTGATTTCCACTGATTAGTTGCAATAATTCGGTCAGTTCTTTATCGTGAGAGTTCGGAAGTTTCAGTCCTAGTACTTTTAACGTGAGTTCGTTTAGTCCATAGGGCATGTTAACATTCAGCACTTGTAGGCAATACGGTTTTTAAATCCTTCGGGTTTTTGGTAATTGGGTATTTTACAAACGGAGCTATGCTACAAATAAATAAATACATAATACGTGATGCGCTCCGCAAGTTTCCGAATTAACGGTAGGGAATCTGAAAAGTTACTTTTAGGCTACGTGAGACCAGTAACCTCGAAAATAGCTCCCTACATTTAAATACACCGTTTTTTTTCCAATGTGGACTTGGAAAGTCGATTCTGTCACTGCCTCCAACGTAACGCCTGCTTTTCGAGTTCTATTGCCTCTACTGTCTCAAAAAGCGGCGACCTTTTAACTTCATCTCATATAGGAGAACAGTACAAAGCCAAATTTGGAGAATAACTAGGACCGGGAGATAACAGTCATAGAATTTTTCGTCAAAAACTATTATACAAAGAACGAACTGTGAGCCAGAAACATGTTTATACCAAATCAATGGAATAAAATAAAAACAGAATTTCAAATAGGTTTTTTGTCTTAACCTTTCCAAGATTATTACCAAAGTGGTAAACGATTTTCTTGTAAGAAATGTAAGACTTTTTCAGTGCTGAAGTGAAAAAACAAAGTAGGTATATGTTTATTATTTTTATGTACCTTAAATGAGCAGTCGATCTCCATTTATAACTAAACCAACTGTACCGAACGACACGAACTATCACACTTGCTGCTATATTCTACAATTTCTACAAATTTCATGATTAACACTACTATATTAGTATATGGATATCTTTATAAAAAAACTGCAATAATATTGATTTTCATCCACGACATATTGCAATATTTATAAACGTTCACTGTAAATAAACTAAACTTGAATTTGAAGTTTTGGTAGAGGGCGTTGTCACTAGGCCACCGCCACGCAGAGAGAGAGCCACTAAAAACTACAGACAAAGTCAGCCGACACCGCAGACAACAAATCCTTTGTCGGTTTTAGAATCTTTGCAACCCACCTTAAGAATTTCTTTATTTTGTCGGCGTTTTTACAATGAAGCAAATATAATTTAGTGAATTACATGTGTTAAAATTTTT
>CM032449.1:188192790-188251741 GCA_019049505.1 Pachyrhynchus sulphureomaculatus
ACCAACTCAACTCCACAGTCTTACACCTCACAGTAGAAAGACTTAGGAATAACTAAGTAAGTAAGATATAAAAAAAAATGTCATCAGTCATCAGTTTTCAGTAAGGATCGGAAAAAAACTTTGTTGAAAACTCATTTGGGGGGTGTTTTGTGAAGTTACTGTTCATTTTATACCTCCGTAACAAAAATTTTTATTTCAAAAGCAATCGACGTACGGAACACTAATTGCGCAAGTCCGACTTGCACTTGGCCGGTTTTGTTTATTTTATATTGTTTCATGAAATCATTTATTTGGTAATATTTACAACACAAATCAGATGGACAGCTAGAGAATCATTCTAGCTGTAAACGTGACTTGATCTGTGCGTGCCTTGACGAACCTGAAGTTGTATAACAGCAAAGTTTGGTTATCGGAACAAAAAAATGGTAAAATCATCAAAACGCAACGAACTCATACAAAATTTCATCAAAGTGACAGTAATTTGACAAACAAGCAATTCTTGAATGACGTCATTTTCATGGATAGGTGCTTAAAAATCCACCCTTTTACTTGCTTTAACAAATCAAGCCCGAAATTTGGAAGCTATGGTCTTAACTAATGACATAACATTTCTTTATTTGTTTTGGCTGTCATTTTTCCCAGTTGAATTTGAAGTTAGTTCTCTCGTTCAGGCCCGCCGTAAGCGGGTGTGCAGGGCGTGCATCGCATGCGGGCCGCACATCCAGGGGCGGCAAATACAAAGATCTCGTCTTGTTTTGTACAAATTACAGTCAAGGAAAATAGCATGAGGGCGGCTCCAGAAAATTTTTGGGAAGGCGGCATGGTAGGTTTTGCCTGCGGGCGTTCAGGCGGATAGCAGCGGCTTGCTCTCGTTTGTAATTAATGAGGGTAATACTTTAAAAGACTGTAAACACAAGAGCACAAAGAAAATGTTAATAGAAACCGGAATTTGGTGAAATTCTCAACATAGAAAATCAACCCATCGGATTTTGGTTGCTATGAACATCTCCTGCGCTCTTTCTCACTTGGTTCTAAAATAAATAACCGGCGAAGTGTAAGCCAGACTTGCGCAATTAGTGTTCTGTACGTTGATTGCTTTTGAAATAAAAATTTTTGTTACTGAGGTATAAAAAATGATCAATGACTTCATAAAACACACCCTAAATGAGTCTTCAACAAAGTTTATTTCCGATCTTCAATGAAAATTGATGACCTTGAAATATTTGGTTTTTTTATATACCAGATAAATTATTAAAGGTAATGCATTCGTGATAATATTCGTTCAATCTACACCCTATGGAGAATATTCAAGAATTTTTTCAAAATTTTTTGATCAGTACTTTCGAGATAAAGGGGGAGACAGCAATTTTTCGCACTTTTTTAAAAATAATACAAAGAAAAATATGCGCAAATATTACATTATATATATTTTTGAAGTCGTGTTTTTACAAGCTTTCATTTGACACCCCACTCGATGACTTGGTAAAAAATTTTTTTTTCACTTCCGATTTCACTCCCCAAAACTAACCCCTTAAGTCAAAATTTATCTTTCAAAACTATACGGCTCTGATGAAGCCATCAATTCCTATATTAGTGCCAAATTTTAACTTTTTATGTCAAATAGTTTCGGAGAAAATCGGGTATGGGAGACAGACGGACGGACAGACAGACAGACAGACGGACAGACACCGAAGTGATCTTATAAGTGTTCCGTACGGAACATTAAAAATTTACATTTTTATTTACACTTTCGAAAAATAATAACAAAAAATAACCGCAAACAAAATTATGTGAAAGTAACAAATATTACTCAGACTCCCAGAATAATTTTATTTACCACGGCAGGGCTATATACTTTTATATCTTAAAAATCCTGAAATAATTCTAAACTGCCCTTAGACCAGGTGGTTCTTAGAAGCTGAAACAGCGCAAGCGCCCGCAAAACGTCATTCTATAAAACCATGTGGCGCCTTTTAAAAACCGCTCAGTCTGTGTTTAGCCAGTGAGTGTGTTTAGTTAAACTAAGTATGGCGGAAACGTCAAAGATCATACGTGCAGTAAAAGATAGGGCTATTTTTAAAGACGACAGGGTGATTAACAATTTACTAAACGATGAAGTTTTTTATGTTCCTAATTGTGATTATTTTACACAAGTACAAAATGATATTCAGCCATTCATGCGGAAGGTTGTCACGACATGGATGTTGGAGGTAAGTCTGACATTCCACAGGTTGTTTTTGACAGTGACAGAAAGAACGGTTGGATTTTTAAAAATTTTTGCACAAAAACATCTGTTTTCTATTGAAAATTTGTCGAGAATACCGTCGAAAACTAAATTGCTCGCCGTTTAAAACAATTGTCACCTCGTGGCATGGCTAACCTGTTGCGAAAAATATGACGAAAAATGTTTAACTTCGCTGGGAACAATGAACTTTAGAAGGTTGCCATTTTGAGTGCCGGCACATTTTCTCATTAAAATCATTAGTTATTTTTAGTTCCCACGTTTTTATTTATGTAACTGCGTCTACCGAGAAGTTTTTCCGCAACTTCCGATGGCAAAATTTCTCGCTCACAAAGGATGTCATTATGACATTTATGCAAAAATATTATGAAAATATTGGTGGTTGCCATTTTGATCGATTCTGGAATCTTATTCTTTTGTTATGTGGCGTAGGGGCCCCGACAAGTTTCAATAATTTACTTTAAATTTTACTGTTTTAGTTTTTTATGTTACAGTGCCATTTTTTTACAATATAAAAAGTTAAATACTACACTTATAATTAGATAAAAAAAATGTTTTTTAACCGTTTAATTTCTTTAAATACAGTAACTTCATCATAAAACAAAAATATTATTCCAGTGAATCCCAAGACACAACTCACCCCTAATCATCTGATTGTCATTTAATGAATAACGTCTACAAGGTCACTTCAACAAGTACTGTATTGGTATAAACGAAATGAATTATGCATTTATGCAACCCGGATTTTACTTATCGAAAATATTTATGACGTAAACGCCAAATATACCGGCGGCCATATTGGCCATGTTGTCAGTAGAATTTAATTATGTTTAAAAACTCCTGATTTATTTGATAGTTATTGGTTGTTCTTTTTAATAAGTACTACTCTTCAGTCGTCAGTCCAATAAACCTTGTATCTTCTTGTGAAGGTAATCTAGTTGCGATTGAGGGTCTTTTCTAATTCGCAGTTTTTTTGACAGAGGGAAAGCGGTTATTTTAAAATATTTTGTAAAATTACGAGCGTAGGTGAAAAAATCATTTAGAAGCGCAAAAATTTACGGAATTCTTTTGTTTCAGATGTATATTTAGTAATGTGGTAATTTAGTTTATAATAAGTAACAGTAAAAGTCTTTTTATTTGGCAATCTAACTTTGTTGTTATTGTAATCACTATTTCAGAACATCCTATTAATACTTAGTACTTCTTTTTCTCTCAATCTCATTTTATCTTGCGGTCACTATCCATGAAGACGCCTCCTCCATTTGTCCTTATCTTTCTTGCTACATGTCCTGCCCTTCTCCATTCTGCTTTCAGCATTGCTCTCTCCATGTGGCGTTGTGTAGTTTGCATCTCACTTCAGGACTGGCATGAAACATTGTTTTAATATTCGTGTTTTCATGCTTGTCTGGAATATTTTGTTCTTATTTTGTAACATATGCTTTAATCTCCCAAAATCTCTCCATGCGACTCTTATTCTTCTATTTAAATTTGCCTTTTGCTTTATTTGTTCATTGTTTTACTACAAATTGAATTTGTTTGTTAGTTTTATAGTTACTATTTCTATTTTCTTATGCGGCAACACGATTACAACATTGTTCAAGTTCTGCGGTATTTTCCTTTCTTCTAAACATCCATTTAGTAATATTCTAAGATTTTTCATTAAAGTTTTTGCTATTTAAAAAAAAATAGTAAAATTTTTGATACATTAAATTACACCATCACAGCTCTGTGATTGAGATTGTTGTATTTTTTTTTTACTTTTCTGGCGATATAGTTAGGTATATCCAGCATTTTGGCTGTTTTCTTCAATTATGTCAAATGTAACATGTAGGTTGAAAAGTTTTTGGTCTGGCACATAGATGTTGCCTTTTTCAAAAAGTCCATATGAGTTTTAGGAAGCACCAACCTTCAAACCACACGTGTCAAAATTTCATGACCGTTCGACGATTAGTTTACAAGTTACAGTGGTTTTAGTGACGCTACTTCTCTAAACAATGAAAAAAAAAACGAATTTCGTGTGTTGATTACACACTGTTTTTTGAGGGGAAAAAATACCGTTTCAGCAAAGCAATGACTTGATAAGTGTTACGGGGACTGGAAAATCCATTTACTGGTATGCTGAATTTAAACGCTGTCGTACAGACAAAAATGATGCTGACCGCTCTGGACGCTGGTGAGGTGGTTACTTCGGAAAACATCAAGAAAATCCACAAAATTGTTTTGGATGGCCGTAAAGTGAAATTGCGTGAGATAGCTGACACCCTAAAGATATCAAAAGAACGTGGTTGGAACATTTGGGCAAGAGAAAACTCTGTTCGAAATGGGTACCACGTTTGCTCACAGTGGACCAAAATCAACAACGTGTTGATGATTCTGAGCGCTGTTTGGACTTGTTTAAGCGCAATAAAAAGGATTTTTTCATGCGATATGTGACAATGGATGAAACATGGATCCACCACTAAACACCGGAAGCAAATCGACAGTCAGCGGAATGGACAGCAGCCGATGAAGGCCTCCCAAAATGACCAAAGACACAACAGTCGGCTGGGAAGGTTTTGGCCTCTGTATTTTGAGATGCGCATGGAATAATGCGACTATGCTGAGAAGGGAAAAACCATCAATAACGAGTATTATATAAAGTTTGAAGGTAGAAATCGCGAAGACACGGCCCCAAAGGAACAAGAACAAAGTGCTCTTTCATCAAGACAATGCACCGTGTCACAAGTCAATGGTTACGATGGCAAAATTGCATGAATTGAAGTTTGAATTGCTTCCTCATCAACCGTATTCTCCAGATTTGGCCCCCCAGCGACTATTATCTATCACAGACAAATCCTTCTACAAGAAAGGTAAAGAAAAGTTAGAAAAACGTTTGACTAATTGTATCGCTCTTGAAGGAGACTATATTGATGAATAAAGACGAATTTTGCAAAAAAATGTGTTTTAAGTAGCTAGACCAAAAACTTTTCAGCCTACGTGTTAATTTACCGCAATATCATTAAAAAACGAAATAGCCACTACTATATTTGAGTTGGTTTAGGTCAGTTTAGACTCCAGGCCTTTAAAAACGGCCAGTGAGGCCATGATTTAGTGTTATTTCATAATTCTGCCATGTAGACAAAAAAGATGAAAATACTCTAAAATCGTACAGCGAATAATAGAATTATCTAAATGAAACACGCCATAAAGTCATCAAATGGCAACTTTCAAAACAATAGGACAATAAATTAAAGTTTATATAAACAACAGAGTGATTCGCGAGGCACGCATTTTAACGCAGTTTAAAAAAAAAAGTAAAATGTTTATATTTAGGTAAATCAACTATAATGTCGTTGCGTCTTAGCAAAAATAAATAATGATCACGTGATAAGGTCACTTTGTCTAGAAACGTCCGTTTCTAAAGTTAATGATCCTATTTACAAACTGGAATACGCCCCATATTACACTGCCAACAGTTCCCTTTAAATTTTAAAAGGCTATTTTTAAATTTTTTCGGTCGAATGCTTACGGATAGTCTTGTCTATTTTTAGTCTTGACTTTATAACCTACTATAAAAGTTTTTTAATTAAATGGAATAAAAATGATTTTGGTTACTATGTAACTAATTTGGCAAAATTCAAACAAGCATACATAAATAATATTATCACAAAATAGGTACACAAGTACACATATATACTTAGAAATCCGTTTTATCAATTCTAATGTTAGTTCAAATCTATTTTTTTGGTAATTATCTGTTTAAATTACACCAACAATATTTCAGGACCTTGTAGATACGATAAGAAAAATGATCTAAAGATGCAGTAAAATTTTACGTTACCCATAGGTATTTTTTCTAGGCTTTACAGCAACAAAATATTCACTCAACTAATATTTTTTTTTGTCTTGGGTTTTTGTAATTAATCAACAAGAAGTGATAGAAAATGAAAAATAGGTACTTGACATGAGTTTTAAGGCGACCCCTATAAGTAGTTAAAACTGAGGCTTCAAAATCATCACCACAGGTAGACTCACACCTAAGAATGACGTTGTGTGTTTGGTGGAACTGAAAGGCAAAATATCCTTCGAAGTGCTACCAGCGAATCAAAAGATCAAAAGCTGTGTTTTTCATCAACAATTTAAGAGACTTCGTCAAGTTTTAGGGCAAACTAATCCTGTACTGGCCATTCAAAAGGGTGTAATTCTTAAGCATGACAATGCTTGGCCACATGTAGGACGAATCACTGTAAAAAATGAGACCAATTGATACGGGAAGTTGTTTACCCTTCATACTTTCCTGATATTGCTTTTTCTCACTGTCATTTGGTTCATTGTTTACAGATTTTCCTTACGGGAAAAATATTTGATAATGATGGCTGCTATACTATCGATGACTTTTTATTCTACGCAAATAAAAAGCCTACCAAAACGTTGGGCAAAAGCAGTCGAAAATAACGACAGTTATGTCACGTTTAGGAGGGTTTCTGATGCCATTACGATTTCATCAATGGATGAAATGAAGTCACATAAAAAAAGAAAGTTGAAAATCATCAGTTACAATTAGAAAGTGTTTGCAGAAATTAAGCGTAAACCCTAACTTAAGATTTTTTAACTTCAACTTTAAGTTTGATTCAATTTTGTGAGTTCAACGCAAAAATCCAATAAACATACGGATTGTTCGCCTCTGCCGTCTATCCATAAGATAAACCATCTCTCGCTCTTTGTGAATGTGACGTTATTTTGATTTTTCCATCCAACAACCATCGGTAAAATAAGAAAAATTAGACCAAAAAATATTTCATATATAAATTAGTTCATTTTCTCTTCTTCCTCTCTCTCTTTTGATGACTTTGTCTCGATCTTTCTTTTAATGACTTTCTCTCTATCGAAAACACTGTATCAGTCTACCACCCGGCCCTCGCGCTTGTTCAGAGGGCCAGCAACGCTTGAAGATGAGTTAAACATTGATGAGTTTGAGGGTATTTCTGTAGATCATCTTGGCGGTACCACAAGAACAAACAGGGCTTTTAAACCTCTCTCCTCACTCTCCGTGGATTCAGTACAATAATCCTAGAAATAGTCGGTTGACTTCAATCTTTTCTTCACTACAAGAATCTCGATGGAAATAGAAATCGATCAATCTTGTGAATTGGTCCATGTAGTGGATTGTTGGTCTAATTAGTCCATCAAACTCAACTATCAATTAAGCAGAGAGCTGTGTTACTAAAAAAAAATAAAACAGATTTATCAATGAGGAATTGGGAATGAATTCATTGATAAATGTCTACTGATGTAGCAACAATTATTTCATTAATTATATTATATATATATATATATATATATATATATATATATATATATATATATATATATATATATATATATATAAATTAGTTCACTTTGTCCTTTTCAGCTCTCTCTTTCTTTTAATGACTTTGTCTCTATCGAAAACAATGTATCAGCCTACCCCCCGGTCTCGCGCTTTGTCAGAGGTCCAGCAACCCTTGAATTGGTCCATATTTAATGGACTGTCAGTCTAGTTAGTCCATCAAACTCAACTATCAATTAAGCAGAAAGCTGTTTGATGTTACTAAAACTGACGAGGCAACAATTATTTCATGAATTATATCTAAATTAGTTCATTTTGTCTTCTTTATCTCTCTTTCTTTTAATGACTTTGTCGCAATCTTTCTTTTAATTACTTTGTCTTTATCGAAAACAATGTATTAGCCTACCCCCGGACTCGCGCTTTGTCAGAGGTCCAGCAACCCTTGAAGATGGGTTAAATATTGATGAGTTTGAAGGGATCTCTGTAGACCATCTTGGGGATACCACAAGAACAAACAGGGCTTTTAAACCTCTCTACTCATTCTCCGTGGATTCAGTAGAATAATCCTAGAAATAGTCGGTTGACTTTAATCTTCTCTTCACTACAAGAATCTCAATGTAAATAGAAATCGATCAATCTTGTGAATTGGTCCATTTAGTAGACTATTGGTCTAGTTAGTCCATCAAACTCAATTATCAGTTAAACAGAGAGCTGTTTGATGTTACTAAAAAAAAAAAAAACAGATTTATCAATGAGGAATTGAGAATGAATTCATTAATAAATGTCTACTGATGTGGCAACAATTATTTCATTAATTATATATAAATTAGTTCATTTTGTCTTCTTCATCGCTCTCTTTCTTTTAATTACTTTGTCTTTATCGAAAACAATGTATCAGCCTACCCCCCCGGTCTCGCGCTTGGTCAGAGGTCCAGTAACCCTTGAAGATGAGTTAAACATTGATGAGTTTAAGGGTATCTCTGTAGACAATCTTGGGGGTACCACAAGAACAAACAGGGATTTCAATCCTCTCTACTTACTCTCCGTGGATTCAGTAGAATAATCCTAGAAATAGTCGGTTGGCTTTAATGTTCTCTTCACTACAAGAATCTCGATAAAAATAGAAGTCGATCTATCTTACGAATTGGTCCATTTAGTGGACTGTTGGTCTAGTTAGTCCATCAACCTCAACTATCAATTAAGCAGAAAACTGTTTGATGTTACTAAAAATGATGTGGCAACAATTATTTCATTAATTATATATAAATTAGTTCATTTTGTCTTTTTCATCTCTCTCTTTTTTTAATGACTTTGTCACGATCTTTCTTTTAATGACTTTGTCTCTATCGAAAACCATGTATCAGCCTACCTCCCGGCCTCGCGCTTTGTCAGAGGTCGAACAACGCTTGAAGATGAGTTAAACATTATCGAATTTGAGGGTATCTCTGTAGATCATCTTGGGGGTATCACAAGAACAAACAGGGATTTCAATCCTCTCTACCCACTCTCCGTGGACTCAGTAGAATAATCTTAGAAGTAGCCGGTTGGTTTTAATCTTTTCTTCGTTACAAGAATCTCGATAAAAATAGAAATCGATCAATCTTACAAATTGGTCCATTTAGTGGACTGTTGGTCTAGTTAGTCCATCAAACTCAACTATTAATTAAGCAGAAAGCTGTTTGATGTTACTAAAAACTGATATGGCAACAATTATTTCATTAATTATATATAAATTAATTCATTTTGTCTTCTTCATCTCTCTCTTTTTTTTTAATGACTTTGTTTCGATCTTTCTTTTAATGACTTTGTCACTATCGAAAACCATGTATCAGCCTACCTCCCGGCCTCGCGCTTTGTCAGAGGTCGAACAACGCTTGAAGATAAGTTAAACATTATTGAATTTGAGGGTATCTCTGTAGATCATCTTGGGGGTACCACAAGAACAAACAGGGATTTCAGTCCTCTCTACCCACTCTCCGTGGATTCAGCAGTAGAATAATCTTAGAAGTAGCCGGTTGGCTTTAATCTTCTCTTCACTACAAGACTCTCGATAAAAATAGAAATCGATCAATCTTACGAATTGATCCATTTAGTGGACTGTTTGATGTTCAAACTAAAACTGAAGCAAAAAGCTATTGGATTATTTCTGATACAACAATTATTATAAATATAGTTCATTTTGTTTTCTTTACTCTCTCTTTCTTTTAATGACTTTGTCTCGATCTTTCCTTTAATGACTTTGTCTCTATCGAAAACCATGTATCAGCCTACCCCCCGGCCTTGCGCTTTGTCAGAGGTCCAGCAACGCTTGAAGATGAGTTAAACATTATTGAATTTGAGGGTATCTCTGTAGACCATTTTGGGGGTACCACAAGAACAAACAGGGATTTTAATCCTCTCTACTCACTCTCCGTGGATTCAGTAGAATAATCCTAGAAGTACTTGGTTGGCTTCTCTTTACACTACAATAATCTCGATAAAAATAGAAATCGATCAATCTTACGAATTGGTCCATTTAGTCTTCTTCATCTCTCTCTTTCTTTTAAAGACTTTGTCTCTATCGAGAACCATGTATCAGCTTACCCCCCGGCCTCGCACTTTGTCAGGGGTCCAGCAACGCTTGAAGATGTGTTAAACATTGTTGAATTTGAGGGTATCTCTGTAGACCATCTTGGGGGTACCACAAGAACAAACAGGGATTTTAATTCTCTTTACTCACTCTCCGTGGTTTCAGTAGAATAATGTATAAACAGTCGGTTGACTTTAATCTTCTCTTCACTATAAAAAGCTCGAGTCTGAAAATCAACTGTTAACAACGACCGATCAGAGATGTTCACGTGACGAAGGTTAAAATGAACTATTTGTGTTCATTTTGATGAGGTATCTGTCAAATCATGCGACAATCGGTATATTTACACCAATAAGTCATTTGTTTTTTAAAACAGACTACTTGAACGTAGTAGATAAGATCGAGTCATTTTGACAGTGTTGACAGTTGCAAGACAAGTCTGTTTTTCTCTTTCTCTGAGAATACTGTCCAGTATCTTCAGAGAATAATTAATTATTAGTGGCAAATACAAGCAGTTAAAAGCCAACACACCTTGTTACGAACCTACACGAATGTCTACAACTTTAAATAAATCATATTTGCATTAATGACGATTGTAGTCTTAAAATAAGAGAGATTTTGTGAAAATAATTCTCAATGCATTTTATTTTTAAGATTCTCACTCTTTTAAGATTTATTGTATTATGGTGACATTTTTCCTGGAGAAAAGAAAACAACTTCCAGGTTAAAAAGTCACGATCATTAGAAACGTGGGAACGAAACCTAACTCAATGAATTCAACGAGAAAATATATACTCGACTCAAAATGGCAACCGATTCAAAAGTTCATTGTTCCCCGCGTCGATGTTCAACTTTTTCATCGCATTTTCTGCAACAGGCAACAGGTTAACCTTGCCATAACATAACAATTGCACACAAAGTAGTTTATCGTTTCCGTGGAAATTTCCTAGCGATAATTTTTATTAGGTGTTATCGATCAGGTAATTTATGGACAGATTTTCCGTTACGATACTTTAAAAATGTCAAAAATTTACAGAGAAAGCGATACTTTAATTAACGCTTATATTAAATACTACAATGTTCCATCGTAGCCAAAACGACATAGTATGCTGTCTGACCACTCAAGCAATCCAATGTTGTATCAATTTTTCTTCATTTGTTTTCAGACAGCCGCTTTGATTTTTACCTATTTTCTTAAATCGTTATCTTACACCTCTGTCTACCTAAAAAATTACAAAATATTCTCTTCTGTAAGACCGTATCTTCATCCATTCATCTCTTCAGTGTGTGTGCTTCTCAAGTAATATCTCCTAGAATTTTTAAAATAAATATGGAATAGAAATTCCACAGTGTTAAAAGTCAACAACGTCTGGGGGACCGCTTCCGGCCATATGATTTTATTGCACTTACGGAGGCGCTTTGAAACGTAATACGGATGATTAGCGCTTTGTCGAAGCATGTCGTACACCGACACGGGACGATCGAAAAGTAAAGGATCGTTAATGTTGTGGTTGAATATTCAAAGTGGGAGGTCAATTATATATATATTTTTTTAAATAATAAGGCGATTTTGATACTGAAGCGGTTGACCTACATGATTAACGGTGTGATCTATAGTCTTTCAGCTTCATAACCTACAGTTTAATGATGTTTTTGTTTCTTTTTGTTCTTTAATAGACATTTGGTTTACCAACGATTTTTCTTCTCTTTACTATAGGTCTGTGAAGAGCAAATGTGCGAAGAACAGATCTTGCCGTTGGCAGTAAACTATATGGACAGATTTTTGTGTGTTTGTAGGATAAAAAGGCAGCACTTGCAATTGTTAGGTGCTACTTGTCTTCTTATAGCATCAAAACTTAGGAGTACGAACTTTTTGCCCATAGACCTTCTTTGTGCTTATACAGACTATAGTGTAACATACGAACTCGTAGCGGTAAGTATCTATAATCCTTTTTATAATAACATGTTCTATTGTGCATTATCAGTTATGTGTAAGAGAGAGAAGAAAATATCGTCTCACAAAGTAACATAACTTCTCTAGGGGTTAGTACCAGCAGGGCATGCTGCAGTATAGTCACTTTTTTTTCTCTTTTTCCCACATGAAATTGATTCGCCTATTTACAGTAATGCTCCAGAATGCTCTGAGGGCGGCCTGGGCTACGACAAGGGCAACTTGTATCTTTGCAAACATTGAGTGTTAATTTTTTATTTGTAAATTCTTTAGACTGGGGAAAAATTGAAGAAAACCAATTTGCAATTGCTATCAGCGTAGGGAGATGCAGTTTAATAAAAAAAAAAAATAGAATTTATTCCACTTCAAGGTGATTTTTAGTGTTCCGTACGGAACACTTATAAGATCACTTCGGTGTCTGTCTGTCTATCACACCCGATTTTCTCTGAAACTATTTGACATAGAAAATTGAAATTTGGTACTAATATAGGAATTGATGGCCTCATCATAGTCGTGTAGTTTTGAAAGTTAAATTTTGACTTAAGGGGTTAGTTTTGAGGGGTGAAATCGGAAGTGAAAAAAAAAATTTTTTACTAGGTCATCGAGTGTGGTGTCAAATGAAAGCTTGTGAAAACACGAGTAAAATATATATATATATATATATATATATATATATATATATATATATATATATATATATGTAATACTTGCGCACACTTTTCTTTGTATTATTTTTAAAAAATCATGAAAAATCGCTGTCCCCCTACCTTATCTCGGAAAGTACTGATCAAAAAATTTTGAAAAAATTCTGGAATATTCTCCACGGGGTATAGATTGAACGAAAATTATCATGAGTGCATTATCTTTAATAATTTATCTGGTATATAAAAAAAACAAAAATTTCAAGATCATCAGTTTTAAGTAAAGATTGGAAACAAACTTTGTTGAAAACTTATTTGGGGTGTGTTTTGTGAAGTCACTGATCATTTTATACCACCGTAAAAAATTTTTTTATTTTAAAAGCAATTAACGTACTGAACACTAATTGTGCAAGTTCAACTTGCGCTTGACCGGTTATATTTTATTATAAATACGTGTATTTGCACAAAATACTTGTTTATTATCTCAACAAACAACCAAGAAAAATTGCCAAATTACTACGATAGACAGACACTCCCCGATCTGGGGAGTTTTTAAACTGCAAAGATGATAGCATGACAATAAATACAGATTAAAAAGCCAAGAATTTAATTGACAGAATGTCCGTGAAAATACACACAATAATTTTTTCAAAAAAAATTAACCAAGTTTCTCTTTTTTGAACACTGATTTTTAGTGTTTTCTTTTGAAAGCCTTTCGACAATTAACCTCACATAATCAGGAGCCTTCTTTACAAATAAATAAAAGTAAACTTGTCCTAAATTTTAGTTCTTTAAAGTGAGTAACCGACGAACTGCAAGTCGGACTTGCGCAATTAGTGTTCCGTACGTTGATTGCTTTTAAAATAAAACATTTTTGTTATTGACGTCTAAAATGATCAGTGACTTCACAAAACATACCGCAAAAAGTTTTCAACAAAATGTGTTTCCGATTTTTGTTGAAAACTGATGACCTTGAAATTTTTTTACCAGATAAATTATTAAGGTAATGCACTCGAGATAATTTTCGTTCAATCTACACCCTGTGGAGAATACTCCAGAATTTTTTCAAAATTTTTCGATCAGTACTTTTCGAGATAAGAGGGGGACAGCGATTTTTGGCAATTTTTTAAAAGTAAAACAAGGAAAAATGTGCGCAAGTATTACATTATACACATTTTTAAACTCGTGTTTTCACAAGCTTTCATTTAAAACTCCACTCGATGACCTGGTAATTTTTTTTTTCACTTCTGATTTAACTCCCAAAAACTAACCTTTTAAATCAAATTTTAACTTTCAAAACTACATGGCTCTGATAGGGTCATCAGTTCCTATATTAGTGCCAAATTTCAGTTTTTTATGTCAAATAGTTCCGGAGAAAATCGAGTGTGACAGACGGACAGGCACCGAAGTGTACGAAACAGTAAAAATGCACAATGTAACTCCAAAGTTGTAGTCGACATAATAGACATGATGATCGCTTTATAAATTTCTATTCTATGCAGATTTCGGGTTGATTGTTTTCAGGTAACCTGAATTTTTTAAGAAATACTCTAAGCTACTATTATTCCTGAGGGTTAGTAAACTAAAGATATAATCCTAACATATACACAGCGTGTCGCAAAATGAACAGGACTTTGTCGAAATGAATACGAAAACTTATTATTTTGGCAAAATTTACTTATTATGTTCAAAATTGTCCCCTTCGGATTCCATACAGCGTTTTGCACGCTCAATAAGCATGTTAAATGAGTTTTTTAGCTCATCTGATGTTCTTCATTACCCTGGTCGACGCCTTCTGGATGTCGTGATAACGCTTTCATCGACTGTCATCGACAAATACACCAAATAATAAATAGTTTTGATGGTTAAAAATGCTTCATAACACTTAGATAATACACAGCATTAACCGTCTGGCTAAGTGGAACGAATTCCTTGTACACTATACCCTTTGAATTTGAGAAAACAAATCAACATTGTTTTCACTTATATATATATATATATATATATATATATATATATATATATATATATATATATATATATATATATATATATCAATCGGTTTTATAACGTCTTCCGTCTTCCGATGCCTAATTTCCACTCCTCCCGGTTTCTCCATCCCTCCTCCTCCAGATCTCTCTCTAGTACTTCCTTGTTGATTCTTGCTCTTCAGCTTTGGCGTGGTCTTCCTCGCTTTCTTTTTCCATGAGGATTCCAATTTAAAATCTTTTTAAGTAGTCGGTCTTGTGACATTCTCTGTACATGTCCGTACCATACCAACTGTTGGGTTCTGATTTCGTCCACTATATCGTGCTTTATTTCTAAAGCTCGCCTTATCGTGTCATTTGGTATGTGG
Organism: Pachyrhynchus sulphureomaculatus; assembly: GCA_019049505.1. NCBI lineage: Eukaryota > Metazoa > Arthropoda > Insecta > Coleoptera > Curculionidae > Pachyrhynchus > Pachyrhynchus sulphureomaculatus. The sequence goes on from CM032449.1 coordinate 188,207,858, forward strand.
TCTTTTCTGGATTTTCTGGCTGCTCGTCTCCAGAAATCCATTTCTGTAGCTTTTAGTATTTTTTCTGTTCTTTCCTTTAATGACCACACCTGGGAGCTGTAAGTTATTATACTTTTCACTATTGAGTTGTAAATTCTCTTCTTATTTTCAATGGTTATGTTTTTGTCCCATAGTATACTATTAAGCATTGCAATCGCTTTTCTTCCTTGGATATTCCTCTCGAATATTGCTTCTTCCAGTGTTCCGTCCCTAAATATTCTCGTTCCCATATACTTATAACTGGCACAGTGTTTGATGGTGTGTCCTGTGGCCAGTTTCAAGTCCTGCTGTTGTCCTTCGACGCACATGTACTCGGTCTTTTTAATATTGACTTCTAGGCCCCATTTTTCATATTCCTCCATAAGTTTTCGTGTCATGTATTCCATATCATCGAGGTCCTGAGCGACTACTACCTGGTCATCTGCGAATGATAGCGTGTACAATGTAGTATCGTCATCCAGTGGTTTTACTTTTAACTTCTCCAAATTTTTGTTCTCCAAAATTTTCTTCGCTTGTGCGCTTCCATTGGAAGCTTTGACGCTCAGTTCCTGGAACATATTGAAAACACCACTTCTCATCGTCAGTTACAATGGAATAATTTGTGTGGTACGAACACTTCTAGACCCCACGTGCTCAATCAAAATGCGTTGGATCGCAACGAAGATTTCGGCTCTTTTTTAGCGCGTTTACGGAAAATTTTGATGTTTCCTTCGGCTATCGCGAATTTTGGTTGACCAACATGTTCATCGTCATTTCGGTCATCACGACTTCTTTAAAACGTTTATACAACTCATGCACTTTACTACGGAATAGACATTCATCCCATAAAAATGTTTCATCAATTAATAAGTTTCGAAAAATGTTTTGCAAAGTTTTACAAAAAACTTAATATTCGCTCATTGTTCGATGTTCACTTTTGGCGCAATATCTCACCTTCTATTCATGCGATGTTAGTGAAAGATGTACCTTTCCAACGCATATTATATTCAATAGGTGGCGCCACTAATTATGGCTATTTTGAAAAAGACCTGTTTATCTTGATTTACTTTGAGACACATCATATATAGAAACTAGTGTGTTCCCAAGAGGTTAAACCTTAATTTGTATTAAAATAACCAGTCAAGTGCAAGTTGGCAATTAGTGTTCTGTACGTTGATAAAAATTTTCGTTACGGAAGTATAAAATGATCAGTGACTTCACAAATCACATCTCAAATAAGTTTTCAACAATGTTTTTTTTTCCGATCTTTACTGAAAACTGATGTGTGTTTTATTTTTTTTTATATACCAAATAAATTATTAAAGGTAATGCACTCGTGATAATTTTCGTTCAATCTACACTGTAGAGAACAATCCAGAATTTTTTCAAAATGATCAATACTTTTCGGGAAAAGGTGGGGGCAGCGATTTTTCGCAATTTTTAAAAAATAATACAAAGATAATTGTGCGCAAGTATTAGTTTATGTATATTTTTGAACTCCTCTTTTAACAAGCTTTCATTGACACCCCCAAAACTAAACCCTTAAGTCCGAATTTAACTTTCAAAATTACACGGCTTTGATGAGGCTATCAATGCCTATATTAGTGCCAAATTTCAACCTTCTGTGTCAAATAGTTTCGGGGAAAATCGGGACAGACAGACGACGGACGGACACTGAAGTGATCTTATAAGTGTTCCGTAAAGACAAGAAATCGTAGTTTTAACTATATTTGAGGCAAATTCAATAGACAAACTACACCTGCAAAAAAGCCTCATCGCAAAGCAAATGTCGGTAGTAAGTATGAAGCGTGCTCTACGGTATTTAGGTATTTAAATTGTTTGTATACAGTTATTTAAAAAGTATTTAAATTCTCTTAAAAGATTTAATTATTTTTAATGAGGAACAACTGCACAGATGCTTTTCATTCATAAAGTAGTGTTTCACGCTTATTTATGTTGACCGTTTTCTTTTTAACCATAGAATTCACAATATACTAACCATTCTGAGTGCAAAACGGCATTCTTAACAGCGAATCACTTAACAAATTGTATATTGTTTTACTCTTGTGTTTTATCTTTAAAATCTACCTAAACAGTCGCTTCAAGAAGAGGACATTTGTTCAATTTTACTTGTTTTTAAATATCAGAAATTTGCATCTCGTCATACTACAGTAAGATACGATAATTTGCCTATTTCTGAGGGCATACGTGCCCTCTGTCGGGGATTGTGTAAGGCCACAGAGCGAGAAAAGAATTTTCACGATTAAATAATCTATATCAGCTACTAACACAACAAAGTCCATATTTCAGTAGTTACTTAAGGTTCTCGAATCTATCAAGTCATCTCGGGATGGGTTTCATCCTATCACAGCTCATCAGCAGAACTATTATCGACAAAGAAGAGAACAAAACTCAAAGTACTTATTACAGTACTAACGCAAAGGATCAGTAAAATACAATAAAAATGCAAATGGTTACAGTTGCCATTTTCCTGTCTATTCGCTTTGACAATTAATATCAGATTCACATATTTCCAACAGAATAAACCGAATATTCTGTGGTGTTCGATTTTGAGTGTATTCTTCGCATTCTTCAATGATTCTTTCTCAATGACTGTTTCCTGTCAAACATCCAACCGCAGATCAATGAGATTTACATTGCAATGTGTTTCTATGTAAAATACTCAACGTTTGTAATTATTTTTAGCAGCTGACATCAAGTTTAAAAATCTATTTGTAGTAAAACGGATCAAACAAACAATATTAGAGAGTTTTGTTATTATTTTTAGCGGAGTACTTGGAACGTAAAAATTCCGGATAATATTTTCTTACAATTCGCTGTTATTTATTTCAAAAATTGGTTGATCGTGCAGCCGGTCGTCTAAACTGTACCTTAAACTGCACTTTTCTGCTGATACAGGTAATCGTTACACATTTTTCGTCACAAATTCGTTTTCCTTACGAAAACATCAAGCAAAGTTTATTCTGTTAGCAAGAATATGTCACTTTTTGAGGTAAAATTTATTTAATTCAGCTACAACTTCTCGGAATGTCTTTGCGAGGAGCTTTTCTGATTAAGGATAATGAGCCAAAATTTTAAAAACATTCGGAAATACCTTCTCTCTCTCAATCTTCTCACCCCAATAGGGGTATAACATTATGCAGTTATTGCCGTCATTATTCAGGCTTTTCGATCCTGCGCGACCTGTCTTGACTTTTGCATACCCATACCAAGAAGAGATTTTACTTGGTCGGACCATCTTATTGGAGACCGTCCCCTTGTTATTCTACCTTCCCCGTTACTACAAGCTTTTTTATGGTATCCACATTTCTCATAATGAGACAAAATATTTCAGGTATTGTCTATTAATTCTATTTAAAAGTAGTCAAAAAAAGTCATTTATACTAAGTTCTTCAAGAATAGATACATTAGGACGGTGTTCGGTATATGATACTCTGAGGATTCTTCGGTATGCCCACATCTCAAACGCATCGATTCTCTTTTGTCAAAGTGATCATGTTTCGATTTTAAGTTTTTGTGACAGCTTATTTAGTGGTCCATGTTTCTAGCCATGGCCAAACCTTACCTTAGATAACAATAAATATTTTCTTACTACTTACTAAATGAAAATTCTTATATATTTCACTGTTAGCCATACTACTTTAGAATTGGGTTCTGATTCTGTTGCCTCGCTGTCAAAATGTCGTATAAAGAGATCTAAAAACAACTTGTGAACATAAAGGGCGAACTCGTGTTCTTTTTTTATACGATGCTAAAACGCCAGTGGCTGGTACCTCCAAGGAGTCGAACGGTATTACCATATTTTTCTCCACAAGGACCATTTTCGATCTGCTTGAAAAAACCCAATGTTTACACCTACATACAGGAAGGCATGTCATTAGTATGTAGGTTTAACAAGCTTCCGCACTTTTACATTAAAATACGATCACACGTCTAACTTGTCCTGAAAATTAGTTGCCTATCAAATTTAATAAAAGGCAGGTTTTACTATAAGAGAGCAGGAGGGCTTTCTATTTTCCTAGCGGTGTTGTATGGAAATAACGTCAGATAACTTTATTGCGTAAGATAGGATTACAATTTACCCATTGTTTTCTACTTGTCCTCACCTCATTCAATGGAATTTTTAATAGGTAATTGATTTGGCAAGAAGGGATTTATTAAATGACATAGTTTGGCTCCTTTGGGATCATTATCATCATCAGCCTCTCTCCACCCACTGCTGGACAGACGCCTCTTTCATGTTTCTTCATCTTCTCCTGTCCTGTGCCGCCCCATATCGTCGCCTGCCGACATACTTTCCTGCGGCATACCAACACACCTTTTGGTCCTTCTTACCTTCCAATGAGATGTTCTGTTAGGCCATGCGTCTAGGTTTTTTCTGGCCACATGTCCATCTCACTCCCATTTGAGGGAAGCTGTTCTTTTTGTGACATCTGTAACACCCGTTCTTTTGGGGTATAAAATTTTTTTAACGTTTAAGATTTTAATAAAATATTTTCTCTGTGAACAAAAAGTCTTCCAGTTTAAATCTCGCGACTACTTGAGACGAACAAATATCTATCTCGTCGGTTAACCAAATTTACACTGGATGCCGATGCCAAACTTAGCAACGACAGCCCAACAGAGGCCTCTCTAAGATTTCATGTTCAAGTTTGAGAGAATTCTTCTGCAAAAACTCTTCATATATATTAAAGGGGTCAATATTTCGCAGAAAATTTACAAGGTCGTGTAGATTTTCTTGACTTGACTACAAAAATTTATATTTCCGGTCAGTAGGTATATCATAATTGACTATATTATGTATGAATGGTCATTTATGTTACGAAGACAAGTTAAAAAACTTATTAATTATTTAAATATTCGGATAGTTGTTTATTATGCCGGTTAGAGAATACATACCCGATGGAAGCGAGGAGTCTGAGACAAGATGGTGTAAGCATAATATTTTGATATTAGGCTGTTACGTCGATGGTACCGTACAAAAGCTATATGTGCAAAACAGTAGCATATTTTCAAATTAATTGAAAAAATTGAATATAAATATTCAATTTTTTTAAATATTTTTTGAGGTAATATACCTACTCATATTTTTTTTTATTTTTCATATTTGGGTATCTTACACAATACACTAAATATTCAAGACAATGTCTACTCAAAATTCTAGGAATATTCCGTGAATCTTACTTTTTTGGTTAAAGTTAATTGTTTTGGAGATAGGTGCATAAAAAAATTACCTTATTGGTGTTCCGTACGGAACACTTATAAGATCACATCGGTGTCTGTCCGTCTGTCTGTCTGTTCGTCCGTCCGTCTGTTCGTCTGTCCGTCCGTCCATCCGCCCGTCTGTCTGTCACACCCAATTTTCTCCGACATAGAAAGTTGAAATTTAGTACTAATATAGGAATTGATGGCCTCATCAGAGCCGTATAGTTTTGAAAGTTATATTTTGAGTTAAGGGTGTTAGTTTAATGGGTAAAATCGGAAGTGAAAAAAAAAATTTACTAGGTCATCGAGTGGGGTGTCAAATGAAAGTCTGTAAAAACACGAGTTCAAAAATATATATACTATAATACATACGCACACTTTTCTTAGTATTATCGTTAAAAAATCGTGAAAAATCGCTGTCCCTCTCCCTTATCTCGAAAAATTCTGCTCAAAAATTTTGAAAAAACTCTGGAATATTCCCCATAGGGTGTAGATTGAAAGAAAATTATCACGAGTGCATTACCTTTAATAATTTATCTGAAACATTAAAAAAAAAAATCAAGGTCATCAGTTTTCAGTAAAGATGGAAAACAAACTTTGTTGAAAACTCATTTGGGGTGTGTTTTGTGAAGTCACCGATCATTTTATACCTCCATAACAAAAAATTTTATTTAAAAAGTAATCAACGTACGGTACACTAATTGCGCAAGTTCAACTTGCACTTGACTGTTTTTTTTAGATTTTTACAGGCTCCTCTCAACGCAACGTTTTAAAACAAAATTACTTACATATTCATAGTTTTTAACTTTCGGCTCAAATATCTCGACTTTCTGTTTTTCTTTGTGTTTTCAAAACCTGTAACTTACTTGAATTGCTGGGAGACAAATCTTGGAGTTAACTTAAATCGTTTTAAAGGTAATCTGTGTAACAGATGAAAGACACTATGATAAACATAGTGACAGACTTTATTAACAACTATTATGTAAGAACATAGTTTTGATAGCTGATGTAACATTTTTTGTAAGGAAAATAATTTTCATGATTGATGGCTCGGATAGGAAATAATCTTGGATGGTAATTCTTAGTCGCATTTTTCTAAATAATCGCATCATTGAATTTCGTTTTCAATAAATCAGTCGTTACACATGACCTACGGCATGTTAGAGGAAGCCCTAACTAAAATTTAAAGAAAAAATTAAACCGACTGTATTTTTTCTTAATCTTACAAAGTTGGTGTTCAACCCCTTGTTAAAGAAAACAATTAGCAAATTATTATCTTCGCTATTAAGCAACTAAAAAACAAAATATAATGTTTAAGTGCACAAAATTAAGCAAAATTTTTAAATCGGTGCACGTCGCTGTCGCTTATTAATGCACGACCCTTACGAGCGGAACTCGAGAGGCAAAAACCCTATGGTTCTGTCGTAACATTGCAGGCGCGTCCCCGAGGGAAAGTTTATTTAAGCACCTAAATATTTTTTTTATTTACATGTAATTGTAAACTAACTTATTTGTTCGCATTTCATGATTTTAAGGGTCCAGAGATTGTTCATGTAAAATTAGTCATGCAAATATATATATATATATATATATATATATATATATATATATATATATATATATATATATGTATGTATATATATGTATGTATATATATGTATATATATATATATATATATATATATATATATATATATATATATATATATATATATATATATACAGTAATACCCCGCTTTACGCGAGGGATACGTTCCGAAAAAAATCGCGTTAACTGAAATTCGCGTATATCGAGGTTTATGATTAAACATAGTCAAAATTTAATACAAAAAAATACAAATCATTTTAATCAATCACTTTAATTCTAAGAACACTTTATGCAATACATACTCTTATTTTTTACGGAAAAATACATCTATTGTCTTTTGGGTAACGTTTTGTTTACGTTCTTGTAAAATACGTTCATAACACCCAACACTGTTTTTAATTGTTTGACACACGGTCAAGACACGGTCATCATTATTGTCTATACTCTGCAATATGTCCAAACCTGAATAAATTTTTGAAAGTGCATTTTGTATTTCCCCTGAAGATAAAACTTTCTCTTCTACTTGTTCTTCCTCATCGTAGATAGGATTATTCTGTAACTCGATCAGATCTTCATTGCTAATAGGATCGTCGTGCGTTGCTACAAGTTCTACGAGATCTTCTACCGTGACATCTTCAAGTTCAGACCCCTCAATCATTGCAGCAATGTCTTCAAGCACTTGTCTCTGCATCTGGACAATTCTTCTAGGTGCTTCCACTACATCTGGCCAAAGATTACGCCACACCCCATTCATACAACTCATTTTAACTTCCTTCCAAGCCTCTTCTATGTTGTGAATAGACTTCATAATGTTGTATGACTTCCACCACTCTCGCATAGACTGTCTTCCTTCCCCGTCAGTTTCATGAATTAGTTGGCTAAAAGTGCGGCGATGGTAATAAGCTTTGAAGTTTGCTATTGCTCCCTGGTCCATAGGTTGTAATATTGACGTAGTGTTTGGTGGAAGGAACTTTACGTACACTTTTAAGTCTCTGGGCGTATCAAGTGAGGTTGGATGTCCTGGGGTATTGTCTAAGAGTAATATAACTTTAGGTTCAAGCCCATTTCTGTCACAGTATGATTTGACTGATGGGCAAAAACTATTAGAATACCATTCTTGAAAAATTTCCCGTGTAACCCACGCCTTTCTGTTTGATCGCCACACAACTGGTAGACTTGTCTTGTCTGTGCCTCGCATTGCACGGGGTGTTTCTGAATGGTACACTAGTAAAGGTTTCAGTTTGAAATCACCAGTGGCATTACCACCCAGCAGAAGTGTTAGTCGATCTTTCGCAGCTTTGAAACCACTGGCTTGACGTTCTTCCTTAGAAATGAATGTTCGAGATGGCATTTTTTTCCAGTAAAGTGCGGTCTCATCAACATTGAAGATGAGACAAGCAGGAATTTTCTCTCGTCTAACGAAGTCTTGAAACTTGTCTGGAAACTCAGCTGCAGCTTGAATGTCCGCGCTGGCCGCCTCGCCTGTTATGTGGATATTGTGAAGATTAGAACGCTGCTTGAACCGATGGAACCAGCCTCTGCTGGCAGCAAAAGTCGGAGTGGCACTCCCTTCTCCTTCTTTTGTTTTCAGCATCTCATACAAAGATTTTGCTTTTGTGCATATGAGATCTTGACTTAGTGGTGTGTTCTTCTTATTCAAATCTTCGATCCAGACTGACAGTAATTTCTCCATTCTTTCTAAGATAGATGATCTCGAACGAGAAAGTTTTGTTGCACTTATAGGTGTTGAACCTTCGCTGGAGATTTTAATTTTTTCCCGATTTTTATAAATCGTTCTCACAGTCGATTCTGAGAGTCCAAAATCTCTCCCAACAATTGTTGCTTTGCCTCCATTTTCCATTCTTCTTAACACTTTCATCTTCAATTCCAAAGTGACGCTTTTACGCTCTTTTTTCTTTACAGGCGGCATTTTTAACGTAGGGTTAAATTATGTATGTATGTATCTCCAATAAATATTAAAACAAAACTGCCAGCCGACCGAACTAACATTACGGAACAAATGAACACACGAAACGAACGAGGAAATCCCCATAGAACAAAGTCGAAGGACAGGGAATTCCCAATTCTTCAAAGAGAATATTCAGAGAAAGCGGGGATCCCCCCGCGACCATAGAGAAGTTAATGACTACATGAGCGCGAAATTTGAAATTCGCGTTATAGTGAAACCGCGCATAACGGGGTCGCGCTAAGCGGGGTATTACTGTATATATATATATGTATGTATATATATATATATATATATATATATATATATATATATATATATATATATATATATGTATATATATGTATATATATGTATATATATGTATATATATGTATATATATGTATATATATGTATATATATGTATATATATATATATATATGTATATATATGTATATATATGTATATATATATATATATATGTATATATATATATATATATATATATATATATATATATATATATATATATGTATATATATATATATATATATATATATATATATATATATATATATATATATATATATATTAATGTAATTTTTATTTGATACTCTCCACAGAGGTTTGTGATTACTAACTAATTTTCGACATTCAGTTTCATTTAAGAACTTTTTTATTTACTGCAAGACTTTAGCCGACTTTTTTGCTTAATTTAGTAGGTTTATGTACTGACTTGTATTTGGTATACTAAATAGTAATTACATATTGTTTACATTTCTTGCGTTTTTTTTTTGGTTGAGAGTGACAACAGCGAACATCTTTTGCTTATTATGTTTTCTTCTATAAGCCAGTAGAAACTAACTTTTTAAGCTTAAGAGATTGTTTTCTACTTTTTATCACTTTTCTTGAAGTTGGTTTATTTTTATTATATTTTAGCTTTATTTCTTGCTTTTTCGTTCAAAACGGTACGTGAGGTACCTACATATATTTCATTTATATTCAGTAAAAGATAAGGAATTTGTTGAAAAAGGGGTAGGTCTGACAAAGGAGTGCTGCCATAAAATAAAAAAAAAATAAATAAAAGTGACATTAGCGCATAGCGATAGTGTTTATTACGTGCAGTACTTTTTATTTATTTGTATATATTGTCTAATATACTACTCTGTGAAGTTATGTTATAATGATAACTTTTGAACTATAAAAGTGATTTGAATTATTCTCTCACTATGATTTAAGTTGGGAAATTACCGATCAAAAACAAAAAAAAAATTAGAGAGAGAACAAATATTCATTGAATTGAGAACCTCCATTTTTTTTAAGTCGGTAAAAATAACGGCTGTTTCAATGAATTTTGATGAATCACTTTGATAAACTGATTAGCATTAACCAATTATTTTACAAATTTTCAAGCTTGCCATCTTTAAAAGTTTTTTTACTGATTTTTACTGAGCTTCATCATGTATCAAAAGACTGGAAAATAAAATTGACTTCTCCCAGGCCGTCGAGCAGGCAGATCAGGATGTGGGATTAATGATCATCTTTTGGCTATAAAAACGCTTGTAGAAAAAACGGTTAAACACAACAGACCATTGATTTTGATTTTCGTAGATTTCTGGAAAGCTTTCGATATTGTTGAAAACGAATATATAATTAAAGCTATAAGACAGTGCCGCGTTAACTATCACTACGCCCTCTTAATACATAACATATATAGCAAATCCACAGCGTGTGTAAGAATCCACCAACACATAAATTTATTTCAACTACAGAGCGGCGTTAGGCAGGGAAACACGATGTCGCCTAAACTGTGCATTGCGATTATGGCGTACTCTTTTAAGGAAATTGACTGAAGTCAAAGAGGCATCAGCATCGATGGAAAAATGTTAAATAATATGCATTACGCCGATGACATAGTGCTCATTGCCGATGATCTGCATGAAGCCGACGAAATGTTTCAAGAACCTACTGAAGCCACAAGTAAGGTGGGATTATAGATTAACACACAAAAAACAAAAATTATGACAAATCTTGTACTAGAAGGAGCCCTAACCCTAAATAGTAACATAATAAAAGAACTTTGAGAATATAGAAACTTGGGTCATGATGTGAAAATGAACAGTGACAACCAAACACATGAATTACACAGGCGAATTCGACTTGGTTGGGCGGGTTACGGTAAATGAAGAAATGATATATATATATATATATATATATATATATATATATATATATATATATATATATATATATATATATATATAAATAATAATAATAATAATAACTGACTTGGCTTAGGCCCGTCAGCCAAAAATGGAACCACATTAACCAAATGTGAGAAAGAAGATGAGATAAAATAAGTAACATTGTCAGGTCATTCCTTAATACACAATGGTACGTGAAATAGCGTTTGTGCTGACTTGGCTTAGGCTCGTCAGCCAAACATGGAACCACATTGACTAAATGTGAGAAAGAAGAACAATAATTTAGAAACTCGCATGAGAACTGGCCTAAGTGATATCATCAAATGTTTAAAGATCCAGTTTGCAGGACACGTGGTTAGGCTGCAGGATGATAGGTGGACGAGAATATTATTGGAATGGCGACCACATATGGACAAAAAAAGTGTAGGAAGGCGTCCAACGCGATGGGGGGATGACCTAAAGAGTCTTTTTGTCTGTGAATGAGATTGGCACAAGATCGCTCAGGCTGGAAAAGTTCAATGGAGTCCTATGTCCAACAGTGGACGCAAAGGACTGGATGAAGAAAAAAAGATTATCATGTACTTTTCTTTAATTTACATCGCTACTAGTTATAGCCAAGACTGCCACTCCAGGAAAACAAGTTCTAAAATATATTTTTAAAAAAAGTCATAACCGCGGGAATGTTATGTTTATGTTTTAAAAATTAGCAATAAAACCGTCGTCGATTGTTCTTTTCCCCTGTTAAAACCATAAAGGGTCTTGACTTACAGTTTACTCAAGTGGGCTCTCAAAATTTACTGTCTTTTAATTGCCCTGTACAAATTTTCCCTCCACTTTTAACCGATATGATACATAGTTTCCAGAAGGCATTTGTATGTATATACAGGCCTCGTACGAAATTAGTTATTGCGTGTATTTCAGTTATAGCTTCCATTCTAAGAGCTGCGTGAATTCAAAACAAACCCTTTGTGAATCTTAGACTATTTCTGTGATTTTAAGGGTCTGCCGATTGTCTAGTCATGTTTTTAGAACCCCAAATGAAAATCATTTTCATATTAATATGCTAATTTCTATTTTTGCGTAGCTATTACTGCAACTAGTTAGTTTTTTTTTTTCTCATACAGACATGGTCAGTTTATGAATATGTAATTTGCAACAGTTAAAATTTCGAGTACTTTCGAAGGGTCAATTAATTTTGCTACTGTCATGCCAGACAAGGGATTAAGGAGCGGTTATTTAACTCCTTTAGATAGTTTAACCCTCGGTTAAATTAAAAATTATTTGATCATGTGGTTAAAGTATGGATTAGAGGTTAAAAGTATCCGTTGCCAAGGAATAAGTAGTTTTTTTTTATTTAACTAATAATGCTAATTAACATTTTTAATTAATAATAAAGTGTACAACATGTGGTATATAAGGAATAATAATAAGACATGAAAATCTACGATGACTTCATCTCTACGGAATACCGGCATATTCAAATTACTTCAATCAATTTAGGTTTCATTCTTTAAGTGTGCGCGCGAAAAAAATATTAATTCGATTTAAAAAGTCCGGTATAATTAAAAATTTTAGGAAAGGGGGAGAACAAACTTTTATTTTTAGGGTTCCGTATGGAACACTTATGGGATCAGTTCGGTGTCTGTCTGTCTGTCTGTCACGCCCGATTTTCTCCGAAACTATTTGACATGGAAGAGCCGTGTATTTTTGAAAGTTAAATTTTAACTTAAGGGGTTAGGTTTGGGGAGTGAAAAAATGTTTTTTTGCAAGGTCATCCAGTGGGGTGTCCAACGAAAGCTTGTGATAACACGAGTTCAAAAATATATATGATATAATACTTGTGTACACTTTTCTTTATATTATTTTTTAAAAATGGCCAAAAATTTCTGTCCCCCCACCGTATCTCGAGAACTACCGATCGAAAAATTTTCAAAAAATTTTGGAATATTCTTCATAAAGTGTAGATTGAGCGAAAATTATCACGAATGGATTATGTTTGATAATAATTTATCTGGTATATCAGGGGCGAAATAGGAAGTGGAAAAAAAAATTACCAGGTCGAGTGGTGTGTCAAATAAAAGCTCGTGAAAATATGAGTTCAAAAATATATATGATGTAATACTCGCGCAAATTTTTCTTTATATTATTTTTAAAAAATGCCAAAAATTTTGAAAAAATTCTGGAATATTCTTCCTAAGGTGTAGATTGAGCGAAAATTATCACGAGTGATAATTTATCCGGTAAAAAAAATATATATTTTGCTTGACAATATGGTGGAGATTTTTCTCGTGGAAAGTTGTGAACTTAACCGGGCCTAACAGCTGTGAAATATCAATAAATACACGTTTCGTATTCGGTAGAATTAGTAATATATACTTTTCAGTGCATTACTGCTTTAAGCATTTGGTCAATCACAGAAAAAATAAATTTCCATGACGACTGGTGACCAAAGGATAGGTACCGAGACAAAATGATTTTATTTGTTGTGTTTATTACTATTATTAATATTTGCTTGCCTGTAGTAAATTGTTGAAGTAATAGGCTGAATTACTTTTCTATATAGAAATTGAGTTTATTATTTTCTTGATTAGGATGTCAAAAAATATGCTATTCGGGACTCCTCGCGAAGCATCGTTTAGAATCGCCTTTCGGGAGCCACAGGCTGACGCTTGGCGGCCCGTCTTTAAAATTAAATTCTTGCGATCTTTTTTTTACGTTAATAGTTGGTCGCGATATTCTTAGATTTAACTGCAGATTATCTTTATCCGCCACTTCCGTAGATCGGTCCTTAAGCAGCTAGACATTGTAGATGCTGAGACGCGACCTTTGCCCTTCTTTATTCCCACAGTCGAGACTTATTGTTATGCCCTTTTGCATTGTCGCGACCCTTCTTAACGGTGGTCTAGCACAGTAGCGTAGGACCATGAATCTTTTGCGGAAGCAACGTTTTTTTGTGATTGGGAGTGGCGTCCCGGCAAGTGTAAGTTTTCTAGTTAGCGTCTCTAATAGTCTGATGCTGCGACAAAGTCAGTATTTGATTAATTTCATTGTTATAAATAATTCTCAAAATTCTTGGAAATGTGGCTCTGCAGGAGACAACCTATTTTTCTAAACAATATAAAAAAATGGTTAAGTTATTGGAACCTATAAACGTTGCGAGCGAAAAAAAATTAGGCTGTAAGGCTGTAGGCTGAAAAGTTTTTGGTCTAGCTACATAGTCTCCTTCAAGAGCAATACAATCAGCCCAACGCCTATCTAACGTTTCTACACCTTTCTTGTAGAAGGATTTGTCTTTGCCTTCAAAATAAGTCTCAGTTTCGGGGCCAAATCTCTTTCCTGGAGCATTTTTTGAGGTCTATGAATAGATAATAGTCGTTGGGAGGGAGAATACGGTGGATGAGGAAGCAATTCGAACTTCAATTCATGCAATTTTGCCATCGTAACCATTGATTTGTGACACGGTGCGTTGCCTTGATGAAAAAGCGCTTTTTTCTTGTTCATTTGCGGTTTCTGTCTTCAAACGCACCAGTAACTTTATATAATATTCGCTATTGATGGTTTTTCTCTTAGCATAGTCGATAAAAATTATTCCATGCACATTCCGAAATACAGAGGCCAAAACCTTCCCAGCCGATTGTTGTGTGTTTGGTCGCTTCAGGCGGCTTTTAGCGGATGCTGTCCATTGAGCTACTGCCGATTTGATTCCGGTGTGTAGTGGTGGATCCATGTTTCATCCATTGTCACATATCGCATGAAAAAAAATCCTTTTTATTGCGCTTAAACAGGTCTAAATAGCGCTCAAAATCATCAGCACGTTGTTGTTTTTGGTCCCTGTGAGCAAACGCGATACCCATTTCAAACAGAGCTTTCTTATACTCCAACACGTTCTTTTGATATCTTTAGGGTGTCAGCTATATTACACAATTTCGCTTTATGGTCATCCAAAACAATTTTCCGTTTTTTTTTTATGTTTTCCGGTGTAATCACCTCATTTGGGGTCCAGAGCGTTCAGCATTATTTGTGTCTGTACGACTGCGTTTGAATTCAGCATACTAATGTTGAATGATTTTCCAGGGGCGTCAGCATACTAATGTTGAGTGATTTTCCAGAGGCAGAGCCCCGTAATACTTATCAAGCCATTGCTTTGCTTGAATGGTATTTTTTCCCATCAAAAAATAGTGTTTAATCAACACGCAAAATTCGATTTTTTCCATTGTTTTGAAAATATGAAAAGTAGCATCACTAAAACCTCTGTAACTTGTAAACTAATCGTCGAAATGTCATGAAATTTTGCCACGTACTGTTTGAAGGTTGGTACTTCCTAAAAATCATATGGATTTTTTGAAAAGGGCGACATCTACGTGTCAAACCAAAAACTTTTCAGCCTACGTGGTATATATATGTATATATGACGTGTTTTCTGTCCTATTATATGGAGTGGAAACGTAGACACTGACTGAAGCAGCAGTGAAAAAATTGGAAGCTTTTGAGATGTGCTTGTACAGACGCATGTTAAGAATATCTTGGGTTGACCACCTGACAAATGCTGAGGTTCTGAGAAAGTTGAATAAAACAACCGAAATCCTTAATACTATAAAAATCAGGAAACTGCAATATCTGGGGCACATCATGAGGCATGAACAGCGGTACAGATTATTACAGCTGATATTGTAAAGTAAGGTGCTATGACAGAGAGGCCTTAGACGAAGGCGCATTTCATGGCTCAAGAATCTACGATTTTGGTTCTCGATAACAACAATACGTCTTTTCCGAGCGGCTGATAACAATTTATTCATTTAAAAAAAATGTAAAGATTATAAGCGTTTTCCTCGGGCGCCCTTTTTATTTAAACCCTGTCGAATGTATCGTCTCCGAAATAAACATAGCTCTGATGTCAACAAAATGTGATTAAACTGCTACACTTGTGTGGTAGATATGACCTACATATTTCAGCGCTCCCTTTAATATATTCTGGATCAATGGACGCCGTCTCACAAACAATTCCTTTAAAATCTCTTTAAAATGGCGCGTTTTCATTAATGAAAACACTCAAAAATGTGTAAGGTGTTTATAAACCCCAAGTAGGATACACGTTTATGTATTTACAACCACCCGTTTTGTAAATAAACGCTACTTTTTGGAATAAACAAACCCTCGAATAGGGTGCGTGGGAACGATGATATTTTTTGACATTAATTTATTAACTATAAAGCATAAAACGTTATGAATAAAAACTGTTAATATTTGTAAAATTCTATGTAAGTTTCCATATTCTCATTTTTAATCGGATTTTTCAATTAACCTTTATATTTGAATACATTTTACCAAAATTGAAAACATAAATATGTCAAATTCCTTTTGCCAACATAGGAAAATATGACACGGAATATCAGAAGCTAAAATTTTCAAAAAAAATGAACCTTCTTCAAAAAAGTGATCAAAATTGTAAAAGAAGCAGTACAAAGTACTGTAAGTATTTTTTCGTAATTTTAAAAAGCCTTTCAAGTGCAAGTTGGATTTGCGCAATTAGTACCGTGATTGCTGTCAAAATAAAATCCTTACTTAGGCTAAATTAATTAGGTCCCTGACATCTTAAAATCCAATATATATTTTGACGTTTTTTTAGTGTTATTAATGTATAGTAGTTATAGCATCTTAGCTACCTAATAGCCCATAAATCAATCTAGGTCAGTCTAGAATCTAGTAATAAAAGTATAAAACAAATATTTACTACGTAAATATTTGTTTAATTATAAACAAATCAAATAAAATTACGTTTCGGTACAGGAACGACGCGACTAGGTAGCAGTAATGTACTGAAAATTGTATTAAATAAACCTCCACCATATTATCAAGGCACATAGTGTTCATTTTTTTTTTATATATCAGATAAATTATCAAACATAATGCACTCGTGATAATTTTCGCTCAATCTGCACTTTATGGAAAATACTCAAGAATTTTTTCAAAATTTTTTAATCAGCATTTTTCGAGATAGCGTGTGACAGCGATTTTTCGCAATTTTTCTTAAAATAACACAAAGAAAAGTGTGTCCAAGTGTTACATCATATATATTTTTAAACTCGTGTTTACACAAGCTTGCATTTGACATCCCACTCGATGACCTAAAAAAATTTGTTTTCCACTTCAGATTTCATCCCCCAAAAATACCTTCTTAAGACAAAATTTGACTTTAAACACTACACGGCTCTGATTGGGTCATCAATTCCTTTATTTTGGGCCAAATTTGAACTTTCTATATCAAACAGTTTCGGAAAAAATAGGGTGTTGCAGTTAGACAGACGAGCAGACGCACATCGAAGTGATCCCATAAATGTTCCTTACGGTACACTAAAAATTACTTCTTAACCGTTTATAACACCACATTAACTATAGAGACCAATCGCCAAATTTCTCCTCGCTTGTGTAAACTTTTACGTGTCTCAAAGGCAAGCGGTGGATGGGGTGCGCGTGCAGTGTCGCGAAAGTACGATCGTTTTTGCTTCGCGACCTTACGTTCGTGGCGATCATGGATTAATAAGCGGACGTGACTTTTGTCTGCTTTAAAATTTTAAACAATTTTATGTGTTTAAATATTATATTTTGTGTATAATGGATTAATTACATATTGCTTACATTTCTTGCATTTTTCATTTAGAATAACAACAACGAAGCTCTCTTTTACTGATTATTATTTTCATTTTATAAGCAAGTATGTACTAACTTTTTAAAATCAAGATGACATGTTAGTATGTACTTTTAATTTTATATTTTTTATTTAATTTATTTATTATTAGTGTTTCGTTCACTTCGGTGTCCGTCCGTCTGTCACACCCGATTTTCTTCGAAACTATTTGACATAGAAAGTTGAAATTTGGTACTAATAGCTTAAGGGGTTAGTTTTGGGGGGGGTGAAATAAAGGTGAAAAAAAAATTTTTACCAGGACGTCGAGTGGGGTGTCAAATGAAAGCTTGTAAAAACGCGAGTTCAAAAATGTATATAATGTGATACTTATGCACACTTTTCTTTATATTGTATTATTTTGAAAAAATCGCGAAAAATCGTTGCCCCCCCTTATCTCGAAAAGTACTAATCAAAAAAATTTTAAAAAATTCTATTCCCCACAGAATGTAGGTTGAACGAACATTATCAGGAGTGCATTACCTTTAATAATTTATCTGGTATATAAAAAAAAAAACAAAAATGTTTTGTGAAGTCACTGATCACTTTATACCTCCGTAACAAAAATTTTTATTTTAAAAGGAATCAACGTACAGAACACTAATTGCGCAAGTTTAACTTGCACTTGACCGGTTATTATTTTAATTGAGAACCTCCTTTTTTAAATGGGTTTTTAAAAAATGTACTCTAATATATATTGTGGAAATTTACATATTTTTTACAGACATCACATCATTTTACTATTTAATATTGGATGTATTTGATGTGGAAAATTTCGCGACTTTTTCTATTAAGCCCATTATTCTATTATTCCCCTAATAACAACAGGCTATCGGATTCCCATTCCGCTACATAAATAAGCTGGCCAGACATAAAATTTGTCACAGATAGGGTTAGAAATAAAACTGTCCATACGGTGGTCAAGGCAATTACGATTGTGGTAGCCACATTATTGTCAATTGATTTAACCCCTCAGATACAGACGGTACAGTGCAAGATGTCCAGTGCGATAATGATGGAATTGCGTGGTTTTTGTAGTTCGTTTTTCATGTTTTCCCATAATTTTGGGGAGTTTGTCACCTAATTGGTTATCTACATTTTTTCACACAATTAAGGACATTTAGAAATTATTGAGGGGAAATGTCATAAACTTACTGCTGTATATCTATTTTACATTTGAATAAAAACCGGTCAAGTGCAAGTTGAACTTGCGCAATTAGTGTTCCGTACGTTGATTGCTTTTAAAATAAAAAATTTTGTTAGGGAGGTATAAAATGATCAGTAACTTCACAAAACACACCTTAAATGAGTTTTCAACAAAGTTTGTTGCCAATCTTTACTGAAAATTGATGACCTTGAAATTTTTGTTTTTTTATATACCAGATAAATTATTAAAGGTAATGCACTCTTGATAATTTTCGTTCAATCTACACCCCGTGGAGAATATTCCAGAATTTTTTCAAAATTTTTTGATAAGTACTTTTCGAGATAAGGCGGGTGGACAGCGATTTTTCGCGATTTTGTAAAAATAATACAAAGAAAAGTGCGCGCAAGTATTACATTATATATATATATATATATATATATATATATATATATATATATATATATTTATATATTCTCTTGTTTTAACAACCTTTCATTTGACACCACACTCGATGACCTAGTAAAAAAATTGTTTTGTCACTTTCGATTTCACCCCCCAAAACTAACCCCTTAAGTCAAAGTTTAATTTTCAAAACTACATGGCTCTGATGAGGCTATCAATTCCTTATATTATTACCAAATTTCAACTTTCTATGACAAATAGTTTCGGAGTGTGACAGACAGACAGACACCGAAATGATCTTATAAGTGTTCCGTACGGAACACTAAAAATAAAACTACTAATCTGAATTAAGCTAAGAATTAGAAAATTTTACACTTTACCACCATTAATTCTGTACGAAGCTCAAATTTGTCTAACGATGAAATACGGCGCCCATGTTTGGGGCTCTACTCCCAAACACACAAATTTGAATTGCCCTCCATTTTATGCCATTTGGTCCAAAATGGATCTCGACACCTGCTTCCGATGTCATTAAAAAAAATTTTTTTTCGAGTCATTTTAACTTTTACATTTGTTTATTAATCAAATAACAACAAATGGGTTTTTTCGGTCATTTTGAAAGAAAAAATTGAAAAATTTTAGGCACATCTGAGAGATCATTTTCGTTAACGTGAAAATGACTGAAAAAACGCATTTGTTATTTGATTGTATGTAAAAAAAAAAACTATTAAAATAACTCCAAAAAAATTTTTTTAATGACATCGAAAAGCTGGCGTCGAGAACTAAATTTTGAACAAAGAAGATTCATTTTGGACCAAATGTCATAAAATGGCGGGCAATTCAAATTTGAAATAACAAATTCAATTGTGCCTACTGGGTTCAGTATTTTTGTACCCAAATTTCAGAGTATTTTTGCAATAACAAAATGCATATTTTCTGAAAGTTTCAAGTCGATCGGTTCACTTGATTGACCTGTAAAATAAAATGTAAAAAAAAAACAGTTTTTTACCTGTTTTTTTTTTCAATTTTGTAGATTAGGTACACACTTGAGCGACTTAAAACGAATGAGAATTTGTTGGAAGAGTTGGTTTTTTTCTCTGTCTCGATCCGACTTATTTAATCGAAGATATTCACATTTTAGGCTCAAAAAACGCGTTTTGAAAACTTATTTGTAAACAAAAGGGCACAAGTTTTTTGAGGTGCAAAACTCAGAACAATACTCTTGGTGATACCCCAGAGAGAATAAAAATCATAATATTGCTGTATCTAGATTGCGCAATTTCAAATGATTTTTTACTGCACTAAATCCCATAAAAAACTACTACAAGCGTAGCTATTTTAGTAGCTGCGAATTTTCTAACTTGAGCTATTTTTTTTGTTTTGATTGTATAAAGAACAAACCGACAAATTTCAATAATCGAGTCACCTTGTGAAATTCATATACCTTAAACATTTCTTTCCTCTTGTGGCCTGTATACACGTGACAGGATGAACCCTTTATCTACACTCATGCCATTACTTTCTTAATTTCCTCAATTACAGAAGAACGGAACCAAATCCCTAAGATATTAAGAATGTTATATCGCGATCACAGATCCCTTTCTACAGGATATAAGGTGGTTTAGTTTTTTAAATATAGGAAACCCAAAGTAATTTGTGGTAGTGTAAAGATGATTTTGGTATCAAAGGAACTGGACAATCAAAAAGAATAATAGGGTGAAAAAGGTGACTTTTGACATTTCGAGACGCGTGCCACATTGTTGATGAAAAGATAAAGTGAAAAATCATCTGCAACGGATGTTAGGCTAGGGTATAACTCCTCTTTTTCCCCTTTTAGGACGTTTATTTCCTTTTTTAAAGGATCTGATATTATTTTAAATGCAATTATTAAGGTCAAGATTTATTATGTATTTTCTTGTGGGATATCCTGTATATTAATATTTGTAGTACTTTCCACTTTTCTTTAAGTATTTTGCCTATCTTTACGTGGAAAAGTTTATATTTTATATTTCTGCGTAATTTTCGCAAAAGTTGACTACATCAATTCGAAGCAGCCCTCCTAATTTTTTAAAGTACTTGCAATTTAAATCACAGTAACCCAATTTTACCTGACGTGAAAGGATCTTTTCTGCCTCTTTTATGGTACATAGGTGTTAGACGATCTACTAAATTTAT
The DNA here is from genome assembly GCA_019049505.1 of Pachyrhynchus sulphureomaculatus. NCBI lineage: Eukaryota > Metazoa > Arthropoda > Insecta > Coleoptera > Curculionidae > Pachyrhynchus > Pachyrhynchus sulphureomaculatus. The sequence continues at coordinate 188,229,247 of CM032449.1, forward strand.
GGTTGGTGCAGCAATTTGACAATATCTCTGCGCTGTTTTGATCAGTTTTAGTAATCTTTTTGTAACCTGCTACTTATATGCAGTTTCTATAATTGGAAGGTGGTATCTACGATAATTATTTTGGAGACAATTTAAAGATGAATTTTGTTACTTTCTCCATATTTACTTAAAATTAATTATTATGTAAATAAATACTTACACTTGTTTCCGCAATTTTCTTCAGCTCTTTCGTTTGGAGATCTAATTTTTTATATCAAATTACTTAGTCGTTCTTTGCATAAAGGTTTGCAAATAATGATTTTTTCTTATTTTTATTTTAATATCAACTGTATACTAAAATTATACATTTCAAAATGCTTAATTTATATGCGGCCAGGGTGCCATCTGCTTAATTTCTTTTTAAATTTCATATGAACGGAAATATTTCCTTGATTGTTTGATTTGCTGTATTTTAAATTATAATCTGCAAACAGCACTATGCACTACAAGAATATATGCTTCATAAAAGGAAAAACGGTTCCAAAACTGTTATTAGGATCGAAACAAAAGTGAAATTGAAAATTTTTTGCTTTTCCTCTGATACATACACACGTGTCAAAGAAAAATTCCTTGCATGGATGACGGTGGTAAACTTTTCTATAATAATATCTCTGTATATTATATATTGTAGGTTAGTTTATTTATATTCAGAAACAAGTGCTACATTGTTGATAAATTTTAAAAAAATCTCTGAAATGAATGTGAGATTAGGTTACATTTCTTTCTTTTCTCGTTTTAAGACACTTATTTTTTGTTTTGTGAGGATATGATATTTTGATTAATAATGTTTTTACGTATTTTAGTTAATGTTTCTTTCATTTTCCTTGTATGTTTATTCCTGTATTTTTATTATTTACAGTATTTTTCACCTGTTTAATATGATTTTTTTCTCGCACTGCTGTTGTTTGTAGTTATCAAAAACCATTAAATTTAAAAATGATTTGGAATGTTCAGGCACAATGTAATGACCTCGATTATTATTATGTTTGCAGGTTGACGCATTTCAATTTAATGTAGTGCTACTTCCATATTTGTATAATTCGACTCTAAAGTCTTCTTTTATCGAGAAAATCAATAGATTATGATGAGTTTGCCAAGTCATCATGATTAATAAAAATTTTAACTTTATTTGTCCTTTGAGTTGTTAGTGTTAGAAACACTTAAGTAGTTGGGGGGCAGATACGTTAAATCTTAATTTGTTGTCGAATAAGTTTAATAATACGTAATTTTTAAAATGATTTTATCAATAAATTGAAAAAACAAATTAATCAAACTATTAGTCAATAATATATATACACTCTGTCAAGTAATAACGTTTCCGCGATAATTCATTTTTGGTAGATACGATTCTAACGATACAACAAAAAAATTGGTAGAAGAAACCTTTGTTTACGACTTTCGTCGAAATCTCGTAAAATCCAAAATGAGTCACTTGTTTGCGCGTTATTCCCATCCAAAGGGGCATAAAATGGCACATTCTGAAATCGCTATATATATTAAAAAGTCGGTGTCGTTTGTGAAAAAGAACGACTTACCAAAACATGGCTCGGTAGGCAAGGTCACTCCGAAAGTAGAAAAAAATTCGTGTCTTTGTTTTCACGGGAGCCGAATTTGAGGCTGCGGCAAAATTAAGAAAATCAAGTTTGAATATGTCCCATTCGACAACATCTTGGTACTCACGATGTCAAATTCCAAAGCACGTTAAAGAAACCTTTGCTGGACGAAAATGACCTCGCGAGGCGGCTCGCTTGAGTCCACGATAAGTTAGTAGAGTGGCCTTCTCAATCGCCGGACGCCAACGTTTGATCCCTTGTGAAGAGAAAGCTCAGAGGAAAGACTGAAGACTTTGACTGAGTTGTCTTGTCACATTTTTTCAAGAATACGAGCGGTCACATTCTTACTTGACAGACTGTAACAGGCCTGAAGTTCATATGTTGTTATCATTACTGATAAAAAAAAATGCGTTTTTCAGAGTTTTAAACTTTAAAAGAAATTAATTACATAATCTGTGTCATCGATAAAAGTGTTGCTTATTCAATATTAATCAATATTTGTATTTGTTGTTTTGGTTAAAATCATTTGGGTGTTATCATTTTGTTATTAATAAACAGATTGGTCTTTTAAACTGTTCCTAGGCGTTCTGAATGTATTTTTTTCCGTTGCATAATCTTTGGAATGCCACTCTACATTTACATGATGCTATTTGGTGTTATTACTTGATATTTTATTTTAAGAACTAATGCTATAGTTAGCATTCTTAATCATATGGGTTCAGTAGTTGCACGTGTAATTTTTTGTATTGAAACATGTTTTTTTTTTCCTTTATGCAGAACGGATTTTCTTTAACGTTTTTCTTTTCTTCCCTTAACTTTTTGTAATATACCTTAATCCTAGGTAGGTACCTAAATTAAATATGCCTAATTTACTATGGGAATCTACTTCCTTCGGGCATTATAATTTTTCTTGTTGTTCCGGTTTTATACGGGACCTTTTCACCCCCTTAAAAACGGTTAAGGGATGATAATATAGGTGTTATACATGCCCGAAGGAGTAGAATGTCCCGTATAGGAATCTAAACCGATAATATTGTGCAACTTTTGAATACAAAAAGGTGCAACGTATTTTTTTTCTCACACTATTTCGGGGTAAAGAAAAGGTGTGCCGAAAATTTATACCCTTATTGCATCTAAGGTACATGCATATACGACTGTTATTATGTAAAAATGAGGGATGTTTATACGAATTTTGGGCGAAAATCTTAAAAGTGTGGGAATTTCTACCTAAGTCACCTGGATTTTTACAATTCGCCTGATTCTCCGGGTATTTCATTGAAGTTGAGATAATTCTGAGGGGTTATTTGTGTATTCTAAAAAAGTGTTTTAATTAAACAGCTTCTAAATACATTGAAAAGCTTCAAGCAGAGATAAATATTGCAGTTGCTCCTATTGTGATCTATAATAATAATGAAGCTTTAGGAGTTTTTTATCTTTGTTAACAATGTCGGAGTTAATATTGAAATTCGTATAGAAAATAACCGGTCAAGTGCAAGTTGAACTTGCGCAATTAGTGTTCCGTATGTTGATTGCTTTTAAAATAAAAAATGTTGTAACGGAAGTATAAAATGTTCAGTGACTTCACAAAACACCCCCCAAATGAGTTTTCAACAAAGTTTATTTCCAATCTTTACTGAAAATTGATAACCTTGAAATTTCTGTTTTTTTTTTTTTTATATAACAGATAAATTATTACAGGTAATGCACTCGTGATAATTTTTGTTCAATCTACACCCCGTGGAGAATATTCAAGAATTTTTTCAAAATTTTTTGATAAGTACTTTTCGAGATAAGGCGGATGGACAGCGATTTTTTATTGCTGTTAAAAATAATAACAAAGAAAAGTGCGCGCAAGTAAATTATTACAGGTAATGCACTTAATTTTTCGATTATTAGATTTTATATATGTATATATATATATATATATATATATATATATATATATATATATATATATATATATATATATATATATATATATATATATATATATATATATATATATATATATATTTTACTCGTGTTTTCACAAGCTTTCATTTGACACCACACTCGATTACCTAGTAAACAAATTTTTTTTTTACTTCCGATTTCGCCCCCCAAAACTAACCCCTTAAGTCAAAATTTAACTTTCAAAACTACATGGCTCTGATGAGGCCATCAATTCCTATGTTATTACCAAATTTCAACTTTCTATGACAAATAGTTTCGGAGACAATCGGGTGTGACCGACGGACAGACAGACGAACAGACCCCGAAGTGATCTTATAAGTGTTCCGTACGGAACACTAAAACGATTTTGTTGAAATTTTGTGTTATCCTCATCGCCATATTTTAGTAAATTTTAAGATGCTGTTCTAAAAGTGTGTGCCTTTCTATTTTTTTCTTATATTACATACTAGAAATAACAATTCTTAAGGAGTTGTATCTGCATCAATCAGTGGTATCGTCGTCAGGTTATCTGAAATTTTGATAGTCGCTTGATTTTTGGTAATTTATTTATTATGTATATGTATATACGAAGGTCGTTCCAAAATTCTCGGCTTGATACAGATATGTCCCCAAGATGACCAAATTATTATAATATTTGTTAAGTGTTATCTCTACCAAATAGCGTCCTTCGCCTTCCGGTTCAGTTTCCATTGTCTCCGATCTTCCAATCTCCGAGTCTTAGATTTCTCTCTGACATTGCCCTTTGAAAGTAAGTAAGTGTTAACATTTTTTAAAAAATGGGTGAAATTGAAGTGCGAGCTGTTACAAGATACGTCGAAAAGTTAAATGATACATTAAATGATTCTTCCTTTTTATTTTTGACGATTAAGAGTGGGCTGCTGCATTTAAATGTGCTCGTACATCCATTCAAGATGATAGACGCGCAGGATAAACCTCTACGACCGACGAGAGTGTAACAAAAATTCTCAAAGGCGTACTAAATGATCGCCGACTGAAAATACACTCGTTGATATTGTAGGTGGTGTTCACCACATTTTACACGATGTTCTGAGTATGAGAAAGCTTTCCGCTCGATGGGTGCCGAGTTTTTTAACAAACAACTGCAAAAACAGTTTCATCTGCAGGAAATGTCTTAGCTCTGGCTTTTCGAAATTCTCGTGATTTTAGGCTCATATGTTAGGCCACCTGGGGAAAAGTAGAATCGTCACCTGGGAGTATTAGGTTTTACTACTCGACTAATTGAAGGGTGCTACTCAGGTGAAACGTCCACATCTTGCAAAAAAGGAAGTACTTTTTCCATCATCATAATGCGTCTTCACACACATCCCGGTTGGTTGCTGCAAAACTGTATGACCCTTACACCGAAGTGTTTCAATATTCGCCATATTTGGCTGCCAGCAACTACTTCTTATTTCCGAACCTGAAAAAATAGCTGTCTGGATGAATATTCTCTTTGAATAATGAAATTAAAGCTGAAATGAACGCTGCGGAGTTGGATAAATCTTATAATGAGAGTATTTCGTAGGTTGCCACACGTGGCATTCACATTTCCTCCAAATTTCAGCCTAATATTCAATCATATACGTTCATGACAGCGTTTTTTTTAGATCAATTTTTTACTATTCTTTGATGTTTAACATGGAAGAAATTATTAGACAACGAATTTATGTTAAATTCTGTTTCAAAAATAAAACTAACCGTTGTGATACACTGAAAATGTTACAAAAGTGTTATGGAGACTGTGCTTTTTCGAAAACAACAACAAATAACGCGCTTTAAAAATGATGATCCGAGACCCGGAAAATATCAATATCGAATGCTGTTGAAAACGTCAACAAAATCAAAAAATGATTAAAGAAAACACGAAATTGGCTATTTAGCTAGCAGAAGAGACCTCAGTGTCATTTGGATCGTTCAGAGCATTTTACGTGAAAATTTTGGTTTAAAACGTGTTATTACTAGGATTGTTCTAACAGAGTTAAATTTGTTATAAAAAAGTCAACGTATTGAATATATTAATAAGATTTCCAACCATGTTTCTGATCTGACATTCACTCAAAGTATAGTTACTCGTGACGAGAGAGTATGACACACAAACAAGTCATCAGTCACGTAAATAACATTCTCCAGATGAACAAAACAAAAATCGACCGAGGTTCTAATGGCTCTATCGAAGATTGAGTATTAAATTGCAATCGAAATCTGGATAAAACGTTGTCACAAGGTATGCAATGGTGACTACTTTGAAGATGATAACATTCCAATTGATAATTATCGTTGTATTTTTAGTTTTATTGAAATTGATCATTTTGTGGTAAAAAAAGATGTGTCAGAATGATAATCGGTGTTTCGGTTAATAATGTCGATTTTGCTAAGAGATGGCTTTACTAATACACTTGTTAGTATAGACTAGTGACATCTATGGCGTTTTGGAAGGTGTCGTCATGAAAAGCCAGCTCGTTATTAATTGTCATTGTGCGAAAAACATAGTTCTTTATAGCTTTGAATATGTCGTGTTTCGTACGAAAAAGACGTTTTGTGGGGAAATTTAATTACCTTCTTTCATTTGAAGAAAACGGCTGCTGAAAGTTATCGATTGTTGGTTGAAGCTTATGGTGAACATGCTCCAACCCAAAAAACTTGGGTAGACCCAGGCCAGCCTTCATCATGACAACCAGTGCGCAATATACAGCGAAAGAAAGCTTTGCTGTGTATTTGTTGGGATAATAGAGGAGCTGTGTATTACGAACTACTGAAACCTGGTGAAACGATTTCTGGCGTTCGATACCGACAACAATTGATAAAGTTGAACCGAGCATTGAAGGAAAAACGACCAGAATACGCCCAAAGACACGGTAAAGTCATTTTTCAACATGACAATGCTCGGCTCCATGTTGCAAAATGTGTTAAAAGCTATTTGGAAAACATCAATTGGGAAGTGCTGCCCCACCCGCCGTATTCACCGGACTTAGCTCCTTCAGACTACCACTTATTTCGATCGGCAACACGGACTTTCAGCAACACTTACATTCTTACGAAGAAGTGAAAATTTGGCTTGGTGAATGGTTGGCCTCAAAAGATGAAAAGTTCTTCTGGTGCGGAATCCATTTTTTGACAGAAAGATGGGAAAAAGTCATAGCTAACTATGGCCAATACTTTGATTGTTAAGGTAATTCATTTTGTGATGGAAATAAACACTTAAATGTTGCGAAAAAATTGACATTATTAACCGAAAAACCTATTATATTCTTTTTTCATCTCTCTTTCTCAATCCTGTCACCCCAATAGAAGTATCGGTGGTAATATGCGGTTGCTGCCTCTACAGTGATTCTCCAGGCATCTCGATCCGGCGCGATCTGACTTGACTTGTGCATACCCATACCTAGAAGAGATCTTACTTGGTCGGACCATCTTGTTGGAGACTGTCCCCTTAATCTTCTACCTTCTCCGTTACTAGAAGCTTTTCCATTGCATTTCCATGTAACCAAAATATTTCAGGTACTGGCTATTCATTCTATTTGAAAGTCGGTCATTTATACTAAGCTCTTCAAGAATAGATACATTAGTACGGTGTTCTTTATATGATACTTTTCAATATGACCACATCTTAAACGCATCGATTCATCTTTTGTCAGCTTGTTCAATGGTTCATGTTTCCGATGCTTAAGTTGCTATAGAGAATATAAGGCTGGATAGAAATCTTAATTTTGTGTTTTTTGTGACAGCTGGATCTTTCCAGACCATAGTGAGTTTGATCGTCGAATTTCTTCTCACTTCCACTTCACAACCACCATTGTTAGTTATGAGGAATCCCAAATAGTTGAAATGGTCTATAACAGTGAAACCAGCAATTTCACTTAAAACTTATTATTTAAAAATAAGGGATGTAACAAATTTCGGGTTAAAAAACCCTACAAATCTTGGTATTTTCTACCTGATTATGCTCGACTTATTGTACTTGGGATTATTCATGAGGCTTTATTTACTTGTACTATTTAAAATAATTGTTTTCTTTTCCTAATGCCAAAAATAACATTTGTCCTAGACAGATGTTAGTAAAGTAAACACCGACAATTGATCGAAATCGGTTTATTGGAGTAATATTTTTTACGTGGGAACAAAAGTTCTATGCGAGTAGCTTCCAGTGTAACAAATAATCATGAATTGCCTTAATAAGATAGAAGAAGTATAGGGAGCAACCTCGGAAATACCAGGATACTACCTCAACTAATAATACGTAACCACTAAAAGACATACAATAATCTACAATTAAAGTCATATTTCTTCCTTTTCCGACCTAACTTCCTCGATACAAAGGGCCAATTGATTTTTTCAACCCCCGTTCAAGTCGGCTGCCTTTCAAAAGATCGTTACTTTTCGTAATAAAAAGTTGAAGAAAGGTGGTAAGTTCGTTTCTTTGCGCGCCAAGACGTCGTCGTATATGACGTAACAGATGGTATGAGAGTTAACGAATTACTTTTTGGTCTAGTTGAACCGACCACAAATATTTTGTGAATTAATTACTGTATTTTTAACGTCGCCAGACGGTGTTTATTTTTTAAATACCAACTTGGGTTGTGTTGGAGCGCCGAGCGGTATGCTACCATTGTTGATATTTTTATTTGACAACTGAAAGGCGATAATAAAGGTAGAAGATACCGTCTCCTCATTTTTTATATAGAATAAATTATAATCTGAACCTACTCGGACAAAACTTGGTAAAATTTTCTCCGATGTAAAGGGTATCGCTCCGACGCCTTTTATGACTGATTAACAGTGGTCTCAAGGAAGAACAACTGGAAACGATAAGTTACGATTTAGTTAAATGTTAGTGTTGTCACCGGCTTTCGCCTTATTATCAAATATCTAATCTAATAGTGCATAGTTTTGGCTAATAAGGAAGAAAGTAAATAACATTATATTTATCAGAAACAGCGGAATATTTTCTAAATTAGTACTTTAATATATTTAACCCCATATAACCTGCTATTAAAATTAAACAAATATAAATGACAACACCGGAACGTATCCACAGCCAGTTTTACTAGCAGAACATGTACGAACATTCAGGTTTCTAGCGGCGCTGCACAGACGCAGGATACGGTGATTTTTTTCCACACGACAGGCTAGAAATCTGTCCAGTCTTTTCTGCTTGTCCTTGGCGCACTTACCGAAGTTTCTTATGGATCATCGATCTGGCGGAAAACGATGTTAAGAATGACATACTCTGTCTTTTCTTTTTTATGCCTGGGGTTATAACAGTAACCCTGCGGTTCTAACCGCTCTTTTGACCTTTGCAGTCTTGCATCGACGCCTGCCATGAAGATTTTCAGATAACAGACGCCGACTCATAGTCATATCCGACACCAATACACCCTGACATTCCTGCCTTAGTTCTTGATTAACAGCAGTTTTCTTGGCAAGACAATCACCTCAACACACATCTCACTTAGCCAAGATTTTTTTCTGAACAAAGGATGCGAGTGATGTGCTGACCTTCACAAACATCTGATTTGAACCCGATAGGCACTATCTGGATAAACAAATTAGGAAAAGAGATATAAAAAACCGGGTCGAACTTTGGATCGCATTAAAACAAGAATGGAAAAAAATACCACCCGATTTTTGTGCTAGGCTTATTCACTCTATGGGCAAAAAAATGTCAAGCAAATGACGCAAATTAAATATTAAATATTTTCGACATCTTAGTTGTCTTAGTGGAATTTCTATTTTACGAGGCTGGTTTGAAAAGTCCGTGCAAAATCCGAGAGATGGCACCACCGGCGCGTATCGAGGTCATGTTTAGTTAGTAGCATCTCTTGAATGAACGCACACCAAGTTTCAGCCATATTGGTCTATTTCTTTGTGTTTGGCATTCGTGTGAATCAAGGAAGTCGAGTGATTTTCAAGAAATGGACGAAAAAGAATTTCGTGTGGTGATTAAACATTACTTTATGAAAGGCAAAACGCCTCAGGAGACTAAAGAGAAGCTTGATAAACATTATGGTGACTCTGCACCTTCGATTAGAACAGTTTATAAGTGGTTTCAAAATTTTCGGACTGGCCATATGGGTACAAGTGACGCTGAACGTTCTGGACGGCCTGTGGAGGTTACGACTCCAGAAATCATTGATCAAATCCATGATATGGTGATGGATGATAGAAGAGTTAATTTGCGTGAGATTGCTAGTGCTGTGGGCATCTCGACTGAACGGGTACATAATATTTTGCATAAACATTTGGACATGAGAAAGCTATCCGCAAGATGGGTGCCGCGATTGCTCACGCTTGACCAAAAACGGAATCGTGTGAAGTGTTGCAAGGATGGTTTGCAGCTATTCCAGAAGAATCCGGAGGACTTTAAGCGTCGTTTCGTCACTGTGGATGAAACATGGATACATTACTATACTCCTGAGACCAAACACCTATCTAAACAATGGGTTACCAAGGGGGAATCTGCACCAAAAAAGGCGAAGACCGTTCCTTCGGCCGGAAAGGTTATGGCGACTGTCTTTTGGGATTCGCAAGGGATAATCCTCATCGACTATCTGGAAAAGGGTAAAACTATTACAGGTGAATATTATTCATCGTTATTGGACCGTTTGAAAACCGAGCTGCAAGAAAAACGCCCGCGATTGGCCCACGAGAAAGTCCTTTTCCATCACGACAACGCACCAGCACACACCTCAGCACTTGTGGTCGCAAAATTAATGGAAATAGGATTCCAACTCGTTTCACATCCCCCCTATTCTCCAGACCTGGCTCCCTCAGACTACTATTTGTTCCCCAATTTGAAGAAATGGCTGGCGGGACAAAAATTTTATTCAAACGAGGAAGTGATTGCAGACACTAATGGATATTTTGCAGACTTGGACAAATCCTATTATTCGGAAGGGATCAACAAACTAGAACATCGTTGGACGAACTGTATAAGCCTAAAAGGAGACTATGTCGAAAAATAAAAAAGGTTTACCCCAAACACATAAGTAGTTTTTATTCTTGCACGGACTTTTCAAACCAGCCTCGTATAACAAAAATGTTTCCATATTTTTGTTTGTGCATAATTTAGTTACGCTAAAAACTAATCACATTTCTAATAAACAATAACTGTTTTAGTCTTCAAAATGTTTGCATCGATGATGAGAGGAACTTCATTTTCCATGTTATTCAGTAACATAAGCCTTTTTATTAATTTCCGAAACGTGGTAAGCCAAAAATATCTTCAAATTCAAACTAAAATAAATAAAAAAATTATAATTTTTCAAAGAAAAAGTTTTTCTTCGAGAAACTACTTTGTAACGAAATAATCTTGGTTTTCATTTTTTTTTAAATTAACGCAAACATAAATTAAAATATTTTAATATGTATTTTGACTCTTGGCATTGATTATATTAAACTAGAACATGCAAATTTAACCAAAGTCCAAGATAATTTTTCTCCCTGTAAAGTTGTTCATAGACGTTTCTGCTTGTCTTTAATTTGGCTCCCATCTTTCTCATGTAATACTAAAGAAAAGTCAGTGAGAATTGAAAATAACATAATGACTTTTTCGGCATTGACGATCCAAGTTGATGGCGATTCTGGCCTGTCGTCGCTTTCATTGCGCCGTCTAACGTAATGGTCCCCTTATCTGGTAAAACGGAAGCGCAAGAACCAAAAAGGTGCGTGTGTGGCCCGCTCAAGATTACTAAAAATTTTTTAAAGGCGAAAATAAGTATGAATGAATGGAAATGATTACGTTGCCGGCGGCGGAACGTTAGACTCGGTTTATTTTTAGTTACTGATAAGTTATTCTAATTGATAAGTTTGTTTAATAATTCTGTTTGTGTATTTGAATTTTTGCACTAAATGAAATATCCTATCCGTTTAAAATTTCTAATTAAGATACGGTGTAAGAAAGTGGGGATCGAAATTTTAAAGTTAATTTTTTACAAAAGGATAAGTTCAAAATGAAACATTTCAACAATTCAACAACATCAATACATGCGCAGCCAAATAATCCTCATGTTCTCTTTGTGAACTCTATTAATTTTCTATATCCTGAATACGACTTTTGTTACTTAACATAACTTTGAAATTATTATTTTTTTGCTAGAAACCAATAAAAGGAGGCCAAAATCACAGTAAACCCAATACAGTAGCGAAACTCAGGGGTAACCGTATAGGAAAATCGGGTCTCAGTTTTCAAGAGGTCATGTCGCAGTCTGCCATGTTAAAAACGGGGACCAGCGAGATATTTTAAATATAAATAATGTTACTGTGCAAAGTTTCGTCATCCAAAATCACAGATATACAAATTTTTAATTTTGGACAGCTGGTGACGCGTTTGGTTGCTGCATAACCAAAAAACGTCTTTTGTCGCAATTGATATTCTTTAATTAAATCTCTTACGTTTCAACTCACTCCCGACGTACTTTTAAAATTATTTTTACAATTGTCAACGGCACAACAATAACCTCCTTTCCCCATGATTATATAAATTGTTTGTCAACCTTTTCGATTCTCTTCACTTACGAATGTTTTTAATTCTCTTTTTATACAAACTCTGTCTTTCTTCTGTCTTTAAATTAATATAATCTACAGTCACATCAAGAAATGATCGACAATACATTTCAAAAGACACATTCCGGGATCAGATGTAAACATTGATCGGTCATTTTGAAAGCGGGACCCGTCGACGCATGCGCCGTCAAACCAACCAACTTGGAGCTCACTTTCGCTACTGTATTCGGTTTACTGTGCCGAAATCAGAATCTGTAAGCACACTTTTTGACATTCCTGTCCCTTATCTCTTTTAAGAGGGCAGGAAACTTATTTAACAGAAGCAACAAAGACAAATGATACTTATTTCGACAGTTGCTTTCCTTATTCTTTACAGAATCCCAGTCTTTAGGACTTTGATGTTATGATGCGAAACTTATACGAAGTTCAAACAGTTCTGCCAAGTTGTGAACCTCCCGCAGAATCAAAATTACAGCTGGCCAATTTGTTAACCAAAATCAACGACATCAACAGCATCCCGTGTTTATTTATTTGAAGCTATCCGTGAGACCAATTCTTTATGCTGTTTTTAATGTCCCTATAGGTCCTATTTCTGCATAATTTCAGACGAAAACGTTTCAGCTCCGCTGCGGAAAATGTGCGACCATCGTACGGACCCCGAGAAGTTACGTTAAAATTTCTATGAAATGACAGCGGCTTGTCAAGCTCAACCTTGTAGCCAATCACTAACGAAATATTCAAAAACGACTTACGAGGCTGGTTTGAAAAGTCCGTGCAAAAATAAAAACTACTTGTGTGTTTGGGGTAAACCTTTTTTATTTTTCGACATAGTCTCCTTTTAGGCTTATATACTTCGTCCAACGATGTTCTAATTTGTTGATCCCTTCCGAATAATAGGATATGTCCAAGTCTGCAAAGTATCCATTAGTGTCTGCAATCACCTCCTCGTTTGAATAAAATCTTTGTCTCGCCAGCCATTTCTTCAAATTGGGGAACAAATAGTAGTCCGAGGGAGCCAAGTCTGGAGAATAGGGGGGATGCGAAACGAGTTGGAATCCTACTTCCATTAATTTTGCGACCACAACTGCTCAGGTGTGTGCTGGTTCGTTGTCGTGATGGAAAAGGACTTTCTTGTGGGCCAATCGCGGGCGTTTTTCTTGCAGCTCGGTTTTCAAACGGTCCAATAACGATGAATAATATTCACCTGTAATAGTTTTACCCTTTTCCAGATAGTCGATGAGGATTATCCCTTGCGAATCCCAAAAGACAGTCGCCATAACCTTTCCGGCCGAAGGAACGGTCTTCGCCTTTTTTGGTGCAGATTCCCCCTTGGTAACCCATTGTTTAGATTGTTGTTTGGTCTCAGGAGTATAGTAATGTATCCATGTTTCATCCACAGTGACGAAACGACGCTTAAAATCCTCCGGATTCTTCTGGAACAGCTGCAAACCATCCTTGCAACACTTCACACGATTCTGTTTTTGGTCAAGCGTGAGCAATCGCGGCACCCATCTTGCGGATAGCTTTCTCATGTCCAAATGTTTATGCAAAATATTATGTACCCGTTCAGTCGAGATGCCCACAGTACTAGCAATCTCACGCACCTTACACTTCTGTCATCCATCACCATATCATGGATTTGAGCAATGATATCTGCAGTCGTAACCTCCACAGGCCGTCCAGAACGTTCAGCGTCACTTGTGCCCATATGGCCAGTCCGAAAATTTTGAAACCACTTATAAACTGTTCTAATCGAAGGTGCAGAGTCACCATAATGTTTATCAAGCTTCTCTTTAGTCTCCTGAGGCGTTTTGCCTTTCATAAAGTAATGTTTAATCACCACACGAAATTCTTTTTCGTCCATTTCTTGAAAATCACTCGATTTCCTTGATTCACACGAATGCCAAACACAAACAAATAGACCAATATGGCTGAAACTTGGTGTGCGTTCATTCAAGAGATGCTACTAACTAAACATGACCTCGATACGCGCCGGTGGTGCCATCTCTCGGACTTTGCACGGACTTTTCAAACCAGCCTCGTATATCGATTGTTTGTGGTTCTGCGTTTCTATGTTATTTCAAATAATGTTAAGATCGCTCTAGTGACCAGCCACTTGAGAACTCATTTATTAAAGTAATTGATATCACCGGATTATGAATCAAGTATATGAACTAAAAATTTAAGTGAAAATCGTCACTCGAATATGCTATCCTGTACTTATTCGTCTGGCACTGGTATTTAGCTAGTTCGAATTTTCCACTCATCACTTGGCCGACGAAGGCCTCTGTTATCTGCACAGAACGCGAGTCTATTGCGAGGCATTGCAGTTGATGCTTTTAGGAGTTGGTTCGTCTTTATCTTACTTGATCAATAAGAAGGTAGACAAATTTATCTTAACGCTAACTACAATGAAATCTTGCGCCTTTTCAAATGATTACAACCAAAATTTAATGAAGAGAATGAACGCTTCCTAACTGCGAATGATTGATTAGTTTGGTCCTCATCAGTACTTAAATTCCAGTTTCAAGTAAAAAATCACTCGGTTTTTGAAAGTACTCGAGTGCCGAATACTCGATAATTAAAATTTATCGGTTGTTCCCAACACTAGACAACACATGATGTCTTTTTTGTCAGTGATAAATATAACGATGTATATTAAGACTGATACAGTCAGGATAAAAAGTAACAAATTGAATGTAATACATAACATACTATAAAAGAACAATATGAAAAGTTACTATAATCAATTAGGAACTAAGAAAAGAAAATGGGAGTTAAAAAAACCTCGCCCTTCTCACATATTAAAGACATTTTAACAGATTCCATCATTCTGAATGAGAAAAAATGTTAAAAGTCATTGAGAACTTCTTTAAAATAGTATACCTGACCTGGAAGGGATAGTCCTTCTAAGAATTACTGAAGTCGACCACCCTAGGATAAGAATTCCAGAGTGTAAACAGTTATTTTCGGGCTTCTTTTAAAACTTGTTCTTGTAGCCGAAGAGATAACTGACTGGGTTTACTGCACAAACAATAAGTTGAATAAAGTCGGCCGACGTGGATAAATAAGCATATGTAGCATATTATCACATAGTTTGTTAAGTGAAAAATGAAATAAGGTTTAAGCATCATTATGGTTTACTTGCGGAGAATAAGCCGGTAGATTCTCATAGTAATAACAAATTTAAACAAGAGTACCTAACAAGGTAAATGGAATTATCGACATTTTCTCTTGCCTTTATAATAGTAAATCAAATACCCGACAAGATAGTTGATTTCAAGGTCATTTTGAGGCTAATTCGAACGGAAAATCTTTGTCAGAAGGCAACGACTTTAATATTGTTGAAATACTAATTTTTACCAGTAAGTTTTGCTGAAACAAAAACGCCATCGGGGTAAAAATTAAGTGAGAAGAGTTTTGAGTAAAGAGTGACCGCAAAATTAGTGTTTGCAGCCTCCATAACTTTGAGACAAAAAAAGCAAACTTAGGGCAAAAAGTCGTAAATTAAAGCTAATTAAACATCTAGAAGGACATATTTTTTTTTCTTTTGGGGGTTATTACCCTCTATTTTGAGGGTTAAAAGGGTGAAAATAAATAAGTTTTTAACAGTAAATAAAAAAAAATTATGATGTGTAATTCATAAAAATAGTTCATTTTAATTATTTACATATTCTCTACACAATACCGTATAGTCAAATCAAAAACCACCCTCTAAAAGGGGGTCGCAATTAATAAGGAATCCTGCCATACTCACAAACATGACTCCCAAGGCTAGGAAAAAATGCAAAGAAATAATCAAAATAATACTCTTCTTATTGCAACCCCCTTTTAGATGGTGATTTTTAGTGTTCCGTACGGAACACTTATAAGATCACTTCGGTGTTTGTCTGTCTGTCTGTCACACCCCGATTTTCTCCGAAACTATTTGACATAGAAAGCTGAAATTTGGTAGTAATATAGGAACTGATGGCCTCATCAGAGCCATGTAGTTTTGAGAGTTTAAATTTTGACTTAAGGAGTTAGTTTTGGGGGGTGAAATCAGAAGTGAAAAAAAAAAAAAAATTTTTTTACTAGGTCATCGAGTGTGGTGTCAAATGAAAGCTTGGGAAAACACGAGTAAAAAGTATATATATATATTGTAATACTTGCGCGCACTTTTCTTTGTATTATTTTTAAAAAATGGCGAAAAATCGCTGTACCCCGTCTTATCTCGAAAAGTACTTATCAAAAAATTTTGAAAAAATTCCGGAATATTCTCCACGGGGTGTAGATTGAACGAAAATTATCACGAGCGCATTACCTATAATAATTTATCTGGAATATAAAAAAACAAAAATTTCAAGGTCATCAATTTTCAGTAAAGATTGGAAACAAACTTTGTTGAAAACTCATTTGGGGTGTGTTTTGTGAAATCATTGATCATTTTATACCACCGTAACAATATTTTTTATTTTAAAAAGCAATCAACGTACGGAACACTAATTGTGCAAGTTCAACTTGCACTTTACCGGTTATTAATTTATCATACGGTATTGGGTTGAAAATATGTAAATACTTGAAATTCTTGACCTATTTTCATGAATTAAACATCATAAATATTTTTTTATTTTCTGTTAAAAACTTATTTATTTTCAAACTTTTAACCCCCAAAATAGGGGGTAGTTACCCCTAAATAAAAATTGAAAAAGGTGTTCTATATTTTTAATTAGCTTTAATTTAAGATCTTTTACGTTAAGTTTGCCTTTTTTGTCTCCAAGTCCTAAAGTTGCAAAAACGGGCTAAAATTCGCACTTTTTTGCGGTTACTCTTGACTGGAGATATTTTGGCTTCTTCAGCACAATAAGATCTAAATATTTTATTGTTTTTCACACATTAGATTCGGCAAGGTTATTTTTTCTGTCCTAATCCTATTTTTAGGGTTACCCCCATTACTTATGGGATCACTTCAGTGTCTGTCCGCCTGTCACACCCGATTTTCTCCAAAATTATTTGACTTAGAAAGTTGAACTGTGGCAGAAATATAGAAATTAATGGCCCAATCGGAGCCGTGTAGTTCTGAAAGTTAAATTTTGACTTAAGAGGTTAGTTTGGGGGTGAAATCAGAGGTTGAAAAAAATCTACCAGGGCATCGAGTCGGGTGTCAAATGAAAGCTTGTAAAAATACGAGTTAAGAAATATATATGATGTAATACTTTCGTTTACTTTTCTTTGTGTTATTTTAAAAAAAAATGCCAAAAATCGATGTCTCCCCTCCCTATCTCGAAAAATACTGACCAAAAAATTTTGAAAAAATTCTGGAATATTCTCGCATAAAGTATAGATTGAGTGATAATTATCACGAGGGCTTTACGTTTGATAGTTTATCTGGTATATAAAAAAGAACTATGAAAACTATGTTTGTTGACGTATGGTGGAGGTAACTGTAATCTAGTGGCAAGTCGCCGTACGGAACACTAATTGCGCAAGTCCGACTTGCACTTGGCCGGGTTTTTCTATTTACGAAGAGAAAAATGCGCTGTGTGTTTCGTGTTTGTTTTCTTGGTGTATAAAGTTTAATTTTCAATTAATTCCTATCATAAAAGGCGTCAAGTTCATTATAGTAATTTTTGTGCCGTTGTTATTCATGTGATTACTGACGTTATTACACATTTTAAATAATTTGGAGCAGAAAGAACAACCCTATTGTAACAGTTTTAAGCTGATCATTTTATAGGATGAGATCCTCCATATAAAGAGGTGGGTTGTGGAGGAGGGAAGGAGTTACAGCGGGTGGCTGCGAATAAATCATGCTAAACCGTATTTTCAGAGCTCGTGGAGTCGAGAAATTTGAAAATTATGTTATATTTTTATTATTTTCAGCAGAGACAGTATGTAGAAACAAAAGTCAGTTTTCAGTTGTAAATATCTCTGAAACCCTTCCCTTGTTCAACTTAGTATTTAAAATATTAAGTTGTAGTGCTTGGATTAGGTTGTTTCTAAGTGTAAGAAAGTCAAAATCAGTTTACCGATCTTTAAATTTGTAGTTAAAATAAGAGTTTACAAACTTTGCACAGTCGGTCAAGTCAACATCTCGCGCATTGGTCATTCATTTTTTAAAAGTTTTTTACATCATTCTACAGTAAAGGATTGATATTAAAATGCTAATGATTCCGTAGTTCATCCTGTCCCTATCAGCATCGATGATCGCTTGCCATCTTCGAGGCATACTTTCGACGAGATTTTCCGCGTATTCTTGGGGCCAAAGATTTCGAAATTGTCCGAATTTGCCGTGACAATAGCTTCACTGTGTACACCTTGCGCCTACCTGTAGGCGTCATTTCGAACATTTTGGATGATTACATAGGAGCACAACCTCGAAACGCGAAGCGTATGCAATATTCGATAGTGTACTATTTAACCATAAATAAGGTTAGAAATGAATCTCTTTCCATAAAGCATTGTTTACTGAGGTGCCAACAATAACCTCAAAAAAAAAAAGAATTTATTTTACCAACTACAAGGTATAGGCTACACGTTCTCACTTGACCGACTGTAAATTGATTATACCTGTCCGAGAAAGGCGCCAAAAGTATCATTTATATTACCCTATTGGGTCAAGTTGATTCTATCAAATTCCAATGTAGTAAACCTACCCAGAGGGTGTTTTTTCGGCGTGGGAAATAAAAACTAAAGTTGCACATATTTTATAAACTAATTAGGTAGGGATTTAATTTTATTTGGATGGAAAGGATAACATTAACAAAACTATAAATGATGTGCCAGCACCATTAGAATATAAATGACGTTAAAAAATCATATTTTCTTACGTTGTCGCTATATCTTTTTTGATAAAGCTTCGAAATTGTAACTTTGTTGTGTTTTGTTTAAAAAAAGTACCAAATAATAAAAACCCAAAAGCTTTATGTGAATATTTTTACTAAAATGGGTGGTCTAAAGTTCTCTGAATCTAATAAACCCTACTCCGAACATTATAAGTTTTTGAGTTCGAGTTATTTTGGAATTACATTGACAACTTGCCATTGCTATTTCACTTAACATTTTTAAAATGGGACTCAACACGATAGGAGCCGCGATGAAATGTTTTAAATTTGTATTATTCATACTTGAAAAACGGAAAAGCTATCACAAATACTTAAGTTCAAAGAGCACAAACGACAAATTAAAATACAAAAAATCCCAAGCTAGAGTACGCAAAATGATTAGTGACAAAAAGAACAACCAATGGGAAAAGACATGCTCAAGACTCAACACTTACATAGGAGGAAGGAAAAGCACAGAAAATGCTGGAGACTTCTTAAAAATATGAGAACAGAACGGAAAAGAGAAATCTTCTCACCAATAACACCAGAAAAATGGAACCAATACTTTACAAATATGCTAACAGAAGATAGACCAGAGTTTAAAAGTACCCAACATGGAAACCCAAATATAGTTATACGAGGATCCCCAATAACATCAGAAGTTAAAGAAGTATGTAAAACGCTAAAAAATGTTAGAGCCCCAGGACCAGAAAACATCCCAGGAGAGATAGTAAAATACGGAACTGAAAAGCTATTTAGCGCTTTGAGGAACTTATTCCAAAGATGCATTAACACATCAGAAGTACCTGAGGAATGGAAAACATCATACATATCAACAATACATAAGAAAGGAGACAAAAATACTTGCGATAACTATCGGGGAATAACGGTTACAGGATCTATTAGCAGAATATACGGAAAAATACTTAAAAATAGAATAGAAACGGAATACGCGGACGTAGAAGCTGAAGAACAGGCAGGCTTTAGAGCAGGAAGATCTACAATAGACCATCTCTTCTCACTGACATAAATCCTAGAAAAGAAAACCGCATTTGATCAGGAGGTCCATGTCTTGTTTGTTGATTTAAAAAAGGCCTACGACAGCGAGATTGTGGGAAACACTACAACAGAGTAATGTAAGCACGGAAATAATTAAAGCCGTAAAATCCTTATACCAAGACGCAAGAAGTAGAGTGAAAACCAAATATGGTATAACAACAGGGTTCCAGGTCACAAATGGTCTCAAACAGGGCTGCTGTATATCCCCAACGCTATTTAAAATCTATTTGGAGAGTGCACTAAACTGGAAAAGGAAATACAGCAGTATGGGATTACCACGGGATGACGATACTACATTGTACACGCTATCATTCGCGGACGACCAGGTAGTAGTCGCTCAGGACATCGATGATATGGAACACATGACACGAAAACTTACGGAGGAATATGAAAAATGGGGCCTAGAAGTCAATATTAAAAAGACCAAATACATGGGCGTCGGAGGAAAACAGCAGGGCTTGAAACTGGCCACAGGACACACCATCAAACACTGTGCCGGTTATAAGTATTTGGGAACGAGAATATCTAGGGACGGAACACTGGAAGAAGCAATATTCGAGAAGAATATCCAAGGCAATGCTTAATAGTATACTATGATACAAAAACATAACCGTTGAAAATAAGAAGAAAATTTACAACTCAGTAGTGAAAAGTATAATAACTTACAGCTCCCAGGTGTGGCCATTGAAGGAAAGAACAGAAAAAATACTAAAAGCTACAGAAATGGATTTCTGGAGACGAGCAGCCAGAAAATCCAGAAAAGACCGCATACCAAATGACATGATAAGACGACCCTTAGAAATAAAGCACGATATAGTGGATGAAATCAGAACCCAATAGTTGGTATGGTACGGACATGTACAAAGAATGTCACAAGACCGACTACCTAAAAAGATCTTAAATTGGAACCCTCATGGAACAAGAACGCGAGGAAGACCACGCCAAAGCTGGAGAGCAGGAATCAACAAGGAAGTACTAGAGAGAGATCTGGAGGAGGAGGGGACGGAGAAACCGGGAGGAGTGGAAATTAGGCATCGGGAAGACGTTATAAAACCGATTGATATATATGTATATATACATATATATATATATATATATATATATATATATATATATATATATAATATATATATATATATATATATATATATAACACATTATGTTACAAAAACATTGTTTAGGGTTACCAATAAAGTTAATAATTTTAGAAAAAAGGAAAACTTTCTTGATGATGTCGGTTTACCTCCACTTTTCCTATTGCTGGTTTTTTGGGTTGCTTTTTTTATTAACCTTCGAACAGGTCCGAGCTTATGGGAAAATAAATAAAAATATGGAATCCATTGTATTTACACGTAGTTTTAGAATATCCCCGGAATGTTGATCGTTACTAAGGTTTTACGATAACAGATAAGAAAGCTATTTAATCAAAATTTGTATAGGCAAATATTTATTTATTTATTTATTCCTTCCTGCCTTTTAAATCGCATTAATCAGCGGATTGCTGCGGAATTACCTTTAAAAGTTTGTAATGTAGTTCGTCGTCCTGAAAAATGTAGTTCAACATTTGCTTGCCCTTAATAAAACATCTTACCTGGACTGGATGGTGGAATTTTTTTAGCACTGCAATAGACTGTTGATATTTTTAATTAACCCTGACTATCCTATAGATATTATCCGTACGGAAAACTTATAAGAAGAATTCGATGTCTATCCGTCTGTCTGTCTGTCCGTCTGTTACATCCGATTTTCTCAGAAACTGTTTTACATAGAAAGTTGAAATTTGGCACTAATATAGGAATTGATGGCCCCATCAGAGCCGTATAGTTTCGAAAGTTAAATTCTGGTTTAAAGGGTTAGTTTTGAGGGTGAAACCGGAAATGAAAGCTTAGGAAAAACACGAGTTCAAAAATACCAGGTGTACAAGTATGAAATACGGATTTTTTTTTCTAAAAAAAAACATGTTAAATTCGGAAGAGTGATAAAAAGTGCTTTATACAAAGTATGCTCCATCGCTTATTATACATTTTTCCCATCTTGTGGGCAATTTGTGAATACTTTGCCAGTAAAAATCTCCCCCTTTTGCTGCGAACCATTCATCGAGCCATTTTTTTCACATCTTCGTACGAACCAAAGCGCTGCTCAGCAAGTACGTGACCCATCGATGCAAACAAGTGGTAATCGGAAGGAGCCAAGTCTGGGGGGTCCGTGAGTAAGCCGCATGGGGTAGAACTTTCCAGCTGAGTGCTTCCAACGTGTCGCGAACTGGTTTTGCCGTATGTGATGGAGCATTGTCATGAAGAAAAATTACTTTATGTTGCCTTTTTCGGTATTCTGGCCTTTTTTCAAGCAGCAAACGGTTCAAATCGGCCAATTGTTGTTGGTAACCGTTTCCCCAGGTTTTAAAACAGCTGATAATAGACCACGGCCCTCTGGTCCCACCAAACACAAAGCATCTACCAAAGCGATTCGGTCTTGCGATCGATTGTGGATGGTGCGCCTGGGTCTACCCATGATTTTTTGCGCTTGCGATTTTCAAAATAAATCCACTTTTCATCTCCTGTAACTATTCGATGCAAAAACGACTTC
>CM032449.1:188251841-188386841 GCA_019049505.1 Pachyrhynchus sulphureomaculatus
GAATCTCGTCAAATTATCTCAGATATCCTTTCAGTAACCTTGATTTTTTTTGGCGACTAACAACTTCTCACCGCGAGATATATGGAAATATATCGTTTTTACTCGTTATATCTCACATGTTATGTTTTCGGTGGGTATAATCTTGGCGAAGAATGTTCTATTCAATGTTAAGTGAGAAGAATCCACTACAGAAATGAGGATATTCGTTTTTCTGTAATATAAATAATCAATTTTCTGTCAAACTTGAAAATAATGGAAAATCTAAGATACTGAAATAGAAGTATATCGGAAAGATATATGCAATCACCGTTCACCTCATTATTCTCACCCCATATATATTCTAAAAAAATTATTTTTTATTATTTAACATATCTAGTAATACCTCCGTCGTCAGAGGCAATTTTTGACGAAAAGCTCTCATTAAATGTTAACAGGCTGAATTTTGGCATATAGGTTCCTTTTTGGACGTAGAATATGATAAAAAAGATTTGCCTACAAAATCGAAAATAAAATGGAAAAATCGTTTTTTTTTTTCGCAAATACCTCTAAAATAAAAAAGATATCGAAAAACTAATAGCACTACGTGAAAAGAATGGGAAATTTTTGCAAAATAATAGTAAATAGATTATTTTTTTTAGTTTTACCGTAATTTAAAAAAAATATTTAAAACAAAATGGCTGTTTTAAACCCTTCAGTTGTAGTGGGAATCATGCTTCCAAATTAACGTTTCCGTATACCGCTAAATATTTTGAAAATGGATATTAAGGGGTTTCTCGGGGTGCTGATTAAGAGCCCGAAAACAGATTTCAAAAATTCACAATGGCGGATCCAATATGACGGCCACAGAGTACGTAATTCATTTAATTTCTTCGAGTAATTTAGAAGTTTCTGTGTTTTCAATAACTGTTTTCTTTGTACCTGGATGTTTAAATGAAATGTGAATACTTTATACTTAAAGCTCAGACTTTTATCTTTCATTTCCCACCTTTAAATATTTTTTTTTTATTTTAAGTTGTATGATTAATAATAAGCAAAAAGTACGGTTATCATGAACACTTTTTCAAGAGCAAAATTACAAAAAAAGAGAAAGTTTTTTTCAGTTTTTAATGATTTTTCTAATATCAAGTATATATTGAACTGCAACTAAAAAAAATAAAAAATCGTTGCGACTTTTTTGACCATTTCGAACTTCTTTGAAAGTAAAATTGCCGGTGGCGCACTACAGCGGGCATATTTTCATATTTTAAAAATACAATTTTTAAATAACACAGACAATGTGGGTATTTTTAATCATTCTTTTATTTGAAACTGAAGATAAAATAATAATATATGCACAAGGATTTTTTTTTTCAATACTATAATTTATTAAATATTTGTAATTTACTGTGTGCCCGTTAATACATGCAAACAAAAATTTCGTTTTAAGTTTTACAAATTATAAAGCAACAAAAATAAAAACTATTAGTATCATCGGAAAGCTGAAAGTCTTCTCTTCAAAAATCTACCTTTTAATTTTCTTTTTACACTCTGAAACCTAGTAATATCTGTTAATCTTCGAGCGGTGCGCGTAGACTTTCAAATTAATCTATTTGGCGCGCTACACATTTTCAGAATTTTTAATAAATTCTCACGCTAATAAAAAAAAACTGGAAAAAATCTATATGCTATTTTTTTTTGTAAAATTTCCCGCTCTTTTACGTGGTGCTATTGGTTTTTCGATATCTTTTTTATTTTTCGAGATATTACCGAAAAAACAGGTTTTTGATTTTATTTTTTATTTTGTGGGCCTAGCGTACATCAAACTTTAGCAAACTATTTTTTTCGTATTCTACGTCCGTAAAATTTATTTAATCTTCTTATAATGTAATCACAAACTATTGAATTTAAACATGGCACCGTTACACTGCAGATTATCGTGAAAATTCAATTGAATTGTTTTTGATTATGTATCTAAACATTGTAACCAATGCATTTTCAGTATCTATTTTCTCAGGTTGTCGTGAAGTACAATTTATCGCTATTTCTCCTCAGTTAGGCTACATATAAGTATTTACCAGTTTAAGTATATGAAACGATTTTCATAACATCCTATATGAGGAAAGATTTTTAGAAATTCATTGAAATATTAGCCTTATTCTGCTATTAACTAAATTTAGATTATACGGGTGGTCCAATTCAAATTTGACCAAAGATTTCGTCAAATAAGGTCAATATGAACCTGCCTCTTCGAGACTCTCCCAGATAAATTAAGTGCTGAACTTATTGTTTCGTTTAGTTTACTTCCGTTCTTGCATATTATTCTTCAAGGCGAGTGCGGTACTCTTTCAAGTCTCTAGAAGCTTTGGTCAAACAATACTTGAGTTTGCTAAATAACGTCTAGTTCGTTTGGTAATTGACAGAATGCTCATTCATCAAAACTAGGATAATGTATTCTTGGAATCGACAAGTCAAAGGTGAACGTGTTTGTTTGCTGTTACGTTAAAATATACACTGATGATTGAAAATGGCGCATATAACAAATCTCTAAAAGTTACATAACTATCTCGGTACTGAGTAAAGTCACGGTTAAGTTATTTGACTTCATTAATAAAATAGCATCACCCGATTATTTCACATTCTTGTCAGTAGATTGATAAAACAAGCCAAAATAGAAACTAAAGCCAAACTTAACACTATAAGGCAACGCTCCGCGGTACGAGATTTCAACGGCGCCGTTGAACGCCAAACTCAGGTTCTTAGTTGTAAAATCTAATCACAGCAAGAAATAACCTCAAAAATATATGAGAAATGCACAGTACGGATAGAGAATGAACCAGAAGGGACTTTTCATTAGTCCTGCTGGTCGTTGCGCATGTAGTTTTAAAATACTTGACTTCATATCGTTCTAATGGGCTGAGTGCATTTTGAAAATATACTAAAATCTAGTAATTCATCATTAATATATATTTTTTTATAGTTAAAATAAATATCAAATTTTCCTAAAAACAAATCTGTTTAAAACTGCACCTGAATTTGGCGTACATCTGAAAAAATTCAAAGGTTTTTTAATAGACTGTACATAGGTGTTTGAAGCAATTAAATTTATTTTTACATGAAAATAAAATCTCATATTATGACTACATCGCTGTCTCGCCTCCAAAATTATTATTAATTACCCACATTATTCTAAGTTTAAACGTAAAATACCTTTGTGAGAATTGGTGATATTTATAGGATTTGTATTATTAAATTAGCAGTAACAGTATCTATTACTGCAAATAGAATAGTCAATTATAAATACATTAAAAAACATCTACACCACCTACAATTAAGTCCCAGATGATAAATCTGTCTCAGTTTGGTCATGTCGGAAATTAAATTGGGTGACACCAACTGTCAGTATATAGCAAAAAAATATTTTCAGTACCATCTTGATTATTATATTGGGTTTTCGAAAAAATAATGAGCCTTTTTCTGTAGCTTTAGCCTCACATATCTCCGATAATATAAGTCGCTTCGGACCATACTTTGCGTCAGTTGAAAGCTGATATTTGACAGTAGTGACGTGTTGGAAATCGTTTATGCAGACTTAATTTAGATCGCCTTGAAGACAAGTGAAATTTCTGCAAGAGTTCGCCACATTTTATAATTTTATTTCGATAAAGGCGCAAATGCTGCGCAGGGCTTATAAAGGAATTTGTGCTGTTTATGGTCAAGAAACGTTACCAAAAGCAACAGCCAAAAGATGGTTCAGTCGCTTTCGTTCTGGAAATTTCGATGTCAAAAAGCGAAGAGCACTTCGTACTGGTCGGCCAATGATAGAAAAAATTGATGGAATTTTGGCAGAAGTTGAAGAACACCGACATTAAGTAGTCATGACATCACCAAGTAACAGAACATTCATCACCAAACAGTTTTAAACCATTTGGAGAAAGCTCACTGCAAAAAGAAGCTCGATGAGATTTTACGCTTTACTTAATGGAATTTCTATCTGCTAATCTCTATAAAAACGTAATGAAATCGAATTGGTTGATTACAAGCGATAAAAATTGGTTCATATACGATAATAACGTGCGAAAAAGATCGTGGTCGAAAAAGGATGAAGCTCCACAAACCATGGCGAAGCCGGAATTGACGTCAAAAAAGGTGATGCTGTATGTTTAATGGAACTGGAATTATGTTTAATGGAATTGGAATAGAATCATGCATTATAAGCTGCTGCAGCCAAACGATTGATTCTGTACTCTACTGTCAGCAATTGACAAGACTGTAGCGTCTTCCACCATGACGGCGCCAGACCACACCCATCTTTGATGACTCGGTAAAAATTGAGGGAGCCTGACTCACACGTTTTAATACATCCACCGTATATCTTGGACCTTGTACAATCAGACTACCATTGTTTCGATCTCTACAGAACTTCCTGAATGGTGTTAAGTTAGTTTAAAAAGACGCCTGTGAAAACCACTTGTCATCATTTTTTGCCCAGAAACCACAGACGTTTTACAGTGAGTGGATTATGGTATTGTCTGAAAAATGACAGCAGATTATCGAACAAAATGGTTTAATAAAGTCCTTTCATAATATAAAAACAATTGTCTCAATATTGAATTGAACCGATTCAAAAATTTTTCGCCAACCCTTTATACGGCCATAAATTTGACCCGCTGCTCTCAAATCAACATATATTTTCATTATGACTAATTCTAGCCATGTCAAAATTCTAAATCACAGAAGACTTTAGTGGCTGCTAGCAGAAATCAGTTTTCGGTAATTCCCAGTTACATATTTAAGTAAAATTGCCTAAATTTGATTTATTTTGTCCGAAATGATTGGACTGAATGACCAAAGTAGCTATTGCCAAAACGATTTGGTGGCAAAAAGATAAGACATTTGTCAAAAACACAGCAGTTTGCCATGTAAAAATTCGGCAGGCAGTTTTATTCTCCTAAATGCCCTATTCTTATTGGTTTGCGTAATTGTTGGAAAATTACGATTGTATGGGTGGTGGGTAATGATTTCATGAAGAATTGTTGTGATTGCTGTTTTATTTATTATTCCATATTCTTTCCCTTTATCGGCCTTTAGTTCATCATTAGAAATAGACCAATATAAAGAAATATCATGATCAGTTGATTACCGTAGGACTTTGTAACAGGGAGCATTCATTATTTTCCTGTAGATATACCTGCTGCTAAAGCTATGTCCTACGTGGGCGACTGCCCCAAATGACGCAAGCTGCTCCATTAAAACTACAACGTCAAGATAACACATTAAAATATGTTGATATTTTGTCGCTCTAGAGACCTGCTGCATGGTCTTGCTATTTTATAACGGTAACGGTAATTAAGATAAGAAAGTGTAAAGTAAGCAAAAAACATTTTGATAAGACTGACATTCGCTAAAAATTGAAATTAATTTTGTACAACAGGAAGGAAAGTCTCTCTAAAAACGCTTGCCCTTGAATTGCTGAAGTGATGCAAATGACACAAATAGGGTAACAAAATCAAAACAACACGTCTTAAATTTGTTGTTTTGACCTCGTCATTGTAGTCGTGTTATTCGCGGTTAGTGTTGTCCAATTCGGCATTTTAGACAAACAAATCTGTAAGTTATTTCAATAAGATTGTGACAGTTTTATCCCTAGTTAAAGCTGAATGTATTGTTCATACCCTTTTAGCACTAACAGGCAAGAAGGATCAAAACGGTTATTGTTGATGTACTGATTGCTTTCACAGAATTGACCTAAGTATCGACAGAAAGTTATAATTTTTACCTGACGATAATTGCTGGATTTATGTCTTAAAACACCTTTTTTTAAATACTGTCTTGCTGGTGTGAAAAAAGTGCCATTTTCAACCCTTGTGACACCAAATATTTTTAAATAATAGTTTATTTAACAGAAAACGGCTCTTTACGTCATAACTTGGCATTCAGACAAAGTAATAAAACACTACTACCGATTTAAAAATCAGCTTAGACAAAATATTTACTTTTCTATACTTACATTATTGATTGATTAATTCTTTTTTTTTTACTCTCTAAACTTTACGTTTAGATCTATAAGTATTTAAAATGTTGAGAGCACGTTCCTGCTCTCAACCTTAACAGACCCTCACGTCCGACTCAAGGTTGGTGACCATACGAATCCTGCATCCAAAATTGATGCTGGGTTACTGCCGCCTCTTTGTCGTTATCCTTTATTTCCACATTCATCAGATAAGGATAACCTATTGTACTTTGTGCGTCCAGGGATCATATTCTTTAATCGAGAGTTCCGAACATTGCCGGCTAAACCAAAATTATTTTACTGAATATTTGGAGGATTATTTAAAATTGTGGGCATAAATTGATTAGGTTAATAATTTTAAATTGTTATATAATTTTATTGCACGTTATAGTTTTTATTTTTTCTTCTGAAACTTATTTTTTGCAAAAGTCATTGACATCTGCACAGAAAAAACTGGCCAAGTACAGGTCGGACTTGCGCAATTAGTGTTCCGTACGTTGATTGCTTTTAAAAGAAAAATTTTGGTTACGGCGGTATGAGTTCACAAAACACACCCGAAATGAGTTTTCAACAAAGTTTGTTTCCGATCTTTGGTGACAACTGATGACCTTGAATTTTTTTTTTATATACCAGATAAATTATTAAAGTGATAATTTTTGTTCACTCTATACCCTGTGGAGAATATTCCAGAATTTTTTCAAAATTTTTTAATCAGTACTTTTCGAGATAAGGGGGGACAGCGATTTTTGGTATTTTTTTTAAAATAAAGCAAAGAAAAGTATGCACAAGTATTACGTTATATATATTTTTGAACTCGTGTTTTCACAAGCTTTCATTTGACCGATTTCACCCCCCAAAATTCACCCTAAAATTTAACTTTCAAAACTACACGGCTCTGTATTAGTGCCAAATTTCAATTTTTTATGCCAAATAGTTTTGGAGAAAATTGGGTGTGACAGACCGACGGACGGACAAATAGACGGACAGACACCGAAGTAATCTTATAAGTGTTCCGTACGGAACATTACAAACACCGAAGTCTTCTTTTTCTGAGGTTCATCTTAACCTCATGAGTGGTGTTCTTTCAATGTTGGTTTAGTTTTTGAGGGTGATCTCCTACCGACTTTTTACGAACTTATTTGTACCCCTTCTACTTGGCAGAGTGTACAACAAAACTTAGGCTGGCTATTAATTTGAATACACACAGCATAAAGTTCAGGATATGATCTTTGAAGCTTGGGTGTGAATATTGGACTTAAGTGGCTCGAGGAGGATCGAATTATAAAAGCAAGCATTTTTCTGTTAACAAAATGAACATTCACGTCTGAGCTTGTGTTTCAAGCGTCTTAATTTTCAAGTACGTTTAATATTATCGCAATAAACGCATTACAAGCTCACAAAAAGTTGTGTCCTGTATTGTGATGCATTTGTTTGATCACATATGTTTGGAACAGCGCAATTGGACATTATGGAGAATCTTAAGGGGTTGCACTTGATCTATTCAAGGCATTTGACCGTGTTTGGCACGACGGATTATTGGCTAAGCTACGCTTTTATGATATATCTGAACAGTACGCTTATTTCTTCATTCACTTTGAACACGCGAGCATCAGCTACTCATGCAAATATCCGCATACAGCAGGAAGTCATTCAACTTAACAAATACCTGGAGGAAATTCTATCTTGGGATAATGACAGTAACGAAGTAGAGTCCAATTTACAGGGATTCAAGACGAAAGTGAATCGCTTTTTCTGTCCACGCTCCTGTATCGCTTTAGGGATTTCCCTGCAAAACGGGTGCTATGCACATAAAACAAAATTGCTCCGGCGATTGACTTAAAAATGAAGAACATTCTGGTCGTCCGGTTAAAGTGGATTACGACTAAATTAAAGCAATAATCAATACGAAACATTGTAGCACTCCAAAACGTTTAAAACAGCTTGACTTTGTAACAAAACTCGATTATTGGGTTCCTCATTAACTCACTTAACACGATGCATTAGTATCTGGGATTTGATTATAATACGAAACGAAAATGATCCATTTTAGAAACGATTGAAAAAAATGGGTTGTTGAAAACAATGTAAATCGAAAAAATCGTGGAGCCAACAAGATGAACCAGCTCGAACTACATACAAAGCTGAAGAAGAAGGAAAAAGGTTGTGGGAAATATATTACTGAATGAAGTTGGTTAGTTACATGAAAAAATTATGTTTTATTTTCTTCTCGAATAGTTTGATAGACAAGAATCCTTCAAAAAGTATGAATAATAGGTCCACAGCATTTTTAAAAATTACTATTTTGGTCGCGGTTAGAGAATAGACCTCCATTTGGATCGTTGGAATTGGTAATATCCGAACGTTTTATTCGTTTTACTGTACACATGCGGTAACTTCAAAGCAAATTATAGCAAATCGTCTGCAAAATGTCTAGACAAAAAAGTGGGTCAATATCTTGCATTCAGTGAATGGTTTCAACTTTTAGTTTTTAAGATGAAGAAGTTCACCCTCAATTTTCATTGAAGATATTGTTTGATTAAAAGAAAGACAACTTGTAGTAATAAACAACGAAAGAACATAAAGTACGGCAGGATTTTCTCGTGTTTTTCTTAACCGACGCCCTACAGAGGCCTCTAGTAGTAAACCGTTGAAGTTGGGTACTATATTAAAAAAAGCAAGAACTGGAAGTTTTCTTAGCGCTTCCGTTAGTGGAGATCCTTGTCGAGGCCAGCTAAGACTATTTTGTTTTGTTCCTTGAAGGATTGTCGTTTTAATAATAATGGTTATGTAACAGAAGATATTTAATTGTGACTTTGAACAACGCAAATATAGTTTATTGGCAT
This sequence comes from Pachyrhynchus sulphureomaculatus, assembly GCA_019049505.1. NCBI lineage: Eukaryota > Metazoa > Arthropoda > Insecta > Coleoptera > Curculionidae > Pachyrhynchus > Pachyrhynchus sulphureomaculatus. The sequence continues at coordinate 188,260,674 of CM032449.1, forward strand.
TTTTTTATTTGATATTTAATCAAGCAACAAACGTAAAGGCAGCGAAAGGTAGATGATACGAGGGTTACATTTTAAGTTTTTACAAAAACAATGAAAGAAAAAAATTTTTTGTTACACAACGTTTTATTGGTCCCAAAATACAGTGAACCCGTTTATAGCGACTTTCCGGTTAAAACGAACTATTTTATAATGCACGAAAAAACGTCCATAAGACCAATGCAAATTTTTATCGGTTATAACGAACCCGGTTATAACAAACTTCAGGATAAGGCGAACCAAATTTGGATGTTTTGTGTCGGTTTATAACGAACTTGCTACTCCCTGTGCTCGATGTCGCGTGACTTGATCTAGGGAATTCACCGAAACTCGCTGGGAACCCCTATTCTACTTGCCGCCGCGTCGCTAGTTCGAGCAGTATTATTTTTAATTCACTTGTGTTATGCGGTTCTAATATCTATTTGTTCAAAGTAGCAAAGTGAATGTTTAAGGTTTTATTTTAAAATGAATACACAAAAACGTAAAGCGTTTACTTTAACAGACAAACACGATATTATAAGGAAAATAGAAAATGGAGTTAAACAAAGTGATGTTTGCAAACAGTTGATTTTAACTAAATCTACGGTTTTTACCATATGGAAGAAGAGGCAAAAACTCTTATCAATCTATGATAAAAGAAACCTTAGTTGTAAAATAGTAAGAAAATCTACACATGACCAAGTCGATAAAGACGTCTTTAAATGGTTTAGTCAAAAACGGCATGAACGTGTTCCTATTACCGGCTATACTTTACAAGAGAAAGCTAGTGAATTGGGAAAGGAAACAGAAAACACCGAGTTTAACTGTTCTAGAAGTTGGATTGAACGATTTAAAAAGTGACATAATATTAGTGGGTTAAGATAGTAGGAGAAAGAGGATATGGACTGTTGTTGATCAGTGGTTGGCCAATGTATGGCCGGAAATTCCAGAAAGTTATGAATATGTGGACATTTTTAAAGCGGATGAAACGGGTTTGTTTTACAAGACGACGCCTGATAAGACATTAAAGTTTGTCGGAGAGAATTGTGCTGCTGGAAAATTATCAGAAGTAAGCATTACTGTGTTGGTACCTGTAAATATGTCTGGAACAGAGAAAAGAAAATTGTTGGTGATAGAAAAGTCCGCCACTCCCAGGTGTTTTAAAAACAAACATTTACCACTAAAGGACAAATCAAACAGTAAAGCCTGGTTGACATCAGATATTTTTAAAAACGAACTGATCAAATGGGACAGAGAATTAAAATTCACAAACAGAAAAATATTACTTTTGATTGACAACTGTTCAGCTCACCCTGAAGTTGATCTACAGCAAATAAAATTGGTTTTTATGCTTCCAAACACAAGTGCAAAGCTCCAGCCTATGGATCAAGGTGTGATACATTCTTTAAAATGTCATGGAAAGGTTTTACTTATGAAAATGTAACATTTTTTCTGTAACTCTCTTGGACGCTATAAACTTTATTCAGATGGCTTGGCAAAGAGTCAGTAGAGAAACCATTGCAAACTGTTTTAAGCATGGCGGATTTTTAAGAAAGGAATGTAGATATGACTCAGATAATGAGCTACCGTGGACTCGGTGGATTGAAAAATATCGAAAAGATCCTACTGATTGTTTACCATGCTGACATGCTGACATTCAACAAAGTACAGTGTAAATTGAGATTAAAAAGATGTTTAATCACTTTAATTTTGGAGACTATGTATGTGCTGATAATGAATTAATGACAAGAGAAATATTAACTGATGATCAAATTGTAATATCAGTGACTTTTGGAAAGATTTTTAAGCGAAAATGACGACAAAGACAAGCTTGGAGAAGGAGATAATATTTATGTTCCAACCACTTCAGAAATGACTAAGAAAATGACTGAAACTCATAATTTTTTGGAATCTCGTGAAGTTCCCGAACATATGTATATGGAGTAGTTTTTGTGACCTTAACAGTTATATAAATACCATTTCTTTTTCAAGAAAATATTTTTTTTTTTGACCAAACGGTCCTTACTTTTCGAATATGCCTCGTATATATATATATATATATATATATATATATATATATATATATATATATATATATATATATATGGCGGATCCAAGATGGCTGATGAAATTTTCGAAAATTTATCGATTTGTACCAAATTTGTTTTTACGGGGGTTTTTGGGGTCCCTGATAACGAATCTGAGGTCAAATTTCTAAAATTCTTAAAATCAATATGGCGGATCTAAAATGGCTGATTCAATATGGCGGCGATATATTCGAAAATCAATCAGTTTGACACTAAATTTTATGTAAAGGGGTTTTGGAGGTCGCTTATCATATATCTGTGATAAGAATTTAAAAATTTTGACAGATTGAAGGTCGAGGCTCATTCATGGCTCAAAATTCAATTAGTTATTGCTCAACAGTATTGACATTTTAGCAAATCACTGAAGCATGTGTGTTGTAATGACTATTTTTTTGAGGAAAATTACTGATTTTATTGTATAAACTACGTATTTTAATGTTTCCGTTTATACTCGTATATGTACCAACATACATAATAATAACTTTAGTGTAACTTGTTTTATTTTCTTTTGAACGTTTTCTTTTAATTTAATAATTATTATTATTCATTTTTGTAAGCATTAGCGCCTAATCTAAATAAAAAAGTAGTGAAAAATGATGTTAGATTTTGTTTACTGTTTGTAACAAACTTCGGATATAGCGAACCATTTTTAGTGATTTTTTGGAGTTCGTTATAAACCGACGTCACTGTATTTATAATTCACGTACCTCAATTAAGCGTAAAATGTTCGATATGTTTTTTTGTTTTCTAGATGTTAATAATGGTTATCTGTTCAATTTATTTCAAAATTTATTTTTCGAATTTTTGTAATAGTGATGTTTTTATTATTTCTAACTAACCTCCAGGAAAGGAGATTCTCAATTGAATATATATGTATCATTGGCCAGGTTCAAGAGGTGAGGGCGGCAATATTGATACAAAGGGTGTCTCTTTAAGAAAAAAAGGGATAACACTAAAGGCGGGGCTGCTTATAAGGGGGGAGGGGGCGCCAATCGACAAACAGGGTGCCGTGAAACGATAACCGGGAGGCGAAAATGCTTTCTAAAACAAAGATTCTCTTGCATTAAAGCTTTGAACGTACTTAGATCTCTCCGAGCACAACCAAAAATCAATGACGGGAAGATTGATGTGTCTATACAATGTCAGAAAAATACAAGGTTATAGAATACCTCATACTGCTTACGAACAGACAGACTCTATAAGGCCGACGTTGCTGGTAGTAGGCTCCTCGGACCATGAAAGGCTGATGGTGAAGGTACCGCCTCACTGATGACGGCTTTAGAGGATTGGGAGCCAACCCTGACAGAAAACTGCTGCCAGCATGTTGTTGGTGGACGGACACTTGAACCGGAAGGCGCACGAGATAGATAGCGTTTTTTGAATGAGACGCCAATCTGAAGTTGAGCTCGAAGCATCGAGCTCCATCACCGACGTACATACTTCGCCGCGATGCTACGGGAACGTTCAAAAGTCAATTAAAGTTCGTAGTCTGTGAAGGTTCGTAGCGGGCTGGTGGTAAAAAAAAACAAGACCGTAAAAACAGCGGGCTGAGAAAGTATCATCTGTCGATCATATGGTCCGGAACCCACGGCAAACTGTAGATCCCGCCTGCTCAATATTCCACAGACGGTCCTAACAATATTTTTTAAATATTTTTTTTTGTCAAATGTAACATTGTAACTTCTTTTTCAGAACTGGGAACAACTAGTCCTTTCTAAACTTCAGTACAATCTCTCAGCCGTTACGGGGTACGACTACATAGATCAAGTGATTGAAAGGTGTTCGTGGAGCCGAGATCATCATTTACTTAGGCGGCATGCGCATACTCTAGTCTCTATTTGTTCGACAGGTAAGTCGTACTTCATATTATATTTCTCAATTTCGTAATTGAAGTTATTTATATCTTTATATCTTCAGTAGTTTCTGAGATATTTGGCTTATTCGTGCCACTTTAATGGTAACCCCGCATATTTTGTCTATAAATAATTCCGCTTAATTAAAATGGATCTATTATCTCACCCACAGAGAAATAATAAATACCGTTGGAACTAAAATATATAACGATCTTCACCCCTTTTACCCTCTTCCGCTGTAGCGATATCACCCAAGGGTTTTTTCGCTGCTATGTTTGCCGAATTTGAAATCGATATCTCATTTGCTTCGACAGTTATACTACCAGATTGACAGACAGATAGATCGAAGGACAATGTTTTTCGTAATCTAAGGACCTTGAAACCTAAAGAAATACGAAGGTTTCGGAAGGTGTTTTTTTTTTCACGAATACACACACTCTTTAGCAAAATGTAAATCCTGAAAATTACAGCGGTCTACTAATTCCTTCCAGATAAATCCAAACCTTTGATATTAGACAGATTTTGCAACGCTTATTTTTCACATGCCTTTGTCCTTATCGTTATCTCAAGCATGCGCATTGTTAACGCGAAGGAATTGCAAGGTTAGGTTAGTATTCATCTTCTATAAGCTTAGAGGATTTTTTTTCATTTCATGGTTAAGCACACCGGTTATTAGTATTTGATAGATCACCACGAGTTTCTAAATTAAAATTGTGTCTAGCAGGGTTCTATCCCTTCCTTCAATATTTTCAAGGTAATTCAAATGTGCGATAAATAAAATTTCATTGAAATTAGCACTACACACTGTAATGCTATCGTGCCAAAAATTGAAAAATCCCAACAATTTTTTTTTTTATGGGTCTAGCACACGTGCTTCAGGGAAGTCCCTAAAGCGCTACAGGAGCGACACGTGTGCGGAAAAAGCGATTCACGTTGTTCTTGAATCGCTTTAAATTGTACTCGGTGGGAAACACAGCCCTGGGCAAATTATTCCAAAGGAATGATGTTCTCCGTATAAAAGACTTTCTAGTTCGAAATAATATTCCCAACTTTTGAGAAGCTCTCCTTGCTATGCCTACGACATGTTCATGCCAGGACATATTTGCTCCCAAATTAACGCCCAACAAATTGAGTGACGATGTTAGAGGAATGGAGTGCCCCGCCATAACTATATCGGGTTCAGCAACGTTAACTTTTTTAAGAAAAAACTGCCGCCTGGGTTTTTGTAGCGTTAAACTCCACTTAATTACTGTCACCTCAAGATAGAATTTCTTCCAGGTTTTTGTTAAGTTGAACGACTTCCCGCTGTCTGCAGATATTCGTCTGACTAGCCGATGTCCGGGCGTTCAAAGTGAATGAAAAGATAAGCGTACTATCATCTGCAAAGCTGCAGATCGTTAATGTAAATGAGAGAGAGAGTAGGAGATAGTATGGAGCCTTGGGGCACACCGGCGTTGATAGTGAAGGTGTTAGAAAGAAATCCGTCGACTCCCACTCTTAAAGAACAGCTCTCTGAGGAAATATGAGACCCACAAACAGAACTTTTCAGACATACCATAAGAGAACTTTTCAGACACACCATAAGAGATCTTTTCAGACATACCGTAAGAGCTTAGCTTAGCCAACAGTCCTTCGTGCCAAACACGGTTGAATGCCTTGAATATGTCAAGGACAATCGCTCCAAAGTTCAATTGCGTTGTTCCAAACATGTGTTACATAAGTCAGAAGATCTCCTGTTGATCTATATTTACGGAAGCCATATTGGTGATCGCTAATAATGTTGAATCCTTCTAGATATTTTAGAAGATGCTGAGTGATAACCTTTTCCGTGACTTTCGATATTATTGAAAGCAGTGCAACTGGTCGGTAGTTATTTGGCAAGGTATTCTTGTCTTTTTTAGGTATCGGCTGAACTGGGGCACATTTCCAGCAGGAAGAAAATATTTGCTTTCTGTAGGATAGGTTGAAAAATCTACAGAAAACTGGTGTTAGTTCCCTCGCACAGTTTTTGAGAACTATGGCAGGTATTCCGTCAGCGCCAAAAGCTTTTTTGGTGTCTAGCTTCATTAAAATGCGTTTAATGATACGCTCTGAACACTAATACGATACGACGATCACGACGACATAGATAACATATAATCTGAACGCTAATTAACTCTTGCCAGTGTTACTTGCAATAAAAGATTATCATTTCAATTTTACTGTATTTTCTTAGTGGTTTGTAGAGAGTAGGAAAAAAAAACAGGACCTACCATTATAGCGGTAAGCACAACGAGCTTCGAATAACCTCCTATAATCCTAAATATGGAAAATCGTTATCCTTAATAGAAATTTCTCTTATTTTGTTTCAATATTGCGCAAGCTCCAAATGGTGGACGCATGCTTTAAATAACGATAACAGCTGAGTCCTTATATTAAATTTCTTCCTTTACTACTGCGCAAGCTCCTAACGGTGGATGCATGCATCAAATAAAGATAAAGACCACTGTCTTACGCGATGCAAAATCTCTCTATTATTTCTAAAATTTACTATCTCAAATTTAAAACACTAAAACAAATAATAATAGATTAGAACACATAATTATAATGGGAAAACTAACAATGTCCCTTAACAAGAATAAATTACTCCTTTAAAAGGGAGTGTCATTCTTTTAATTGATATTTCAGTCCGAAAATATGGGCACTGAATTAGATGACTTAATTTTTGTAATCGTTCTCACGGGTTTTGCGAATAAGATCGGATTTCTGCAGGTACCAGTGAGGGGGCCCCATTCTTTGTACGGAATTTACGTACAAAAATCAAGGTCGTGGCGCCAGTATTATATACTAGATGGTACAAAAGTTCTAAATATTATTTTCAAGAAGAATTTACAATGTGAGTTTTGGCAAATTTAACTTCAGCATCATTCGATTGATTTTTTTTCGAAACACTCAATTTTTTTGAGGAATTTTAACTACACTGTTTTATCTTTTATACAAAACTTTGAGTCTATAGATCAAGCGTCAAAAGGACATTTTAATAATAATAATAATAATAATCGGGACACTTTGAGCTTCTGACACCACAGAACCCTGAAAACACCCCAAACAACAGTAAACCATTAAAAGAAGCATCGAGCGAGCGACGTAACGGTTGAGGACGTTGCGGGAAATGGCAGCTCGGCCAAAACGATGAAGACCGGGCAAAAGAAAAAGGACCGGCCAAAAGTGTTGTGCCGGCGAATAAGCCGATACCCACCAAGGCGGGAAAATCAAAGCAACGCATGAGTTGCACCACAGAAATCAATGAACACGTCATGCATTGCTATAATATAATCACAAAACCTGACAAAGAAATCACTAAAAAAAAATTATTTGCCGCCTGGACCCCCCAAAATTAATCCTAAACACAACTCACACCGATAAGGGACAAACACAACTACCAAAGCCAAATCAAGTCACATATGTTTTGCAAGGACAACATACAACTGCCAAGGCTGATAAACCAAGATAGCGGTTAAAATGGACAGATGAAATGAACAGAACGGTGATGCGCTGTTACTACACCGCCACCAATTCACACCACACTTAGGACTCAACAGAAATATACATAAAAACATTCAGAAGTCAGTGATTTTGAAAGCACGTAACATTGTTAGGTTATTCCTTAATAAACAATGGTAATAACGTTTGTGCTGACTTGGCTTAGGCCCGTCAGCCAAACATGGAAACACATTATTCACTTTTTTTGTGGTTATTGCTGGCAATCTTGCAAACAATGCTTTGTGGAAAGAAACCCAATCGAGAATGTGTGGTCATAGATCAACCAGAAACTTCGTATTGAAAAGGTGTACATAGTGAAACAGCGGTCAGGGAAAATTTGGGCAATATGGAAATCTTTGCCCCATGGATACCGAGAAATACTCTTCGAAAGTATGCCCCGAAGATTCCAGACGATCATCGACGCTGGTGGGGACTGGACGAACTACTGAATCATTAGCGTTTTAATGGCTTTTACTGTGGAATGATGTAAAAAGCTTTTAAATAAATACACTTTTTAATGAACAATGCGCTTCACGTTCTTACTTGATCAACTGTCCATCTATCTCTCTAATAAGCCTTCATCCATCCAGTGTCGGACTTAGGTCTCCCCTTCCTTTTTCCGTCTCTTTCGATTCTGCATCTTTCTGATCTATTCTAAACAAGCTGTTCTTTTCAGGCCATCTCTCCATCTTGTTTGGGGCCTTCCTCCGGATCGTTGTTCCAACCATGTTGTCTCATTGTGTGACCTGCCCATCTCCATTTCAAACCTTCTACCTAGTCTCTTACGTCTATCACTTTGGTTTTTTGTCTTATACCTTCATTTCTGATTCTGTCTTGTAATTTTATATTCAGCATCTGGCGTTCCATTACTCTCTATGTTTTACTCAGCTAGTCCATCACCTTCTTAGCCAATATCCGTATCTGGGTCGCGTATGTGAGAACCGGTAGAATGCATTGATGGAATACCATCTTTCTTGATTTCGGAAGAATTCTTTGGTTGGTTAGTATTTTTCTTTGTTTGCCAAATGCTGCCCGTGCCATTTTGATTCTTCTCTGTACTTCTGCCCTTTGATTTGCTTTTCCACACTTTATTATTTGCCCTGGGTAGATGTGTTCTCTACGTATTCAAATGTTCTGCCCTCTATTTACAAACTTCGCGGACTGTCTCCGTTTTTCATAGCCTTTGTCTTATCTCTATTCAGCAGTAGTCCTACCCTCCCTGATTTGTTTCGTAGTTCAGTAATCATTCATCAGTATGTCATCCGTCCATTTATACTGATCACCGTTTTGTCCCTTTCAAGTTCCTTGAGAACTTCTTCTAATGGTGCTATAAATTGGTTTGGGCTCATGGAATCTCTCTGTCTTACTCCGCTTTTGATTTGTTCTTATGAACTGAGTATATTTATAGTCTATTCTGCTGTTATAAAAGGCTCTTTCTACGGTCCAGCTCTCGATACTATTAAAGGCTTTTTGATAATCTATAAGTACCAGGTACAACTTTAAGTTATATTCTGTTGCTTTCTCCATTAAAGTTAGTTCTGATAGTAAAAAGATGATCACAAGTACTAAAACTCCTCCTAAAGCCAGCCTTGCCACTGATTAGTTTATTTCCAGCTTGTTTTCCAATGTATTAATTATTATTTTGGTAAACAATTTGACCAACTGTACCTATCCCCTAATATCGGCGTGAGTCGATACTATTTCGCTTTCTTAAATTATAGAGGTAAATCTACTAAATTCGGAGATTATTAAAATTTCATACATATGTTTCATACAGTTCAACGAACCATCCTAATTTGAGCTAAAATTAAATGAAATAATACTTCCCAAATTAAACTCGTGAATAGTTTAACTACTAGTGTTGCTAAATATATGTAAACTACATAAGTTTCGTCACTTTTATATTGTCATTCCAAGAGTGCCAACACCATGAATGTGCAAATTTGTTGCAAAACCGCTACCATTTTTTTTAATGTTCTTATATTGTTTATAAGAGAGAGAGAGAGAGAGAAGATGTATATAGAGTATATCCCAGAGAGTGAGTGGGAAGAATATTATAAGAAGCTGCTAACAGAAGACAGACAAGAATTCCAGGAAGAGAACCCTGAAGAAGAACAGAATAAGGAAAAAAAAGAGATAGAACTAAGCTATGAAGAAGTAAAGAAGACAATAAAAACACTCAAAAATAATAAATCTGCAGGGCCTGGGGGTGTGGTAAATGAAATGTTTAAGTACGGGTCTAATAAATTACATCGAATGCTGAGGAACATGTTCCACAGAGCGATAAATGGAGAAAAAAATACCAGAGGAATGGTCAAAAGTCTATATAGTTTCTATATTTAAAAAGGGAGACCGCAGAAAATGCACAAACTATAGAGGCCTAAGCATAATATCGAGTATGGATTGGAGAAGACCAAGCAGGCTTTACGGCCGGAAAATCATGTATAGACCACATATACACTATAAAACAAACAATGGAAAAAAACTGACAAAGAATAGAGAAGTTCATTTAGCCTTCATAGACATAAGAAAGGCCTATGACTCAGTACCAAGACAAAGATTATGGAACGCAATGAAAGAAATAGGCATTGACAAAGAACTAATATACGCAGTAAAAGCTCTCTACGAAAACAACACAGTGAACATAAAAATAGGACATAAATTAGGGAAGAGACTCCAAACATTAAAAGGCCTATAACAAGGATGCTCTACATCCCTCACACTATTCAAAATATACCCCGAACAAACATTAAAAACATGGAAGCAAAAATGTAGTGGAATCGGAGTCCCAATACGAGAAGATTACTTATATACTCTAAGTTTCGCAGACGACCAAGTAATCATAGCGCAAGATGAGGAAGACCTCAGTTATATGGTAAGAAAACTGAAAGAAGAAAGCAGGATTAGCAATAAACTTTGTTAAAACGGAATATCTAACAACAAAGGAGGGAAACGTGGGGAATCTAGAAGTCGATAACGAAACAATAATCAAAGGGACCGATAGATTTAAATATTTAGGAACCATCATTTCAAAAAACGCAGCATCAGAAGAAGAGATTAAAGCTAGATTAGGACAAACGCGGACATGCATAAGACAATTAAATTCGATCCTGTGGGACAAACACATTACAAAGAGAAACAAAACACGCATATACAAATCAATAATACAAAGCATAATGACATACGGGTCAGAAACATGGACGATCAACAAAAGAAATAAATCTAAAATTAACGCGGTAGAGATGGAGTATTGGAGAAGATGTTGTAGAGTGACACGTATGGAGAGAATAACAAATGAAGAAATAAGCAGAATGAACATCAAAGAGAACGCAATAAACATCATTGAAGAGAAACGATTAAAATGGTATGGACACATAAGACGGAGCGAAGATAATAGGTGGATAAAGAAAATAACGGAGTGGAGCCCTATAGGGAGAAGAAAAAGAGGAAGACCCAGACGATCGTGGAGAGACGATGTGGACGAGGCTATGGAGGACAGGGGTCTAACAAATGGAGACTGGGAAGATAAAAACGGATGGAATCAAAGGCTGAGAGAAGGAAGACAGCGTCAGCTGTAGAAAATCCTTGAGATATATATATATATATATATATATATATATATATATATATATATATATATATATATATATATATATAATATGAGATGATCACAAGTACTAAAACTCTTCCTGAAGCCAGCCTGTTCCACTGATTAGTTTAATTCCAGCTTGTTTTCCAATCTATTAATTATTATTCTGGTAAACAATCTGACCAACTGTACCTACCCCCTAATATCGGCTCGAGTCGATACTATGTTATTTCGCTTTCTTAAATTATAGCTTTAGTCCGGGAACTTTTGGAACGTACCATGTATTCATCTTATTCACCATGATATTGGCCTTGCAATATATTTGTTTCTATATTTATGGTTCTTGTGGAAGAAATATAACAAATATTAGTTATTATCATTAAATACGCTTTCTCCACCTGCTACATTTGCTAACTGAAAATATCCAGGCTAAAATTGTAATTCCTGAGTAAAACATTAAAAATAATTTAAATTACGCAATAAGCATTCATCAAATCGTTGATTTTTTTATGAGAGGTAAATCTACTAAATTCGGAGATTATTAAAATTTCATACATATGTTTCATACAGTTCAACGAACCATCCTAATTTGAGCTAAAATTAAATGAAATAATACTTCCCAAATTAAACTCGTGAATAGTTTAACTACTAGTGTTGCTAAATATATGTAAACTACATAAGTTTCGTCACTTTTATATTGTCATTCCAAGAGTGCCAACACCATGAATGTGCAAATTTGTTGCAAAACCGCTACCACTTTTTTTATTGTTCTTATATTGTTTAAAATTCTGAAAAATTTTGGAAATTACAAGGTTGTTTTGTTATCTACCTAGACGTAACGGAAGACGGGCGCCATTAACTTTCCAGAAGGCAACTGCCTTTTACCTTCTTTGGAGGTGAAGAGCCCATATAAGTCCCCTATAGGGACTCTTACTTCGTGAGGGGATCCTAATAGAACACTCTAGTTTTTTTATCGTTTTCTAAAGCTGCCAAATGTGCTTCGTCAGTTTTTGCTGTAGTATAAGGTTTGGAGATTCATCGTACAGAAACTTTTTTAAACCAAGTCGTCGTGCACAATATTCAAAACTCTTATTTTGCATAATATAGCTTTTTTCGCAAGCATTGGGCTCTTTATTCGTCAATCTGACAGCGTCAAATATTCCACAGACTTGATTCTTTCCTGAATAACTTTTGATGCATTCCGTCTTTCATGAGACACGTTATGTTTCAGATTACTTTAACTCAGAAGAAAAATCGTGGGAAATGGAAAACGTAACGAACGTGTATAAAATTTCGTCAAAATACTTAGAACAACGACAGTAATTGGACGACCAAACAGTTTTTCATAGATAGGTCTTCTTCTAATAGTGCTTCTTCCGTTCCAGACATTAGTGATTAACATAGCTATTCTAACTTTATTAACAGCAATTCGAAAAAGCTGCATCGAACTAAGACCTAGGTTTTTCATCCAGGAGTGACATCCTCTGCCTGGCCCTCTTTTTGCTTCAAGTAACAATCAATGCCGGTCGTGCCTCATGACGTATCTAAGGTATTCCATTTTACACTTTTTCAGCGTCTAAGTCTGTTTCAGACCTTTTCCCATATTTCAAAGGCATTTATTCTCCTCATTACTGCTTCGTTGATCGTCCACGATTCGATTCCGTAAAGTAGAACAAAGAAGATAGAAGCGCAACATTCTGACCTTCGGTTGCAGATTTAGATATTTCGAAGTGAATAAGGTCCTCATTTGAAGGAATGCTACCGTGGCCTTTTCGACGCGACATTTAATTTCTGTAGCATAGTCCCATGTGTCATAGATTGTAAGACCCAAATAATTGAACATCGTTACTTGCTCTAGTACTGTGTTGTTAATTGTTAAGGGCCCCCAGTTATGGATTGGTTTTTAGAAATTATCATGTTTTCGAAATATTGAGTGCTGTCTGTTTACTTTTATACTGCTTTGTTCTGTCAGTGCCTATTGGATTATGCGTTCAGAGTAAATATTAAAGAAAGTTGGGGAGAGAACACAGCCTTGACGGACACCCTTACAGATCTCGATCTCGTTTGACATGTTGCCGTCAATATTTACTTTCGCTTATTGTCCCCACCAAGGTTTCCAAATATTCTAATATCTTTTTCATCTAGCACTGTTGTCGTAAGTATCTCGATGAGTTTGTCGTGTCGGACGTTATCGACGAAACATATGTGAGCATCTTGATTCATATCTTTGCATCTCTGAACAAGCACTTGCAGTGAGGACAATGCTTCTCTGGTACCGAGAGCGTCGCGAAATCCAAATTGAGTTTCCGATACACCAGCCTCACATTTTCTATAGATGCGTGAATGAATTGAATAGATAAATAGATATCTTAAAAAACACCCTCGTACTGTTCATACGATCCGTTAGTTCAGGTTCAGGAGTCTTCGTAATTATTTGAAAGAAGTTGCCACCAATTTAAATCTCAGTAACTCCCTGTCTATGCTCAGTAACCCAAGTTTGCCCAACATGAAAAGATGTTTTCTGCGTCTCTTATATATAGGTATTATGACGATTGTATTTATTTACCAACATCGACGCGCTATTATGACCTTTTTTCAACCTGCTATTTATAGGCAGTTTTTCCGCATTATTTTGGAGAAAATTAAAAAATGAAACACAAAATTGTAACCTTCTCCAGTAAAAAATTCTGTAACCCACACATATAAAAATTATATTTTTTTAGAATGTTTCCTGAGCAAAAGAAAATTTGGCTCACCTCAGTTTGTGGGGCTTATAGTCTACTAAGGTTATAATACCACAATTTTTTTTTACTGAAAACTGAAGGAATTTTATGAGAATTTTTAAAACTTTCTTCGAACTCACCTTTCATTTATAATTTTTAGCGAAAAATATTATTTATGCTTTTAACCTTAGTAGACTTAATAGCGCCACAAATTGATGGGAGGGACTTTTTTCTATGCTTAGGAAATATTCTAAAAGAATATAATTTTTATACCCCAGAGCCTTCAAGCGGTATATTCCCCTCAATATTATATAAATTAAATATTATGTAATTAAGTACTTAAACTTGTTTACACAATTTTTTTTGCTCTTCCGTTTGGCAGATAACCTATTTTTTTTATGAAGGTTCAAAATCAAAGTGGAACGAAAAGCACTTCTACCGAACGCATCACCGCCAACGTTGCCAAATTGCGTAAGCATCTTTTATGTTAAGAAGTTGCTTTTTTCCTTCTTTTTATTTTAATATAAACTGTGTACTAAAATTACATATTTCAAAGTGCTTAATTAACGTGTAGCCAGGGTGCTGTCTCTCTTTAAATTTTGTATTAATGGAGATGTTTCCGTAATTTTTTGAATTGCTTCATTTTAAGCCATAATTTACAAATAGCCTCTTGCAAGACACAATTTTATGTCCCATGAAACTCTTATTAGGCTCGAAAGAAAAGTAAGATTGGAATTTTTTCCTTTCTCATACTCTTTCTTGACAGACATGTGTCAGAGGGTTTCTATTATATATGACGTTATAAAAATAAAATCTCCGAACCGTACTCTTAAGTAAATAATCACTTAGGTGCTCAAAACTTTTTTAGTACAGAAGGACTCGTGATTTTTTGCAGAAAGAGTCCAAAAAGGTTACGACTCCTACTACAATATTACAACTTTCAAATATGAACCATGCACATGTTTGTGCGCATTCCTACAGTGTAATAGAAAACAATAAATTAATATTTGTCTAACTTTTCATGACAGATATCTTAATAATGTAAGATTTCAATTTTAAATCATACTTTATTTTAATTGAATTTTCGAAACTTATGGCAGTCTGAAATGTATGTATTTCTGAAATAGACACAGAAATAGTTATTTTCCGAACGAGTTCAGGAAGAACTATTTGCGGTTCAAAAATGGATTAGAAATTGATGATTTTTCGAACGAATGCACAAGAATAACAATTTTTTGCTCATTACTCTACCATCAACTGTTTCTTGTAAAGTGTACGAAGTGTAAAAAACTTTTCGTGATATACTTGCCATTAATCAACATTTAATATCAATACAGCTGGTGCATAAAACCCGAAGCCCTATTACGTCGACCGGGTTTGCATTTTTATATATTTAGTGGACAGAGGCCGCGGTGCATTACTTTACAGCTGCCCCAAAAAATAACTTTGGTGCAGTATTGACGTAATAGAGAATTATAACACTATCTATGGTAATTATTTACGTCATGTTTCAAGGTTTTTGGTACAACAGTTTCCTTTTTTGCAGATATTAGTATTTTTTCTGAGTTTTCAATGTAAAAAATGCTAATTTGAGGTTATCTAGTGATATGGTTTTATGAAATGTTATCAGTAAAAACCTTTTTGTTTTAATTAAAATTTTACTCTTTTTGTACCATGATAATTTTCATTTGAAACGAATCCATCTGATCGTTTTGACACTGAATGGTTGGACAGTCGAAATTCCACGATAATTTCTATTGACCTACCTCAAAACTTATCCTTAAAATATTTATAATGGATCGCTACAGAAACCAAACATTTTTTAGCAATTATCCTGAATTTTTTGTTAGGTTCCTGCAGATATCTTTCAGGCACTTTGGTGATTTTATAAATATTCTGTAGAGACACTATAAGAATCCTGTAGGTACTAAAGGTTTCTTTCTGATGTACAGTGCTATTGTAGGAATTAAGGAGGGCATTTAATTTTAAAGGCGGACTTAGGATGTACGAGGCTGGTTTGAAAAGTCCGTGCAAAAATAAAAACTACTTATGTGTTTGGGGGTAAACCTTTTTTATTTTTCGACATAATCTCCTTTTAGGCTTATACACTTCGTCCAACGATGTTCTAGTTTGTTGATCCCTTCCTAATAATAGGATTTGTCCAAGTCTGCAAAATATCACCTCCTCGTTTAAATAAAATCTTTGTCCCGCCAGCCATTTCTTCAAATTGGGGAACAAATAGTAGTCCGAGGGAGCCAAGTCTGGAGAATAGGGGGGATGTGAAACGAGTTGGAATCCTATTTCCATTAATTTTGCGACCACAACTGCTGTGGTGTGTGCTGGTGCGTTGTCGTGATGGAAAAGGACTTTCTTGTGAGCCAATCGCGGGCGTTTTTCTTGCAGCTCGGTTTTCAAACGGTCCAATAACGATGAATAATATTCACCTGTAATAGTTTTACCCTTTTCCAGATAGTCGATGAGGATTATCCCTTGCGAATCCCAAAAGGCAGTCGCCATAACCTTTCCGGCCGAAGGAACGGTCTTCGCCTTTTTTGGTGCAGATTCCCCCTTGGTAACCCATTGTTTAGATTGTTGTTTGGTCTCAGGAGTATAGTAATGTATCTATGTTTCATCCACAGTGACGAAACGACGCTTAAAGTCCTCCGGATTCTTCTGGAACAGCTGCAAACCATCCTTGCAACACTTCACACGATTCCGTTTTTTGTCAAGCGTGAGCAATCGCGGCACCCATCTTGCAGATAGCTTTCTCATGTCCAAATGTTTATGCAAAATATTATGTACCCGTTCAGTCGAGATGCCCATAGCACTAGCAATCTCACGCACCTTAACTCTTCTGTCATCCATCACCATATCATGGATTTGATCAATGATTTCTGGAGTCGTAACCTCCACAGGCCGTCCAGAACGTTCAGCGTCACTTGTGCCCATATGGCCAGTCCGAAAATTTTGAAACCACTTATAAACTGTTCTAATCGAAGGTGCAGAGTCCCCATAATCTTTATCAAGCTTCTCTTTAGTCTCCTGAGGCGTTTTGCCTTTCATAAAGTAATGTTTAATCACCACACGAAATTCTTTTTCGTCCATTTCTTGAAAATCACTCGACTTCCTTGATTCACACGAATGCCAAACACAAAGAAATAGACCAATATGGCTGAAACTTGGTGTGCGTTCATTCAAGAGATGCTACTAACTAAACGTGACCTCGATACGCGCCGGTGGTGCGATCTCTCGGACTTTGCACGGACTTTTCAAACCAGCCTCGTATATAATAAATTTTTGATACAAATTTAAATATAATGTGTTCCAATAAATTCGATGCTGTTGAAATTAGTATCTCAAGATTCAGTTTCAAATTCAAAATACTTTCAGATACTCTTATGTTTTGTACAAATCATCACCTGATGTGATGCTGCTATTCACATAACCTCAAAATACAGTCTCGATGTCGTTCGACAAGCAGCACATGAGACACTGCATTTCAAATGCAAAAAGGCACGTTTGAAGCTGCTGAAATGATTTGTTGAACTTTAAGAGAGGGTGCTGTAATGCACAAAACGTGTAAAATATCGTACCGGCGATTTTGAAGCGGCGACTTTGATCTTTCGGCTCGTAAACATTTTGGACAACGTCAGGGAAGCCTTGGAAAGTTCTACCTCACTCATGATTACTATTTATTTCGGTCGCCGTAAACATTATCTTGTCAATTCCCACTTTATTTCATTGAAACCATCATGATTTTTCAGAGAGCGTGTCCTGAAAAGTGGACAAAATGTGAGGAAAATAATCAGGACTATTCTTTTTGATCGAACTGTATTCTGGGGTACCGAAATAATCTGTACACTTTATAATAACACAAGTTTAAAATCACTGCATTTAGAGACTTTTTGACAACTGATTTTTAATAAAAATATTACTAAACAACTAGTCTGTTTTGCATATTTATGAGTTTTCCATAGAAAATACAGTGAATTTTTATTTAAACTAAAAAAATCAGGAAAACCGTAAACCAAATTCGGAAAATTTCTAAAAATTTCTGTTCAGCTCGTAGATTTGTTCCGAGAATCATTAAGCTGAAGTTAAAGAAAAAAGATATGACATCATATTGAAGTTAAAAGCACATTTCAAATGTAATTATCTGGTTGTTGTTCTCTAAAAATACTTTTATAACAGAACAGACTAATAATTGCTAGTAAATTATAGCAAAAGAGTAATTAAATCATATTTTAACATTAACAACGAACGACAGAACGTACTCAAGATGTTTGTCATCAATTTTTTGGAATCCCGGGGGCTTTAAAAAATGTTACAACAGTTCCTGTATCGGGTTACATTAATGCTAAAGTACCATTTTAAAGTTTAAAGGGAATGTATTGTATGTTGACGGTTTTAAATATAGCTGGGAATTATGTTAATGCATAAGCATGTGTAACATGAAGCAATCAATTTTTATATTACTAGTTCTATTATACGTTTTTTCTTAAAATGGTAAAGCAATAATCAAAACTCTTCTTAATGATCATTGATTGCGTCTCTATCACAGCATTTTCGCTCCTATCTTCCAACTCATACCGCTTTAAAAGCTCAATTTTGAGCGAGTCAAGTCCAATTTTAGTCTTACCATAACGACCTTTACAACTTTACAATCGTCATTTGGACTCAATAATCGTTACCGTTGTAAAAAAGCTTGGCTTAGCAGTACCTCTCTAATATCTCCGAGTGCACTGCCCAATTTTGCCGGTCAGCGTGTCAAAAAGTCATCGAATTTTATTACTATTATTGTAAGGCTTTAAGGGTGTTAAAATGCACTTACCCGTATTATAGGGGCCCCGTAAAGGGTATACCCTGATGGGACATGGGGTAAAAAGGTGTATTTTTAGTTGACCACTATGTTATTTGTGTCATGGGGTCGATTGGGTGATTGATTGGTTGTTTTGTGTCATATTTCTACAAATTAAACTCTCCGAACCTTAAATATTAGATTGTTGGGAAAGTATTGAGCCTTTTTCTAGTTAGAAAGCTTCAGCTTCATATATATCAGGCAGTATAAGTCGCATAGGGCCATACTTAGCGTCAGTTGACAGTTGACATTTGATAGTAGTAGACGTGCAAAAACTGTTCAAATAATTTATTCAGTCTTAACTTAAAATGCCCTGAAGATGAGGGAAATTTCTACAAAAGTTCGCTTCATTTTACAATTTGATTTCGATAAAGGCCAAATGCTACACATGCCTATGAAGAAATTTGTGCTATTTATAGTCAAGATACGTCACCAAAAGCAGCCAAAAGATGGTTCAGTCGCTAAACACCCATCATCTTCTTATGACGCCATCTCCTTTCAAAGGTTGGCGATCCAAATGGCCAGCATGGCTCTGGAAATAGTTATGCGAAACACATCTATCGCGCTGCAGTTGAACCATCTTCTAACGTCCTTAAGTCAAGAATTTTGGCATCTTCCAACGGATCTTCTACCCTGGATTTTACCTCTCAAGTGATCAGCATGAGTTATTTTTGTTTCTGAACACGCCTGAGAAACTCCTTCCTTTGTAACTCTTTGAGTCCAAGATATTTGCAATATGCGGCGGTATACATACATTTCGAAGGCATCTATTTTCTTTTCACATCCATAGAGTAGAATGGAAAAGATAGAACATCGGATCATATGGATTCTAAGTCTCAAACTTAAGTCGGAGGTAAAGAACTTCTTCTTATGTCTTTCTTGCTCGAACATCCGTTACCAAGCAGTGTTAAACCATTAAGAGAAAGCTGGCTACAGAAAGAAGCTCGATGTTTGGGTACCACATTTACTCGATCGAATTTCCATCTGCGAATCTCTATTGAAATGTAACGAAATTGATCCATTTTTAAAGCGGTTGATCACGGGTGGTAAAAAGTGGATCCCGGCAATGATGTGCGCAAAAAATGGTGGCCGAACAAGGATGAAGCACCATAAACGGGTGATGAAGGTCGGATTGACGCCAAGAAAGATGATGCTGTGTGTTTGGTGGGATTGGAAGGAAATCGTGTATCGTGATCTCTGCTGCAGCCTGGCCAAGCGATTGATTCAGTACTTTACTATCAGCATTTGAGAGTATTGAAGTAAGCGATTAAAAAAAACCGGCCGAAATTAGCCAACACATAAAGGATGTCGTCTTCCACAATGACAACGCCAGACTATGCCTTCAAGCTTATGCTGTATATCTAGTGAGATCACCTGGATGTGGTGTATTATGAGCTGCTCCAACCCAACGAAACTGTTACTAGGGAACGCTACCGACAACAACTGATGCAACTGAACCGAACGTTGAAGGAAAAACGACTGCAATATGCCAAAAGACACGACAAAATGATTTTTTAACATGGCTCGGCCTTATATTGCAAAGCCGTCAAGGAAACACTAGAAGCACTTGGATGGGATGTCCTACCTCACCCGCCATAGTCACCAGGCACTGCTTCTGCTGATTATCGCTTGGTCCGATCGATGACGCATAGCCTGTCTGAATTGCCTTAAATCTTCTAAAATATCTTGAAGGATTCAACGTTATTAGCGATCACCAGTATGGCTTTCGTAAACATAGGTCAACAGGAGATCTTCTGACTTATGTAACACGTGTTTGGAACAACGCAATTGAACACTTTGGAGAATCTCGAGCGGTTGCTCTTGATATATCCAAGGCATTCAACCGTGTTTAGCACGATGGACTATTGGCTAAGCTACGCTTTTATGGTATGTCTGAAAAGTTCTGTTTGTGGCTCTCATGTTTCCTCAGAGAGCGTTCTTTACGAGTGGCGGTCGACAGATTTCTTTCTAACACCTTCACTATCAACGCTGGTGTGCCCCAAGACTCCGTACTGTCTCCTACTCTCTTTCTCATTTACATTAACGATCTGCTAGAAAAGACCGGGAATCCAATCTATAGCTTTGCAGATGACAGTACGCTTATTTCTTCATTCCCTTTGAACGCTCGGACATCGGCTACTCAGGCGAATATCCGCAGACAGCAGGAGATCGTTTAACTTAACAAAGACCTGGAAGAAATTCTATCTTGGGGCGACAGTAACCAAGTGGAATTTAACGCTACAAAAACCCAGCCGGCAGTTTTTTCTAAAAAAGTTAACGTTGCTGAACCCGACATAGTCATGTCGGGGCACTTCATTCCCCTAGCATCGTCACGCAATTTGTTGGGCGTTAATTTGGGAGCAAATATATCCTGGCATGAACATGTTGCAGGCCTAGCAAACTTCTCAAAAGTTGGGAATATTATTTCGAACCAGAAAGCTTTACACTCCACAACAACTGTTAATTCTTTACAAAGCTCAAATTCGACCAGCTATGGAATACTGCTTCCATGCTTGAGGCTCCGCTCCCAAACACACACTGCATTTTTTGGATTCTGTTCAGAGAAGAGCTGTTCGTCTGATTGGAGACCCGGAACTAACCGGCTGCCTTGATTCGCTGGAACATCGAAGAACAGTTGGCCACTTGAGTCTCTTGTACAAGTATTTTCATGGAAAGTGTTCGAAGGATGTAGCCCGCTTAATTCCTCCCAGAGCGGTGTATGTTAGAAATACACGTCGCATTAATACTTCACATCCGTATAGGGTTCAGCTTGTTACTCCGCGTATAACGCTTTTCAAGCAGTCTTTTATATGGAGAACATCATCCCTTTGGAATAATTTGCCCAGAGCCCGGGTACAATTTACAGCGATTCGAGAACAATGTGAATCGCTTTTTCCGCACACATGCCGCTCCTGGAGCTTTAGGGACCGTTCTTACGAGGATACCAAAAAAATGGGTCGATTCGTGGATAGCCTCAAAAGATGAGTCGATCTTTCAACGTGATATCCTTATACTGCCACAAAGATGGGAGAAAGTAGTGGCTTGCGATGGACAATAATTTGAATAATCAATTTGTACAATAAAGCGATATTTCTACCGAAAAATCCCTCAAAATTAATTCACACACCCAATATTTATTTAAATAAATTAACCAGAAGCTTGAAGAGAATAAGACGACGCCCTTGAAAATAAACTCATGACAACTTGTGAATGAACATCACGGTAAAGCACATGTAGTTATTATTTCAGCAAGTTATACAAGTTTTTATTAAAGCAATAGTAATTCCTACATTTTTTTAGTTCATTTGATATTCAGGGATCTGTAGGTCTATGACCTCCTGATTAGCCTTAAGATTTAGTTTAAACAGTGACTTTTCCTAATGAAGTTTTCAGTTTATATATATATACTAGCCGGGCCCGCGGCTCCGCTCGCGTGGACTTGATTCACTACTGTCGTCACTGCTTATTCCTTAATTTACCCAACGTAATAAAATATCTCCCATTATTTCCCCTTATATCTCAATATTTCTCCTTATCTCCCACTATCTCTACATAATTTCGATTATCTAGGCTTAACTCTGCCCATCTCCCATTATTTCTCCTTATCTCCCATTATTTCTCCTTATCTCCCATTATTTCTCCTTATCTCCCATTATTTCTCCTTATCTCCCATTATTTCTCCTTATCTCCCATTATCTCACCTTATCTCCCATTATCTAGGCTTATCTCGACTTATCTCTCAATATTTCTCCTTATCTCCCATTATTTCTCCTTATCTCCCATTATCTCACCATAACTCCCATTATCTAGACTTATCTTTGCTTATCTCCCATTATTTGTCCTTATCTCCCATTATTTATATTTATCTCCCATTATCTCACCTTATCTCCCATTATCGAGCCTTATCTCGACTTATCTCCCATTATTTCTCCTTATCTCCTATTATCTAGGCTTATATCGAATTATATAGAACATATGTTTAAATTTATAAAAACACGTAAATCGGATAAGTGGTTCTCAAGTGATAAGCGCACTAACGGACAGACAGACAGACAGAAAGACGTTACATTTTATATATATTCTAGATAGAAAAATTGTAGATAACCTGGCCAGAGAACAAATGTATGAATTAAAAAAAAAACACGTAAATCGGATAAGGGGTTCTCGAGTGATAAGCGCACTAACGGACAGACACACAGACAGAGAGACGTTGGATTTTATATATATTATATTCTTTGCTACATGATATTGTGCCATATTTAAGGCTTTAGGCAGTGTATTGCAAGAGAACGCGCTAGTGGCAAACTTTTCTCCGAGTTGATTCACTATTATCGTCACTGCTTATTCCTTATGTCACCTAACGTAATAAAATATATCCTATAACCTGGCCAGAGAACATATGTATGTTTAACAAAAAAGCACGTAAATTGGACAGACAGACAGACAGAGAGGCGTTGCATTTTATATATATTATAGATATTCTTTACTACATGATATTGTTCCATATTTAATGGTTTAGCATGTTTAAAAAAAAGCACGTAAATCGGATAAGTGGTTCTCCAGTGATAAGCGCACAAACGGACAAACGGACAGATATACGTTACATTTTATATATATTATAGATGTAATAAAATATATATCTATAACCTGGTCAGAGAACTTATGTATGAATTTAAAAAATCACGTAAATCGAATAAGTGGATCTCGAGGGATAAGCGCACTAATGGACAGACAGACAGACAGAGAGTCGTTGCATTTTATGTATATTATAGATATAGATTATTATTATTATTATGTAACCTGGCCAAAGAACATATGTATGAATTTTAAAAAAAAAAAACACATAAATCGGATAAGTGGTTTTCGCGTGATAAACGCACTAATGGACAGACAGACAGACAGAGAGACATTACATTTTATATATTATAGATTGTAGATATTCTCTGCTATATAATATTGTTCCATATTTAATGGTTTAGGCGGTGTATTGCAAGGCAACGCGCTAGCGGCGAACTTTTTTTCCGACATCATTCCCTATTTTACGTCACTAGTCATTCCTTATGCTACCTATCGTAATAAAATATAGCCTATAACCTGGCCAGAGAACATATGTATGTTTTAAAAAAAAAGTACGTAAATCGGATAAGTGGTTCTCCAGTGATAAGCGCACTAACGGACAGACAGACAGACAGAGAGACGTTGCATTTTATATATATTATAGATATATATCAATCGGTTTTATAACGTCTTCCGTCTTCCGATGCCTAATTTCCACTCCTCCCGGTTTCTCCATCCCTCCTCCTCCAGATCTCTCTCTAGTACTTCCTTGTTGATTCCTGCTCTCCAGCTTTGGCGTGGTCTTCCTCGCTTTCTTTTTTCCATGAAGGTTCCAATTTAAAATATTTTTAGGTAGTCGGTCTTGTGACATTCTCTGTACATGTGCGTACCATACCAACTGTTGGGTTCTGATTTCGTCCACTATATCGTGCTTTATTTCTAAAGCTCGTCTTATCGTGTCATTTGGTATGCGGTCTTTTCTGGATTATCTGGCTGCTCGTCTCCAGAAATCCATTTCTGTAGCTTCTAGTATTTTTTCTGTTCTGTCCTTCAATGGCCACACCTGGGAGCTGTAAGTTATTATACTTTTCACTATTGAGTTGTAAATTCTCTTCTTATTTTCAATGGTTATGTTTTTGTCCCATAGTGTACTATTAAGCATTGCAATCGCTTTTCTTCCTTGGATATTCCTCTCGAATATTGCTTCTTCCAGTGTTCCGTCCCTAGATATTCTCGTTCCCAAATACTTATAACTGGCACAGTGTTTGATGGTGTGTCCGGTGGCCAGTTTCAAGTCCTGCTGTTCTCCTCCGACGCACATGTACTCGGCCTTTTTAACATTAACTTCTAGGCCCCATTTTTCATATTCCTCCATAAGTTTTCGTGTCATGTATTCCATATCATCGATGTCCTGAGCGACTACTTCCTGGTCGTCTGCGAATGATAGCGTGTACAATGTAGTATCGTCATCCAGTGGTAATCCCATACTGCTGCATTTCCTTTTCCAGTTCTTCAGTGCACTCTCCAAATAGATTTTAAATAGCGTTGGGGATATACAGCAGCCCTGTTTGAGACCCTTTGTCACCTGGAACCCTGTTGTTATACCATATTTGGTTTTCACACTACTTCTTGCGTCTTGGTATAAGGATTTTACGGCTTTAATTATTTCGGTGAGTACATTACTCTATTGTAGTGTTTCCCACAATCTCATTAGGGGCACGCTGTCGTAAGCCTTTTTTAAATCAACAAACAAGACATGGACTTCCTGATCAAATGCGGTTTTCTTTTCTAGGATTTGTGTCAGTGAGAAGAGATGGTCTATTGTGGATCTTCCTGCTCTAAAGCCTGTCTGTTCTTCAGCTTCTGCGTCCGCGTATTCCGTTTCTATTCTATTTTTAAGTATTTTTCCGTATATTCTGCTAATAGATCCTGTAACCGTTATTCCCCTATAGTTATCGCAATTATTTTTGTCTCCTTTCTTATAAATTGTTGATATGTATAATATTTTCCATTCTTCAGGTACTTCTGATGTGCTAATGCAGCTTTGGAATAAGTTCCTCAAAGCACTAAATAGCTTTTCAATTCCGTATTTTACTATCTCTCCTGGGATGTTTCCTAGTCCTGGAGCTCTACCATTTTTTAGCGTTTTACATACTTGTTTAACTTCTGATGTTGTTATCCTTATTGGGGATCCTCGTATAACTATATTTGGGTTTCCATGTTGGGTACTTTTGAACTCTGGTCTATCTTCTGTTAGCATATTTGTAAAATATTGGTTCCATTTTTCTGGTGTTATTGGTGAGAAGATTTCTCTTTTCCGTTCTGTTTCTCATATTTTTAAGAAGTCTCCAGTTATCTGTGCTTTTTCTTCCTCCTATGTAAGTGTTGAGTCTTGAGCATATCTTTTCCCATTGGTTGTTCTTTTTGTCACTAATCATTTTGCGTACTCTAGCTTGGGATTCTTTGTATTTTACTTTGTCGTTTGTGCTCTTTGAACTTAAGTATTTGTGATAGCTTTTCCGTTTTTCTTCAATTTCGTATTTAATTTCTTCATCCCACCAATATGGTTTTTGCTGTTTTTTCCCTTTTCTCTTGGTACCCTAATGCTTCCAGTGCGGCTGCGTGTAGGCATTCCTTTATATACTTATATTCTTCTTCTATATTAACAAATTCCGTCCGTTGTATCTTTTGGTCCAGTCTACTCTTCTATAGATTTCTGATACTTTCATTTTGTAAGCTGTCTGTATTATATCTTTTTTTTTTCAGTTTAACAAATTGAAAAACCCTTAAAACACACAAACACTTAAAAGAAACATAAACTTTTATCTGCGGATCAATTAATTACGATTTTAATTCTCGTTTTTTTTTTAAATATATTTTCTTATTAATTTTAAAGAACTAGAAGTAGAGACAGGTAATTATAGTTTTATTTTTAACAATGATGTCTACTAGAACACCAGCAACCAGACCAATAGAATACAAATTATGATACGTAAAAATTAGGTTATTATTTTTAACTTATATTTATTACATTTGATTGTCGATATGAAAATCTATATCTAAACTAACGTAACTTGTAACGTAACGACTGCTAAAATAGATCAAGAAAATTTATTCTCAATAAGATACCTGTACAACAATTATTATCTGTCGCTGATGTGAGCTCAATATTGAAGGCATGCCTGCTCTCTATGGAGGACCGTTCAAACTACATACCGGCAGGGGAATTATTGGCAAGGGCAAAGTAACAGTTACATAAATCACCACTTGGCAGCTCAATCCCACCATCGATCAACCCACGTGTATACAAATCAAGATTAGCATCCAAAATTGAACAAAGTTCATATTTCAGCATGTAGGTACCGTCCTCTCATCTGTCGAACTATCTTGGGACTCATTTCGTCATATCAGGCTCTTTGGTCGAAAGAGGATCGACACAGAAGAATTTTTGATAAAGACAAAAGGCTTCCATGTTCTGATTGGTTTAAACTAGGCTTCCATGTTCTGATTGGTTTAAACTATAGCTAGATTATCCCATCTAGGTTCTAAGCTAATTTAAAGGTTAAATCGGCGTGTATCTAAAATGGTTTGTGTAATTTTTTTCAAGGCTCTTCTCGAAATTTGAATTTTTTCTTTAGAACTATAGAAGTGTCCAGTTTTAAACTAATCGAAAATGTCTGCAAATTTATCTTCAATTTCTTCAAAAGTATTGGTAGCTTCTTTTATTCTATACATGAATTTGCGGTTTTTCTTTACCTTCCATAATATATTAAACACCGGCAATTTCCGAATTAGTTGAGGATTTTAACCTATTTTCTAGTAAAGCAAGAACAGTTCAAAAGTATTTTCGATCGATTCGGGAAAAAAAAAACACGCCCAAAATAGTTAGTTCATTATTATTTTAAGAAAATCAGTCACTTCGTTTTGCAATAATTTTTTTCAGTCCGCCCAATATTTACATTCCTTGTGACTAGGTTTTTATAGGCAACACGTATACCACTTATCCGCAGCTGACGTTAAAAACTAGATTTCATATACCACCTCCTGCTTAACAATCACAAAAATTATCATAATGCCAACAATTAGGGCACAATACTGCACACCTATACATTCCTGCATTGGGGTGTTTAATAGCAGCAGCAGGCACGTGTCGTCGTCAAAGTATATAGCCCTTTAAAAATGGCGTCGGAAATTTAAAAGTCCTCGTCGACATGTGCACCTATGCGTTTTGCACCTGGACGTCACCAGTCACCCAAAAAAGAAAAAATAAATAAAATAATAATACACACAGTCAATGCATCTGCCCGGTGGTCCTGCCCCTAAAACTGGTCCTGCGAGCCGTGCATATAACAGGATTTGCGGCGACACGTTGTCAAATTGATCGGATCGTCGGTAGGGAGCTAGTTTTTCTCTAAACTAGCGGTATTTTAAATGAAATTGACGCAATCGTTTTTACTAGAAATTTCCTATTGCTACCTATTGCTTAAAAAATCTAACATAATTTTTCTCAAGAAGCTAATGACATAGTTAGATCGGGACACTCCGTTCCACTATCATCGTGACTCACCTTACTAAACGTTAAATTGGAATTAAATACCTAATCATCACGTTGCAGATAAGCACGGAACACTACATAGATTCTATCTAAAAAGGGCTGTGTGTCTGGAGATCCAGAACTCCAGATCTCTACTTTCTTCGAGACCGGTGTTTGTTAGGTACGAGGGTTGTATAATAAGTACCTGGCCTTGACAAGAAAAAGATATTTTTATGTGTAAAATTTATTTTATTTTTTAATATAGTCTCCTTTTAGCTTGATACACTTAGTTCAACGTTTTTCTATCTTTTGTGATCCATCTAAAAAATACGATTTCTCCAGCCCTTTAAAACAGACGTTTCTTTCAGCAATCACCTCATCGTTTGAGCCAGTTTTTTTTCCGCCAAGCCATTTTTTCATATTCGGAAATAGGAAATAATCGCTGGGGGCTAAATCTGGCGAATATGGTGGATGCGGAATCAATTCGTCTTCTAACTTAAGGAATTTTGCTATGGTGATGACACAAGTGTACACGCGTGCATTGTCTTGATGAAACAGAATTTTTTTCTTCGCCAAATAGGGACGTTTTTCTTTCACAGCATTGTTTGAAACGATCCAATAAGTTGATATAATACTCTCCATTAATCATCTTGCCCTTTTCAACGTAATCGCGTGCATCCCAAAACACTGTGGTCATGACTTTGTTGGCCGATAAAGTCACCTTGGCCGAATTGTCAGTTGTGAACAATCGTGGCACCCATCTTGCGGAAAGCTTTCTCGTTTCCAAATGAGTTGTTAAAATGTTCTGCACCCGTTCAATTGAGATGCCCACAATCTCAACAATCTCACGCATTCACTCTCCGATGATTCATGATCATATCGTGGATTTCTTCAATCATTTTTGATTGGTGACCTTATTTGGACGACCTGGACGTTCTTCATCAAAAATACTTGTACGGCCGCGTTTGAATTCATATTTTATGGTCGATAACGAAGGTACAAAGTCCTCATAAACATCGCTGAATTCCGCTTTTATCTCATAATTCGTTTCTATTTTCAAAAACGAATATTTTATCACTGCTCGTTACTAAATTTTTTCCGTTGTTGTAAAATCACAAAAGTTCTATTTAAATGGCCGCCATTCACAAACTAAATAACGCAGGTACTTGAAAATATAACAGGATTCTTGTGAAAGGTTATATTTACGAAAAACATAATTAGTGTTCCGTACGAAACACTTATAAGATCACTTCGGTATCCGTTTGTCTTTCACACCTGATTTTTTCCGAAACTAGTTGACATAGAAAGTTGAAATTTGTCACTAATATAGGAATTGATAGCCTCATCAGAGTCATGTAGTTTTGAAACTTAAACTTTGACTGAAGGGGTTAGTTTTAGGGGGTGAAATCGGAAGTGAAAAAAAAATTATTTTACCAGGTCATCGAGTGGGGTGTCAAATGAAAGCTTGTAAAAATAAGAGTTCAAAAATATATATAATGTTAATACTTACACACACTTTTCTTTGTAATATTTTTTAAAAAATGCGAAAAATGGCTGTCCCCCCTTATCTCGAAAAGTACTAATCAAAAAATTTTGAAAAAACTCTGGAATATTCTCCACAGGGTGTAAATTGAACGAAAATTATCACGAGTGCATTATCTTTAATAATTTATCTGGTAAATAAAAAAACAAAAATTTTAAGGTCATCAGTTTTCGCTAAAGATCGTAAAAAAAAACATTGTTGAGAACCATTTGAGGTGTGTTTTATGAAGTCATTTATCATTTTATACATTCGTAACAAAAATTTTATTTTAAAAGCAATCAACGTACCGAACGCTAATTGTGCAAGTCCGACTTGCGCTCGGCTGGTTTTTTTTTTAATAATAGTAGTGTCATCTCTGGCTGAGGCCATCATATAACCCTCGTTTACTGATCAACTGTTGCTGGTAAAATCATATAAAGAAAATGACAATTCAAGAAGAAACTGACATTGAATACACGAAATCTTTTTATAAATGGAACTCATAATGAACTAAAAATACTTACAAAATATTATTTTTCGGTGTTTACATAACATGGTGGGTCACAAGAGGTTAGAAAAAAATTTAATTAGTGCATTCATTAACAATAATTTATTACTTCAGCATAAGATAGTATGAATGAAGCACTTTTAATATTAAAAAAAATTGCGTTATAAACACCGTAACAAATTTTAATTTTCGAAATCATGCTTAATTATTATTAATCAGTAAACTTTGCGGAACACCCTATTGTTACTGTAGAAAAAAGCGTGCATTTTTGCAATTAAAAGTTGTTAGTGCAGTGCACATTACGGTTTATACTTCAGTGGCGGACTTAACAATTTACATTGTAGCCGAAAAATAATTAATAATTCTCTTCAAAGATATGAGCATTTCCGTAAATTGTTGGTATGTTAGCGGTTCAAAAAAGGGAGAATTTTTTTGAGAGTGACATTCATTAGACTCGATTAAATGGTTCCTTGGAGCTCCAGAAACGATTATTGGCGACTGAACACGACTTTTTTAAGAACATTTTTTTACAGAAAAACTCGGTAATTGCCGTAAAAAGCGTCAAAAATCAATATATAATATACCGTATTATAAGTTTATCCATGCGATTTATTGAAATTACTCAATAACGTTTTCCTCTTTTATATAATGGCCATTTTTGTCCATTTTTTGCTCATTTTTTGCCCATTTTATGTGCCTTGTTGATATTAGGATATCGTTTCCGAGTTATGGTCAGATTTTTAGCCACTTTTTGATCAAAAATGGCTGTAAATTAAAAATGGTGTATTTAAATATATTAATCTTACAGCTAATGTATATAGACATGGCTGTAAGATTTAAATACATCATTTTTAATTTACGGCCATTTCTGATTAAAAAGTGGCTTAAATCTGAACATAACTTGGAAACGATATCCTAATATCAACAAGGTTCATCAAAATTTGAAGTCAGCAGGTCAAAGACCATAAGAAAAGTGTACCTGGACGTTAAAAGATATAAAATGGGCAAAAATGGCCATTATATAAAAGAGGAAAACGTTATCACGATTCACGATGAATAATTTCAATAAGTCGCATGGATAAACTTATACCGTACATTATATATTGAGATATGACGCTATTTTTGGGCAATTTAGCGAGTTTTTTTTTTTTTCCATTTTTTCCGCAAAAATTTGCCTATTGAGCTGTAAAAAAATGTTTTTAAAAGTCGTTTTCAGCCGTGAATTATTGTTTCTGGAGGTCCAAGGAACGATTTAAATCGAGTCTAATGAGTATTGCTTTCAGAAAAAATGTCTCTCTTTTTTGAACCGCTAACATACCAACAATTTACAGAAATGCTCATGTACAAAGTGTTGCCTGCTAGCGTATTTATAATGCTGATAAAACCACAGAAACGAAATTTTTAGAACTATACGAAGTTAGCAAACTTCTGAAAAGTTTCAACAGTCGGAAGATACTTCAAACCTACCCGTTTTCAGCAAAGTCCTTAACCTTTCACTTAATGAAAATAAAATATATGTTAGTATCTCACTTGCTGTTGTTAACTAAAAAGAAAGAAATAAAACTCATATTCAAAATGAATAAATTAAACTTTCTTAAAAAATGATAAAAAAATACGAAATAATTTTCTCTTAATCTTATGTATATATGTATATATGTATATATATATACATATATACATATATATATATATATATATATATATATATATATATATATATATATATATGTATGTATATATGTATATATATATATATATATATATATATATATATATATATATATATATATATATATATATATATATATATGTATATATGTATATATATATATATATATATATATATATATATATATATATATATATATATATATATGTATATATGTATATATATATATATATATATATATATATATATATATATATATATATTTATATATATATATATATGTATGTATATATATATATATATATATATATATATATATATATATATACATATATATATATATATATATATATATATATATATATATATATATATATATACATACATATATATATATATATATATATATATATATATATATATATATATATATATATATATTCGGGTCTTCCATTAAGGACTTGACAACTTTTTTTTGAAATAAAACGCAACCCATTTGAGACATTTCGAAAATTTTACTGTCGGCTTGAAGTACAATCAAAACATTTATGTATGGAATTCGACTTCATTCATATGTCCACCACGGGCACGTTTACAGCTGTCGATTCGTTGAACCCAATTTTCCATGACTCGGCCACACATTTCGACGGAAACGGCCGCTATCTCTCTTTCAATATTGGCTCTGAGCTCCTCTAACGACGCAGGCTTGTTAGCATATACCAATGATTTAACGTACTCCCATAAAAAGAAGTCTAGAGGTGTTAAATCACACGATCTAGGCGGCCATTCGACGGGACCATTTCTCGATATAACACGTTCACACCGAATTTAGATTGCAGTAAGTCGATTGTTACACCCGCTGTGTGGCTTGTGGCGCCGTCTTGTTGAAACCACATATCATTAATGTCTAGCCCATGCAGTTGATCAAAGAAATAACGTTGCAACATGCCTCTGTAGCGATCTCCATTGACTGTAACGTGACGGTTATTTTCGTCAACGAAAAAGAACGGCCCAATGACACCACCGGCATGAAAACCGCACCAAACAGTAATTTTTCGTGGATGAAGTGATGTTTCTTCAAGCACATGAGGGTTTTCACCTGACCAATAACGCATATTCTGTTTGTTGACGAAGCCGTTTATCCAAAAATGCGCTTCATCTTTAAAGATGATTTTGCGATGAAATTGGTCATCTTCTTCCAACATTTCTAGAGCCCAATTCGAGAACGTACGTCGCTTCATAAGATCGAGTGGCTTTAGTTCTTGAGTTAACTTTAACTTATAAGGGTGCAGGCCAAGATCGTTTGGCAAAATTCGCCATAGTGTGGTCTAAGCGATGCCCAATTCTTGAGAACGCCGTGAAATCGACTGTTTTGGTTCGTTTGAGATGGACGCTTGAACGGCAGCAATATTCTGGCCACTTCGACCAACCCGTTGTCTCACTGGCACGGGAACATCCAGCAGCGAATATGTTAACTCAAATTTTTTCACTAGACTATGAATCGCTTGTCTACTGGGACGAGAATTACGACCAAAAATTGGCGTTAACGCTCTTAAGTTGCAGTCACCGACTCCAAATTTTGGTAGTAAATTTTAATTATTTGTAAACGTTGTTCGTTCGTGTACTTCACCATGATGAAAACGTTGACTTTTACTGAATGTTTTGACGTTGACAGTTCGGTGATTGGCTTAAGGGTGCGTTCACAGTGACATTTCAAAGTTGTCAAGTCCCAAATGGAAGACCCTTTATATATATATATATATATATATATATATATATATATATATATATATATATATATATATATATATATAAATATATATATAAATATATATATAAATATATATATATATATAAATATATATATAAATATATATACAAATATATATATAAATATATATATAAATATATATAATTTATATATATATATATATATATATATATATATATATATATATATATATATATATATATATATATATATATATTTATATATATATATATATATATATATATATATATAAATATATATATATATATATATATATATATATATATATATATATATATAAATATATATATATATATATATATATATATATATATATATATATAAAATATAAAATATATATATATAAATATATATATATATATATATATATATATATATATACATATATATACAGTAATACCCCGCTTTACGCGAGGGATACGTTCCGAAAAAAATCGCGTTAACTGAAATTCGCGTATATCGAGGTTTATGATTAAACATAGTCAAAATTTAATACAAAAAAATACAAATCATTTTAATCAATCACTTTAATTCTAAGAACACTTTATGCAATACATACTCTTATTTTTTACGGAAAAATACATCTATTGTCTTTTGGGTAACGTTTTGTTTACGTTCTTGTAAAATACGTTCATAACACCCAACACTGTTTTTAATTGTTTGACACACGGTCAAGACACGGTCATCATTATTGTCTATACTCTGCAATATGTCCAAACCTGAATAAATTTTTGAAAGTGCATTTTGTATTTCCCCTGAAGATAAAACTTTCTCTTCTACTTGTTCTTCCTCATCGTAGATAGGATTATTCTGTAACTCGATCAGATCTTCATTGCTAATAGGATCGTCGTGCGTTGCTACAAGTTCTACGAGATCTTCTACCGTGACATCTTCAAGTTCAGACCCCTCAATCATTGCAGCAATGTCTTCAAGCACTTGTCTCTGCATCTGGACAATTCTTCTAGGTGCTTCCACTACATCTGGCCAAAGATTACGCCACACCCCATTCATACAACTCATTTTAACTTCCTTCCGAGCCTCTTCTATGTTGTGAATAGACTTCATAATGTTGTATGACTTCCACCACTCTCGCATAGACTGTCTTCCTTCCCCGTCAGTTTCATGAATTAGTTGGCTAAAAAAAGTGCGGCGATGGTAATAAGCTTTGAAGTTTGCTATTGCTCCCTGGTCCATAGGTTGTAATATTGACGTAGTGTTTGGTGGAAGGAACTTTACGTACACTTTTAAGTCTCTGGGCGTATCAAGTGAGGTTGGATGTCCTGGGGCATTGTCTAAGAGTAATATAACTTTAGGTTCAAGCCCATTTCTGTCACAGTATGATTTGACTGATGGGCAAAAACTATTAGAATACCATTCTTGAAAAATTTCCCGTGTAACCCACGCCTTTCTGTTTGATCGCCACACAACTGGTAGACTTGTCTTGTCTGTGCCTCGCATTGCACGGGGTGTTTCTGAATGGTACACTAGTAAAGGTTTCAGTTTGAAATCACCAGTGGCATTACCACCCAGCAGAAGTGTTAGTCGATCTTTCGCAGCTTTGAAACCACTGGCTTGACGTTCTTCCTTAGAAATGAATGTTCGAGATGGCATTTTTTTCCAGTAAAGTGCGGTCTCATCAACATTGAAGATGAGACAAGCAGGAATTTTCTCTCGTCTAACGAAGTCTTGAAACTTGTCTGGAAACTCAGCTGCAGCTTGAATGTCCGCGCTGCCGCCTCGCCTGTTATGTGGATATTGTGAAGATTAGAACGCTGCTTGAACCGATGGAACCAGCCTCTGCTGGCAGCAAAAGTCGGAGTGGCACTCCCTTCTCCTTCTTTTGTTTTCAGCATCTCATACAAAGATTTTGCTTTTGTGCATATGAGATCTTGACTTAGTGGTGTGTTCTTCTTATTCAAATCTTCGATCCAGACTGACAGTAATTTCTCCATTCTTTCTAAGATAGATGATCTCGAACGAGAAAGTTTTGTTGCACTTATAGGTGTTGAACCTTCGCTGGAGATTTTAATTTTTTCCCGATTTTTATAAATCGTTCTCACAGTCGATTCTGAGAGTCCAAAATCTCTCCCAACAATTGTTGCTTTGCCTCCATTTTCCATTCTTCTTAACACTTTAATCTTCAATTCCAAAGTGACGCTTTTACGCTCTTTTTTTCTTTACAGGCGGCATTTTTAACGTAGGGTTAAATTATGTATGTATGTATCTCCAATAAATATTAAAACAAAACTGCCAGCCGACCGAACTAACATTACGGAACAAATGAACACACGAAACGAACGAGGAAATCCCCATAGAACAAAGTCGAAGGACAGGGAATTCCCAATTCTTCAAAGAGAATATTCAGAGAAAGCGGGGATCCCCCCGCGACCATAGAGAAGTTAATGACTACATGAGCGCGAAATTTGAAATTCGCGTTATAGTGAAACCGCGCATAACGGGGTCGTCGCGCTAAGCGGGGTATTACTGTATATATATATATATATATATATATATATATATATATATATATATATATATATATATATGTATATATATATATATATATATATGTATATATATATATATATATATATATATATATATATATATATATATATATGTATATATATATATATATATATATATATATATATATATATATATGTATATATATATATATATATATATATATATATATATATATATATATATATATATATATATATATATATGTATATATATGTATCATAATATAAACTATGGGTACGCCCCTGATATACTGCAACGAATAATTAATAATACAAACTTCTAGACTCATTTCATACTGTAATAAATTTTATGCTCTGACATTTAAAACAAGCCCTTTAAAATTTAAAATTCCCATATCTGTATAAGTTTTTATTATCGAAATTGAACACATTGATAACGAGTTATGTGAACATAATTTTTTTGTTTTTCCGTATTTAAACCCATCGATAAAATTGTTTTATGGTCGTTTCAAATCTATGTTAGATTATTTTCGCTCCTACTTGGTTTCTCGCTTATCAGTTTTTAAATTTATTTGGTGACATATAGTATGCTTTTTATTCTATGCATATACATAGTGTGACCGAAAAGTTCCGAGCTTGGGAGCAAAGAAACAAGTAACGCTATCTATCTGCAGCCAATGGAAGCTTTTAGTTTCACTTCGATTTAAAATCTTCAGCTAGTGTAAATTCGCTTCTTGCAACAATTTGCAAAAAAAATTAATAAAGTGTGATGACCATGCGGTGTGGTAAAACTGTAACGAGTATTTTGTAATTTAATTATGTTTATGTTTAACACATATGTTTTCGCGATAAATTTAAGAATATGTAATGTAATTAACTTAAGATAATGTTATCTATCAAGCCCTAATTTTATTAATTATTCACTTCTAAACAAAAATTCAAAGTCAATCTTTTTTTGTTTGAAGAAATTCGTCCTTTGTATGAGCACGATTATTGCAACTTTTTCAGGGTCTACGCTGAACTAACCGGTCTCTTGTAATTCTGAATGTTCTTTTTTACTTCCGATATTCTATCTGTGTGTGTTCATTTTCTCTTTCTGTTCAAAAATCCACTCATTTAACATATATTATCTCTATGGCATGTGTGCAGTCTGTCAAGTAAGAACGTGACTCTCGCTCGTATTCTTGAAAAAATATGTTTCGAGAACATTTTTTGCCATCAATATATTCTTTGGTGTACTAACAACGGCACAATTACCTTAGTAAGTTGTCCAATCGCCTCCTCCATCAATAATCGCCTGGCATCTTTGACGCATGCTGTCGACGAGATTTTCTACATACTTTGCAAATTTTTCGAATCTCGCGAGACAACCGAGTCAAGATCCTCAGAGTCTTTCCTCTGAGCTTTCTCTTTACAAGGGACCAAACGTTTTCAATAGGGTAGGCGTCCGGCGATTGTAAGGGCCACTTTAGTATCTTATCGTGAGCCCAAACGAGCCGCTTCGCTACGTGATTTTTACCCAGCGAAGGTTTTTTCAACGGCTTCGGAATTTAACATCATGAGCACGAAGATGTTGTCGAATGGTCTCATGGAACACATTCAAACCCGATTTTTTAAATTTTGCTGCTACTTGACGCAGCGTCAATTTCTTTCTTTTCGGAGTGACTTTGCCTACCGAACCACATTTTGCCAAGTCGTCGACATTTTTCATGATTTACTCACTTCTTCACAAACGACACCGTCCTCTTTTTAGGCCCCGTTTGGATGGAAATAAAGAAAGACTGCCTCGAACCGACGAGCAAATAAGTGACTCATTTTGGATTTTACATGATTTCGACGAAAGTTCGGAATTGACTGACACTTTTACTAAAATGCGTCGTAGACGAAGATTCTCTGTACCGATTTTTTTGTTGAATCGCTAGAATCACATCTACCAAAAATGAATTATCGCGGAAACGTTCTTACTTGACACACTGTATCTAATGGGCACAGCAGGTTTGCCGAATAGATTTCCTTAAAGCGTTACAAGAGCGACGCGCTGTAAGTTGTATTCCGTGGGAAACATACTTCTGGATAAATCATTACAATTGGATGAGGTTCCCAATATAGATGAATTTTTGAAAAAGTTGATACAAGTGATGACAAGCTGAACCTTATAAAGATGTGATATATTAGTGCGACGTGGATCCCTAGCATGTACCACTCTAAAAGGAATTAAGCGGACTAATTGCTGGTGACTTCTGGATCTCCAATCAGGCGAACAACTCTGTCCTGAGCAGAATCCAACAAACGTAATGTATGTTTGGAAGCAGAGCTCCAAACTTAGGAGCAGTAATCCTTTATTGGTCAAATTTTAGCTTTGTTAAGGAGTAGAAGTTTTTGTGGAGTGTAAAGCTTTTAAATACGGAATAATATTCTCAGCTTGTGAGAAACCTCTTTGCATAGTTACTCCCAAGTTAACACCTAGCAAGTTTAATGACGATGCTAGGGGTAGGGAGTTTCCCGCCATAACTATGTCGGGTTCTGCAGCATTAGGTCTTTTAGAAACATGCGACTTTTTCGTCCATTCATTAGGGTCTGTAAACTTTATGAAACTCAATCCTGAGTTTCAATTCCTAGGTGTTTGGTTCGCCGCACTGCATCGATGTACCATGCCGGCTGTTTCATTGCCTTTGAGCTTGGTTTCCGTGTCTCTGTCAAGTACTTTCAAAATGATCTTCCAAGGTCATCCCAATTATATCATTTTAGTGTCCCTTCAAAACTCTACAACTTTTGTCTGAAACTTTTTTTATTAAAAGTTGACATAAAAAAATTAAGAAGCCTGATCCATTAAAATGGGACATCATGTATGATATCAAATAAACAATGTTGCTACTAGAAAGATTATTTCTACGATAAGAAATACGATATCTGGACAATTCAAAATGTCGCAACGAGTCTTGCGGAAAAAAATTAATTCGCGGGGTAATATAACCCCGAAAATAGCGATTTTTAGGTTAGAGTATCTCAAAAACCTAATGTGATGGAACAATTCTGAGGTCGGATTCGGATTGAGCGCACCAAAGTATACTCTGGTCTCAGGGTTCGGAGTTTCGTCCAATTTTGTCGGCCTGTGTTATTTATAATAAAACATATAAGGTGGCAAAGGAATGCAGAAGTAATGTAGGAGAGTGACTTTTTCTTGTTATTGTTATTTTTTGTGGGTCTTTTCAGTTAAGTCGACCAAAACTTACTAGTCCTTTAGCTTCTATCTTTAACATGCCATCATATCTATTTTCAAAGCCCGTAAATTTATTTTTCAGTATTTTTGCGAAAGTTACGCAGTGCTCGTTTTCGATTTGCCTGACTAATAATATGGTACCGTATGGAATCTTCTTCTTCGAGTGCCACTCCTATCGGAGATTAGAAATCATCACCGCTACTCTCACTTTATTTGCTACTCTTCTAAACAGTTTCAATTGAGCTGCAGCCAAACCAGTCACGCAAGTTACGCAACCACGATATTCTTCGTCCAACCTTTCTCTTCCCTTTAAATTTTGCCTTGCATAATATTCCGCAACAGTGAATACCTTGCTCCCCTCAACACATGTCCCAAATATTCCAGCTTCCTTTTTTTAATAGTGTTCATTAGTTCTGGGGCTTTGTTTAGTCTTTAGAGCGTCTCGTTATTGGTTACCCTATCAATCCATGACACTTTTAGAATGCGCCGATAACACCACATCTCAAAAGCTTCAATACTTTTAGTATTGTTCTGCCTCAAAGTCCATGCTTCCACTCCATAAAGAAGCGTTGAGAAGACATAACAACGCAACATTCGTAACCGCAGTACCAGGCTTAGATCTCGATTGCAAAAGAGTTTTCTCATTCTATTAAAGCTTGATCTTGATATCTCTATTCGGGTTTTAATCTCCTTTGTCCGATCTGTGTTCTCGTTCAGCCATGTTCCTAAGTATTTGTAGCAATTGACTTTCTCAACACTTATATTATTAATCAGAAGACGATCCTGGTTATTTTGAGATTTTGCCATCACCATAAATTTTGTTTTCTTTAGATTTATCTTTAGACCAAATTTATTGCAGCTGTTATTTAACCGCTCAACAAGATGTTGTAGGTCTTCTAAACTTTCTGCTAGCAGAACTGTGTCATCGGCGTATCTTACATTATTCAGGGTTTCACCGTTTACCGTTATACCCTCGTCCGTCTCAGACAGAGCTTCCTGACATACACTCTCGCTATATATATTAAACAAAAGGGGTGACAGTATGCAGCCCTGACGTACTCCCCGGCGGATCTCTATCTCTTCCGTAATCATGTTCTCCAGTTTTACTCTCGCTGTCTGGTTCCAATATAGATTGCATATGATGCGGATATCTAGATCATCGATATTTTTATTTTTGAAGATTCTCTTTAATTGATCATGTCGAACTTTGTCGAATGCCTTTTCAAAGTCTATAAAGCAAACGTACAGCTCCTGATTCATGTCCATGCATCTCTGTGACAACACGTTTATCGCAAACAGGGCCTCGCGTGTGCCCATTCATTTTCTGAATCCCATTTGGGTCTCCCTAATATCCATTTCAAGCTTTTTGTAGATCCGATTGTGTATTATCTTTAGAAAAAGCTTTAAAGTATGACTCATAAGAGATATAGTCCGATGGTCACTACATTCTTTAGCGTTTGCTTTTTTCGGGATTGCCATAAAAGTGGACTGAAGCCAATCCTTGGGTAATATACCAGTTTTATATATTAAGTTGAACTGTTTTAGGAGAATTGAGATTGAATCGCCATTCATCAGTTTTAACAGCTCAACCGGTATATCGTCAGGTCCCGCTGCTTTACCCTTCTTTGCAGGTTTTAGGATGTACTCTAATTCCTCTCTCACTATATCCGGGCCAGTATCGTCCAGGACGCCGTCTGATGTTGGACTTCGCTGTTCATCATTAAAAAGGTCTTCAATATATTCTTTCCATCTTTGTACTTTTTTATTCATATCTGTTATGAGAGTACCGTTTTTGTCTTTAAGTTGTCTAGAGTGATTTGATCTTCTTACCCCTGTCATTTCCTTTATCTTCTTGTGTACGTTCAGCGAGTCGTATCTTTTGTCCAGTTCTTCATGGAATACTATATTACAATTCTGAAATTCGTACAGAGATAAAACCTAACCAAATTTTTGTGGGAATATTATGTATGTAAAACCAATAATTTTAATATTAAGATTATTATTTATTTTGGCACGGTAATCCATTAGAATTAATTATGTAAGAAATGACTGGTATTTTCGTTCACGTCGTTCAGCATCAGATTAGGTTTCTTAATTATCTAAGCATATTATAAAATTTCAATCAATCTAATATTAATCATAGCCTTATTACATCCTTTTTTATCCCATATTTTGCCAGCTGTACAATATGTGATTAGTCAGGTCAAAATTAAGTAAATAATATAAGCTAGGTTTTTTATAAAGGCAAAATGAGTTATTTTAAGATTCAACACCCAATTTGGTAAGAGTAATCAGTAATGTTCACAATTTAAAGCGCATTTTCTTCCTTTTCGAAACTTCGCTTTCCACGAAGCATTTGTAATTAAGGGGGATACCATGTCATAACAGTAAACAAAAGAGCACCAACAAGACATGTATAGCAACCAAAATCTATTAGTGTCTTAAGAATATCTGCCGATTCTTCTCTTAAAATTTGGCAACCTCGCAAATATTTGACCGCCTGCGTTTACATACATACCACAGTTATAGGGTCGCAAATGAGGCGCAGGAGGGCAGTAGGTAGAACTATTCAAAACTTAAAAAGAAACTAAAAAAAAAAAAAAGAAACCTCCTGCATATTTTATACGAAAGGGGTTGAAAGATATGAACGCCTCTGCGAGTGTTCTTGAATAGGTCGGAATTTATTTTGATTTTTATTAGGTATAAAGGGTTGGTGTGTTATTAAGAACTAGTTTTTTTTTATTGTCAAGGGTGTTCAGGAGGACTAGTATGATTTGTTGCAGGATAGGTTGAATTATGGGGTTCTAATTTCAGTAACACGCTTTGGTGCAATTCTTTTGCAAAAAACATGTATCCCGAATTAAACTGAAGGAATATTACTAATCATCTTTTAAAGTAGGATAGTAACTTAGTTAATTAGTAATTTAACAACAATTTAGTATCTTAACATAAAGAATTAAATTAATTTAGGAAAAATTATGAATCAAACGAAGAAATACACATTTTCTTTAAATAAACCGGAATAAACATTCTGATATCTTCCATCTTCTAAGTGTAATGCATTATACATGCAACGTTTTTTAGATTTCATTAAAAGGATTCCTGTAGAGAATTTTTCAGGCAACTATGGATCTTATAAAAAGAAAAATAAAGGAGGGCTAAAGACATGTGGCTCAATGAACAATGCGCAGAAATAGAAGCATTAGAAAAGAAATATGGTACATTTAATTTACATAAGAAAATCAAAGAAGTTGTTGGACTAAGGTTACAAAAGCAGCCACAAGTAATAGAGGATAGAGAAGGTAAACTACTACTGAACATACAGGAAAGAATAGATAGATGGGAAGAATACATAGCGAAAATGTATTGTGACACAACTAGACATCATAATACAAATAAGCTTCATACAACAGGCCCCCCCATAAATAAAGACGAAATATTATCAGCAGCAAATCAGCCAAAAAACAAAAGGACGGTAGGAAAAGATAATGTACCTACAGAAATCATTAAAATATTTCTTAAAAAACGTATGGTCATTACACAGGACCTCTTCAACAGCGTATACAACACAGGTGTTGTACCTCATGATTAGTTAACATCAATTTCTATACCATTACCAAAAAAGAATAACCCTAGAAAGTGCAAGGAATATCGAAATATAAGTCTAATGAACCACATCTTGCAACTCTTCCTTAAAATAGGTAAATGTACTGGACAAACACAGTTCGGCTTTAGGAACGAACTAGGAACTCCAGCCGCGTTCTGATTGAAAGATGTAGGGATGTCAACTCTGTTGTTTATTTATTCTTCATGGATTTCCAAAAACCTTTTGATATGTAAATCATGAGAAAATGATGGAAATACTACAATCGTGTAACATTGGTGACAAAGTCATGCAAATAATATCAAGTTTATACTGGAACCAGACTGCCAAAATAACCTGTTATTCAATGTCTATTCGGAGGAAATCTTTGATAAAGCACCTTCTGATAAAAAAGATGGAATTACAATTAATGCTGTGTGTGTAAATAACCTCCGCTACGCTGATGATACTGCCATTCTAGCGGACAGTGAAGAAGGCCCACAAAGACTCATGAATAGAATTGTTGATGCATGTGAGGAATATGGAATAAAACTGAAAACGAATAAAATCAAAACAATGGTGGTCTATAAGAATCCTAATACAAACATAAATATTAAAGTGAATCAATAAATACTTGAAAGGGTAGCAAAAATAACGTACTTAGGAAGCGTAATTAGTGAAGACTCAGTTGAAATACGCTCAAGAATTGAAAAAGCACGAATCGCGTACTATGTAACTGTCAACTAAACTTAAAAACAAAAACAAGAGTGCTAAGATGCTACGTATTCTCGGTCATGTTATATGGTGTAGAAGCTGAAGCAATCACAGAGACAACACAACAAAGAATAGAGTCATTCAAGATGTGGTGCTATCGCCGAATGCTGCGTGTTCCTTGGGCAGCGCATACCACAAACGTAGAAATACTTAATCGGATAGGAAAAGAAGGAGAGTTGATTCTAGCTGTTACAGAAAGAAAAAGCACTTACTTTTACCATATTATGAGAAACCAAAAGTATGAGCTCCTGCAACTTATAATTGAAGGAAAAATAATCGGTAAGCGCCGCAACTCCTGGTTGAAAAACTGACGACAGTGGACAAACATGACATCTACTGAACTGTTTAGAGCGGCAGTAGATAAAATCAGATGGGTAAATGTGATCGCCTACGTCCTTAGAAGATAGGGCACACTAAGAAGAAGATAAATAACTGTTCCATCATGAAATATTTTATCTGCAGTGGAGTGTATTAAGAAAAATCCACACTTGTTTGTTACAATTCCTGATAGAGATATCCTTTATAAACTACGACTGACATCTAATATACTGGTAACTCAACATAACATGGCACTTACAGCACAGAGTTGCGTAATGATGACGAAAAATCGTTTTCAGTATTCTAGTCTTAAAGTCAAGGGTAAAAGGCATGTTACTTTAAATTTTAATAATCAGTAAGCACAGAAAATATAGCTATCGTTACACACACGTGGAACACAACGTCGCTGCAAGACGAAGCCGGCTAGTTACCGCCGAATTGGTAAAATGTAACTCGGCATCTC
Organism: Pachyrhynchus sulphureomaculatus; assembly: GCA_019049505.1. Lineage (NCBI taxonomy): Eukaryota > Metazoa > Arthropoda > Insecta > Coleoptera > Curculionidae > Pachyrhynchus > Pachyrhynchus sulphureomaculatus. Next base: position 188,304,750 of record CM032449.1, read on the forward strand.
TGAGAAACTCAACGAGGTACATTTCAATGATCAAACGGTAATCAGCCGGCTTCGTTTTGCCGTTGTATTCCACGTGTTTGTCTTTCTGTAGCGATAACTATATTTTCTGAGCTGTAAGTTGTGTAAATGGCGGGCGGCCATTTTAATTGTTATAAATTGTAAAGGATCCCGCACATTTCTTATGGGAAGTGGCCCTCGGTGAAATTGTCTGAAATCGATGTATGTTATTCCTCTCGAGCTCCTGATCAAAAGTTGCCATGGGCACAAAGTCGGAAAATGGACAGTTTTTCAGATATCGGGCGTAGAAAGACGATTTTCGGAGATCTTGTCGACAACGGCGTAGAGTCGTGAGGTTGTTTATGCGCCGTTCTCCGGGGTGTACAGGGGTTTCTTCGGTCGCCGATTCCAAATCTAATGCCAAAAATGACATTTGACAGTTGTTAGCTGTCAAAAAACTGTAATGCTAAAAGTAGATAACAAAAACCATCTGATATATATGAACATTTTGTTACAAGTGAGATGAGTTGACATTTTGTTGGTAGCTGCCAAGTTTCAAATGTCATTTTTGACACCGGAATTGGAATCAGCGACCGTAAAAATGTCCCTATGTATATTCTGATGGACATTTTATTAGAAATAAGTCGAGTTGACAGTTTTTTGACAGTTGCCAACTATCAAATGTCATTTTTTGACACCAGATTTGGAATCAGCGACCGAAAAAAAAACCCCTCACGGCTCTACGCTGTTATCGACAAAATCTCCGAAAATTGTCTTTCTACCCCCGATATCTAAAAAACTGCCCATTTTCCGACATTCTGCTCATGCTTTATTGATTCGTTATATTTTATGATACTTTTCGTACATGTTTTTCATGTCTAAAGAAGTAAACAATTTGCTACTTTCTAGTTAGCGAATTCTCTTTATAGCTTCTATACTTACAGTCGGATAAAAAGTCTCGAGACTTTCCGAAAAATGGCAGCACAATCAAAAAAACTCATGATTTTCAGTTAGTGTCAACTCTCAGAAGATTCGTGTGCAATTTTCACGACACTTCGTATACTACTTTACAAGTTACATCTGTTTGAATGACGCTAATATCGATTTTTTGTTGAATCGTTAGAATCGCATCTACCAAAAATGAATTATCGCGGTCACGTTCTTACTTGACAGACTGTGGTTAATTCTTAGAACAAAAAATTTTATATTCTCGTTTATACTTGGAAAATACGCATAGTAGTCCTATATTTCATGTAAAAGTAAACAATAAGGGTCAAAATACCTCCGTTTCCTTAAAAATAGATAAGAGACAAAAAAGTAGCAGCTGGTTCGCTGGCACACTTACATTCTCAATACGGTCAAACGTACGAAAATGACTTAATTTTCCTTATCTAATATCTTGCAGAGGGCATATGGCCCGGAAAGGTGATCATGGCCAAAGCGTAAGGTCTGTCGGGTATTTTTTCAGTAAGCGTAACTCAATTGAAAGTAGTAAAAACGAAATCGAATATATTTAAGAAAGACGCGAGTACGAATATAATGACATCAAGTTTTCGTGATAATAGGTTCATGTAAATCAAAATTACGAATCATAATTATAAATAGGCATTATGTTGATGTAAATAGCTTTTGCTTTGTGAACCATGAGACAGTTTGATTTGCTTTATATGAATAAAAGCTAAGAAAAAGATCTATTTGCTCAAAAATATTATAGGTCTCATCCCCCTTATAAAGTAGTTACAAGTGTTTATGTGAAATAAATCTTTTTTTCCCATAAAACCGTCATTTAAACGTTTATGTGAAACCAACAATTAGTGGTTAATAACTGAACATCTAAATTTATCATCATCAACACATAATTGACCAAAATGTGTTATCATTATCGACATCAGGGTACGTTTTGTTAGCACAGCAGGCGCCATTATATACCTATTGAGACTACAGGCCTTCGCAATGACTAAAACTTTAGGAAATATAGGAACTTATCTATTACATTAGAGATATTTAAAAATAATGTACGTGGTGGGAGCCAAAATAGCCATAATACGATAAAATCCAAAGTAAGTACATGGGGTGAAAAGTCTCAAGATTTTCGGAGAAATGGCAGCACAAAGAAAAAAAACCCGTATGATCTTCAGTTAGTATCAATTCTCAAAAGATTCGTGTAAAATTTTAATAACATTTTGTCTATTAGTTTGCGCGTTACAGTTGTCTGAGTGATGCTACTTTTGATTTTTGTAAAACGTCAGAACAAAAAGAATTTGGTGTGTTGATTAAACATTACTTTTCTTCTTCTTCCGACTTATAGCTAGGCACTATGTTCTCTGTTACCCATTCTATATCCCTTCTTTCTTTTGACATTCTTTATAATTTCATCCATGACAATATTAAATAGAAGAGGACTTAAAGAGTATTCCTGCCTGATTCTAGATTCATAGTTGATTGGTTCTGTCATTCCTTTTGCTAATCTTGCGACTACTTTATTATGTTTTATATATATATATATATATATATATATATATATATATATATATATATATATATATATATATATATATTCTCGATAGTTTTAATTGGGTCTGATGGAATGTTCCTGTTATATAATAGATGAATAACGTCTTCTATTTGCACATTGTCGAAAGCTTTTTTTAAATCTTTCAGACCCAAGTACGAGTATGCTGGAATGTTGTATTCTATGAACTTTTCTTTTACCTGTCTCACAATGAATACGGCATCGGTGCATAAGCGCCCACTTCTGAATCCTTGCTGTTCTTCTTCCAGTTGTATTCTCGTGTTTATTTTTGTTGTAATAATCTTTGTTGTTAATTTCAGTCGACAGTTTAGTAGATTTATGCCTCTATAGTTATTTGGATCTTCTTTTTCTCCCTTTTTGTGCATTAGTGGTGTTCTCAATTCGTCTGGGATCGTATAATCCTCTGTATAAGAGTCTGGAGTTGCTTAACCAGGAGTGTCTCCCATATTTTAGAAGTCCATTAGTTATTTGGTCTTCGCCGGGAGATTTACGGTTTTTTTTTTTAAACTTTCCAGTGCTTCTATTACGTCTGCATAAATATGTTTCTTTGTTTACCGTTATCTCTTGTGTTTGTGGCAGTGTGATACTCTGTTCTCTTTTATATAATTGTGTAAGATATGTTACCCACGTTCCTTTCTTCACGTGTGTATACTCTGTTAGTTCTTTCATCTCAGTTCTCTGCTGTCTTATGAATCTCCAAAATTTGTTTTTGTTAGAAGTCTGATTCTAATTTTCTTGTGTATCTCTCTCAGTATTCCCTTTTTGTTCTTCTTACTAATTCGTGGGTTTCTGTTCGTATTCATTCAACATTGCTTTTGAAAGAAAAAAATACGAGGCTGGTTTGAAAAGTCCGTGCAAAGTCCGAGAGATGGCACCACCGGCGCGTATCGAGGTCATGTTTAGTTAGTAGCATCTCTTGAATGAACGCACACCAAGTTTCAGCCATATTGGTCTATTTCTTTGTGTTTGGCATTCGTGTGAATCAAGGAAGTCGAGTGATTTTCAAGAAATTTCGTGTGGTGATTAAACATTACTTTATGAAAGGCAAAACGCCTCAGGAGACTAAAGAGAAGCTTGATAAACATTATGGTGACTCTGCACCTTCGATTAGAACAGTTTATAAGTGGTTTCAAAATTTCGGACTGGCCATATGGGCACAAGTGACGCTGAACGTTCTGGACGGCCTGTGGAGGTTACGACTCCAGAAATCATTGATCAAATCCATGATATGGTGATGGATGACAGAAGAGTTAAGGTGCGTGAGATTGCTAGTGCTGTAGGCATCTCGACTGAACGGGTACATAATATTTTGCATAAACATTTGGACATGAGAAAGCTATCCGCAAGATGGGTGCCGCGATTGCTCACGCTTGACCAAAAACGGAATCGTGTGAAGTGTTGCAAGGATGGTTTGCAGCTGTTCCAGAAGAATCCGGAGGACTTTAAGCATCGTTTCGTCACTGTGGATGAAACATGGATACATTACTATACTCCTGAGACCAAACAACAATCTAAACAATGGGTTACCAAGGGGGAATCTGCACCAAAAAAGGCGAAGACCGTTCCTTCGACCGGAAAGGTTATGGCGACTGTCTTTTGGGATTCGCAAGGGATAATCCTCATCGACTATCTGGAAAAGGGTAAAACTATTACAGGTGAATATTATTCATCGTTATTGGACCGTCTGAAAACTGAGCTGCAAGGAAAACGCCCGCGATTGGCCCCCAAGAAAGTCCTTTTCCATCACGACAACGCACCAGCACACACCTCAGCAGTTGTGGTCGCAAAATTAATGGAAATAGGATTCCAACTCGTTTCACATCCCCCCTATTCTCCAGACTTGGCTCCCTCGGACTACTATTTGTTCCCCAATTTGAAGAAATGGCTGGCGGGACAAAGATTTTATTCAAACGAGGAGGTGATTGCAGACACTAATGGATATTTTGCAGACTTGGACAAATCCTATTATTCGGAAGGGATCAACAAACTAGAACATCGTTGGACGAAGTGTATAAGCCTAAAAGGAGACTATGTCGAAAAATAAAAAAGGTTTACCCCAAATACATAAGTAGTTTTTATTTTTGCACGGACTTTTCAAACCAGCCTCGTACACCCAGAGTCCAAGAATGATTTGAGAAGTATTATGACACATTTGCTCCGTTGAAAGCAACTATATGTAGATGATTTAGTGAACTTAACGGATCATGTACCACGTTCCAGACGTGGAAATGAGGCAGTTACTCCAAACAACACAAATAAAATCCACCATATTGTTTTGAATGACCGCAAAGTAAATGTGAGGTATAGTTGACATCGTGAAGATATCAACAGAACGCGTGATGCATATTTTGCATGAATATTTGCATATGTAAAAGCTACGTGCGCGATGGATGCCACGCACTCTCAGGATTGGTCAAAAACAGCAACGTGTCGAAGATTCATAACGTTGTTTTTCACTGTTTCGGCGCAATCCAAAGGAATTTTTGCGTCGATTCGCAAGGGAAGAAACACGGATCCACCACTACATGAGTCCAATAGTCAGTCCGCAGAGTGGCTGGAGCTACATGAAAGCCGACCGAAGCGTCCAAAAACACAAACATCAGGTTTTAATAGGTAGATTTTGGGATGTACGTGGAATAATACTGATCGAGTATCTTGAGAAGGTTTGACCAATCACCGGTGACTATTAGGTTGATTTATTGGACCATTTAATTGATGAAATCAAAGAAAAATGGCCGTATCTAGCGAACAAAAAAATTGTTGTTTCACCATGATAATGCACCAGCTTACAAGTGCATAAAATTGATGGCGAAATTGGACGAGTTGTGTTGTGAATTGCTTCCTCATCCGCCATATTTACCAGATCTGCTTCCAGCGATTATTACCTCTTTCCAAATTTGAAAAGGTTGCTCCAGAAAAATCGTATTATATGAAAGGTTGCGTTCAGAATGAAACTGGGCCACGATTCGGTGCATCCTAATTCTTCCGTTAAAATTCGCTGGTATCTTCCATAACCAACAGAAAATTCATCAGAAATGCTCAGAATTGTCTGACACTGTGTTTACGATGATTTCAGGCGTGGTTGCAGTCGGAGGTTTTTCGGAACTTTCGTCGACTTCTACCAAAGTTTAGCCGGTCTTAAATCGCGAAAACGTCGCGAAAATTTGTGTACAGCTCAGGGCTTCATCCTCAAAATTATTTAATACCTTTCAGTAGCACCCGAGTTTAAAACAAGAGAACTTTATCGATTTTTCTTTAAATGACAATTACCTCAGAGGATATCTTCAAATGTTGTAACGTCTGTATCGCCTCCATTCCAATTTGCTAAATCATATTATCAAACATTTATAAATATAAACAAATATAGTACGAACCTATGATATCTGATGACGACTTGCCACTCTCAAATCCTAAGGTTCTTGAACTCTGTGACTAATTCCTCTTTAGTTAATAAATAAGTTACTTAAGTCTGACAATTATTTATAATTTTAAAATCTGCAAATAATAATAAAGACACGACGGGGTTCTTTAGTTAACTAAAAGGAATAAAACAGGAATAGCGGTTTTCCAGGTAGTTGTAACATTAGCGTACTGATTTTTCGTTTTAGTTTGTTTACTATTAGGTTCTAAATTTCTTTGGTTTTTAGTATTGGACAAATAGCGCCTAATATCCCCCATATTCATTTTTTTTAAGAACTATATAGCTAGTGTTACTCGCGAAATCCGGAAACATTTTTTAAGCCCACAATTATGAAAATCGACACAGTAGTTGAAGCTCTACGAGATTATAAAGAAACATCTCTTCCTACGTAGCGGTGCAAAACATTACCCTCCTACGCAATCGAATAAAACCACTTTGTTTTTGAGAAAATTCGTCATAGTCCATAAAAATACCCATAAAACACCCCTCTAATTATCGAAACCACCCCACTGAATAAGCAGGGCGTTACATATCGCACTATTAAGCCAGAACGCATGGTGCATAGTTATCTCTAGAGTGCATAAAAATGTTTTTCAGGTGTGACACTTTCGACCCTATGTTTGACCTTTATATTTCACTGCCCCCCCGAATTAAAATTACTTTTTTATTGCCCGGATCCAGGTGATCCTTAGTTTTTAGCTTTTGTTTTAAATAATTGACTAGAGTGTCAAAAATATCCATAATAAAATGTTAGGACATTTCGACAATATGATCCTCCTTTACTTAAGTTTGTTAAAAATATATTGCAACTGCACTCTCAACTTTCTTCTTTCGCCTTTAGGCAGGCTCCGGCAACATTACATAACCTCAGTGTCCAACCCTATAAAGTTTTTACTGCATCGAATGCAATGCTATTATACCTTTTTTCTTGCGATTTCACTTATCCTTCTCATACTAAAGAAGTTTGTTCCGAGACAGATTAATTTTCTGAGAGACACAATAGAAAAACCCCCGTTGCACAAGAAAGAAAAAAACACCTGGTATGTCTCTGATTTTCACAGGAAGGAGGGGAGGGGCGGGCACGTACGACGCACGGTGGCTGCTAATGTCTAAGATGAGAAAGGACAATGGTGACGGCGAGACAGGGGTAGAAAAATGAGTTTTTGCAGTGCGTGGAGTTCTATGAGGATATTTAGGTATTGCAACTTTTAAGTTGGCTAAGTTTTGACCTTATTTCTTATAGATATAAAAAAGTATTCTTTAACTAATTTTAAAAACGTCTGTGGTTAAATCCAGTATCATTTATGAATGCGAAATTCGTGGTGTTGTCACTTTTAACTGTTATTCCTTCCGGCAATTTCATTCATTCAACTCGATAATATTGCCTTAAGATAGGTTCGAATTCATGTTAAATCATAAATTTCCTTGTCAAAGATTAAGTAATGTGGATGAACAGGAAGGTACAATAAACTGGTAAAATTCTTGAATTAAGATGTCTATACCTAAAAGTAATCGCAAAATAAACATTTCAGATTATTAGAGATCCGGCTTATCTTGAACTTAGTTCCATTTAAGTTTTTCTGTCAACTCAAAAATCCTTGAATAGGAGAGATAACACGATATATCCAAAAGCAAGTTCTCGAAGTATAAAGAAGCCTCTACCTTTGAACCACGCTTGAGTAGTTCTATTGGCAAAGACATTGAATGTATTCCGCTATTTTAGTTATTATTATCCCATCTGCTAAAACTCCCTTTATAAAAAGTTCCCGATTTGGACAAGGTGGTACAACGACCAATGACTTAAGGGCACGAGCGTCATAAAACCAACCTTAGGGATCATTGTTTGCTTCTGATATTTTCTTAAGAAAAAAAGGGCCGAAGAACGATTTAAGAAAACCATAGGAATAAAAGTTATTGTAAGACTTTAGCATATGTGCGAAAGACAGCTGGGTGATTTCTTGACCTTGCCTAAGCTATTTATACGGTTTGATGGTGATTCACAGTTTAAGTTATTTGGCTTTCTCTAATAATAGACAGGAGGGCTAATATCTACCCTTAGTAAATTACTGAATATAATGATTAAGAGTGTAATATATTTTTCGTAAATTGCATTTGAAAGTGATGTTAGTTTTTAATAAGTTTGAGTATTTTTAAAATCTTTTTTTCTCTTCTGAATATACGAGGCTGGTTTGGAAAGTCCATGCAAAGTCCGAGACATGGCACCACCGGCGCGTATCGAGGTCATGTTTAGTTAGTAGCATCTCTTGAATGAACGCACACCAAGTTTCAGCCATATTGGTCTATTTCTTTATGTTTGGCATTCGTGTAAATCAAGGAAGTCGAGTGATTTTCAACAAATGGACGAAAAAGAATTTCGTGTCGTGATTAAACATTACTTTATGAAAGGCAAAACGCCTTAGGAGACTAAAGAGAAGCTTGATAAACATTATAGTGACTCTGCACCTTCGATTAGAACAGTTTATAAGTGGTTTCAAAATTTTCGGACTAGCCATATGGGCACAAGTGACGTTGAACGTTCTCGACGGCCTGTGGAGGTTACGACTCCAGAAATCATTGATCAAATCCATGATATGGATGGATGACAGAAGAGTTAAGGTGCGTGAGATTGCTAGTGCTGTGGGCATCTCTACTGAACGGGTACATAATATTTTGCATAAACATTTGGACATGAGAAAGCTATCCGCAAGATGGGTGCCGGACGGAATCGTGTGAAGTGTTGCAAGGATGGTTTGCAGCTGTTCCAGAAGAATCCGGAGGACTTTAAGCGTCGTTTCGTCACTGTGGATGAAACATGGATACATTACTATACTCCTGAGACCAAACAACAATCTAAACAATGGGTTACCAAGGGGGAATCTGCACCAGAAAAGGCGAAGACCGTTCCTTCGGCCGGAAAGGTTATGGCGACTGTCTTTTGGGATTCGCAAGGGATAATCCTCATCGACTATCTGCAAAAGGGTAAAACTATTACAGGTGAATATTATTCATCGTTATTGGACCGTTGGAAAACCGAGCTGCAAGAAAAATGCCCGCGATTGGCCCACAAGAAAGTCCTTTTCAATCACGACAACGCACCAGCACACACCTCAGCAGTTGTGGTCGCAAAATTAATGGAAATAGGATTCCAACTCGTTTCACATCCCCCCTATTCTCCAGACTTGGCTCCCTCGGACTACAATTTGTTCCCCAATTTGAAGAAATGGCTGGCGGGACAAAGATTTTATTCAAACGAGGAGGTGATTGCAGACACTAATGGATATTTTGCAGACTTGGACAAATCCTATTATTCGGAAGGGATCAACAAACTAGAACATCGTTGGACGAAGTGTATAAGCCTAAAAGGAGACTATGTCGAAAAAGAAAAAAGGCTTACCCCAAACACATAAGTAGTTTTTATTTTTGCACGGACTTTTCAAACCAGCCTCGTATGTTACAAGAATGTGCCCGAGGCGTGCGAAAAAGACACTTAGGTCCTTTCTTGACTTTGCCCAAGCTAATGATACCGTATGATGGTCTGATTTAGCTCCTTTTTTATATATTTCTTTTGATACTAGCAAGCAATACTATGCCCTCAGCAAACCATTAATGCTAAAAATTAAAAATTACAGGCAATGTTTGTTAATTTTCTAAGAATACATGTTTTATTACTTTTACAATTTTTTTTATTATCATTGTTTGCTTCAAAAATTAATATTTTATAAGGAAATTTGCCGAGAAGACGATTTCTTGACTTCGTTCCTGCTGTAAATACCGTGTGATTAAACATGCTTCAAGCAATTTTCACTTGGTCGTTTTCCCATAAAGGGGAAAACAAAGCATTAATATTGTTCTGAGCAAATAAATGAAGCTAAAGATTTGTGAATAATCTCAATTTTTTAAAATTCTCTATTAAGTATTCTTAGTGGGTTTTAATATTGCTGTATTTTGAAATACAGCCGGCCAAGTAAGGACGTGTCACTTTAACTTGTAGTCGGTAAAAGAAATTCCTTTTTTTTTAGACTATTGCTGGCACCCCTGCAAACAATGCTTTATGGAAAGAGATTCATTTCTAACCTTATTTATGGTTAAATGGTACATTATCGAACATGTGTGCTCCATACGCTTCGCGTCTACGGCGGTATATGAATAAGTCGGGGGCATTCGTTAGCAAGGTAGTGAAACGATACTCTGAGTTGATAAATGTTAATGATCTACCAGAACGCGGTTTGGTAGGAAAGGTTTTGAACAAGGACGAAAAAATGATCCTCAATTAACTTTGCTCCAAGGGGCGCAAAAACTAAAACAGAAAAGTTTGGATATATTGTATGAAACGATTCGCATTTTTGGGTTAACGAGACCATTGAGCGAAACACGCAGAGAAACGAAAATATAGATCGCGACTGGAAAAATGTAATTTTTTCCTATGAAGCTTCATTTTGGGTTTATGTTGTCCCCTACCACCCTGGTCAATTCCCAGTAACCGATTAGTTCAACGCACCATGAAACACTCTGTGAAGATCGATGTTTGAGCATGTTTTTCGGAAAAATGTTTTGGGTGACTCTAACTCTGACTGAAGAAGTAGTTTTTAGGCAGTCTAGGGTATTGTTAGTGTGTCATTGGGTTAGATTAGATGTCAAAAGGGCATTATGAGACAGTGTTGCCCCCTATGTGAAGTAGTATTTTTTCTGCTGAAGATGTTCATCGTTGTCGATGTGTGTGTGTGTGTGTGTGTGTGTGTGTGTGGTATTGGGTATAGGTTAAAGGGGCGTTAATGAAAATAGCAGTGAGGGGTTGGTTAAGCAAGAGGTCCCTATTATGGTGATGAGGGGTATACTAGATTCGGTTAAAAAGTCTTTATTATGACGACTAGGTTTATTATTAGAATTGTCTTGGTTCATCTTTACCTATAATTTGAACGCTGAAAAAATGGTCCAGATTTACAAAAGCCATTAGTACCGACTGCCAAGCGGTGGTTTGTCAATAAAAGTGATGAGTGGATTCTTCAAGAGAATAACGACCCCAAACATCGGAGTGGAAAGGGGAATTCCAAATCATCACGCTAGATTGGCCATTCCAGTCCCCCGATGCAAACCCAATCGAAAACGTGTAGCCATAGATTAAGCAGAAGCTTTGTAGTAAAAAGATATACACAGTAAAGCAGCTATTACGGTAAATTCGGGCAATTTCGAAATCTTTGATCTAAGAATACGTGGGAAATCTCGTTAAAAGTATGCCCCGAAGATGCCGACGCTGATGGGGACTGGACGAACTACTGAGTCGTTACTATTTGAATAGTAGTTCTTTATCTATTTTTTAATGAACAGCATGCGACACGTTCTTACTTGACTGACTGTACGATTAAAATATTTTGTTTTGTTGTTAATTATACTTCAACTCGAACTAGATTCCCTTTAAACTACTCCTTTCACATCGTACCTTCCATTAAACTACCAGAGAGTTTCTCCAAATAGTGTGCTATACTAATTTCAATAAAAAATAGTGTTTCTTCTTTCTTTTGGACTATGATTAGTAGGTATTTACTAATGGAATTAAATAGAAAAAAAAAAACTGCTTTATTTTTATTAATTCATTTTTACATGGGGCGATACTGTTGACTACGCTTCAGCAATTTGTGATTTGATATACAGAAGCATATAAAAGTACCGTTTATATAAAGCAACATATATACGAGGACCGCCTTTTAAATTTTTACAAACGACCACTAGATGGCGCTATTGAGATGTCACATTACCATATTGTTATAAAATTTGACATTTGTTATTGTTAAAACAGTGGCACCTCAGCAATTGGCCGATTAGTTGATTTACAGGGAGCGTTTAAAAAAAAACAGTTTTGTGAACAAATTTCAAGTGAAGGTTTTCGTTGGATGATTTTTTACAATTTTAGTAAAGGCCTAACTGAATAACAATGCTTCGAAACGCTCGTTCAACTGTTGATAATGAATCACCAATAGAAAATACTGTTTACAATTGGTTTGCAGAATTTAGTCATAGTCGTGCTTCCGTCAGCGATGAATTTCGTGAAAGTTGTTCCAAAAAACATCGATGCTGTGCGCAACGTGATTGAAGAGGATCGGCATGTGACTTACCGTGAGATAAAGGCATCCCAACGGATTCTGCATAATTTGACCGAAACTCAAAAACAGGCTCGTGTCAATTGGTGTAAGTAAATGCTCAACAAATTCGACCGAGGACATGTAAAATCCGTACACAACATGGTAACAGGAGACGAAAGCGTGAACATCCTAACACCATAAATCGTAACACCTTTGTTCGCACCCGCAACGGAATTATCGACGAAACCAAGGAGGTACACAATCAATGAATTAGAACCAAACTTTTCGCTTGCCCCAGCAATTCTAGGTCCTTAGGCAGTCGCTAAGGCGATTAGTCAAAATTGTACCAAATCCACCATACCACCACTCACACGGCCAGATAATTTCATTGCAACGACAACTGTTGAGAAAGCGAACTTGTTGGCTGAACTCTTTGCTTCACATTCTACTGTCGATTTCCAAGAAAAAACACCACCTACTATTCCCATATTGCAGTCAAAGATGCGCGATGTTGTCTTCAGACAGTGTATCATAAAGCGTATTTTAATGAAGCTAGGCACCAAAAAGGCTTCTGGCGCTGACGGAATACCTGGCATAGTTCTCAAAAACTGTGCGAGGGAACTAACACCAGTTTTCTGTAGACTTTTCAACCTATCCTACAGAAAGGGAATATTTCCTTCCTGCTGGAAATGTGCCACAGTTCAGCCGATACCTAAAAAAGGCAAGAAGACCTTGCCAAATAACTACCGACCAGTCGCACTGCTGTCAATAATGTCGAAAGTCATGGAAAAGGTTATCAATCAGCATCTTCTAAAATATCTTGAACGATTCAACATTATTAGCGATCACCAATATGGCTTTCGTAAACATAGATCAACACAATCTGACTTATGTAACACACGTTTTGAACAACGCAATTGAACACTTTGGAGAATCTCGAGCGGTTGCTCTTGACATATCCAAGGCATTCGACCGTGTTTAACTTTGACTTTTTTTGTTTCCGAATGTTAAAAAAAATGCATGGGCAGCGATTTTAATAACCTCAAGAAGCTGTTGAATTCTTCCAGAACCATGTTTTTGAGATACGAACTCCAGAGTGGAAAAAATATTTCGAGAACTGGTTCGTACGCATGCAAAAGTATTAATCTTAAAGGCGAATATTTTGAGAAACAATAAAACGACTTCTATTGTTTTTGTAACAACTTAAAAGGTAGCCCCCGTAATAGATATTTTTTGTAATTAGGAATGTATGTTTTTACCACTTAATGGTAGTGTTAGTTTTAACTTAACAGAAATAAATCTAATTAATACACTCCGTGTCTACAGAAAAAGTACATAAAAATGACAAATATTACTTGTATATAATAAAAACCAAAAAAAAAATCAAGGAACGGGGCTTAAGAGCAGCTGTTTCTTATCAGACACATTGGACCAAATAAAATAAAAGTATTGTACCAGGAGAAAGCGTCTCATAACGTGTCAAACACTTAATTGGTTCACCAGATTTTATACGATTCTACTTTAAGGGGTGCCGTTGCTTCCTTCTTCAGACAAACTTTATTCTATTGAATTTTTAGATTTTAAGAAAGGGACCAAATTCTTTTATTACGGGTCGATCCATTGTTGAGTAGTGACCCAACATAATCTGTTGAGCAAAATTTTTCAGTGGATGTTTTTTGTTGTATGTTTACTTTTTACAAAAATTCTGTTTACATTTTCTCTAGACTTTGGGATAAAAATCTGCTATAAAAACCACTTGAACAATATAGTTCAATTTTTGGTTGCACTAGCTTCATGGAAAATCAAATGTCGAAAGTAGGCCTTTGATTGTTTTCAAATGGAAAATAGCTCGATCATGTGAATCTTTCGATTAGAAATTATGGAGCCCTATACGAAAGAACAGCACGTTATTATTGTTAAAATGCATTACGAATTCTGCTAAACTTGTTGACCATACTCACTCTCTCAACTCAGATTCAATTATAAAATCAATAAAAAGGTGAAATTACTTAATTACTTTGTTAACTGACACTAAATATATTTTTGTAAAGATTTACAACTGCGTTATCGCGATTTCCTAGTACAAGTACATTTTCAAACGCTTAATTAAGACTTGAAAATGTTTGAAAATATAGTTGTACTACGAAATCGCAATAACGCAGTTGTAAATCTTTACCAAAATATATTTAGTGTCAGTTAACAAAGTAATTAAGTAATTTTATTGTTAAAATGTACTGTCACAAAGTAACGGACCAATCAATCAACTCTTTAATAAAAAGGTGGTTTATTGGAATTCATTTGAAGAAAGATATCTTGATCGAATTTTTAGGGAGACATAATTTGAAACAGAAGGTTATATTTTTATAATGCACATATGAAGCTGTTTTAAACTATATCTCCCGAAAATTTGTCAAAGATCTTTATGCGTATGAAGGCAAAATACTGCTGAAACGACCACATAAGTGTATTTTGTTATCTGCAAACTGCAAGCTCAAAATATATATATATATATATATATATATATATATATATATATATATATATATATATATATATATATATATACAGTCCCTGGCCAAATTATTAGACGCATTGCAAGATTTCATGTAAAATATTAATTACCGAGTGATATTGTACCGTTTTATTATTTTAAACTGATTTGTTTTTTATTTTTATATTATCCAATCAATTACCTATTTATTTGACATAAATAAAACAGCATTAATTTAGAAAAGCATAAGTTTATTAAGTTTTAAAGAAAAGTGAAATTAATGTTGGTAAAGTCAATATTTAGTTGAGCCACCTTTAGGCGCTATCAAAGCTTTAATTCTGCGCGGCATGCTATCAATGCAAGATTGTACTGTCTCCTGCATTTGAGGATGATGATTCCACACATGAATAATCTTTTCTAGGAGCTGGGTTTTGTTGGTAATCACATCTTTAGCCACTTCTCTTTTCATCAGCTCCCACACATTTTCAATGGGCTATTACCCGGCCAATCCAACAGAGGGATATTTTTTTCTGCCAAAAAAGCTTTAACAGACCGAGCAGTGTGGCAGGGAGCTCCATCTTGCATGAAAGTGAATGGTTCCCCATTTGGAAACCATTCTCTGAGCTGCGGAATCAACCGATTTTGTAATACTTCTTTGTACTGATCTTGCCTCATTATTCCTTTGACGACGTACAGACGTCCAGTGCCCTTGCCGCTGATGACTGACCAAATCATCACTTTGGTGGGATGTTTAACCGTCGGGACGACACAATCAGGATGAAACTTTTCTCCATGACGACGACGCACATACTGAGCTTTATTCTGCAAAATTTCGAATGTGCTTTCGTCACTGAAGCAGACCTGTCAAAAATAGGAAAAATATATAAACTTCCATGTTTATTTGCTTTATTTAACTGAAAATGATAATAATGTATCAATTATTGATTAAATTGCTGTATCTTACCGATCTCCAGAAGTCCACATCTTTGTCTTGCCATTGTTTGGCCCACTTCAGGCGCTTAGCTTTCATTGCAGCTGTTAACTTGGGCTTCCTGGCGGGGCGACAGGCCTTAAAATCTAGATCTTTCAATTTTCTTCGAACAGTGCGCTCAGAAGCATTTACGCTAGCATCCTGGAGTTGTGATTTTATTACCTTTGTGGTAGCAAATCTGTTTTCTACACAAATTTTCTTCAAATATCTCTCTGACCGTGGAGCGAAAATTGGTTTTCTACCGCATCTTTTCTTTCTTTTCGGGCTTAATTCCTTCCCTGACTCAATTTTCTTTTTTATGCGTCTTACACTAGCTTCAGAAACCTCCAATCTTCGTGATATTTCTCGGTTTGTAAATGTTTTCGCAATCACAAGGGCCTTCACTTCAGCTTTTTTACGTGGTGAAAGATCGCCTTTTCTACCCATAATGAAAATAGTCCAATTACTTTTTTAAAACACTGCATACAAAATAAACTAATAACTGAGTAGTATAAAACTGTTAAACAAACAATCACAGTCCATAAAGCCACAGAAACACGTCCGTACCTGACTCGATTCCGATCGCGACTGATACAGGTTTGTACTTGTTTACGTTCATGTATCACTTTGTCAACACAGTGTTGCCATATGTTAAAAACAAATACAAATATGTAGTCTACAACAATTCTTTTAAATAAAAATCAATAATATTGTAGTTTAAATATACCATTATTGCATAAAAACTCTTAAGAAACATAAAATTACTAAAAAAAATACAGTGCGTCTAATAATTTGGCCAGGGACTGTAGTTGTACTACGAAATCGCAATAACGCAGTTGTAAATCTTTATCAAAATATATTTAGTGTCAGTTAACAAAGTAATTAAGTGATTTTATTGTTAAAATGTACTGTCACAAAGTAACGGACCAATCAATCAACTCTTTAATAAAAAGGTGGTTTATTGGAATTCATTTGAAGAAAGATATCTTGATCGAATTTTTAGGGAGACATAATTTGAAACAGAAGGTTATATTTTTATAATGCACATATGAAGCTGTTTTAAACTATATCTCCCGAAAATTTGTCGAAGATCTTTATGCGTATGAAGGCAAAATACTGTTGAAATGACCACATAAGTGTATTTTGTTATCTGCAGACTGCAAGCTCAAATATATCTATATATATATATATATATATATATATATATATATATATATATATATATATATATATAGGGTGTTATGGAAATTACTTAATATATTGAATATCTCGTAGCAAACTAGCATTACTAACACGTAAAACGAAGTCACAAACCCCTGATATATAATCAACGCGTCCAAAGACTTAAACAATTATATATAAAAATATTGTATTAACTACGTACCCATATCAATTTTACCAGTGTAATTAATTGATTTCTCGTTATCTTTGTAATTTAAAACAAAAAGAAAAACGATATTTTCCATCAGCAATAACAAATTTCTTATTAAAAATGCATTAAATACATCAGATACAGGATATAAAAACACATCAATAATTCTGTTTAATTAAGCAAGTGCTCCTAAAAACCAATTGTCATTAAACTTGGCCAACATCAATATACAATTAAAACACTTTTTGCATTACCGATTTGTAATATTTCACGAAAAAAATATTTTTTTCGCAATACTTTTTACTACCTAAACAAAATTCGAATGTTAGATTGTCGCTGACATCGGTGTGTCATTTCTCTTAAAACCGCATTAAAAATTCATGCTCTCTCAGCCATGGGCATCTTAGCTATGATAAGGGCGGAGCAATGATTTTTTAAGTTGCGTAATCCAGTAATTTTGTAAATTTTCAGTTATGTTTAAATTTATTAAAAACAAGTATTAGGCGTGATTCCAATGGTCTCCAGGAGTTACCCAACTAAATATATTAAACAATTTTCATCACACCCTATATATATATATATATATATATATATATATATATATATATATATATATATATATATATACATTAGTGTGTGTGTGTGTTACCACAGAGTTTTTCACGGATGGTGGAATGTAATACATTAAAATTTCGTTCAATCCGTTCATCTAACAATGAATGCGCACGATATTTCGCCGACCGCGCAGTTAGCTTCAAACGGCAGCAGCAGCAAGATCACAGTATTGAGTAGCAGCAGCAGCAAAAGCACATGTCACATGAGATTTTGACGAAACGTCGGTCTTTATATATAAGACCGACTTATTGAATTTTCTGCTATTTTTCTAGAACTAAGACTCTGATTATTATATTTAAAGAAACCCGCTAGTAAAAATAACACTCAAAGTCAAATTTGAAGCACCCTCGAGTGAATTTTTGCTGGTTTTCCTCTCGACCTAATTATAACCAGCACTTTTTAAAGTTCCCTAACCTTTGTTTCTGACCTCAAGATGGCCAGATGGGACGTTACTACTGCTACCCCTATATAGACGTGTTTTCATATTTTTTTCTTTGTTTAAGTTTCTTCAACTTTGCTTGCAGTACCGGTGACCAAAAAAAGGTGAAGAAACTATAAATAATAATATGTACTGCGTAATAAAGTTATCAGGGTATTGTATATTATAAGATGTTACATAATATGTATTTACAGGGGTTAAAGGAAAAGATGTAACAGTATATTGAAAAATAAAACAACTAAAAATAATAAACCAACAAGTAAAATACTCTCCGAGTTTAAAATATGTTTTTATCGTATCCAAAGCCAAACTTATAGCGATAAGATAGCAATTTAAATACAAATAACCAGAAAAATGCAAGTCGAACTGGCGCAATTAGTGTTCGGTACGTTGATTGCTTTTAAAATAAAAATGTTAGTTACGGAGGCATAAAATGATCAATTACTTTACAAAACACACCCCAAAAGAGTTTTCAGCAAAGTCTGTTTCCGATCTTTGTTGAAAACTGATGACCTTGAAATTTTTGTTTTTTTTATATATCACATAAATTATTAAAGGTACTTTTCAAGATCAGAGGGGAAACAGCGATGTTTCGCAATTTTTTAAAAATGATACAAAGAAAAATGTGCTCAAGTATTACATTATATATATTTTTGAACTCGTACTTTCACAAGCTTTCATTTGACACCTCACTCGATGACCTGGTAAATTTTTTTTTTCACGTTCGATTTCACCCCTCTAAAACTAACCCTTTAAGTAAAAATTTAACTTTTAAAACTACACGGTTCTGATGAGGCCATCGATTCCTATATCAGTGCCAAATTTCAACTTTCTGTGTCAAATAGTTTCGGAGGAAAATCGGGTGTGACAGACGGACAGACAGCGAAATGATCTTATAAGTATGCCGTACGGAACACTAAAAATGGCTTTGTCAAATTATTGGTGATGCAAAAACTCGCGAACCAAATGATTTTTTGATTTCAAATTTGGTACAAATATAATACCTGAAGTGGGAACAGATCCTATAGTTTTGGAGGGAGATCGTTTCAGGGGCAAGGTGTGAAGGAGTGGACGATTAATTTTACATATTTTCGATATTATTTTTTATAGTTAAACATACAAGAGGTTAAAGGGGTAGATAGGGGAGTTAGAAGAGCTCCTTCGAATATATTGAGTGAAAATTATGTTATTTTTTTAATCTTAACAAAATTGGTAGAAAAATATTGTTTTCATTGAGTGACCTTAACACAATATATTCAGTTTACAACTTATTGGTCACCGCCCCGCCTGAATAGGGATTTCCCTTTTTGGAGGGATAACGGCGAGGATATAATGTCTGGCAACATCGTCCAAATGTTGAAATATACATTTGTATTTCACTATGCTACTACCTATGTATGTATCCAAGTCAAATTACTAAAAATTATTAAATATGTACACTGTACACTGACCTGTTGCGATTGAACCCGGGACTCTTGAGACCGTATGCCGACACGATACCAGGGGGCTAGAACCGCTATTTGCAAGGAAAGTACTGCATAAATAACAGTACTAATTTTTAGAAATACACTCCTTCCCAAAACATATCCAACAGTGCTAAAGTTCATTAATTCAACACCATATACAAAAATACAACATACATATCGAATAGTCTAACAATAAATTAAAAAATTTAATTTAAAAACACTAAAACAATAATAATTTTCGATAAAGAACAGTATGTAGTGTAATGTATAATAATGGAACATGACTGTAAAAAAATCAAAATTTCAAAACAAAACCAAACAAGTATGGACCTTGCTCACTTTACCGAACAACTAACGTGCTTCGATACATTTGATTGATATATTTGTTTCTGGGGGTTAATCTTGTTAAATTAGGTTTAATTCACTAAGATCTAGCGATAATTCGACTATATGTTCCAGTTAAAAGAAGGAGACATCCAAGATTTTTGAGACACCAAGCATAAATAAAATATATTACAATGGAAAATTTTCTCTTCTATGTTTAGCCATTTTTGTGAAGAGTGATCGTAAATTTCGGACATTTGCTACTTTTAATCGAAATTAACTCACTAGAACTTCACTTGTTCCTTTATTTGATATACATTTTTTATTATACCCTCGTAAGCAATGTATTTACATCGAGTGCATCGTCCTCGAAGGGCAGGTGTTGCGCCCAACAAAACTCTTTTTAATTTTTTTACCCCCCTAGAAAAACCTGCTACTTTACATATAAATATATCTACGACATCTAACTTTCTTTTTAACCTTAAAAAGAAAGTCTAATGGCTCCAACCCTTAATTTATTTTCTTTCTTTTGTTAGTACGATTTCACCGTAGTGCAGTAAACGTCGTTAAAAAAGCATTTTTTAATTGCCCAGTCATGAAATCCAACCCCTTTTTCTAAAGTTAAAATGCTTTCAACCCTCCTCTACCTACCTATACCTAACTTTAGGTGATGTTTTTTTTTTGGTTATTAAGAATGGGGGTAGAAAAAATCGGGAATATTAAGATGCAAATCGGGTAACGGTTGAAGTTTTTACGATCTTATAATTTGGCTAATTTATCAAGATTATGTTTTTAATGGTATAAAAAATTAGCGTCAAAGGGTTGCGAGGAAAATAAAAGAAACTTTGTCAGGCATATAAGTATAGGATTAATTTTGCAGTTTAGTACTTATAAACTGCTTGAAATATGCAAAGTAAACTCTCTTTTAATGTTATTCTCCTTGCTTCTTAACAGTTTATTCGTTGTATTACATGGGGTGAAAGATCCCGAGACTTATCGAGAGATGGCAGCAGAACAATACGATTTTTAGTTAGTGTCAACTCTCAGAAGATTCGTGTAAAATGTTCATGATATTTAGTCTACTAGTTTGCGAGTTATAGCTGTTTGAATGACGCTACTTTTGATTTTTGCAAAGCGATGGAACAAAAAAAATTTCGTGTGTCAATTAAATATTGCTTTTTAATGGGAAAAAATACAGCCAGAACCCAAGAACGGTTTGAGAAGTGTTATAGTACATCTGCTTCGTCGAAAGCAAATATATTTCGATGGTTTAGTGAACTTAAAAAAAATCCGGCAAAAAAGAGGGTCCAAACTGTACAACTGGAAGAAGAACAGCAAGGATTCAGAAGTGGGCATTCATACATCGATGCCGTATTCATTGTGAGATTGTTATATAACAGGAACATCCCATTAGACCTGATTAAAACTGTCGAGAATATATATTAAGACAATAAAGTAGTCGCAAGATTAGCAGAAGAAATGACAGAACCAATCAACTATGAATCTGGAATCAGGCAGGGAGACTCTTGAAATCCTCTTCTATTTAATGTTGTCACGGATGAAATTATAAAGAATATCAAAAGAAACAAGTGATATAGAATGGGTAACAGAGAACTTAAAATGTTATGCAGATGATGCGATAATAATGGCTGAGAACGAGAACGATCTGTAAAGGCTGCTATATGAATTCTACATAGCAGCAAAACAATATAATATGTCAGTCTCAACTGAAAAAACCAAGACAGTAGTAATAGAAAAATTGCCGCTCACATGCAAGCTAGTAGTGGAAGATAAACAAGATAGAACAGGTGATGGAGATAGATTACCTGGGCATCAAAATATCTAGTATCGAAAAAATCGAGGAAGAAGTAAAACATCAAGTCAACAAGGCTAATACGATAACGGGATGCCTTAATGATAACATATTTAGAAATAAATTCCTCTCCGCTGAGACCAAAACAAGAATATAACATACAAGAGCGTAATACGACCAGTAATGACTTATACATCTGAAATAAGACCCGATACAAATAAAACACAGAGGATGCTGAAATCAACTAAAATGAGAATAGTTAGGAGATGTACAAACAAGAGTCTGAGTGATAGAGAGAGGAGTCAAGACATAAGACGCACATGTATTACACAAAATATCAACCAGTGGATAAGATGAAGAAAAGTGGAAATGGGATCAACACATAGGAACAATGGCAAACACCAGGATAGTACGGATAACAAGAGACAAGCCACCCAATGGAATAAGATCAATGGGACGTTCAAGAAAGAGATGGAGCGACGATCTATAGAGCAGGGAACGAAGGAAACAGGCAATAGTGCCTAGCTATAAATCGGAAAAAGAAGAAGAAAAAAAATCCACCCTATGGTTCTGACTGACCGTAAAGTGAACGTGAGAGAGATAGCTGACATGGTAAAGATTCAACAGAATACGTGAGGCATATTTTGCATGAATACGTGCATATGAAAAAGCTATTTGCCCGATGGGTGCCACACACTCTCACGATTGATCAAAAACATCAAAGTGTCGAAAATACATACCCTGTTTGGCATTGTTTGGGCGTAATCCAAAGAAGTTTTGGCGTGAATTGGTAACAGTGGACGAAACATGGTTCCCCACTACACGCCTGTGTCTAACAGGCAGACACCAGAGTGGCTGGAACCGCATGAAAGCCGACCGAAGCGTCTAGCAACACAAATATTAGCTGAAAAGGTTTTAGCAAGTATTTTCTGGAATGCCCATGGAACAATACTGATCGACTATTTTGAGAAGGAGTGAACAGTCACTGGAACTATTACGTTGGTTTATTGGACCATTTGAATGGTGAAATCAAGAAAAAAAAAAGGCCGCATTTAGCGAGGGAAAAAGCGTTGTTTCAAAAAGATAAAATCGATCATGAAATTTGGTCTATGAATCCCTTCCTTATCCGTCGTATTCACCAAATCTGGCCTCCAGCGATTATTAATCTTTCTAAATTTGAAAAGGTGACTCCAAGGAAAGAGCTTTGGCTCAAATGAAGAAGTAAAATAGGAAACTTCCCTATCACATTAATACCATACATATTTTACTAAACTATAAATAATATTATATTTATAAATATGTCAACCAACAAAGCTGAAGAAAATCTGAAAATAATATTAGGCCTATATAATAATTAACTTTATGTTTAAAATTTAAAAGAAATGCCAAATAATCTAATTGTTGAATTCCTCGACTCCAAAAACCTCCAAATGGACATATAACGCTGAAAACAACCCCTCTAATCTCTTCTTCCACCATTTTCATTTATTTTTTTAGTGTTCCGTACGGAACACTTATAAGATCACTTCGTGTGTCTGTCTGTCTGTCTGTCCGTCTGTCACGCCCGATTTTCTCCGAAACTATTTGTCATAGAAAGTTGAAATTTGGTAATAATATAGAAATTGATGGCCTCATTAGAGCCATGTAGTTTTGAAAGTTAAATTTTGACTTAAGGGGTTAGTTTTGGGGGGTGAAATCGGAAGCGATTACTAGGTAATCGAGTGTGGTCTTAAATGAAAGCTTGTGAAAACACGAGAAAAAAAAAATATATATATAATGTAATATTTGCACGCACTTTTCTCTGTATTATTTTTAAAAAATCGCGAAAAATCGCTGTCCACCCGCCTTATCTCAAAAAGTACTTATCACAAAATTTTGAAAAAATTCTGGAATATTCTCCACGGTGTGTAGATTGAACGAAAATTATCACGAGTGCATTACCTGTAATAATTTATCTGGTATATAAAAAAAAACAGAAATTTCAAGGTCATCAATTTTCAGTAAAGATTGGAAATAAACTTTGTTGAAAACTCATTTGGGGTGTGTTTTGTAAAGTCACTGATCATTTTATACTTCCGTTACAAGATTTTTTATTTTAAAAGCAATCCACGTACGGAACACTAATTGCGCAAGTTCAACTTGCACTTGACCGGTTATATTTTATTATAAATACGTGTATTTGCACAAAATACTTGTTTATTATCTCAACAAACAATCAGGAAAAATTGCCAAATTACTACGACAGACACACTGACGGAAATCAAGGAACCCTAAAACATAAAAAAGCAAAAATCTCGAATTGTGATTTTTTATGAATACTCTACTGTCCTTTAGCTCCACAAATCATACTATATGAAAGGTATCCAAATGTTGGTAGTGGAAGAATGCTGGAATAGTTCAAGGAAGCTATGTTGAATAAAATCGATTTTTGGCAAAAATATTCTGTTTTCTTCAAAAGACTCGGGACTTTTTAATCCATTTAGTCATAAATAAAACATTTTTTAATTAAAGAGACTACTGTTCACATAAAAAAACGGTAAATACTTAGCCTTTTAAATCAAAACTCAGTAGAGCGATACATTTTAAAGAGCGGTGTACTGTATTAATAGTTTAAATCATAATATTATGCACACTTTTGTTTTAAATACGGGTTTTTACTTTATTCTGTATCATGTCAGTGTTTTAAATGTCCATCCTTGGTTCATAATTTCATTAATAGGGCGTTCCGCAAGGATTTACCTCTTGAGCCCTTATTAAATCTTTTTTTATTACTTATGTAAAATCAGCACGCGTTGAACATAAACAAGTTTTTATTTGTAAGTATCATGCACAAGTAAGTTTTTAAATTCAAAGACTGCAAATGAAAAAGTAGTAAAATATTTGAAAGAAAACTTACAAATACGAGGGTCGCCGTTTAAGTTTTTACAAACGACCACAAGATGGCGCTGTTGAGATGTGACTTTACCATTGTTGTAAAATTTAACATTTGTTATTGTTAAAACAATGGCAGCTCAAAAATTGGCAGAGTAGTTTGTTTACAGGGAGCGTTTAAAAAAAAATGGAAATTTCATGTGAAGGTTTCCGTTGGATGATTTTTTACGATTTTAGTAAAGGCCTAACTCGACAACAGTGCCTCGAATCGCTTTTTTCAACTTTTGGTAACGAATCACCATCAGAAAAGACTGTTTACAATTGGTTTGCAGAATTTTATCATAGTCGGGCTTCTGTCAGCGATGAATTTCGTGAAGGTCGACCAAAATTGGTTGTTGATCCAAAAAAAATCGATGCTGTGGAGCAACATGATTGAAGAGGATCGGCATGTGACTTTCCGTGAGATAGAAGCATCCTTAGGTATATCGAAGACTGCAGTGTATTCGATTTTGCATGAACATTTAGCTGTGAAAAAGATTTATTCCCGATAGATTCCGCATAATTTGACCGAAACTCAAAAACAGACTCGTGTCAATTTGTGTAAGGAAATGCTCAAAAAATTCGACCGAGAACATGCAAAATCCGTATACAACATCATAACAGGAGAGGCAACTTGGATATGTTCGTACGAGCCGGAAACTAAACAATAATCAACTGTTTGGGTGTTCCAAGATGAACTGAATCCAACAAAAGTGGTTCGTTCGCGAAGCACTTCCAAGAAAATGATGGCTTGTTTCTTTGGTTATAGTGAACATGTTCCAACCGTTGCTTTAGAGGATCGAGGAACAGTTATATAACCTTAACATCTCAATCCCATTGTTCTAGTCGATTGCCAAAAATGAAACTGACCTAAATCACTTTCATTATCATCTTCAGCCGTTCATCCATCGTCGGATGTAGGCCTCCCCGAAGCTTCTACAATGTTGTCTGTTGTCTCATCACTTTCTTCTTCTTCTTCCAGTCCCACGTGCACACAGCACCTTGGAATCATGTCCCATTCTCTTCTGTAATATTAAGAGCTCATTTTCCTGTGCTTGCCGGAAGATTGTGGCCACAACCGGTATTCTACACCAGTCTCTAATATTCCGAAGCCAAGAGTGCTGCTTTCTTCCAGGCCCACGCCTACTCTCAATTTTTGTTGAAGAATTAATTTAGGGATGTAATATCGGGGCTCTCTGAGTATGTGCCCCAGATACCAGACCTTTCTTCCGTTAACGAGATTTAGAAATTCCCTTTGCTGCTGCTCTTTTTGCAGTACTCGCTCATTAGAGAGGCGGTCAGTCCAGGGTATAGGCAGCAAACTTCGAAGAGTTCATATCTCAATAGCCTCAATGCGGTTCAGTGACCTTACCTTAAATGTTCAAGTTTCGGCACAATACAATAAAACAAGCCAAACGTAACATTTAACATCACTTTACGACCTTTCAATATTTTTCTGTCTTTTTCTATTATCTTCCTTCTTTCAGAGACACAATGCTGTGTAGTAACCTTTATCGATCTAAACGAATACCACAAGCAAAAAAGTTTTATTGAAAATAGAAACGTAATCAAGCCTTAGCAGAACAATAGCTGACAAATGATCTATTTTATTGAATCCTTTAGCATATTATAAATAGTATTTACCAAGTACAAAGCAATATATCAAGAAATTGACTTAAATGGGAACATATATATGTTTTTTGTGATTTAAGAACCCTAGAATGTGAGAATGCAAAAATCTCGGAGAATGATTTTCGCACAAATGCAATATTCTCCTTTAGCAGAGACAATAAAAAATATTTTCTGCTTTTTTGGAATGGAAAATAAGAAAATCGTGATTAGATCACATTACAATAGACATTTAAAAGCAGTGTAAAAATATTAACATTCATCATAACCTCATTGTAAGACATCATGTCAACATGTGTCTACAACACCGTCCAGCAGATGTCAGCCGAGGATTCGGCCTTTATTTTTTACGTAGTTTAATCGATTCGAGATCTCGCGAGTTTGATGCAAGGTGCGCTAGTAAACACCGGACGTAAGTCGTGTCTTCAGTGGGTATTGATACCACGTGTTGTACCTAGTGCTACCTGCCTTATGGCTGCCACCTGCCTCGAGGGTAATTATCGGCTAAGATATGGTTTAAATTGTCCTGTGACATGAACTCTTGATCAGTTTTATTATTTGATGATGTTTATACGGCGATTAAGGTGTATAGCTGAAGTGTAAAATCAAAAAATGATTAAAATCTCGGCAAATACTCGCAGATTAAGTACTACTACTATGCCAGTGCGGCGTCACTATCTATACCGAGTAATACCCGAATACACAGATAAGCATTGATTTTTATACGTAGAAATACATATACTAAATGTTAACAGGCTGCATTTTGGCAGACAGGTAGTTTTTTAAACGTAGAACACGATCAAAAAAAGGGTTTGCTAAAGTTTGATGTACGGTAAGCCCTCGAGTCCAAAATAAAATCAAAAATTAGGTTTTTCGGTAATATCTCGAAAAATAAAAAAGATATCGAAAAACTAATAGCACCATGTGAAAGAGCGGGAAATTTTACACAAAAACAGTATATAGGTTTTTCCCAAATTTTTTTATTAGTGTGAGAATATATTAAAAATTCGGATAGGTGATTCAAAAAGTGAAGCACGCCAAACAGGTTAATTTGAAAGGCTATCGATATTACTTGTTTTCAGTGTAAAAAAAATTAAAAGATAGTTTTTTGAAGAGGAGACTTTTAGGTTTCCGATGATACTAATAGTTTTTATTGTTGCTGCTTTATAATTTGTAAAACTTTAAACGAAATTTTTGTTTGCATGATTTTAACGGGCATACAGTAAATTACAAATATTTAGTAAAATATAGTATTAAAAAAAAAATCCTTGTGCGTGTATCATTATTATAGCTTAAGTTTCAATACAAGTATAATTAAAAACACCCACATTGTCTGTGTTATTTAAAAATTAAGTTTTAAAATATGAAAATTTGCCTGATGTAGTGCACCGCCGACAATTTTACGTTTAAAGCAGTACGAAATAGTAAAAAAGTCAAACAATATTTTTTATTTTAGTTACAGTTAAAAGTATACTTCATATTAGAAAATCATTAAAAACTTAAAAAAAACTTTTTCTTTTTATATAATTTTTCTCCTAAAAAAGTGTTCATGATAAACGCAAAGCAAAAAATTACTTATTATTAGTCATACAAGTTAAAATAAAAAAAATATATATTTAAAGGTGGGAAATGAAAGATAAAATTCTAAGCTTTAATTATAGAGTATTTAAATTTCATTTAAGTATCCAGGTACAAAGAAAACAGTTATTGAAAACACAAAAACATTTTAAATTACTCGAAGGAATTTTGCTAATGGCGATCGGAGAAGAAACGCGTGCGCAGCGCCACCAGTCCGATCTGTTTTCTGTCATCTATACGACGCTCGCGTAGTTTGTATACTGTATATTGATGATGAAAATTATGAACAAATTAAAGAAGAAGAAAGTAGCTTAAAAATAATGTTTATTACTTTGTAAATATTTCTGTTATACATTTTTTGTAATTTATTATTTATTTTATTGTATTTTATTTATACATTTATTATTAAGTATGCTTATTTTTTATAAAAATAGTATATTTTCATTTATTTTTTTTATATACACTGACTGCCATTTTGGATCACCCATTTTGAATTTTTGTACTCAGATTCTTAATCAGAACCCCAAAAAACTCCTTAGTAGACACTTTAAAAAGACGCCATACCGGATCCGCCATTTTGAATTTTTCAAATCTGTTATTGGACTCTTAATCACCACCCCGAGAAACTCCTTAATAGCCAATTTCAAAATATTTAGCGGAATACAGAAACGTTAATTTAATCATAAATGAGATTGAAAATATGATTCCCACTACAACTGAAGCCATTTAATTTTTATTTTTTTTTTTAATTACAAAAAATAAAAAAATTAATCTATATACTATTATACACTTTCATGTGCTGCCATTAGTTTCTCGATATCTTTTTAGTGTTCCATATGGAACACTTATAAGATCACTTCGGTGTCTGTCTGTCCGTCTGTCACACCCGATTTTCTCCGAAACTATTTGACGTAGAAAGTTGAAATTTGGTACTAATATAGAAATTGATGGCCTCATCAGAGCCGTGTTGTTTTGAAAGTTAAATTTTAACTTAAAGTGTTAGTTTTGGGGATGAAATCGGAAGTGAAAAAAAAAAAAAATATTGGGGCATCGAGTGGGGTGTCAAATAAAAGCTTGTAAAAACACGAGTTCAAAAAATATATATAATGTCTTACATGCGCACACTTTTCTTTGTATTATTTTGAAAAAATCGCGAAAAATCTCTGTCCCCCCCCTTCTATCTCGAAAAGTACTGATCCAAAAATTTTGAAAAAATTCTGGTATATTCCCCAAGGGGTGTAGATTGAACGAAAATTATCACGAGTGCATTACCTTTATTAATTTATCTGGTATATAAAAAAAAACAAAAATTTCAAGGTTATCAGTTTTCAGTAAAGATCGGAAACAAACTTTCTTGAAAACTCATTTGGGGGTGTGTTTTGTGAAGTCACTGATCATTTTACCTCCCTAACAAAAATTTTTATTTCAGCAATCAATGTACGGAACACTAATTGCGCAAGTTCAACTTGTACTTGAGTGGTTTTTTTATTTTTCGAGATTTTCATTTTATTTCCGGTTTTGTAGACTTAGCGTACACTTTTTTTTATAGTATTCTACGTCCAAAAAGCTTCTTGTATGCCAAAATGCAGCCAGTGAACATTTTCGTCACAATTTGCCTCTGACGACTGGGCTAATGTGGTTTTTAGCGCTGATATTTCCCCGCATTACATTCTTCTATATCTTTATTCCTTGGCATATCTCTCACTATTACACACCTCTCATTACTTACTTAACTGATGAACAATTAAAAAGAAATAGCTGTGTAGCTAGACTCGACAAACATCTGTTGTCTCTAAGACGATGCATAATAAAGGCATTGGAATCCTTGGAACGTCACAAATATCCTTCTTTGCGTGTTTATCAGTCGTATTAATGCAGAAAGTACCCGGTTTGGTGCCGTCGTCGTACCAGTCGACAGTCAGAATTTAATTGCTCGAATTTGTTATAGTGTGGTAAGAACGTAAAGACTAAATTTCGATAAAGCAGAGTTTTTTTAACACCCTATACGCAGGTTGTCGAAAGAGAAACCGAGCTTTTGATGTAGGAAAGATTAACAACAAGAAGTATTTTATTTATTCAAAATAATCTCCTTCAGCATCAATAGAACGTTCATAATGAGTACCACTTTTCGTATGTTCTTCAATTGCCTCCCGGGCGTCTTTAAATTTAGAAAATCATTCGTAAACTTGTATACGGGCTGGGTAATAATCCTCATTACTTGTTTTAATAATTTCAACATTTCGGAAGATTTGTTGAGTTCTACGTAGCACGTCGCTCCAGTACAATTTTCTAACGAGTGTCACTGAACAGCTATTATGTTTGGTATGACACAGCGAATTGTTACCAAGCGATCACTATCGATCGCGTATCAATCAACATATTTAGTTCGGCAGTTACATATAGATGATGCTAATAGTACTGTTTCCTGGGCAAAAGTTCGGTTTCTATTTGTACAATCCCTGTATGACTAACGAAAATTAAGAACGATTGTTTGCGTGATCTAAGGACCCTGAAATGGAAATAAATGCAGAAATATTTATGAATACTATACTACAAATCCAAGAGGTAAAGGTAGCTACAGCAAAATATTATCAAACACTATATGACACTAAAAAATCGCCACCGCCTGGGAAAGAAGAACGAAGTAGGGTGACAGTAAGAAATATGGAATCTGAAGAAATTCCCGATATAACAGCGGAGGAAGTAATGAACGCCTTAAAATATATGCACAAAAACAAAGAACCAGGGGACGATGAAGTAACTATAGAAATGATAAGTATAGAGGGGTATCGATAATACAATCTCTTCAAGCTCTATTTAACAGAAATTAAAATACCAACACCTTGGATAAACGCCTTGATCGTGCTTATTTTTAAAAAGGGAAACAAATTTAAATTGGAGAAATACAGAATCATCAGCCTGTTATCGGTACTATATGAAATCTTCACTAGAAGCATAATATATATGTCGATTAACGAACAAATTAGACAATTATCAACGTGAACAAGCAGGATTTAAACGCGGATACAGCACTTTGGATTATCGTCAAACAATTAGATTACTAGTGGAAAAATTAAATGAAGTTAAGATCACCTTGTGGATAGTAATGGTTGGCTACGAAAAAGTATTTGATTTGGTAGAGATATGGGCATTCCTTAACGCCTTAAGTGATAGCAGAGTCGACGAAAGATGCACAACTCTTCTTGAACACATATATAAAAATGCCACACCACAAATAATGCTTGAAGAAAAAACAAATAAAACCAAAAATTAAAAGAGGAATTAGACAAGGCGACTCAATATCCCCGAAACTGTTTACGTTGACTCTAGAGGACATGTTCAAGTCGCTAAAGTGGGAAAATAAAGGAATACTAATAGATGGTGAACGATTAAATTACTTAAAATTCGCTGATGATGTCACTCTGATCGCCAACACAAAAGAAGAATTCCAATTATAAGAAATGCTGGTGGAATTAAATAACAAGTCTCGAGAAATAGATCTAAAAATAAACTTCATCAAAACTAAATATTTGAACAACGAAACTGAAGATAACAGCCAGGAACTATTAATAAAAAGTGAAAGAACAGGAAAAGTACGAACATTCATATATTTAGGACAAGAAATTGAAATATCAAAAAATAATTTAAAATCTAACTTGAATAGAAAAGTCCCGTTAGCTTGGTCTGCGTTCGGAAGGTTACAATCCACATTTAAATTGGATATCCCAAATAAAATAAAAGGCAGAGTGTTTGATCAATATGTATTACCGCGATTAACATACGGCATTGACACTTGGAATTTATATGAAAGTATAATATATAAACTCCAAGTAACTCAAAGAGCAATGGAGAGAAGAATGCTAAATATTAGATTCCAAAATCGTATTCCTAACATCGAGATACGAAAGAAGATCAAAAGTGACAGAACTAAAACAACGAATTTAGGTGGAATTGAGCGGTGCATATCGCAAGGATGAATGATAACAGATGGACACGCTGTATGGTTGAATGGAGGCCTAGAGAACATAAAAGATGCAGAGGCAGACCACAGACAAGATGGACGGACGACATAAAAAGATTAGCGGGGCATGATTGGATGCAAAAACCGAACAATTGAACTCATTGGAGACAACTTGGGGAGGCTTACATCCGACCACGGATGGAATAAGCTAATGATGATGATGCTAATGATGATGATACTTCCCCGTTTAGCAGGGAAATGCATAATTATTATATTTTACTGAAAAAGTATTTATATTCGCTAACTGCTAGATTTTAAGAAACCTACGTAAACACACTCATTTTTCTAAGCGATTGTATCAATATTTCTAATCCACCTGCCGTATACAAACTTAACGATTATAAAATTCACCCTCAACACAACGTCAGTTGTTGAAAAAGTCGAGTAATTTAATTTTTTATCTAATTTCACTTCCCCATTAAGGGTGCACCATAACTATCTGTTAGGGCAATACACCTGTTGCTTTAATAAGTGTGCCGTGCCTATGAACCTTTTGTTTTTTAAAAAAGACGAGGAACTAACTAACGTCAAGAGGGTTCAGGAACCTTATGCCACAGACCCAAATACACGTCTTTGACCTCCTCCTGGTATAGGTAGACCAGGTGCACAAAACTACTAGGTACTTATTTTTCTGTTCATTATTTATATTACTGATATCATACACACGTGGTTCCATAAACAAGCTACCGATTACGTGAATAAAAATAATAATTATTAAAAACCATATATCGCAATACTCTATTCTGAAATTACCCGATGATATCTTTTATTTTAGTCCTTAATCTTATCTCAATTAATTATATAATTAACAATTTTAATTATGCCTAGAATTAACGTGTATGTACACGTCCCTCACCAAGACTGTTATTAATACTAGTAGTGTTTTAGATTTCAGTAAAGCATATGATTGTATTACATACTAAGATGGTGCTACCAGATTGAGGTTTTGATATTTTCCTCTGTTTAATAATAAGTTCAAGCTACTTATGGTTAAACTACATATTTTTATAAAGAAAGCGTTTTTATTATTACTTTTAATAATTAAAATTAAATAGGGCGCGTGCCAGCTTACCCTATGTAATAAAAAATGTCTTCTTTTACGCTCTAGTGAATTTCTTTAACCACCGAAGACATATTGGGGGAGTTTTAAGGTCCACAATAATTAATTTGGGTAGAAAACGCGTCATTTGGTGAGACCAGTACGAATGCGTACAATTTAAGAACGATGTCAAAGCCATATATTTCAGAAATTTTCACCAAAGTTTAACAGTTTCAATGTAATAAAAAGTTTCCTTGTGGACCTCCCATTATCTTCATATTTTAATTTTACGCACGTTTTTATTAGTTTTGGTCTCTGATAACTTTTAAATGAAATAACCGGCCAAGTGCAAGTCGGACTTGCGCAATTAGTGTTCCGTACGTTGATTGCCTTTGGAATAAAAATTTTTGTTACGCAGGTATGAAATGATCAATGATTTCACAAAACACACCCCAAATGAGTTTTCAACAAAGTTTTTTTCTGATCTTTACTGAAAACTGATGACCTGGAAAATTTTGTTTTTTTTTATATACCAGATAAATTATTAAAGGTAATGCACTCGTGATAATTTTCGTTCAATCTACACCTTGTGGAGAATTTTCCAGAATTTTTTCAAAAATTTTTGATCAGTACTTTTCGATAAAAGGGGAGAACAGCGATTTTTCGCAATTTTTTAAGAATAATGCAAAGAAAAGTGTGCGCAAGTATTATATTATATATATTTTTGAACTCGTGTTTTTACAAGCTTTGATTTAACACCCCACTCGATGACCCGGTAAAAAAAATGTCACTTCCAATTTCACTCCCAAAATGAACCCCTTAAGTCAAAATTTAACTTTCAAAACTACACAGCTCTGATGAGGCCATTAATTCCTATATTAGTGCCAAATTTCAACTTTCTATGTCAAATAATTTCGGAGAAAATCGGGTGTAACAGACAGACAGACGGACACCGAAGTGATCTTATAAGCGTTCCGTACGGAACAATAAAAATGGAATTTTTATTTACATTTGAGACATTGTTTAAAACATTAAATGGTTGGTGTATTTCATTGTTTTAGCTTAAAAGCTATTAAGAATGAAAGAAACCTGGAGATAAGCCTTTTCTACTATATTAAAAATACGCCTCCGGCGCACTGATTACTAGGACGCCCTTTCTAAAGCAATCGAACTGCAATACTTCAAGATGTTATAAGAGACGAGAAATTATCTGCACCTCCCTGGGCAGAAAGATGCACAACTCTAACACATATACCATAGTTTTAAATTGAGTCTTTAAGTATTGAGGTGCCTTAAGAAAGTCCAATCTTTACCTGTACTTTTTATGCATAGAAGTCCATTAAAGCATTAATTTCTCGTCTTTTTATCAATTTACGAACGTTGAATACTTTCCAGTTATTAAAAATACGATACTACTAAGATTATTCTTTTTTTTTCCAGAACCAACTTTAATCCAAACACCTCCATCAGTTATAGCAGCAGCTTGCCTCAGTTCAGCAGTTAAAGGCCTCAAACTACCATGTCAAAGAGTAGCAGTCAACGAAATCTGCAAGATGCTCAATGTGAACTCCGAAACCATCGATCTACTAATCAACGTTGTGGATAAGGTCGTTGAAAAAGTGGCCAATCCCGAAGGATCAGAACAGAAATCCAAGGAAACTAGTAAAAAATCCGCTGGATACGAAAGTCCTGGATATGGACAGCCGGAGACCCCTACAGAAGTTGAAAATGTTTATTTTTGACGTATTCATCATCGATGATCCAGGTATAATCATTGATCAAAAATATCATCGCTTCGTGGACGCTTATAATAATAATAATTACGTTATACATTCGTTTAATACATATATTTTAATCAACAAGTTAGTTTACCTTGATTGAATTGATCATGTCCGATCAGTCCTAATCAATATTAACCGGCGTTAATCCGGTGTAAAATGCAATGCAATGAAAGACTACTGATTATTTGATTTTTTTTTTAATAAACGTCATAATATACTAACTATGTTGAATCATAAGTTTGTTTATATTACCCAATGCAAAGGCAATCAATAAAAATTCGTTAAGTGATCAACACGGATTGGTCATTTTTAATGGTTAAAGATTGCTTGTCTTGATCTCGTTATAGTGTTATGCAACATATTTTACTAGTATTGTCTTCAATTTTGTTTTGGAATTATAACTTAAAATGTTTTTTTTGTTATTTATTTATTGTCTTTTTCGTAAGTATTATTATTATTTTAGTAAAGGCTTTGAAATTCGATGGTACATTTTTAGAGGATTGCTATATGTATTTTTGTGTGGCCTGCGCATAAGCATATCGTGGTTTACCAACGGCGCTAGTAATCAATAAGTACTTTCAATTTTTCTTCTTCTATGTCGATTCTAGTTCGGCTGAAGAGCCGTGATACGGCGACACGCATCCCGAGATGAATTGACGAATGAGAGAACAGTCACTGCTAAAAAATGGACGCTCTTTCTAATTTTGGTGGTTCATATTGATATTTATATACTTGAAGTAGAACTCCATAAAGCTCTGCCAAGCAGTAATTGTTAGCAACTCGCTCAACAATTCCTCTGTGGATCTGTGGGCTTAGACAGCCCCTGACAGAGGGCAGGTACGCCTTCAATATTAGACTTAATCAGACAGGGATGCGAATTATTGTTTCTTACTTGTTTCGTATTGTATTTCGTGCAGATTACAACAAAATTATTAAACTCATTCGTCATTCTATCTACAGAATCACATGGTATATTACTTTTCAGACATCAATATCTCAGAAACTAATAAAT
Source organism: Pachyrhynchus sulphureomaculatus (assembly GCA_019049505.1). Taxonomy (NCBI): domain Eukaryota; kingdom Metazoa; phylum Arthropoda; class Insecta; order Coleoptera; family Curculionidae; genus Pachyrhynchus; species Pachyrhynchus sulphureomaculatus. Next base: position 188,340,238 of record CM032449.1, read on the forward strand.
TTGGACCCATAACGTTTTGTATCACTATCAGTTTTAGTAATATCGTAAATAGGCAAAAAAGACGACCCGAAATTTTGGCCTGTCGACTAACCGTCTGCCTAGTTCTTTCTATCGGGTGAGTCGAATAAAACCTTTAACGTAACGGGAGGACCAAGCTAAACCCGCTTTTTCCAGCCGAAAACTGTCGTTTTTCGAGTTTTTAATAAGTAAGACCGTAAGTTCCAGGTTTTGAGTTCTACGCGTTTGTCCAAGTTATTTTTGGGAAAAGTAAGGCCTTAATTAATAAAATATCACGAGGGCAGGCGCCTCGCTCGTACCCGAACAAGTCAAGGCATTTTTAAAGTTAAAAAAAAATCGAAATTCTGATAGTATAGACGCTATGATAGGTTCTACATAAAATTCGTACAGGATGACTGAAATTGTTATTTTTTTCGACCCGTGGAATCCGAATTTGCTATTCTCGAGGCCCCATAGTGTTCGGGGCCTTTCACCATGATGCAATTTCTGGGACAGCCTATCTATTGGGAGGGTAAATTGATCATTTTCATTTGTAATAAAATTCGTGGAATTCGGAACAACTAATCCCAATGAACAAAATCGTTTGGGTCTGTTGCTATGGGTCCATTCTTGGATCGACGTTTTTTGGGCCTTAAAGCTGGGTCCGGTCGTGTGGTTAAGCGACAGTCCATTTTGAATGTAGCATTTTTTGGGCCTTATCTCGGCATTCTAGGGCACGAGGGTACCGCAAAATCAACGTTAAAGGCTTGTATTCGACTCTCCCGCTAAAATGAACAATTAGGCAGACGATTAGTCGACAGGTCAAAATTTCAGGTCCCCCCTTTGGTCTAAAACTAAATAAGATGGCAGGACTTGTCAGAATAATATACCACTTTAACTGTCAGCTTAACTGTCACCTAGGTAAATAAACAGAACTTTTTCTTGTATGCCTCTCTGATCCACGTAAGTTAACAGAATGATGTAATTATAGATCACATATAGATTTACTAAAGGAGTTTTAAACTTAACTCGTTGTCATGGAATTTAAACTCGTAGCTGCTGTTGGTTTTTATTTTTGACATTATTATAGTCCATATGGTAAATAGCACCATATAAATGTTTTCATAAGAAAATTTAAAATAAAAATCTCGATTTAAGACCTCAGAATCTGCGGCATAACTTAGGGGGATGGGTTCTTTTTTGTGTTGTTTGGCGCACATCTATTTGTCGATTGATTCTCCTCCTCTGCAAGTAGCTCCGCCTTTAGTGTTCTTTTTTTACTAAAATAAAAGCCTATTGTTTTCATATTATCCTGCCCCTTGAACTTGGTCACGCCAGGATTTGGAACAGATAGGAAAGTTAATAATTTTTCGAATTGTAAAATAATTTTTCATTTTTATCCAGTTAATTATTAATAAAACTAATTTTTTGTAGATGGGATAGTAAATGATGTGCACATCTGACAATAATGCATGTAGAATTTCTATAAAAAAAATCACTGGCTTTAAAGGGGATAAATTTTCGAAAATTTTAATAACTTCGATCCCTTTGAAACATACTTTTGTAAGCTTACATCGTAAATTTTTTAAATTTGCATAGTTTCGGAGTGCAGCTAAGCATGCAATTTTTAACCATTATTCCTGTTAAATGTTGTTAGTGTTTAAAAAGCATAAAATTTATTTTTATAAAATAACCCTGTATATATTTATATATAGCTCATTTTTTGCAGTTATAAGTGTGCTATTTTTTAAGATTTTAAGAAGAAGCAACTCGGAAACAATATATTTTTTTTGTAAAACCGATTTCGTCATTATAGTAATAATGATCTCCTCAGAATGCAAAAAATATATTTATATATACATGCGACATACCTTTGTGCCTTAACACAGGTTTAGATTTTGGATCTTGGAGCGCAATTATTCCAATCTGGGAAGCATAAAGAAGTTTGTAATAATAAAAAAAGATAACAAGTTTTTTAGATAAACAAAAATATTTAGTAATTTCATTTTATAGGAAAGTATTGGAATTATAATTTATAAATTTTAAATTTCTGGCGCCATTGTCATCTATTTTAAGTGTTTTTACTTAAAATCTGTTATTTTTTGGTACACATCAATAACTTAAAAATCTTAATGTTTAAAAACATAATATTCATATAGATAAAACCGCTTTAATTAATAACAATATAATGAGTTTGGTAGCTAAACATAAATATCTAAAATAACTGATTTGTTTTTATGAAGAGTATAAAAATACGTAAAAAAATCCTCATTGCGCCATCGGCCGTCTTATTGTCTAGCACCTCCTAAAGCCTCGTACAGACGTGAACATTGCGCCGAATGACAACAGAACAACGCACGGAATACCAAACAGAACGGATTTGTTCTGTTCCCAGTTCCTCACAAACAATTATGGAAGCTGCAGTCGCGTATATTTATTTATATTCACTATTCGTTATCCGTTAAGAAACAACACATTTATATATATATATATATATATATATATATATATATATATATATATATATATATATATATATATATATATATATATATATATATATAGAAATGCAGAAAATGTATTGTAAGTGAATTAAAGTTTCAAGCTGTTAGTGGACATTACAAAAATTTCACAAAGACGACACCTTCTGATTTTGAATATTTATTAAATCAAATTGGTAAAAAGAAAATAGAACAACGATACGGTATTAAGAAAAGCAATATCAGCTTAAGACAGGTTAGCATTAATCTTTCGCTTCAGCAACAGGAGATTCATACAGCAGTCTTCAATATATATTTATTTCAAATCTCAAAACAGCCGATACGCAACATCATCCCAGATGTTCGTCAGGCACTTCTGACCACTCCATTGCTGCTGTCTCAAGTACGTACTAATAAAGAATAAGTAATAATGAAGAAAATTACAATAAAACACAGGATAAAACCCTGCGTTCTCCGCACATTCGCAGTTTTATTTGTGGTCCCGTCCAAACCTTCTAGCATATTCGCACGCTTTCACTTTCATGGTGGCAAACACATTTATACACACAAAGAAATGCAGAAAATGTCAGCAGTTTAGTAAGTGGGTTAAGCTGTTAGTGGAAATTATAAAAATTTCACAGTCTTCTGGATCTGTGTTCATTTCTAGGGTCTTGCTTGCCACAATAACTCGTCTTCTAGGTCCACACTAATCAATTAAAAACATTACTGCTATCTCAAGAACGTACTAATGGATAATAAATAATAATTAAAAAAATTAAACCAAAACTCAGAAATAAACACTGCGATCTCCGCACGTTCACCGTTTTGTTTGTGATCCCGTCCAAACCCCCCGTTCAAACATATTCGCGCGTTTTCACTTTCATGTATACAAAAAAACCGACAACTGATGGATCGGCCACGCGCACTAAGGCGAATGGGTAGGATTTGCAAATGTGTTTGCAAACGCGTTCGTTGCTCCGTCCAAACTGGTGTTCCGTTTGCAGTTTTGCTTGATGTTCTGTTTGTCGTTCGGCGTAATGTTCAGTTCTGTACGAAGCTTCAAGCTTCGTACAGACCTGAACATTGCGCCGAACGACGAACAGAACAACGAATCTAATGCCAAACAGAACGGAGAATGGACTTTATATCGCGGAACTGAACAATGAACGGAACGGGTTTGTGCTGTTCCTAGTTTCTTGCAAACAACTATGGAAGCCGCAGCGGCGTATATTTACATTCGTTATCCGCGAAGAAAAAACGAGGAAAATCAGCCTGTCCCTGTTCTTCGTTTTTTTTTTAATTTGGCATTTTTCTGCCGAAAGGATAATAATAACGAACCGATTTTTTTTTTCATTCTTCTATATCTGTATTTATTTCTTGGGCAATTTCCTCCCATGCTTCTTGCATTTTCAATTTATTATAATGTTGAAGATGTCTTGCTTGCCACAATAACTCGTGTTGGTGGTAAAAATAAGAAATAATAAATAAAAATTACAATAAAACACAGGAATAAGGACTGCGTTCTTCACTCGTTGGCCGTTCTCTTTGGGGTGTCGTCCAAACCCTCAAATACATTCGCGCGCTTTCGCTTTCACGTTTACAAAAATCCGACAACTGATGGATCGGCCTTGCGCATTAAGGCGAATGGGTAGGATTTGCAAATCTGTTTGCAAACGCGTTCGTGGCTCCGTCCAAACTGGTGTTTCGTTTGCCGTTTTGCTTAGTGTTCTGTTTGTCGTTCGGCGGAATGTTCAGGTCAGCTTTATGTCCACAAACCAAAAGTAGTTCTTTCCTAGATAACTCGTCCACAACGTTTCTACGCTCACACAAAATCTTCGATTAGCAAAGACATTTGCGGAAAATCTAAAATTACCGGGCTCGAAAAAAAACATACACTCCAAGATCTAGAACAAACTCTTATCCTCATACACATATCATACTGTTCAAACTTCAATATATTAAAAATATGGTAAATATATTTAGTTACTTAAGTAAGATAGTTAAAAAAAATGTAAGTTTTTCTATATGTTATTGAGTTTATTATAAACATTTTAACTATAATAAATGATTAGTTACAATAGTTAAAACAGACCGCTGTCCAACAATTTAAATACGTGTAATATAAAGTAAAACATTTATTTCAATTGTTGAGCAGTTTTATTAATTAGGAATATACTGCTCTCTGTGATTTGATTAAAAAAATATATTATAAGTAAGTTAGACGTCAGTAAAATCACCTGAAATTTGCTTCTTTTTGACTTTACATACGCTTTGATATACAAAAGAAAACGTTAGAAAAAAATGGATTATTTTTCGGTTAATTACACTGGTCAAAAGTTGAAGTAAATCATTGTAAAGTTTCTGTATAAATTGTTAAAAGGATTTAAATCAAATTTTGATCGATTTGGACATGGTTTTTTACTCACTAGTGGATTAAATTTTGAATTTTTCGAAGAACTTATGTACAATACGAAACGGTAACTCTCCACGAGTAAATAAAAAAATGTGTTCATATTACTATAATATGGTTTTTGTTATCTAGTCTTTAGTTAGTTTTGTATTTTTTATATCTGTATTTTTTGTAATATAATTTTATTTTGTAATCTTACGCTTACTTTAAATGTAAGGTGTGTTACTTACTATATAGATTTTTTAAGTAATATAACTCGGTTTCCTTTGTTCACTAAACGTTGTATATTACTTGAAAAGTAATCGAAGTAAATTATTTTTATAATAAAAATAAAACAAACACAAAACCAAAGTTTTTGTAATGAAATTTAACAGTATTTATTTTATTTTTTATAATTAAGCATTCCTTGTAAAATATGTAAATATTTTTTATTAATAAATAAATAAATGTTAAGGAACAAAAATATTTTTACTGCTTAGTAGACTAACTCCTTAAGTCATTTAAGAATAAAAAAAACCGGCCAAGTGCAAGTCGGACTTGCGCAATTAGTGTTCGATACGTTGATTGCTTTTAAAAGAAAAAATTTTGTTACAGGGGTATAAAATGATCAATGACTTCACAAAACACACCCCAAATGACTTTTCAACAAAGTTTTTTTCTGATCTTTACTGATAACTGATGACCTTGAAATTTTTGGTTTTTTTTTGTATGCCGGATAAATTATTAAAGATAATGCACTCGTGATAATTTTCGTTCAATCTACACCCTGTGGAGAATATTCCAGGATGTTTTCAAAGTTTTTTGCTCAGTACTTTTCGAGATAAGGGGAGGGGACAGTGATTTTTCACAATTTTTTAAAAATAATCCGAAGAAAATTGAGCGCAAGTATCATATTATATATATTTTTGAACTCGTGTTTTTACAAACTTTCACTTGACACCCCACTCGATAACCTGGTAAAAAAAATTTCTGATTTCACCCTCCGAAACTAAACTCTTAAGTCAGTTAAAATTTAACTTTCAAAACTACACGGTTCTGATGAGGCCATCAATTCCTATATTAGTTCCATATTTCAACTTTCTACGTCAAATAGTTTCGGAGAAAATCGGGTGTGACAGACGGACAGACACCAAAGTGATCTCATAAGTGTTCCGTATGGAACACTAAAAAATGCGTCCTCTATTCCCCAGGTACAAAGAAGAGTATACAGAGTATGTCATTCCTAACATCGTTTCCCAGAACAAGTAGAAAACGGTGCATAAAATTTCAAGCGAAGCCTTGATCTAGTTTTACAGACATCTCTTTTTATTGGAATGTACAGGGTGAGTCAACGATAGGATAAAGTTCATTGTCTCATTTGTTTCGGGAACAATAGTTTTAGGGAATGTTAAGGTGCACAGTTTAAAATTATTTTTGAGTATACAGGGTACTTCAAAAAATTGTGGCCGATATAACATATGTTTTTTTTAAATGGAACATCCTATTTTCTAATTTATTTTTAAATTCTGCGTTTTTCAAATATTTCAATTTTTTAAAAAAAATACTAGTTTTCAGTTTTGTAAAAAATTGCCAGTAGCGTCATTGTTTCTGAATGTGGAATACTCGTAATTGGTACGAACGTTCTAGAGAGATGAAAAAAAGATTTTGCAATAAGATAAAGCAATTTGAGTTAGATGCTACCGGGTTTTCAAAATAAATTTATGCATTTCCACTATTTCAAATTGAAAAATCTTAAATTTTTTAAATGGGACACCCTGTATAGTATTATTTTTTCTGATAGATTTTACAAAACCATCCAACTTTTATTAAGTATGTCATATACCTATTTCTAATAGTTTTCGATTTATTTTGAATTTTTCAATTTTTACCCTTGTTTTTAATACACTTCCGCTATAATATCATAGTTACCAATACAAAACAAAAATGTAGGCATTGTCAAATTTTGACATGTCTATTAAGCAAGTAAAAATAGTTTAATTTGTTGTGGTAAGTGACGTATAAAGGTAATAGTTATGGATTTTCCTGAAAATGAATTAATTGATATGGTTTATATACTGGGCAAAGCGGAAAAAAATTGTCTTTTGGCAGTAAGGCTTTACGAAGCGCAGTACATAGACGTATACTGTGTAAAACAATTTTTCGTCATTCCCGAAACAAATGAGATAATGAACTTTACTCTATCGTTGACTCACCTTGTACTTACTAGGTAAGGCCACTCCAGGTCCCAGGAAAAAAGGCTAATTTCGTGAATTTTTTCAAGAATATAATAAAAACAGTGGAAAATTTATTTGAAGTACTTGATTGAACAAATATTTAAGTGTACAAAAATTTTTTTTTCTTTTTAATTCAAAATTACCGCTTCAGAATCGACGACAAGGCACCTTTCATGCGAGGCCTGAAACGAACGAAACGATTGCTCCGGTAGATTTTAACTTAGAACAAAAAAGTAAAAAACGTTCATTACTATATGTCAAAAACAAGTGGATAACGTGCCCATTTGAAACAAAATGTTCATTTTTCTCTTAAAAATTCACGAAAAATTGTTTATAAAAAAGGAAGGAAGTTTATAACTTATCGCAAAATCCGTACGCCTTTCCCTTAGATAATGTTTCCGAAAAGTTACTCTCAAAATGTCAAGCGAATCGATAAAGATTTATGGCAACTGTCATTTTATCCAATTTGAAAAATACAGTTTTGAGAAAAACGCATTTGAAAATTTGAGTAACATTCTACAGTAGAAAATGGCGTTATACCTTCAATCTGCCATGCCTGCACCATATAACTGGCCTTCAAGGTAACATATTAGCCAAAAAAAAAATTCGATTTTTTGAAAATTCTGAACTGGTCTTACCCTTAAATGTACAACTTAATGCGATATCTTTATTGCGTCCATAAATTGCTTATCTTTTACGAACAAAATACAGCTCAATCAAGACAAATATTCCCCTTTATTCTTCATATATTTTGCCCACTTTTTAGGAAAGCCGCAGATTCTTCCTTTGAAAAAAGATGGTATTTTTGCGTTCATTAATTCGGTTATGCTTTTTTGCGAATAGGGAAATTCGAGAATAAACATGCACAAGTACGCATGTTAATTGGGTAGGGCGCCTATTATAGCGGAAATGACAGCCATTTTCAACCATATCGTTGGTTCCAAACTTCAGATCAGTATATTAAGCAACTAATTTCACATTAATATTGGAAGTATTGCACTAAATGTCAGGTTGGTTCATCCCACAGCGCCAATTCTGCTTATCGCCCACTTGTCACACTGATCCTTGTCTCACGGCTTCATAAGTTCGAGCAAGCCGGAGATCTCACCCATTTAAAGTTTGAGAATAGGTTGAGGTCGTTTCGACCCCAATGCCTCAGAAGTCGGGCATTATCGACACCCCCATCTTGATTATCGAAAGCAACAAGAATGCGAAAGTTGCCACAATACATTCATGTGAACAGAACCCCAGATGGTAATGAACATAATAAACATAAAATACACGACACGACTCTCAAGAAAATTTTTAAGTTCTTTTTTTATCACGCATGCGCCCCCTACCATACTAACAATATGGCTACCAGCGCGAACGCAGGTTGCGTTTACATCTGGATTTCAAGGAGAATCTTTTTATAACGTGCTCCGAAATTCAATATCAATAATTTTGCAATAAATAAATGACTCGTTTGACGTTATAATTGAAAATAATTATCAATAACCGGGCCAAGTGCAAGTCGAACTTGCGCAGTTAGTGTTCTGTATGTTGATTGTTTTTAAAATAACGATTTTTGTTACGGAGGTATAAAATGTTCAATGTTCACAAAACGCATCCCAAATAAGTTTTTTTAAGATTTTTTTTAACCTGAACTAACCTGAACTCTTTTTATAAGCTTTCATTTGACACCCCACTCAATGACCTGGTAAAAAAAAAATTCACTTCCTATTTCACCTCCCAAAGCTAAACTCTTAAGTCAAAATTTAACTTTAAAAACTACACGGCTATGTCAAATAGTTTCGAATAAAATCGGGTGTGACAGACGGACACACAGACACCGAAGTCATCTTATAAGTCTTTCGTTCGAAACAGTAAAAAGATGTCAAGAGGAAGTTTTTGTTGCGCGGTTAGTGTTTGTAAAAATATATGTGGTATCTCCAAAGAAGTTAATTTTTTTAGATTTCCCACCGATTCTAATTTATTCATAATTCTTTATTTCTATTATGCAATATATTATATAAAGATTATGCGGCGTTAGTAAATTTCACACCAAGACTACCTGCGCCCTTAATACAACAGGTAAATTCCACACTAACCTTATAAGGGTGCTTAAATCTTTAAATATTTGAAAAAATATATGTTTTTATTTCATAGTAGAATAATATTGATAAAACATGAAGTTTTTGTTAAATACATAAAATACAAATGGACGAATTTCCTTACATATACTAGATAATGCTACAAACTTATACATATCTATTTCTATATATTTACAAAACAGGTTGGAAAAATAGGAGACACATTTTAAATAAACCGGACAAGTGCAAGTTTAACTTGCGCAATTAGTGTTCCGTACGTTGATTGCTTTTAAAATAAAAAATGTTATAACGGAAGTATAAAATGATCAGTGACTTCACAAAAACACACCCCAAATGAGTTTTCAACAAAGTTTTTTTCTGATCTTTACTGATAACTGATGACCTTGAAATTTTTGGTTTTTTTATGTGCCGGATAAATTATTAAAGATAATGCACTCGTGATAATTTTCGTTCAATCTACACCCTGTGGAGAATATTCCAGGATGTTTTTAAAGTTTTTTGCTCAGTACTTTTCGAGATAAGGGGAGGGGACAGTGATTTTTCGTAATTTTTTAAAAATAATACGAAGAAAATTGTGCGCAAGTATCATATTATATATATTTTTGAACTAGTGTTTTTACAAACTTTCATTTGACACCCCACTCGATAACCTGGTAAAAAAATTTCTGATTTCACCCTCCGAAACTAAACTCTTAAGTCAAAATTTAACTTTCAAAACTACACGGTTTTGATGAGGCCATCAATTCCTATATTAGTTCCAAATTTCAACTTTCTATGTCAAATAGTTTCGGAGAAAATCGGGTGTGACAGACGGACAGACACCAAAGTGATCTCATAAGTGTTCCGTATGGAACACTAAAAAATGCGTCCTCTATTCCCCAGGTACAAAGAAGAGTATACAGAGTATGTCATTCCTAACATCGTTTCCCAGAACAAGTAGAAAACGGTGCATAAAATTTCAAGCGAAGCCTTGATCTAGTTTTACAGACATCTCTTTTTATTTGAATGTACAGGGTGAGTCAACGATAGAGTAAAGTTCATTGTCTCATTTGTTTCGGGAACAATAGTTTTAGGGAATGTTAAGGTGCACAGTTTAAAATTATTTTTGAGTATATAGGGTACTTCAAAAAATTGTGGCCGATATAACATATGTTTTTTTTAAATGGAACATCCTATTTTCTAATTTATTTTTAAATTCTGCGTTTTTCAAATATTTCAATTTTTAAAAAAAAATACTAGTTTTCAGTTTTGTAAAACACTGATCCTTGTCTCACGGCTTCATAAGTTCGAGCAAGCCGGAGATCTCACCCATTTAAAGTTTGAGAATAGGTTGAGGTCGTTTCGACCCCAATGCCTCAGAAGTCGGGCATTATCGACACCCCCATCTTGATTATCGAAAGCAACAAGAATGCGAAAGTTGCCACAATACATTCATGTGAACAGAACCTCAGATGGTAATGAACACAATAAACATAAAATACACGACACGACTCTCAAGAAAATTTTTAAGTTCTGTTTTTTATCACGCATGCGCCCCCTACCATACTAACAATATGGCTACCAGCGCGAACACAGGTTGGGTTTACATCTGGATTTCAAGGAGAATCTTTTTATAACGTGCTCCGAAATTCAATATCGATAATTTTCCAATAAATAAATGACTCGTTTGACGTTATAATTGAAAATAATTATCAATAACCGGGCCAAGTGCAAGTCGAACTTGCGCAGTTAGTGTTCCGTATGTTGATTGTTTTTAAAATAACAATTTTTGTTACGGAGGTATAAAATGTTCAATGCTCACAAAACGCATCCCAAATAAGTTTTTTTAAGATTTTTTTTAACCTGAACTAACCTGAACTCTTTTTATAAGCTTTCATTTGACACCCCACTCAATGACCTGGTAAAAAAAAAGTTCACTTCCTATTTCACCTCCCAAAGCTAACCTCTTAAGTCAAAATTTAACTTTAAAAACTACACGGCTATGTCAAATAGTTTCGGATAAAATCGGGTGTTACAGACGGACACACAGACATCGAAGTGATCTTATAAGTGTTTCGTTCGAAACACTAAAAAGATATCAAGAGGAAGTTTTTGTTGCGCGGTTAGTGTTTGTAAAAATATATGTGGTATCTCCAAAGAAGTTAATTTTTTTTAGATTTCCCACCGATTCTAATTTATTCATAATTCTTTATTTCTATTATGCAATATATTATATAAAGATTATGCGGCGTTAGTAAATTTCACACCAAGACTACCTGCGCCCTTAATACAACAGGTAAATTCCACACTAACCTTATAACGGTGCTTAAATCTTACAGGTAATTTCCACACCAAGCAAATATAATGCTTTATTCATCTAAGTAAAATTGGACGGATTTCTTTTAAATCAGTTTTTATTGAAAATTTTAGATATTTGCAAAAATATATGTTTTTATTTCATAGTAGAATAATATTGATAAAACATGAAGTTTTTGTTAAATACATAAAATACAAATGGACAAATTTCCTTACATATACTAGATAATGCTACAAACTTATAAATATCTATTTCTATATATTTACAAAACAGGTTGGAAAAATAGGAGACACATTTTAAATAAACCGGACAAGTGCAAGTTGAACTTGCGCAATTAGTGTTCCGTACGTCGATTGCTTTTAACATAAAAAATGTTACGGACGGAAAATGTATATGACATAAAAAATGTAACGGAAGTATAAAATGATCAGTGACTTCACAAAACACACCCCAAATGAGTTTTCAACAAAGTTTATTTCCAATCTTTACTGAAAATTGATGACCTTGAAATTTCTGTTTTTTTTATATACCAGATAAATTATTACAGGTAATGCACTCATGATAATTTTCGTTCAATCTACACCCCGTGGAGAATATTCCAGAATTTTTTCAAATTTTTTGATAAGTACTTTTTGAGATAAGGCGGGTGGACAGCGATTTTTTTCGCGATTTTTTTTTAAAAATAATACAAAGAAAAGTGCGCGCAAGTATTTCATTATATATATATTTTTTACTCGTGTTTTCACAAGCTTTCATTTGACACCACACTCGATTACCTAGTAAAAAAAATTTTTTTCACTTCCGATTTCACCCCCCAAAACTAACTCCTCAAAATTTAACTTTCAAAACTACATGGCTCTGATGAGGCCATCAATTCCTATATACGGATAGACAGACAGGCACCGAAGTGATCTTATAAGTGTTCCGTACGGAACACTAAAAATGGAAAGGATTAATATTTCCTAATTGTCTTTGTTCATAAAGATTTTTTAAATGTTTTAATTTTTGATTATTATGATTATTACTTATTTTAGACTCGTCGACACTTTGTATTTTTATATATACGTTAATCTGAAATTCTTTCAGCCTATCGATAAAAGTATACAGAGACGGATGTGTAGAATAAAAAGAATTATTTAGATGGGAATAGAAGGACTCACAACAGTTAGTCGTTCGAGTTAAAGATGGACTCGATTCTGCCCATATTTCAACTGGAAAATCGGTTTTCCTTCCTCTATATACGTTTCTAGTATGTAATCACAAAATTTATTTAAACGTTCATCCTCAGGTTTTATAGAATATAAATCGTATGCAAAACTATCACCTAATTCTTCGGGTGCTAAATAGGACAAGCCGAAACAATACTTTAACCAACTACCAATTTCAGAATTTTTGTCGCAATATTCTTTAGCCAGACCTAGATTCTGTATCTTGCGAAACCAAGATTGGTGTAAATGAAATCTACATCCTAACACTTTAGTATTTGGCCAAACTTCAGATACTGCCTTGTGAATAGATTTTTCGAAGTCAATAGTAATTTTCTCTGGATTGAAATACAGTATATCTGTTGAATAAATCTTATATTTTAATAATGTGAAGAGGTTTTTGTATGTTTCAGCTCTCTTATCACGCAATAAGCAAAATAATAATGGAATGTAATGACCGTTTGCAAAACCATGCATTGTAAATAACTGTGTAAAATATTTAGTGCAGTATGAAAAGGTGCCGTCCATATATATATTGGATATTTTACACAACATATCGACATTTGTAGTGCAAGAAAAAACAATAATGCCACTTTCGAGTTCATTGATATATAGAAAATTCTCACCCTTGCTAGTTTTGATTTTCAAATGTCTCTAAAACACTATGCACCTCCTTAGCACTTCTTGGATTACCTCCTGGCAAAAATTTTCGTCTATGGTTATAAATGTTTTTTCTAATATATTCTACATCTTTTTCTGTTACTGTTTCAGGCAGCGTGTTCATATCCTCACCGGTTTTTCTTTTACAGGAATTACTAAGTATTTGCCGATTCAGCTTCTTGGTGTCGGCTTCGTGTGTATGGAGTCCTTCACTTCTGGTGACTAAATCTCGGGCCCAACGGTGAAGACTTTTGATTTGCAATCTTTTTTTGAACATCTCCAAAATGTTTCTCCACATTTTAGCACTTTTTGTCGAAAGTAAGTGTAGTAATTCACACATAACATGTCCTTTCCTCGATTACTTTTTATTAACTTTGCTTCCATATTAGCAACACTTAAAAAAATATACGCACAACCAAGTAATAATCACAAATTAATAATATGTACTAAACTGATATGTAGAAGGGTTTAATAATGATTTAATTGAACAGGCCGGTGCGTACCACCACCCATTTATCAACCCTCATCCTCTACCTGAAAGTACTCGGTGTGGAATTTACTTCTGCAATTACAATCCCTTAAATATGTCTAGGTCATTAAAGGGATTAGTGGTGTGGAAATTACCTGCGCCCAGATTATGATAATTGTGTTTTCATATTAAAGATACGTTTTATTTGTAAAACAGTTGATGTTTTATTATTGTTAAGTATTGGTTTATGTTATTCCACTTTTTTTTTAATTCAGGGCAGAATGTTTGTTTACTAGAGTCTGCTAAAATTCGCTAACAAAACTTTCAAAACTCCATCTGGCCATGCAAAAGTAGTAATTCTCCAGCACGAATGAGTTTGAATAAATTAGTGCATGGATTTAATTTTTTTATATAGGTAGTATATAAGCACGAAAAGTCATTAGTTGTAGGAAAATTATCATATTAGATTTAACTTATGATAAAATGGAGGAAAAAGTGTGTTCACTTCATTTTTAAGTTCAAAAGAAAGACGATCTCATCTTAAAATGAGAAGCTGAAGGTATGCAAAGATATATTCTCAAAATAAACATTTTTCCCCCGGACAATATTTCTAATAGTTGAAAAATATAAATTTAACAATGAGATATTTAAATGAATAACGTACAAAAACATTGAAGCCAAATGTATTTTGTTCTTGTCTTTTTTGCCATTTTCCCTGTTTTTTTGTATATTATTTGATAAAAAATGTTAAAAAAAAACTTTTTCTTTTTTTTCTTCCTTTCAATCAGCAAAATTCATTTTTATTCTACAGAAGGAATTTGAATATTTCAAAAACTTTTTTAGCTGGTTGAAAATGGCGGTACGGCCTATATTCTTCATTACTAACCCTCGCGCAATCGGAGGAGTGTTTCCTATCATTTTCATCGTCTGGCAGCATCGTATAAAGTAATAATTTTGCTTCTTTAGGGTTGAACTTCCACACATCAAAGGGGTGGGAAATAGTTTGAACTTTACGTAGCGATTTAATTTGTTCACCTAATATTACAGAACACACGTACGCACAGATATATGCAGCGAGTCTCATTTACCGTTCAAAAAAAGAACTCAAGTCTACCTTTTCGTATTACCTCCACAACTAATAGATTGAACCATCTTTTCACAATACTTGGACGCATTTTTGAAAAAAATAATATCGAAATTTCGATTATTATTTAAATTTGGCAACTATGTTTTTCAATATGAAATATAATATAAAAAGCTCAATATCTTCTGCAAAAAAGCAATGTTTCTATGTTGAAGTAACAACATAATTTTTATGTTGAATTTTTATGATTCTGTGGTCAACGAACGAGACTCCAAAGAATTTCAGAGTAATTTGTGTATCTGGCCGAAAAAAATAAATACGTTCAATTCTACATTTAAAAATTTATTAACCAGAAACATTTTTCCATGTTTTATTAATTTTATAATTATAATTATTTTAGTTTTCGTCACGATTCTGCTTTAAATCGGCCCTTATTTTATTTATATATTCTGTGGCCAAGGTAATTTTCGATCATAATTTTAATCTCCTATTCCGAAAGATTTGTTTTAATCTGTAATGAATAATAGGTTCTACTATATATATATATAATATATATATATATATATATATATATATATATATATATATATATATATATATATATATATGCATATACATGTATATATATATATATATATATTATATATATATATATATATATATATATATATATATATATATATATATATATACAGTCCCTGGCCAAACTATTAGACGCACTGCAAGATTTCATGTAAAATATTAATTACCGAGTGATATTGTACCGTTTTATTATTTTAAATTGATTTGTTTTTTATTTTTATATTATCCAATCAATTATTCATGTGTGATTCCACACATGAATAATCTTTTCTAGGAGCTGGGTTTTGTTGGTAATCACATCTTTAGCCACTTCTCTTTTCATCAGCTCCCACACATTTTCAATGGGTTCATATCAGGGCTATTACTCGGCCAATCCAACAGAGGGATATTTTTTTCTGCCAAAAAAAGCTTTAACAGACCGAGCAGTGTGGCAGGGAGCTCCATCTTGCATGAAAGTGAATGGTTCCCCATTTGGAAACCATTCTCTGAACTGCGGAATCAACCGATTTTGTAATACTTCTTTGTACTGATCTTGCCTCATTATTCCTTTGACGACGTACAGACGTCCAGTGCCCTTGCCGCTGATGACTGACCAAATCATCACTTTGGTGGGATGTTTAACCGTCGGGACGACACAATCAGGATGAAACTTTTCTCCATGACGACGACGCACATACTGAGCTTTATTCTGCAAAATTTCGAATGTGCTTTCGTCACTGAAGCAGACCTGTCAAAAATAGGAAAAATATATAAACTTCCATGTTTATTTGCTTTATTTAACTGAAAATGATAATAATGTATCAATTATTGATTAAATTGCTGTATCTTACCGATCTCCAGAAGTCCACATCTTTGTCTTGCCATTGTTTGGCCCACTTCAGGCGCTTTGCTTTCATTGCAGCTGTTAACTTGAGCTTCCTGACGGGGCGACAGGCCTTAAAATCTAATTCTTTCAATTTTCTTCGAACAGTGCGCTCAGAAGCATTTACGCTAGCATCCTGGAGTTGTGATTTTATTACCTTTGTGGTAGCAAATCTGTTTTCTACACAAATTTTCTTCAAACATCTCTCTGACCGTGGAGTGAAAATTGGTTTTCTACCGCATCTTTTCTTTCTTTTCGGGCTTAATTCCTTCCCTGACTCAATTTTCTTTTTTATGCGTCGTACACTAGCTTCAGAAACCTCCAATCTTCGTGATATTTCTCGGTTTGTAAATGTTTTCGCAATCACAAGGGCCTTCACTTCAGCTTTTTTACGTGGTGAAAGATCGCCTTTTCTACCCATAATGAAAATAGTCCAATTTCTTTTTTAAAACACTGCATACAAAATAAACTAATAACTGCGTAGTATAAAACTGTTAAACAAACAATCACAGTCCATAAAGCCACAGAAACATGTCCGTACCTGACTCGATTCCGATCGCGACTGATACAGGTTTGTACTTGTTTACGTTCATGTATCACTTTGTCAACACAGTGTTGCCATATGTTAAAAATAAATACAAATATGTAGTCTACAACAATTCTTTTAAATAAAAATCAATAATATTGTAGTTTAAATATACCATTATTGCATAAAAACTCTTAAGAAACATAAAATTACTAAAAAAAATACAGTGCGTCTAATAATTTGGCCAGGGACTGTATACAGCATTGAATGCTTTAAACCATTACTTCATTAATTCTTGTCCAGATGTTGATGGTAGTGGGACAGTTGACTCATTCCCTATAGAAGGGTGTCAGCGGACGATATTCTTAGAACCAACTAGCACTGAAGATGTCTGTAGATGCATAAAAAATTTGAAAAACAAAAAATCCGTACGAGAGGACCAGGTGCCTGTTTCGCTGCTGAAGGAGACGGCAGATATTATATCTATACCTTTGGAACATATTATTAATGTTATGTTCTCGACAGGAGTCTTCCCAGACCAATTAAAGCTTGCACATATAAAAGCAATATATAAAAAAGGTGACCGAGCTGAAGAAAAAAATTATAGGCCGGTATCACTGCTGTCAAATGTAAACAAAATTTTTGAAAAAATATTATACTCCAGATTGATATCCTTCCTTGAGCGAAACAATGTCCTGGCTGATCGGCAGAATGGCTTCAGTCGACATAAATCTACTATTAGAGCTATTTATCAAGCCATGTCAGAGATTCTTAATTCTTTAAATGATGATAGGGTGACTGTGGCCATGCTTCTCGATTTGTCAAAAGCATTTGACTCGGTAAATCACTCAATACTTTGCTTAAAACTAGAGAAGTATGGAATTAGAGGTGTAGCTCTTCAGCTCATAAAATCATATTTAAAGAACAGAACACAATGTGTTATTGAAACAGACCCTTGTGGAAGGCTTGCTTGCTCTGGGAAGGTCATAATAAAAAGGGGTGTACCTCAAGGTTCAATTTTAGGACCCCTGTTATATATATTGTATACTAATGAATTGCCTAAAGTGTCGCATGACTATATAGTGCTGTATGCCGATGATACTACTCTGATCTTTAAAGAGGATAATAAACATCTCTTACTTCAAAAAATGGTTAATACTCTAAACCTATTAAGGCAATATTTTACTTCGAATGATCTACTTTTAAATATCTCAAAAACACAGATGATTCTATTTTCTAACAGAAGTAATGAACGTGTAACAGTAACATATGACAACATTGATGTAGTTTCGGGAGATGAGATTTTTATTTCTTGGAGTGATTGTGGACAGGAGACTTGACTGGAAGTGTCACGTCAGTGCTTTGGCCAATAATATGGCTAAGTATTGTTACGCGCTAAGAGTCATTTTAGATTATGTTGGTGATGACGCAGCAGTGTCTTCTTATTACGCCTACATTCATTCGCGTATGAGATATGGAATCATCTTCTGGGGAAATTCCTGTGAAATAAACAGAATTTTGGTTTTGCAGAAAAAGTGTCTAAGAGTAGTGTACAGAATAAAGGCAAGAGATAGTTGTAAAAACGTATTCATTTCAAAACGGATTTTTACTGTAATAAGTTTATATATATATGAAGCAGTGTTATTTGTTCATAGTAATAAAGACCTATTTCAAGAATGCATAAGAGTGCATGAACATAATACTAGGTTAAAAAATGATTTAAAACCAAATAAAAGTAAATATTCCTATATACAAAAGAATGTACATTTTTGTATTGTACAATAGTTTTCCTAATCATAGAATTTTAAGAACGAACTTGCTGAAACTAGTAATTAAGAATTATTTAGTCCGTAAGGCATTTTATAGTTTGGAGGAGTTCTTTGCTGATGAATCTCGGCTATTTTTATGTGTGTAACTAGAATATTTGATAAAATGCAATATTTCTTAGTTTAAGAACTTTTGACATTGTTCCGCGCTCCTATATGGAGCTTTGTAATTTACAAGGAATAAATAAAAACATTATCTATATATATATATATATATATATATATATATATATATATATATATATATATATATATATATATATATATATTCTGCGTCTTTCTGATCCATCCTAAACCAGCCGTTCTTTTCAGGTCATCTTTCCATCTTGTTTGGGGCCTTGCTCCGGATCTTTGTCCCAGCCATGGCCTCCATTTTTGTATTCCATTTCTCATCTTGTTGTCTCATTGTGTGACCTATCCATCTCCATTTCAAACCTGCTATCTGTTCTCTTACGTCTATCACTTTGGTCTTTTGTCTTATACTTTCGTTTCTGATTCTATCTTGTAAGTTTATATTCAGCCTTTGGCGTTCCATTGCTCTTTGTGTTCTACTCACCCAGGCATGGACATTGACTAAGAAGATAAAATAAAATTATTATTAACTATTTCTTTATATTTTCACAATAGAGTGTGTATTAAAAACAAGGGTAAAAATTGAAAAAATCAAAATAAATCGAAAACTATTAGAAATAGGTATATGACATACTTAATAAAAGTTGGAGAGTTTTGTAAAATCTATCAGAAAAAATAATCTAATCTAACTTAAATTTCTTTACATACTATATATCTTTTTTCTTCATTTCTATAGAACGCTCGTACCAATTATGAGTATTCCATCTTCAGAAACAATGGCGCTATGGGCAACCTTTTACAAAACTGAAAACTAGTATTTTTTCAAAAAATAAATTGAAATATTAAAAAAACTACTAGGTTTAGGTATATAACATTATTAATAAAAACAGTTATAAAATATTACGCAAAATTTAAAAATAAATTAGAAAATAGGATGTTCCAATTTAAAAAACATGTTATACCGGCCACACTTGAGATAATGATCTTTATTCTATCGTTGACTCACCCTGTACTACGAGCCTCATATATTATTTCATTATTGATCGCAAAAGAGGGAAAACTACCCACAATTGGCAAGGAATTAGTCTTGCCGGTAGACAAAAAGGTAATAAAAACTGTTCTTCATCATAAGACATAGTCAGATATCATCATGGTGCAAAGAAGAATAGATGAAATGGAACGTTTGACGTCGAAATATCATTATGCGATTACTTAAAGACTTGCAAATTTTATATTTAACTCGATGAATCAACTCTACGAAATAACGAAGCACTACTTCTATTATACGTTCGCTTCATAAAAGAAGAAAAAATTTGTCAAGAGTTATTATTTGCTAAAAATTTAGAATCCGTTACAAAGGGAGAATCGATATTTAATACCATGAACAAGTTCTTTCGAGAGAAAGAAATTCGTATGCGTAATATTTTGTTTCATAGCTCATTTGAAACAAACAGTACCAAATGTACTCGCTGTACATAATGTTATTCATCGTCAGAATTTAGTTGCAAAAAATCTGAATGAACGCATGCATACATCGCTTCATCACCTTATTAGAGCAGCTAATAAGATTAGAAGAAATTCATTGCATGACAGATTATTTGATTACCTTTGTAGGAAAAATGATGAAGATTACAATCGCTTGCTGCTACACACAGAAGTTCATTGTCTCTCAAAAGATATTTTGATATTTGACTCAGTATAGGACTTCCTTGAAAAGAGACGAAAAACTGCGCGAAAACCTGATTACATCCAAAAATGACATCGCTTATTTGACAAACGTGTTCAAAATATTTAATGAAGTCAATTTACAATTACAAGGTGATGAGTTGAATTTAATTAAAACAAAAAACGTCATAGCTGCTTTTGTGGAAAAACTTCTTCTGTTCAAACGATATCTAGGTGGAGGTGAATACAGCCACTCTCCCAGATTATCTGTCTGTCAACACTTCATGCTGATTTTCGGAGCGATTCGTAAATGCAGATACAGCAGAATTATCAAATTTAGAAGAGGAACTCGTAGAACTCACAACTAACGAAGAACTAGAAGTAACATTCAAAAATGGATATCAAGAGTTCTGGTTCCAAAATCCATAACAGCTCTCTACCCTGGATTGTGGGCAAGAGTACAGAAACTTTTAAATGCCTGTCCTTCATCGTATTTGGCTGAGCGTGGGTTCAGTGCAGTAGCTAATTTACTGTCTAGGAAAAGGACCAGACTGTACATCACTGAACGTGGCAATTTGCGACTGATGTTAACGAAATTGTTAAAACTCCACCAGCCTCAACCATCTCAATAATTCTTTTATTTCTTATTGATCTTGTGTTTATTTTTAAATTTTTAATAAACGATTTTTTACTACATATATATGCTGGTCGTTTTAATTATTAATTTTTTTATTAATTTATATATAATTCTACTTTGTGATTCTTAATAGATAGATAGATAGATAAAATAGGTATAGATAATATGCAACAATATCTTAATATTTGATATAATTAACTATTATGGAAGAGGCGGAGAGGTTAGATTTTTTTTTCCTTGTAAAGGGGGCGGTGATCCAGAAAAGGTTGAGAACCTCTGGTTTCAGATTATGCTTCGCCCGATCTTTTTTAAACATCAATAACATCCCTAACTGCTGCAAGTTTAGTTTTTAAGGCATATATACCTGCCCTCTGTCGAGGGATTTTTAAAGCCACAGACCGACAAAGGAATTGTTAAGCGAGTTGCTAACGATTAACGCTAGAAAACTCGATTATAAGGGATTCTATCCCATGTATATAAAAATCAATATCAACTACTAAAATTGAAAAAAGTCCATATGTCAGCAGTTTTTTACTATTCTCTCAAGTACTTAACAAAGTATTAACGCAAATAATTCCTCTGTCGTCTGTGTGTCTGAAAGAACTAAGTTTATCGCAGCCAGATGTCACTGGGTCTTTGCGCTAGTATTAGGATAAGTGTTCTGCGTTTTGTTCTCTTGTTTGTCGATCCTAGCTTGTCTGATGAATCATGGTATGACGAAACGCGTCATGGTTTGACAGTTGAAGAAACAGTAAATAACTTTTGAAAAATGGACTTTCTTCGATTTTAATAGTTGATATTGATCTTTTATATATTTAATATTTTTAAGGAGGATTTTTGGGAGGGTAGCAACGTCACCTTCCTCTTTTAACGGCAAATTATATGAAAGTTTCAGCAATGCCAAAAATTCTGTAAAACTGTCGTACAACTAATAATGCAGTAAATGTTCCAGGTAAATACGATTAGAGATCACCGAGTAAATATAGTTGAATTGTAACGGAAAGAAACGGGGTATTCCCCGAATAACTAAGGAGAAATAATAAAGTAACCAAATAGGAAATTTTTCTTTCTAGGAATAGGTATGTTTTATTTGCATTAAAAAATCATCACAATAATAAATACATAGATGATAATGGCTTTATTCCAGTAGGAACTAGTGTTGGCAATGATAATTCCACCAAGTTTATTAGCTCTACTTAAGCGTAACCATTAAAGGCTAATAATCATAATCATAAAACATAATTACTTTCATTAAATTTTGGTCAAGCAAACAGAATGTCTCGTTCGGCCCTCCCCCGATATCGCCACTATCTTTATTTTGCAAATATCGGAAAGGCACCTCGCTTTCATTACATAAAATTAAAATAGATAGTCAAAAATATGTATAAAATATTTTGAGCACTGTGAGACCTATGTAATTTCAGTTGCTCAGCCAGCTTTTTCGGGCGAGTTGGCACCTGGATCCAAAGGATTTTTTAGGGGAAAAAATACCAGTCAAGTGATTTGCTTCTTACTTCCCTCTCAAACACAAATACTAATTTTGATTTTCGCACCCTAAAGAAAATAAATATATCCAAAAATATTCTATACCCAAGACCACAAAAAATATAACATCACTCAAAAGACAGACATTTGGAATAAGATGTTGCCACAAACGAAGTCGGCTGGCTAGAGTCATTGCTTCATCGAGTTTCTCATAGATGCCGCGCATGTTTTTCCCTATTGTTGTTACATATAAAGTCGTCTACTTGTACGGCATCTCTCTACCAGCCGGCTTCATTTTGAGGCTACGCTTTACTTCACATGTGTGTCTTTCTGTAGCGATAGCTATATTTTCTGTGCCAAGACTTAAATCAAGCAATAAAAGCCGATGTTTTAATAGTTTGTGGTGAAATATTAATCATAAAAAATCGAAAAAAGAGCTTTAAAGACAATTACACGTGGGACTTAACCATTCTCTAAACACTGTTCCTCTTTAAACCGGAAATAATGCAAAAAAACACATAATTTTCTAATTCCTCGATTCCAAGGACTCTGAAATCGACGTATAACACCACATACTTAAAGGATACCCCTCTAGCCCCTCTCTCAACTCATTTAACCCCTTACTTGTATGACTATAAATAATTATACTTAAAATATTTCATTACCTAAATTAGAGATTCCCGACCTTTACAATATATATAATAGTTAATTATACCAAATATTAAAATACTGTTGCATGTTATCTATACCTATTTTATCTGCCTATCTATCTATAAAGAATTACAAAGAAGAAAATCATTAAAACGACCATCAAATACAATAAAAAATTATTTATTAATAATTTAAAAATTAACACAAAGTCAATAAGAGATGGTTGAGGTTGGTGGAGTTTTAACAATTTGTTAATGTCGGGTTCCAATTTCGTCAACATCAGTCGCAAATTGCCACGTTCAGTGATGAGCAGTCTGTTCCTTTTCTTACACAGTAAATTAGCTACTGCACTGAACCCCCGCACAGCCAAATACGATTAAGGAAAAGCTATTAAAAATTTCTGTACACTTGCCCACAATTCAGGGTAGAGTGCTGGTATTTATTTTTGAAGCCAGAACTCTTGGTATCCATTTCTGAATTTTACTTTTAGTTCTTCATTAGTTGTGAGTTCTACGAGTTCCTCTTCTAAATTTGATAATTGTGCTGTATGTACATTTGCGAAAGAATCTAAAAATCAACTCGGTATATTCATGTTTAAAATATCCTGGAATCGCTCCGTAAAATCAGCATGAAAAACGTCCAAGTGTTGGCAGTAAGTAAGTAAATCTTCCTGCTTTGCAGAGACTGCTGATAATTGGGAAAGTGGCTGTATTCACCTCTACCTAGATTTCATTTGAACAGAAGTTTTTCCACAAAAGCAGCTATGACGTTTTTTTGTTTTAATTAAAATCAACTCATCACCTTGCAATTGTAAATTGACTTCATTAAATATTTTAAACAGGTCTGTGAAATAAGCGTTGACATTTTTGAATGTAATCAGGTTTTCGGGCAGTTTTTCGTCTCTGTTTTCAAGGAAGTCCAGTACCGAATCTGATAGGTTGAAAAGACAATTCTGGCAAATACTTTTTGAGAGCTAACGAAATTCTGTTTGCAGAAGAGAGAAAATTTATGTTTTAAACTAGAGGTTCCCATCCTTTTCTGGACCATCGCCCCCTTTACAAGAAAAAAAAAATTCCAACAATAGTTAATTATACCAAATATGAAAATATTTTTGCAAATTATCTATACCTATTTTATCTGTCTATCTATTAAGAATCACAAAGTAGGAATTTTCAAATAAACACAAGATCAATAAGAAATAAAAGAATTAATGAAATGGTGCTGGAGTTTTAACTATTTGTTAAAGCCGGGTTCCAATTTCGTTAACATCAGTCGCAAATTGCCACGTTCAGTGATGTACAGTCTGTTCCTTTTCTTAGACAGTAAATTAGCTATTACACTGAACCCACGCTCAGCCAAATACGATGAAGGAAAAGCAATTAAAAGTTTCTGTACCCACAACCCAGGGTAGAGAGCTGGTATTGATTTTTGAAGCCAGAACTCTTGATATCCATTTTTGAATGTTACTTCTAGTTCTTCATTAGTTGTGAGTTCTACGAGTTCCTCTTCTAAATTTGATAATTCTGCTGTATGTGCATTTGTGAAAGAATCTAAAAATCAACTCGGTATATTCATGTTTTAAAATATCCTGGAATCGCTTCGTAAAATCAGCATGAAGAACGTCCAAGTGTTGGCAGTAAGTAAGTCAATCTTCCGGTTTTGCAGAAACTGCTGATAATGTGGGAATGAGACTGTATTCACCTCTATCTAGATTTCGTTTGAACAGAAGTTTTTCCACAAAAGCAGCTATAACGTTTTTTGTTTTAATTAAAATCAACCTTGCAATTGTAAATTGACTTCATTAAATATTTTAAACAGGTCTATGAAATAAGAGTTGTCATTTTTGAATGTAATCAGGTTTTCGCGCAGTTTTTCGTCTCTGTTTTCAAGGAAGTCCAGTACTGAATCTAAGAGATTGAAAAAAAAAAAAACGATTCAGACAAATACCTTTTGAGAGTCAACGAACTTCTGTGTGCAGCAGCAAGCAATTGTAATCTTCATTATTTTCACTGCAAAGTTGGCCAAATAATCTGTCATGGAATGAATTGGTTCTAATCTTATTGATTGCTCTAATAACGTAATGAAGGGACGTATGCAGGCGCTCATTCAGATTTTTTGCAACCAAATGCTGACGATGAATAACACAATGTACAGCGAGTTTATTTGGTACTGTTTGTTTCAAATGCGCTATGAAATCCTTATGACGCCCCGTCATTACTGGAGCACCATCAGTAGCAGCTGATAAAATTACGAATAGTTATTTTTTTCTCTCGAAAAAACTTGTTCCTGGTATTAAATATCGATTTTCCCTTTGTATCGGTTCCCAAATTTTTAGCAATTACTTTTGACAATTTTTTTCTTCTTTTATGAATAAAAGTAGTACTTCGTTATTTGGTAGAGTTGATTCACCAGGTTGAATGACAAATCTGCAAGTCTTTAAGTAATCGCATAATGATATTTCAACGTCTTTAGCCATTTCATCTATTCTTCTTTGCATCGAATTTTTACACAAAGGAATTTTTCTGATGATATCTGACGGTGTCTTATGATGAGGAATAGTTTTTATTACTTATCTGACTGCCGGCAAAATTAATTCCTCTCCAATTGTGTGTGGTTTTCCCGCTCTAGAAGACGAGGCAAAAAAGGTTTGATATAGTTGACTGTTTTAAATATTTCTTGTCCAGTCCTTCAAAATAGGATAAATATTTGTCCTTTTTAACAGCATGCAAGTTTGAAAAAAAACATTTTGGCGAAATAAACAGATAACTAATGATTGGTTTTTTAGAGAGTGCGTAAATCCATATTTCAAATACTCGGTACTGTACTGCAGCAATTTCTTCTTATATTTAATTAAATTAACTTTTCAACAGATTCACAGATAGTTATAAAAGTAATGGGTATAATGACTTATTTCACTTTTACTTACGAATACGGATTCTTGGTGAAGCACACAAAAATAATAATACATTTCTAGAGCTATCCCTGATTCCCTAGATTTGATTTTGTGCACGCAGCAACTTGTATGCCTTTGCTTGTTTGCGATGCCGGTGCACTTGCTCTGTAAACAAATCATTACAAGCGCCCATATTTTTGTCGAAACATGCTTGATTGCGTGAATCGTGTCTTTATTTATCAACTTGGAAAGGCTTGTCATCGACAATGCTAACCAAATTAGGTATACGTATACCTAATGCTATTTTAAATTTTTTAATTCTTATTTACGCGATAAAAATAAGATAAAAATTTTAGATAGCTAGATAAAATATTTATTCATGAAAACAGTAAGTATTTTCAAAGTATTATATTATATTAATTTCCTAAATAGCCACGGCTGACCCTTTGACTGTCTTAACCCATCTCCCATCCCCCATTCTGGATCTGCTACCGCCCTATGGAAGGTTTAAGCGCCCACTGGGGGGGCGATACCGCCCCCGTTGGAAATCTATAACCTGAACCAAAACTAGGAAAAAAATTCTCCTAATACTGTTAAAACAAGACAAAATTCATAGACCATAAATCGTTCACTTTCTCTCGCTCAAAAACTATAGATTCCTTTCCTAATATTATCTTAACAATCTAGCCAACAGGCCGACCTACATTGTAAACCATATTTTTTGCCTATTTTAGGGACAGTACAAATAAAAAAATAGAAATACATGCTGAAATCTAAAAATATTTATGAGAGTGATTTTTCCACGATTATAATTAATAAGGAAGGTGAAAAAAACATTCGAATAGGGACAGGGGACATGGTCGGTGCGAGTTGGTTGAAAATGACCAATCTGATCCGCGAATAATAAAAAAAAATGGCCAAGTGCAACTCGGACTTACGCAATTAGTGTCACGTACAGTGATTGCGTTTAAAAAATAAAATAAAATCCTTACCTAGGTTAAGTGAATTAGGTCCCTGATATCTATCTAAAAGTATATTAAAAAAACCTTTACCATATTGTCAAGCCACATAGTTTTCTTTTTTACACCAGATAAATTATTAAACATAATACACTCGTGATAATTTGCGCTCAATCTATACTTTATGGAGAATATTTCAGAATTTTTTTAAAGTTTGTTGATCAGTGAAGACAGCGATTTTTGGCTATTTTTTTAAAATAATATAAAGCAAAGTGTGCGCAAGTATTCGATCATATATATTCTTGAACAACATCCCACTCGATATAGCGGTAAAAAAAATTTTTACGCGATTTTACTCCGCAAAACTAATCCCTTAAGTCAAAATTTAACTTTCAAACCTACACAACTCTGATTGGGCCATCAATCCCTATATATGTCAAATAGTTTCGGAGAAAATCGGATGGGACAGACAGACAGACGGACACTGAAGTGATCTCATGTGTTCCGTAAGGAACACTAAAAATAATAAACATACTATGTCATTCTTAACTTCGTTTCCCGCTAAATGAATGATCCATGAGAAACTTAAACGTGTGCGGTAAGGACAAATAGAAAATATTGGACAAATTTCCAACCCTCAAAAAATTATCGTATTCTACGTCTTTACAGCACCGCTAATAATCCAATGATAGCACTTGTTTTGCTAGTAAAATTTGCTGTAGGTATGTACCAGTGTTGTACATATCTGTTAATTTTAATAGCAGGTTATATGTGGTTATATACAATTTCTTAAAATATAAATTAAGAAAATATTCTGCTGTTTCTTTTAAATATAATGTTGTTTACTTTCTTCTCTATTAGCTAAAACCATGCACGATAATTTTATTTTAATAGATTAGAGCTTTAATAAGACAGCCAAAGCCATTGAATATTTGAAATTTTAGACATGTGACAACACTGAGATTCAACCAGTCGTAACTCCTCGTTTCCAGTCCACTATTAATTGTTTAGATACACACAAGCGAAGCCTTGGGTAAACGCTTCGTCCAATTATTCTTACATTAATTCTATGCAAATGTGAGAATTGCACATTCTTAGAAATTCTTAGCTCTAAAACCGTCCTTAAGCAACCAGTCATACATAAAACCGTTAAAAAATCTTTCATAATACGTCATCACTCGTCAATTTGACACTTCAGTGGTTGTGTTGACTTTTTTGTTTTCATAATTTTTAGTGAAAGTACTGTGATGAGCTGTTTTTGATTTATGAACCCTTTGTCCAATTTATAGATAAAGACTGAATTCGTTTCGCAAAAAATGGGTAAGTGCAAACTTTATATATCCAAAACACTTCTTATCTAATCTCAAGGTGTGGCTTATCTACCTAAGTTTAAATGATTATCTGGAAATCGTTTGGGTGATTAATTTTTATTCAAGTTACTAATTAGAACGCAGACAATGCGCTGTAAGAATTTGTTTATTTGTTGAGACACAGTGCGAAAAGTAACACACCATGAATAATGGATATAGAGAGGGTAACAGAGAACAAAATATGCCTTTGAGGTATATGGAAACGAACCTTGATACTGCTTTAAGTGCTTCTAGAGAGAGTCTACAATCTGTTCAAACTTATTTGGAGTCTATAGATGACCAAAGAGGTATTCAAGTATTTTTATACTTATATTCATTCATATTTGAAGTCATTTTTTTACTCAAACTGTTAGTCATTTCAGTTTTGAAAGTTTTATTATTTTTTCTATAAATCATTTTTACAAAATGACCTTTATATTTGTTAATTATCAGATTGCACCATATTTAATTAATTATTGTTAAATTTCAAGGAAATTACCAAACAGTAAAAGAGATTTCAGGTTGTTTTCCTGACTGTATGGGAAACAATTACATTTATCCAAATTCTACATAACAAAGGTTTGGTTTTAAACCTATAAGTCCTATAACTGAATATTGGGTGCCACTGTAGTGTGTGGTCTACCTGCAAATTTTAATTGTTGTGTATGATCTACTTGCAATAAATATATTTCTAAGCAAAGCAATAAAATAATAGGGTAAGTTTCGTCGTGACTTTTTTGCAAATATATAATCTACTTATGCAGAATGACGAAAATAACATCTGTGATAGATGTGGTGCAGAAATGCAAAGAAAAAGGAAACGCGATCGTGGAGGAGCGTTTCATCCAGTCTTACGTTGTCCTAGAAAAGGCTGCCAAACAATAAAATCGTTTAGATGCAGATATGAATTCTTCCCTTGTACAGATTTGAATGACAAGTTACATTGTAATTCAAGCTTATGTCATATTTTGGAATTGGTGTTTATGTTTGTGCATGACATTCCAAGTACAATATGTGAAAAACTGACTGGAAGGTTGTCACATACCATAAGTGATTGGTATAACATGCGTGTTGCTCCTTCATTGTGTCAGTCATTCACAGAGGAGAATTAAATGGCAGCATCGACGATCATGGGTCGCCCAAAATTTAACAGGGGAAGGTTCTTACAAGGTGATTAACAACCTGAGTCTGAAGATAGCAATGCACTGGTGCAAAACAATGGAAACCATAGTAGACGAATAGATGGACCGTGGGTTTTTGGTTTGAAAACAAAATGAGAAGTACGATATTTTATTGTGGAAAGAAGAGATAAAAACATTAATGCCAATTACAGAAAGAGAGGTTCAATTTCAAACTGTCATTCACCAGGTGAGGCTTCTACCATCAAACCGTTAATCACCAGCAAAACTATGTTGATCCACTTATAGGAGCTCATACACAAGGTATTGAATGGTCTTGGCTAGATGCCAAAATTTACATTTTAAAGAAAATGAGGGGGTACCATTAAACCATCTTCAATCACATCTGGACCATTTATCCTGGAAGATATTAGGGAAGAATAAAGATGACCAATTAGTTAGCTTGTTAAAGAATATTGTGTCTGTTTATAGATATTAGTTGTTAATATATTCGTAATAAAATCATTATCAATAATGAATGATACTTCCTTTGATTTTTTTTGATTAAAACATTATTTTTTCTTTTAGGCTTTTGCGAGAAATGCCTTACTCGCATACCATATGCAACACTCATAGCAACGATTATGTGTGCCCTAGGGGTCATAATATTCTGCGGCACCATGTATCGAGGGGCTACACTTTCTGTACTGATGTTTAGTGAAGTTTTTAGTATGCAGCTATTTTGGTAAGTTTTTTAGTGTTCCATATGGAACACTTATAAGATCACTTCAGTGTCTGTCTATCTGTCTGTCCGTCTGTCATACCCGAATTTTCTTCGAAACCATTTGACATAGAGAGTTGAAATTTGACACTAATATAGGAATTGATGGCCTCATCAAAGCCGTGCAGCTTTGAAAGTTAAATTTTGACTTAAGGCATTAGTTTTGGAGGGTGACATTGGAAGTGAAAAGAAAAAATATATCAGGTCATTAAATGGGGTGTCAAATGAAAGCTTGTAAAAACACGAGTTCAAAAATATATAATGCAATATTTGGGCACACTTTTCTTTGTATTATTTTTAAAAAATTGCGAAAAATCGCTGTCCCCCTCTTATCTCGAAAAGAACTGATCAAAAAATTTGAAAAAATTCTGACATATTCTCCACAGGGTTTAGATTGAACGAAAATTATCACGAGTGCATTACCTTTAATCATTTAACTGGTATATAAAAAAAAAAAACAAAAATTTCAAGGTCATCAATTTTCAGTAAAGATTGGAAAAAACTTTGTTGAAAACTCATTTGGGATGGGTTGTGTGAAGTCATTATAAAAAATTTTATTTTAAAAGCAATCAACTTACGGAACACTAAATGCGCAAGTCCAACTTGCATTTGAGAGTGAATTGAATTTAAACTGGAATTATTTTTTTACGCTCCGTCGGTTGGACGGCTTTTAAACATTGTTGGTAGGGATACCTAAAGGAGATTCTCTCTATAGGTGCCTTACGCTACTACTTCTTCAGTTAGTATAACAATCTCAGAGCAAAAAGTGTCTGGAGTATTATCAAGTTTCTTACAATAGACAGGTGGCTTCTGCTCTGTCTGTTAGGTGCTGAGCCTTCCCACAACTACTACTACTTCTCACAACAATGAACATAAAACTGTTCTAAATTTTGAGTAGTAAGTATAAGGCACAATTCGGAGACAACACTCTTAAGAAGACTCAAGTGTACACATCAAATTAACAATTTTTAGAAGAACAGAAACACTGGGAATTGAAGGTCACCAATGGCGACGTCACCTGAGGACCAGTCTGTTTGAGAAGAACAGTCACATTCTGAGGAGTATTCTGGAGAATGTTTACCTATTAATAGCACCTGAAATTCCTTTTAATGTCAGAATAAGCTACAGCAGTGTTCAGGCAATCATCATGATTAGTTACGGTGATCTTTGGATTCAAAAAAATGTCCGCAAGAGAGGTTCCTCGTCTTCTCACCAAAAATAACGCAACGTCTCGAGGTGTGCAAATGGTTATTGATGTGCTACCAGGGTCAAAAGGAGAAATTTCGCACGTCGATTTTCTTTACGAACGTTGTACCTTTAACGCCATGCTGCTAACTTTAGGATAAAACAAAATCTACATATCGTTGGAAAAGACGCGAACTACCAATTTGAGATATTCTTCTGCTTCGTGATAACGCCCGACACCATACAGCTGCCCAAACTCGATAAAAAATTGAATATTTGTTCCAGACTACAGTAGAACATCCTTCCTACAGTCCAGACTTATCACCCTATAATTAGCATTTATTTGGACCCATAAAAGAAGTACTTGGAGGATAGAGATTTGACCACAGTGGTACTTTCGAAGCTTTTGTGCACGATTTGTTGGTGTCACAATCACCTTCATTTTATGATAGTGGGGATCAAAAAATTACCTAATATCATGTCTCTTGTTCTTTTTCTATGTTCATATTTTTATGGTAATTTCTTTATCCGCCATACTTATTCAAGAGGAACGTTGCAGTTCCTGCCTTTAATGTTATTCATTTTCAAGTTATTTAGGTTTAAAAGCTGGGAGCAATCAGTCAAGTCATTTAAAATTTAAATAGAGTAAATCCTTAAAGTCTCCTCTTTTGAAAGGTTTGTGGTTAAGGTCAAGGATTAATGTTAAATTCTACTTCTACATTATTTTTTCTTTTAATCGTTCTGTCTAACATAATGTGCCAGCCTTGAGGCTGGGTCAAATTGCAATTGTAACCGAAATTGAAATATTTAATTTCACTGCTGTTAGTGTCCCATATTTTCATGTCATCTGTCAAAAGTGAGAGGCCAAATTGCAATGTAATTATTGTAATTAGTATACCCGTTAACCTAGTTATTAAACCTAATTTCTGAATATTATTTTTTAGGGTGGATGCTGTGAAAATGACATTTGTACTAATAGGGGCATGTATGGGTGCCCTCGGACTTATGATTTTGGCTGTAGGATTTCTGGCGACAGGTGCTACCAGGCACAAGGTTTATAAAGGATGGGGCTCAAGAGTTACTGGAAGGTTGAGTTGTGCTGTTGTAAGTTACTTTCTTTAGTTGATAAGGGGTCTTCAAATGCAATGACGTTATCAGCTGCAGAACTCAAATTATTTTTAAAGTTGTATCTAAAATGTACATAGTGTGATTGAAAAGTTCCTGAGCTAAAGCTATAAAATCTGAAGTAGTTATTTTTAGGTGTTGTGACTCTTATCACCTTCAAAGTAGTCCTCCTGCACCCGAATGGATCGGCACGCTGTTGTTTCCACTGGCCGAACGTTTTTTGAAAGGTTGATACTGTGACTGTCTTTAGCGCCGCCTATGATTCGCATTGTATCATCTCCACCATCTCAAAGAAGCGACGCTTTATCTTCATCTTTATATTGGGAAACAGCTCGAAGTCACGGGGTGCCAAATCAAGTGAATAAGGGAGAGTGGGGGATGACAATCATGGAATTCTTAGCTAAAAAGTGTTGCATATAAAACGATCTGTGGAGTTGGTGCATTATTGTGATGCCGGAGCAAACTCTTTTTATTCTAAAGGTTGGGCCATTTTCTAACCAATAGAAAATTCGTCAGAAATGCTCAGAATTTCCGATGATGGTCTTGACGCATTTTTGGCTATGATTTCATTCCTGGTTATAGTTGAAGGTCGCTCGGAACATTTGCCGTCTTCTATCCATATTCGGCTGACTAGGTCACGATAACCACTCAAAGATTTATGTACGGCCCCCCAAATGCTTCTTGAATCATTTCCTATGTTTCAGTAGCACTTTTCCCGAGTTTACACACACACACACGCGCTATCCTTTATATGCATTGTAAAAATCGACGCAATTGGAGCTTTACGCAAACGTGTATACAGAACAAGCCCAACAAGCTAGTAAATTGAAATTTTTCACGTAGCATGGTTAGGGATGTACCTAACGCCACATATATAGTGTTAGTCCAGGAATAGAAACACTCTTCATTGTTTCCCTTTCGTTTTTGGGGATGCCATTGTCAAGGAAGAAATATAAGAGTTTACACTTATTTCATTAATGATTTTTATTCTTGGATCAAACCTAGAAATCCCATTTTAGTATAATTTTACTATTCATAATTCAGAATAGTTTATTCATAATAGTTTCCCATATCATAATAGTTTACAAGATTAATTTACAACATACTAGGGTAATTAAATGTCAGAACGTTGTACACCTAGGTGAGTAAACACCTGTATGTGGTAGATGTAATCTAAGAGAAAAAAAAAACAAAGATGTAAAAATCATTGAATTATACATATAAAAATACAATTAATTAAGTATACCCACAATATGTACATAGACATCATCACACATTCACAAAATAATCCTAACCAATTGAAAATCAGAACATCTGTTTGAATTTAGCTACATTTTTACAAATAAATACCCTACATGCACTGTTAAACGTATATAGTCTTTTTAAGGACTTAATTTCAAGAGGGGGGGGGGGGCCAAATAAGAAAATGATCTAAATTTTTTTGTCCTGTTCATAGGCATTTCTAAGTGTATACTGATCATACATCTGGTGCATGAGCATGATTCACAAACTATTTTAATTTGTTAGTCTTATGAATATAGGAGTAAGTTGTGAGACAGTATAAAGTATGCACATCCCAAACATCCTCGGAGTATAATAGGTCGGTAGGAAAACGTTAATTTTTCCGAAATATTCTCTTGACAAGGTAATCTTGTATCACCTTTAAGGGATATATGGAATTCTGGTAAATACCACCCCACACAACTATACCGTACCTCAACAGAGACTCCACAAGAACCCCATACACACTGATTAGAAGCTTCCGACTCGGTATCTCTCTAAGGATATAGAACCTATGAATCAACCCTCACAAGTCTGAGAACATGTCGATCTCACTTAAGGTTACTATCTATAATTACTCCTAAATATTTTATAGAGTCCACTTCCAGAATATCATCCTCAAGATTACTAACATGAATGCTATGAAAGTTTGGTCGTTTAGCAGAAGTGAATATTTTATTCTAGTTTATGGAAATCACATACATTTTACAAATTGCTTTCATTTTCACATAGCATGGTTAGAGATGTACCAGAGTGGTCCAAATTGGACACTTTTAAAGGTAAACCCCTTTATCTAAAGGAGATAGATGAGAACTGATGTCGGTTTCTAAGGCTCAATTTGTATGATAAACTCAATGGTGAAAACCGCATATCGATATCTAGTACCGTTTCAGATATACAGGGTGTTTTTCAAAAATTTGCATTTTGGAAAAATGTTTGTAATTCTTTTCCAATTGAAAATTTTTGATTTCTGTAATAACATTCTCGAAGCACTTTTTCACGTGGATTTCAACAGTGTAAGTTACGTTTTTTTACAACTAATATTTTAATAGTTATTAACGCAAAAATATATTTTTAAACGGGATACCCTGTATATTTTTCCTTATCCAAATAGAGCTTTAAATTACCGTTCTAAAAATATAGCACACTTTATATTTTACTTAAATCTACTTAAAAATATAGATGTTTTCAGTTTTTACGCGAGTTTTAAATGCACACTTTGTGAAGTAGGCTTTGGACGGAGCGGCAATATCAGTTGTTTACCGATAGCAGTCAAATCGTAAAAAAAAATCCCAGAAGTAACTCTAAGAGTCATAACTACAATGAAATTTGCTAAATGCTATAGTACTTTAAACTCTGTAGAAAATAAAACAAAACAACTTACTTAGAGTAGAGCACGATTAAAAACAAAACAGTTCACAACAACCTTTTCTGGACACTTCTTACTGAGTTGATTAGTTCAAGAGGAGTGAGAGCTGCAAAATTTTGTATCACTGCGACTTCCAACTCTTGCCTGGTGTTTGTCGGCAATTTAAAAATTAGGTCTTTCAATCTTCCCCAGAGATAGAAGTCCATGGGTGTTAAATCTGGTGACCTTGCCGGCCAACGGTTCGGACCTTGGTTGGCTATCCAGTTATTGTCGAAATTGGCCGATAAAAAATTACTGATAACTACAGCGTTTATGAGTGGGTGCCCCGTCGTGTTGAAAAAATATATTTCTAAGGTCAATTAACGGCAATTCATCAACAAGAGGTTCTATTTGCTGCCTTAAAATTTCTAAATATCTCCGAGAGGTGAGTGTTCCTTTGTAAATAAATGGACCTATAAACCTGCCTCTAAAAATTCCTGCCCACACATTAAATCCAAATCTGCCTTGATTTCTTTGCTCCACAACTAAATGAGGATTTTCTTGTGCCCACATATAAGAATTGTAACGGTTAAAAATACCTGCATTACTCACATAAGCTTCGTCTGTCCAAATGCAATTTAATGAAAAATTCGGAACATGGTTACAATTTATCCAGAAATCATTGGCAAAAATCCATACGCCGTTGAAAATCTCCGTCTCTAAGATGATGAACTTTTCTTGTCCTATATAGCCTGAATTTGTGCTTCTTCAAAGTACGACTTACGTTAGTTCTTGGTAGTCCAGTAGATTCTTTTAACTGTCGGGTTGAAGTGTTGGGATTATTTCCGATAGTTCCTAAAACTATTATTTCTTCTAACTCCTTATACCTGCTTGATGCATAATTTTTGGGTCGTTTCTTTTCAAATTGGCCACTATTAACTAGGTTATGTCGCAATCGAGCGAATATATCCTTGAAGGGTTGACGCCTCACTGGATACTGTTCGTGGTACAAATTACTTGCCGCTTCTTCTGAATTTTCTCCGGTTTGTATGAAACACATTATCATATCCCATTTTTCGTAATTTTCAAACTTCATTGCGATTTATTTGACAATTCAATAACTGATCCTGAAGTTAAATTTGACAACTACGAGTAAACAATTGAATTAAACCATATGGCCGCCCCGTCCAAAGCCTACTTCACAAAATGTGCATTTAAAACTCGCGTAAAAACTGAAAACCTTTATATTTTGAAGTAGATTTAAGCAAAATATAAAGTGTGCTATATTTGTAGAATGGTAATTTAAAGCTCTATTCTGACAAGGAAAAATATACAGGGTATCCCATTTAAAAAAAATATATTTTTGCGCTTAAAATATTAATTGTAAAAAAATGTAACTTACATTGTTGAAATCCACGTGAAAAAGTGCTTTGAGAATGTTTTTACAGAAATCAAAAATTTTCAACAGGAAAAGAATTACAAACATTTTTTCAAAATGCAGATTTTTGAAAAACACCCTGTATATCTGAATCGATATGCGGTTTTCACCATTGAGTTTATCATAAAAATTGAGCCTCAGTCACCGACATCAGTTTTCGTCTATCTCCTTTAGATAAAGGGGTTTACCTTTAAAAGTGTCCAATTTGGACCACCCTGTACCTATCGCCACCTATTGGCGAGAGTCGATACTATTTCACGTTCTTGCTATATAACGTTAGTAGGGGAACAAGAACACTACGTATGGTTTCTCTTTCGCTTTTGGGAACACCATCGTCAATGAAAAAAGTGCAAAAGTTCGCTCTTATTCTATTAAAGAAACTCGTCCTTGGATCTAACCTAGAAATCTCATTTTAGTATAATTTTATGTATTTTGTTCTAGTTTATGGGAATCACATACATTTTGCAAATTGCTTGGTTACTAATGTTCTGTTGTTTGGTGCTTGTGACATTTGTTTTCACTATTTTCTGGAAAATGTGCGAAAATCCACGAGTGGCCTCTTTGCAAGATCCTATTGATTTAACACAATTTTGTAAGTACTATTAATAAAAAACTTTTGCTTAACTTCATCTGGTACATTTGCTGTTGTGATTATAACATGATATGGATAAATTTTAGGAAACTAATAGTTTTAATGTATTTTTTGTTTTTCAATAAGACTAATTTATGGAACTAACATTCTGACTACTAGTCTATCTTAACAAATATATATTTATAAATTTATGTTTTAGATTTTTTGTTTCCCGCTGGAACACGTCAAGAACACATGAAAGTGGAAGGTGAAAGTAACGTGAAAGCCTTTTGCAAAGACTACGTGGAAAAAGTAGAAATTATGTTTATTTTAGCCACCGTTTCTGCCGTTCTGGTCATCCTCAGTTTGGTAAGTGTCGACAAAACTGCCTGTTTTTTTTTTGATCTTAAAAAAGAGAGCTTTTGTGGTTCATCCGTCTGTCCCAGGCACCATTCTTACAAAATATAATGTGGTTGCATTAAAATACTCTGTTTACTACTTGTAGTGAACATTCCCGAGACTAGCCGCGAGATGGCAGCCCAAACAAAAAAAAACCGTATGATTTTCAGTTAGCGTCAACCCTTGGAATATTCATGTAAAATTTTCAATCAATAAAATAAATACATACGTAATCCTCTTCTACCTTATGGTGTCGAGGTAGTGGAGCAGGTAATGCGTCGCCACTCCTTTCGGTCCTCTGCCATTTTTTTCCGCCTGTTTCCAGGTAATGTCCTTCTCTTTCAAGATTTTTCCCACACCATCATTCCACGTTCTTGTTGGCCTACCTCTTTTAAGCTTCTTATCCACTGTCACTTTCCATATTTTCTTTATCATTCTACAGTCGCTCATTCGCACCATGTGTCCGAACCACGTTAACTGTTTTCTCTCCAAAGTTGTTACCACGGAATTCACATTACACCTTTGGCTGACTATAGTGTTTCTGATGAGGTCTCGTCGCGTCACTCCGATAGCCGCCCTCAAAAAGCACATTTCACACGTCTGGATTCTACTTCGGTTTCACTCATCCAAATTCCAAGCCTCACCCCCATATAGCAGCACCGGGATGTACACCGTATTGAACACCCTTATTTTAGTATTCAGGCTAACTTCTCTTTTTCTAATAAATGCGTTCAATGCGTAGAATAACTTAGTTGCCCCGGTCACTCTACTACCCATTTCAGTATCAAGCTTTCCACATGCACTCAAAAAGGATCTCAGGTCCCCAAAATCCTCAACCTGTTTAATTTTCACATTGTTCATGGTGATCTCTGCTTCCCTCAGTGTTTTAGCGATTACTATCAGCTCAGTCTTAGCCGTATTCACTTTCATTCCATATTTTACAAAGATATCATTCCATACATTCAGGTTTATCTGCATGCCCCTTTCCAAACTTGTCACAATGACCAAGTCATCTGCATATACAAATTCCGAAACATATACTTGCCCCAGTTTGTAGACACCCACTTTCGTCTTCTTCACCTTACTCCTGGCTTCCTTCGAGATTTCATCTATCAACACAATAAACAGTAAAGGACTTAGCACACCGCCCTGTCTCACCCCTGCCTTCATTTCAAATTCATTTGACACTTGGTTGTTTGTTCCTACTACATTACGGGTACATGAATATATACTCTTTATGGCTCGCATCAGCTTATTGTCAACACCTTTACGTTCTAATGCTTCCCATATTTTATCTCTTGGAGCAGTATCAAATAATTTTTCCAGGTCTATAAAATACATGTACATGCTATCAGCATATTGTAGGGTCTTTTCTACTAGCTGCCTATAAATATCAGCTCCGTCGTGCCACGGCCCGCTCTAAAGCCGCATTGATTATCATCAAGTGTACATTCAATAATGTGTCTTAATCTCTACTGTAGTGTAATTTCATATACCTTGCTGGCTGCAGTCAGCAGCCTCTATAATTTGCAAATTTATGAATATCACCTTTCTTGAATAGTGGGAGAATAGTTGCCAATGTCCAGTCTCTGGGTATGTCACCCGTATTTCATGCAGTTCTTATTATTTTCTGCACTAGCTGCAATCCTTCTCCATCCACATATTTACTCATTTCGGCCTTGATACTATAATGTCCTGCAGCTTTTAGCTTAATCCAAAGAAGTTTTAGCGTCGATTCGTGACATGGACGGTTACGTTGATTTATTGGACCATTTGAATGGTGAAATAAGAAAAGAATGCCGCATCTAGCGAACTCCATAAAACCGATGGTGAAATTGGACCAATTGGGCTATGAATTGCTTCCGCATTCGTCGTATTCACCCGATCTGAACCCCAGAGATTATAGCCTGGTCGCTGTGCATTTGGAAATATATAGAGGGTCTATTACGAGCTTCTAAAATCTAGATAAACAATCACCGCCCCATTTTATAAATAATAACTAGAGCGTCTGAATGATAATTTGATGGCGACAATTCATTGCACAGAATCGCCAAAAAGTGATTCTTGCTCACGATAGCGTTTAATCTCATGTGACTTTAGATATTTAAGAGAAACTGATGGAGCTTGAATGGGAACTTCACCTACATTCAGCGTATTTTTCCAGACCTGTCTCCCATTTGACTACCACCTGTTCAGGTCCAGCACGCGTTTGAAGATGCCTACTTCAATAAATGTGAACAAATTGAAAAAATAAGCTGCCGAGTAGATAGTTTTTTCAAAGGACACACCGACTGTACTATTACTAGTTTTTTTTTTAATACTTCTTTCTCTATTTCAGATTCATTATTTGATGTGCCTGTCTGCAAATTACGCTCACATCAGAAATCAAGAAAAATTCCTCCAATTTCAAGACTTGCAAATGTTAAATGATGCCGACATGCTATCGGCAAAAGATAGGTTCTAGGATACTTCCCAGGAAATTCATATGCCGGATTTAAGTTGGCGAATATAGGCTTTAATTTTTGCGCAAAGCAGCTCTCATTGCCGAAAATTATATAAGTATTTTGTAATAAAACATATAGTGTCAGTTCAGAAAATTTTAAAGAAAGAAGCTAATGAAAAATGTCGAAATATTGAAAAAAAAAAATCGCAAAATTGTATTTTTTATTTTTTTTTTTTCTAAAAAGAAGCAAAAAGTTGAACTGCTGTTGTTGTCTGTTAAAAAATATCGACAGTAAACTAGTGTTTATACTGTCTGAAGTACCAAAAATGTATATTTGAAATTTACCATAATAAATTTTGGGCTTCCATGAATATATAATTTGTATTTTTTGAGGAATATGTATCTCTCATTTGTACAACTTGCTGGCCTATGTATTTCCTGGGTACTGGTAGGATTTATCTTAGTCTTTGGGTGTTTTTTCATAAGAATCAGTTTAAGCTAAGTTTTGTGTGTAAAATAAGCCAAATATTAAAGATGCACACTTCTAAGGTGGCCAAAACAGCTCTTTTATTACTCTCTATAGTGTGCGCACGTGCAGGCACGACCACAAAAATCGTACATGTAGTTGGCAGCTCAATCGTCATACTATGTGAGAAACCTATAAAAGGACGGTTAGATTGTAAACTCATGTACGAATCCTTTGACAACAGCTGTACATAAAAGTGAATTTTCACTACTAATGTTCTTTTGAGTTGTATTTTAGGGAATATATTGTTAAAAATAAGACAAAACATTTATTATATATTATTTATTGGTTTTTCAAGAGTAAGAGAAAAATTTTATTATAAGGGGTTAAATTAAGATTTTTTAGGCCACTGTTGAAAAAAACGCCGCTTCATGGTCTGCATGATTTCTGTTGTGTAGGTTGATGGAACTCAAAAAACTCAAAGAGATTTCTGTACAGTAATGTTTTCTTTATAGTCTATGGAGCTAAATTATTTAATTTCGAATAAAATAAGCATTTTATGACATTTTTGAAGATTAAGGAATCATTTTTATCAAAAAATTTAGTTCTAATATATATATATATATTATATATATATATATATATATATATATATATATATATATATATATATATATAAAGGTATTAGGCACCCTACAATTTACTTCATTTCTTGTGTTTCAGGGTAAAAAATTAAATTCGTATGTTTTGTAAAATCGTATATTGAGGTAAAATTATGAAATAAATTAATATTTGGTGTGTCCGCCCTTAGCTTTAATTACAGCAGCAATTCTTTGGGGCATGCTGCGTACAAGCCTAGTACATTCAGTTGTACTTATGGCATCCCACTCATCCATCAAAGCGCTTTTTAGCGCTGCTTTTGATGTTATGCTATGCTCCCGTATCTTGCACTTCAGAATACCCCAAAGATTCTCGATAGGGTTTAGATCTGGAGACTGCGCCGGCCAATCCAACAAGACATTGTATCTAAATCAGCGCATCTTAGCCGCTGACTTATGACAAGGTGCATTATCTTGCTGGAATTTGATGTCGTCTAAATTAGTGTCGCCAAAAATGCGCGTTAGCGAAGGCATCGGTACAGTTTGTAGTACATTTATGTACTTTTGGCTGTGCATGCGGCCTTCACAAATGAACATTTCGCCGACACTGTTAGCAGCCCCAGATCATAATGCTGCCTCCTCCGTGTTTTACAGTAGGTACCACGCAATCTGGATGGTATTCCTCGCCGACACGCCTCCTCACGAATGTCACACCTGACGTTCCAAATAGCTGTAAGCATAGAAAAAAATACTCAGTTAAAAAATTAGTTATTATTTTGACTAAATGGATTAAATCAAGAGTAATTGTGTGTAGTTACATTAGACCAATCCCCT
This sequence comes from Pachyrhynchus sulphureomaculatus, assembly GCA_019049505.1. Lineage (NCBI taxonomy): Eukaryota > Metazoa > Arthropoda > Insecta > Coleoptera > Curculionidae > Pachyrhynchus > Pachyrhynchus sulphureomaculatus. The sequence goes on from CM032449.1 coordinate 188,382,240, forward strand.
TCGCTAAAATGTTGGTGCTTCAGAGCCCACTCTAAGCGTTTCTTCCTATTGGTCTCTGAAAGCCAAGGCTTCTTTCTAGCTTTGCACCCTCTTAATCCAGCTGCTGTCAGTCTTCTTCTTGCCGTTCGACAACTAATCGGCATTCCAATCTCTTCCGATAGAGTTGCAGCGAGCTCAAATGATGTTTTTTTTCGATTTTTAATAGACTCGCGGATGAGTTTTCTGTCCTGTCGCTCAATAGTCTTACGTTTCCTGTCCATTCTCATTTTGTTGGCATGGGAGCCAGTCTCCACAAACCTTTTAATAGCACATTGCACTGCGCACCGAGAATATTTCACTAACTTGGCTATTTCTACTCGGAACTTGCTTTTGTTCATGTAGGGTTTGAATTTTAATTCGTTTTTCGATACCAAGCTCGCTTTTCTTAGGCATTTCTCAAATATAAGAATGTCCAGTTCACAAATAAAACACGCACGGAAGCTTCTTGACACTACCAGTAGTAAAAAGAGACTGATAAAACATTAAAAATATTTTTCAAAAAAACCTCATTATCGCAGTTTTGTGGGCCAGGTGTTTTATGGACCTGTAAAAGAGATTGTCTATTGTTTAAGTTAGGTTTTGACAGCGCCCCCGCCTATAGTATTGTTAAAACAATTAGTCTTTTTTTAATATTTTATGAGTTTCACGTGTTTTATTAGGGGTGCCTAATACTTTTGGTCAAGGATGTACATACATTTACATATACATACCAACATACATATACATACAAATATACATATACATATATACATATAAATTGCAACGTGTCTCTGTGTCTGTTAGTGCACTTATCACTTGAGAACCACTTATCCGATTTACGTTTTTTTTTTTAATTCATACGTATGTTTTCTGGCTACGTTATAGGATATATATTATTACTTTAGGTAATAAAGGGAATAAGCAGTGACGATAAGAGTGAAACAAGTTAGCGTAAGCGGAGCCGCGGGTACGGCTAGTTCGTTATAAAAATATATTAAATATATGAAAATGGCTCCACAGTCTATAGAGAATGTATTTAGGAAGATTTCAAAAAAGCATCTAGAAATATTGAAAACTTTTCTAGTTATCACGCAGACCGTATAGAAAAAGATAGTTTTGAGAAAAAACACGTTTAAAATTTTGAACGAAAAATATTACAAATTACAGTAAAATTTTGTGTATTAAATTTTGGTGGTTAACTTACGTTTAATCCGCCATTCCGGGGGTTCATACTGTATGCGTCCCTTCTCCATGATTTTTGTATTTTTTATGTCTTTATGTTTTTTTTAATCTTCGGGCTGCTCAACCTTTCGTTGGCATGTTTTAATCGGTGGGCGTTTTCTTCTTCAGTACAATTGTGTGCCTCATATCCAATAGTCACTCTAAGTAATTGTACTATTCGCAGGTAACTTTAAGCCCCGTCATTGAATGTAGCTCTTGCTATATTGGAAGCTATTTCAACAATTTTATGACTGGCAGGTGTTGATTTAGGCACAATTTTCCAAATTTTTACATTCAGACTTTCATTAGTATTCTGCGTTAATCCGCCCAAACATTTTTCTAATAAATTGCCTTCGCTCAATGCTTCATACACAGGTTTTATTGCTGCCTGCACGATTTCAGGTAAGGCAGCTTTATGTCGATATGCATAAAGAAACCCTTCGGCATTAGCTTTTTGCCAGTTACACCAACTGTCATTACCTGCAGGACAATAGAAGTGATGAGGTTTTTTGTCGCTAGATATTTTACGATAGAAAGTGACCCAGACAGCTTTTTTCATATTTTCCAAAGAATCAATATTGTTCCTTATAGCCAAGCTGTAATAAACTGTTAGTGTAGTCAGTTAATTTCCCCGTTAATTAACCTTTGCCGCCAAGACTGCTGCTTACGTGCTTCTGATGTTCCCAGCTTATTTTCTAATGACTTTCATATTCGTTTTACATCACCACCACATTTTCTGCAGACTACACACGGCGCAATTCCCGAAAAAAATCGCGGTACCGAACCTATTTGCCAGCTAGTTTTTTCGCGTCAGAGCTTGTGTATACCGTTTCACTTTCCATATTATCATGCCTTGGAGGCGGCATCTTTTTTCACAGCGTGGTTCGTTGATTTTTTAGAACCTTTGCAATGACCAAAACGACGTTTTAAAATTTTCATAGTTGGCAAGGAAATAATATAACCGTACTCTTCGAACGATAACAGTCAACTGAAATCAAAATTAATAAACTTTAACTACTTACCCAGAAAATAGCTAACAGTACTCCAAGTCTAAGGATATTTGAATCATCATACAAGAGACAACTGTCCCTAAATATTTAGGGAATGAAAACTGACCTAACAATTTACGACTACCTGCGCTCGGGCGCCCAGCCGACCGCCACCTGCGCGACCACATTTATCGTTACAACTTCGTTACTAAAAGAATTTTCAAATATATTTTTTTTAAATGTTCATAAAAGTATAGAGAATAATACTAAATAATAAAAAAAGTTTTTTTGAAAGTTCTGGAGGTATGTAACCCCTTAAACAATAAAAATCCAGGCAGCTTATATACCTAATAGTATTTATTGTAGAAATACAAGGCTGGGGGAAATACTACCGCTTTGTCTAAATTGTTGCGTGAAATTCCAATGTACTCGTATGTTTCGCTACTTGGACAACGTTGCCGACTATCCAACGTCCTTTCATATGTCATCGTGATATAGAAAGGATTAATCTCTATTATATATCGGTCTCTATACCGGGGTTAGCAATGTTTCTGTTTAAATTATTTTTAGAGTTACCATAAAACGATTTGTTAAAACAATGTACACAATACAGCATCTTATTTTTCCGCCTGTGGAGTTTGCTCTTGGTTTAAAAGTTTTGACAGTTTCATATCAGCTGGCGCTGAAATTTTGTCGCTAGTATCATCTTTTCAGAAATCTTTGCTGCGATACTCTTATTGTGAGATGCCAAATATTGGCATCTTCACCTAGCTTGGCTGATGAGCTCTGGAATGCAGCAGAACATTGCATATCCTATTTTAGTAACTGATAGGTAGTCCATAAATTTTGAACCTCGCGTACTTTTAATGTAAGGGCGAAACTTACTGACAGTCTTCATACGAGCTACAAGCCACTGTATATTTTTTCTGCGTGATTAATGCGTTGGCTTCGACTCTAACATTCTGACTTAATAAAAATATATTTTTTATCATTTGTAGTTTAAACTGATTACGCACCTAGCTTAGAAATATAAGTCTATAAGGGTTAGAAAAAAACTTATTGTAACTGTTTTGCAAAACAGTTACAGTTCGTTTGAAGAGTCTCTGTGTTACAACGACTTTTAATATGGAGACTTGTTACTTTATATGTAAGTGTACCATTCCGAAAACATACTTGTGTAATTGTCCGTCCAAATCTGTTTGTGAAATTTATGTATAATTCTGACGTATCATTCCTACCTTTACATATGCATAAGTATTAGAATTGTACCTTTGTCTACCTTTTGTACCATTGTACCTTATATAAACTTATATTAGATGGTTAGTGTTTTTGCAAACTTTTTTGTTACATAGTGTTACTTTCCATTGAACGAACTAGTATTGTTTTCAGTTTATCTGCATTCTATTTGTTCGCATGCATTCGGAAAAGATAAAAATATGGTGATGTACTAGTTTTATCGATAGAAAGTGCTGTACAGGTTGAATAATTATACTAGTATGTATAGCAAAGAAACAAACAATACATAAAGTGGATTTTTTGTATATTTTCCCTCTACATAACCTTAACAATTTGACATCTTTTGGATGACTGCGACAGTTATCAAATATCAAATCAAAGACGACGTGTGTGATAATAACAATTGTTGAAGAATCTCGTTTTATGATTTAGTCAGTGCAAATCTATTGCAGATGGCGCCATAATTGTGTTAGTATTGGAATTTTTTTAGAAGTCTTTGCTTTGTCGAAAATCGATCATATTTTTTAAATGAAGTCGAGCTACAACAATAATCCCAATGTAACTCTATAAAAGCATTCTAATGCAAGAGCTTTCATGTTAGCTTTTCTTTTTATACAGTACTCCAGGTCTATTATGCGATATAAAAAAAAACATATAGTTAAGAGTGAACTTTCTAAGCTAAAACAAAGAAACAACTCTACGTAAGATTAGGCAGATAGGATTCACCAAGAGAAAGTCACGCAAAACAAGGTACTAAATATTTCGTGTTCGTTAAAAATAATCAGTAGATTAAGAAGATTCTTATTAGCTCTCTATCGTGTGTGGGGGTGTGTATTGGCAACATTTGGCTATTTATTAGAAGTAAATCATAATTATTCCATGATCAGTTATTGAAATTATTAAATATACGGGGTAACATCCCTATAATTTGTATTACAAAAAGCAGGTGGCCTTTCATTATTTCCGCTTTCTTCAAAGTTACACACACACTTAGACAAGAACAACGTGAATCGCTTTTTCCGCACACATGCCGCTCCTGGAGCGCTTTAGGGACTTCCCTGTAGCACGTGTGCTAGACCCATAAAAAAATATAATAAAAAAAAAAAGATGTATTATAAGGTACCTGTTGGCAGAGGAC
>CM032449.1:188391841-188439800 GCA_019049505.1 Pachyrhynchus sulphureomaculatus
TCCATTCCTCTAACATCGTCACTCAATTTGTTGGGCGTTAATTTGGGAGCAAATATGTCCTGGCATGAACATGTTGCAGGCATAGCAAGGAGAGCTTCTTAAAAGTTGAGAATATTATTTCGAACCAGAAAGCTTTACACTCCACAACAACTGTTAATTCTTTACAAAGCTCAAATTCGACCAACTATGGAATACTGCTCCCATGTTTGGAACTCCGCTCCCAAACATACACTGCATTTGTTGGATTCTGTTCAGAGAAGAGCTGTTCGTCTGATTGGAGACCCGGAACTGACCGTCGGCCTTGATTCGCTGGAACATCGAAGAACGGTTGGCGACTTGAGCCTATCATCATCCCTTTGGAATAATTTGTCCAGGACTGTGTTTTCCACCGAGTACAATCTACAGCGATTCAAGAACAACGTGAATCGCTTTCTTCGCACACGTGTCGCTCCTGTAGCGACCTAAAAAAAAGACACAATATTGTCGCCGGTAAAATAAGATATTACGACATCCTTAGGATATAAAAAAGGCGAGGAGGAGAATCATTACACAGCCCCACAAAAAAAAAGTGGGGTATACTTTTGATGCGATATATCAGATCCGTAGTATTTTTGCCCGCTGATCACGAATCTGACGTCAGAATATCGCCATCACATCTCAGTTTTTTTTCTAAACCTCAAAAAAATAGGTAAAAATTAGTAAAAATTAAGAAAAATATACTCCTAAAAAATTGATTCAAGCTTTTTCATGAATCCAAAGATGTATTAATATGTATTCGGACACGCTAAGCTAATATTCATCGGTTGGATTGAGCCATACAGTTCTGTTTTCTTTCTAACCTCAATAAATCAGACAGATATAGTGCTTCTCGAATGCAAAAACGAATTCAAATTAAAATTCAACCGATTCTTACCAAATTTGGTACACGGGGGTTTTTTGGGTTGCTGATCATGAATCTGAGGTCGGATTTGCAAAATTCAAAATGGCGGACAAAATTTTTGAAAACCAACCGATTCCTACCAAATTTGGTATACAGTTGGGGAATCCTCAAACCTGATACTCTTAAACCCTAAACCCTGAAACCTTAGACTCCCACACCCTGTAACCTCAAAAAATAGACCTCAATAACCCTGTAACTTTAAAAATGAGACCCAATAAACTCAAAACCAGGACTTTTAAACCATATACTCTCAAATAGTAGACTCTTAAGCCCTAGAATTGCGAAGGTTAGACCCGCGCCTAACTTTCCTTTTTTTTGGCTGTATCTTGTTCTTTTTTCCGCGAATGACCTATTCAAAAGCTTTCTACCCAAACGCTTTTGAGGACTTGTTTCTCTTTTTAGCGACCAGCAATAGTCCGCTAGCATATGGTCATCCCATCGTCCTTGATACCGATTTTCTATGATTTTCAGATCTTGGTGAAAACGTTCCCTTGCTCCTCACTGTAGTCACCAAGATTATCTGGGAAATCATCGATGTGGGAGTCCAGGAAATGTAATTTTAGATTCATTAAGCAACCTAATGTTTGAAAATTTTTTACCATTTTCTCGACTATTTCTTTGTACTTAGGACTTTTATTATTTCCCAAAAAGTTTGTTGCGACTTCTTTAAAACTAAGCCAAGCAGCTTTTTCAACTTTATTCATTTTAGTAACAAATAATGAATCTTGAAACAATTTTCTTATTTGTGGCCCGTCAAATACGCCTGCCTTAATTTTAGCTTCAGAAAATTTCGGAAATTTTTTATGCAAATATTTGAAACATGGGCCGTTTGTATCTAATGCTCTCGTGAATTGCTTCATAAGTCCAAGCTTAATGTGAAGCGGGGGAATAAGAACTTTTCCTGGATCTACCAATGGTGGAAACAATACATTATTTTCACCAGGAGTGAACGATTCTCTTGTTGGACAAATTTTTTTCTTATAATGACGTTCCCTGTCTCTGCTATTCCACAGACATTTATAACAGGGATAAAGTGTAAACCCTGACTGTTGGCCAAGCAATATTGTTACAATTTTCAGATCTCCACATATTTTCCAGTTATGATCAGCATATTTTATTTTTATCAAAAGCTGCTTCATTTTTTCATATTGCTCTTCCATAACTGTGGAATGAGCAATCGGAATGGGAGCGTAAACGTTGGTATTATGCAGCAAAACTACCTTAATGCTCCGTTTAGAAGAATCAATGAACAGTCTCCATTCTTCAGGATCGTATGAGTTATTTTGAAATTCATCCATTAGACCTTTTACATCGGTACAATATGAAAGTGACAATTCCACGTCCATTGTGAGATATTTTCGAAATTCTTCATCTCTGTTTCTATAATAAGAAATCGTAGCTTCTGGCTTAAGTAAATGTCTTTTCTTTAAAAAGGAAGCAAGATGCTCTGAACCATCTTTGGATAAGCCTAAATCTCTGACTAGATCAATAAGTTCTGACTGTGATACGAGTATTGGTTCTGGTTTACGGTTGTATGGTAGAAATTCTTTATCTGTGTCACTAGTATATGATAGGTTGTCACTAGAACATTCATTAGTAACAGTGTTTGAATTTTTTTCGACAGTCTCAATGTTTTCGGCATGAACTGATAAGGTGAAATCATTTGTTTCCATAACATCAGTATCTAGTGGTTTAGGAGGCGGAATTAGTTTAGTTGGTCTTGTTACTGTCGAAACATCGTTATAAGTAATAGTGCTTTTGTTTTTTTCGGTTATGCCTAGATACAACATTCATACAAAAGTAGCAATCATTTTCACTGTATGGTCTATTCCATATTGCTGGTCTGGAATATTTAATCGCCTTCTTATTGATGTACAACATTATTTTGCAAGAACTGCAAATGATGTGGGGAACCCAATCTGTATCCTGGTGCTGTATTTCAATGTTAAAACAATCCTTATATAAGGTTTTAATCTTATCCGTTATCGGTGACCCCATTTTACTCAATACGTGTTGACAGCAAATATAACAAAATGAATCACTGTTTTTATCGCACTTATGAAAAGTCCTTGTACCGTGAGACCGTTTTCTTGTAGCATTATACTCTACATGAGCCAAGTCACCCACACATGAAGAGCTACGGTCGCTGGATGACGACGGCTGCAGGCCCGCTTTCCCACCCTGACCAAACGCCGATACTGGGTTTCCGAGTCCCTGCTTCGTAATTCTCTTTCTTCTACCTGCCATGACGGCATCTAAGCTGTTATCCAGGGACTCTGCCGGCTAGTGGAGTAACACCGTTGCCCACCGTCACCACGTGGAGGTGCCCTGGATGCAGGTAGAAGAATAAAAATCGACCGATGTATTTTCTCGGCGTTCGAAATGGCGCGAAAACATCTGCTATCTTGAATTTTGCAAATCCAACCTCAGATTCGTGATCAGCGACCCAAAAAATCCCCGTGTACCAAATTTGGTAAGGATCGGTTGAATTTTAATTTGAATTCGTTTTTGCATTCGAGAAGCACTATATCTGTCTGATTTATTGAGGTTAGAAAGAAAACAAAACTGTATGGCTTAATCCAACCGATGAATATTAGCTTAGCGTGTCCGAATACATATTAATACATCTTTGGATTCATGAAAAAGCTTGAATCAATTTTTTAGGAGTATATTTTTCCTAATTTTTACTAATTTTTACCTATTTTTTGAGGTTAGAAAAAAATTGAGATGTGATGGCGATATTCTGACGTCAGATTCGTGATCAGCGGGCAAAAATACTACGGATCTGATATATCGCATCAAAAGTATACCCCACTTTTTTTTTCTTGTGGGGCTGTGTTATCGGTGACAAAATGACGTTAGTGACTAGTGCAAGATTTACAGATGATCAGATTTTTAATGCTGATGAGACAAGGTCGATGGAACGCCAGATAAAATTTTGAAAGAGAAATGTGTGCTAGTGGAAACAGATGATAACTGTTATGGTTGCGGCGAACATGAATGGCACCATAAAGAAAAAATCTTGGTGATCACAAAATCTTAACGCCCAAGATGTTTCAGAGGTGTGCAGTCATTACCAGTAGATTACTAGAATAATTGGAAAGCTTGGACGGCATGTGATATTTTTACAAAATGAGATCATTCCTGAGATCGTGAGGGTACAGCCAAAAACCTTGAAGCAAATATGAATGCCAATGATAATGTTACTAAAATTTTTTTTTTATGGGTCTAGCACACGTGCTACAGGGAAGTCCCTAAAGCGCTCCAGGAGCGGCATGTGTGCGGAAAAAGCGTTTCAGGTTGTTCTTGAATCGTTGTAAATTGTACTCGGTGGGAAACACAGCCCTGGGCAAATTATTACGAAGGGATGATGTTCTCCATATAAAAGACTGCTTGAAAAGCGTTGTACGCAGAGGAACTAGCTGAACCTCATACGGATGTGAAGTATTAGCCCGACGTGTATTTCTAACATGCACCGCTCTGGGAGGAATTAAGCGGGCTACATACTTCGAACACTTTCCATGAAAATATTTGTAGAACAGACTCAAGTCGCCAACCGTTCTTCGATGTTCCAGCGAATCAAGGTCGCCAATCAGTTCCAGGTCTCCAATCAGACGAACACCTCTTCTCTGAACATAATCCAACAAATGCAGTGTGTGTTTGGGAACGGAGCCCCAACATGGGAGCAGTATTCCATAGTTGGTCGAATTTGAGCTTTGTAAAGAATTAACAGTTGTTGTGGAGTGTAAAGTTTTCTGGTTTGAAATAATATTCCCAACTTTTGAGAAGCTCTCTTTGCTATGCCTGCAACATACTCATGCCAGGACATATTTACTCCCAAATTAACGCCCAACAAATTAAGTGACGATGCTAGGGGAATTGAGTGCCCCGATATGACTATGTCGGGTTCAGCAACGTTAACTTTTCTAAAAAAAACTGCCGCCTGGGTTTTTGTAGCGTTAAATTCCACTTGGTTACTGTCACCCCCAAGATAGAATTTCTTCCAGGTCTTTGTTAAATTGAACGACCTCCTGCTGTCTGCGGATATTTGCCTGAGTAGCCGATGTTCGAGCGTTCAAAGTGAATGTAGAGATAAGCGTACTGTCATCTGCAAAGCTGTAGATTGGGTTCCCGGTCTTTTCCAGCAGATCGTTAATGTCAATGAGAAAGAGAATAGGAGACAGTATGGAGCCTTGGGGCAAACCGGCGTTGATAGTGAAGGTGTTAGAATGAAATCCGTCGACCGCCACTCGTAAAGAACGCTCTCTGAGGAAACATGAGAGCCACGAACAGAACTTTTCAGACATACCATAAGAGCGTAGCTTAGCCAACAGTCTATCTTGTTAAATACGGTCTAATGCCTTGGATATGTCGAGAGCAACCGCTCGAGATTCTTCAAAGTATTTAATTACGTTGTTCCAAACATGTATTACATAAGTCAGAAGATCTCCTGTTGCTTTATGTTTACGAAAGCCATATTGGTGATCGCTAATAACGTTGAATCCTTCAAGATATTTTAGAAGATGCTGATTGATAAGCTTTTCCATGACTTTCGATATTATTGAAAGCAATGCGACTGGTCGGTAGTTATTTGGCCAGGTCTTCTTGCCTTTTTTAGGTATCGGCTGAACTGTGGCACATTTCCAGCAGGAAGGAAATATTCCCTTTCTGTAGGATAAGTTGAAAAGTCTACAGAAAACTGGTGTTAGTTCCCTCGCACAGTTTTTGAGAACTATGGCAGGTATCCGTCAGCGCCAGAAGCCTTTTTGGTGTCTAGCTTCATCAGAATACGCTTTATGATATGCTGTCTGAAGACAACATCGAGCATCCTTGACTGCACTATGGGAACAGTAGGTAGTGTTTTTCCTTGGAAATCGACAGTAGAATGTGAAGCAAAGAGTTCAGCCAACAAGTTCGCTTTCTCAACAGGTGTCGTTGCAATAGAATTATCTGGCCGTGTGAGTGGTGGTATGGTGGATTTGGTGAAATTTTGACTAACTGCCTTAGCGACTGCCCAAAAGGACCTGGAATTGTCGGGATAAGCGAGAAGTTTGTTTCTAATTCGTTGATTGTGTGCCTCCTTGGTTTCGTCGATAATTCCTTTGCATCTGTTCCGGGCACCAACAAAGGTGTTACGATTTATGGTGTTAGGATTTTCACCCCATTGTCGGTAGGCAAGATGTTTAGAAGCAATAGCTTCTTTGCATTTTCGGTCAACCCAAGGCTTGCGTTGGAGGGACATTGCTTCGAAAAAGGGATGTAAGCTTTCATATCAAAATAACATCGGAGACCTCCCTGGCGCAGACAGATGGGTTGTCGGATCGAAAACAAATGTCCATTCAAGGGAAAGTTCGAAAATATTCCATGAGATTTTCCCATTTAGCAGATTTGTAGTGCCATATCTTGCGTGGCTTAGGCGCCTCTTTGTCGCTGATTCGTAGAATACTCGATGTTGAAAGCAGTTTATGGTCGGAAGAACCTAACGGCGGATTTACGGTGACCGTGTAAATCTCCAGATTTCTTTGCTCGACGCCTTCCTTATGATTAAATTTACAAAGTATAATAAAGACTTATTTTAGACACGCCGGATTTACAGCAGGAATCGATCAAAGTTTCAACTCTTCTGTAGGCTTCGACGACGAAGACGGCATACTGCTTTCCGTTTGGCCAGCTGCCAATAACAAGCATTCCGATGTCGATAATAATGCTGTCACACGTAAGGATCCCTTCGATGAGTTAATCGTACAAAATATTATCGCCGAAGGACACGAAAGTGTGGACAACGCCGATAATGAGATCGAGAAATACAAATGACTCCGAGGGTCGTCGAGGCCCTGAAAGCTGCAGAAATTCTAAATATCTTCGTATATTCTAATTATGAGGATGACAATATAAAAACTACGATGTCTAGTTTTTCTAATTTAATACGTTATTTCTACTATAAGTTGAACGTAAATAAGAAACAAATCAAAATTACGGACTGTTTAAGCTGATAAATGTGCACTAGATATGAAGTGAACTTTTCTATTATGTAACTAAGTGTAGATTTAGTTTGACATCAAGGACAGCTTATGTCATATGACAAAATTGCAATGCAGTTTACCTAATAAATAAACGAAAAAGAGTTCAGGTTTCTTTCCAATTTGGATGAAGACTGACATAATAAAAATTTTCTCGACTAGATTCTTGGAAATGTCTTTACGCTAGGGATTCTTCTTTGCCTGCCATAGTCTTGCATATTCCCATTTTGCTTCATAAAAAAATTCTTTGACTTCCGTATTTTTTCCTAATCCTTTAAATAAGAAAATTAAAAGACGGCATATTTGTAATTAATAACCATGTAGAGGGTGAGTTAACGATAGAGTAAAGTTCAGTACCTCATTTTTTTTCGGGAATGACGAAAAAATGTTAAATACAATAGTTTTAGGGAATGTTAAGGTGCACAGTTTAAAATTATTTTTGAGTATACAGGGTACTTCAAAGAAGTGTGGCCGATATAACATGTTTTTTTTTTAATGGAACATCCTATTTTCTAATTTATATTTAAATTCTGCGTAAAATTTTATAAATTTTTTATTAATAATGTTATATATCTAAACCTAGTAGTTTTTCTAATATTTCAATTTTTTAAAAAAAATACTAGTTTTCAGTTTTGTAAAAAATTGCCAGTAGCGCCATTGTTTCTGAAAGTGGAATACTCTTAATTGGTAGGAGCGTTCTATAGAGATGAAAAAAAGATATATGTAAAGAAATTTGAGTTAGATGCTACAGGGTGATCAAAATAAATTTATACATTTCGACTATCTTAAATTAAAAAATCTCAAATTTTTTAAATGACACACCCTGTACATTATTATTTTTTCTGATAGATTTTACAAAACTCTCCAACTTTTATTAAATGTGTCATATACCTATTTCTAATAGTTTTCGATTTAGTTTGAATTTTTCAATTTTTACCCTTGTTTTTAATACACTTACGCTATTGTGAAAACATAACCAAAGAGTTAATAATAATTTTAATATAGTTTAACTTATCTAATGATTAATTATTATGACGTAATAAATGTTCAAAAATATGCCCGTCTACTTGAATACACATGTTTAGTCATTTTACTATATTTTCCTTAGCATAAAGAGCGTTATTGTCCTGCACACATCCCGTATCCTATTTTCCATATCTACTGGTTTTGTAGGGGGATTCACTTAAACACGATCTTTAATGTAGCCCCACAAAAAGAAGTCTAAAGGTGTTAAGTCACATGATCAAGGGGGCTACTGAATGAATCCATCCCTACCGATCCATTTTTATGGGTAACGATCGTTTAAAAATTCCCGAACTTCCCGGTGGTAATGAGCAGGATCTCCATCTTGTTGAATCCACATTTGTTCCCTTTCAAAGGTATCAACTTCTTCAAGAAGCTGGGGTAATTCGTTTTGCAAAAAATTTAGATTTTCTTATTATCTTCAACATGAAGTAAAATCTCTATTTCTTTTTCCTCATTGGTAGTATTCTGGTTTACTATTTTCTGTTTCGTATACTCAACGCTACCACTACCATTAAACCGTTCCATTAAGCACTGACGAGATTTTCTAGATGGTATACGTCTATTAGGGTACTTTGCTCCGTAAAGCCTTACTGCCAAAAGACAATTTTTTCCCGCCTCGCTCAGTGTATAAACCATATCAACTAATTCATTTTTAGGAAAATCCATAATTATTACCTTTATACGTCACTTCAACAAATTAAACTATTTTTACTTGCTTAATAGACATGCCAAAATTTGACAATGCCTACATTTTTGTTTTGTCTTGGCAACTATGATGTTATAGCGCAAGTGTATTAAAACAAGGGTAAAAATTGAAAAATTCAAAATAAATAGAAAACTATTATAAATAGGTATATGACATACCTAATAAAAGTTGGAGTCTTGTAAAATCTATCAGAAAAAATAATAATATACAGGGTCACTTAAAAAATGTGATGATTTTTCAATTTAAAATAGTTGAAATGTATAAATTTATTTTGAACACCCTGTAGCATCTAACTCAAATTTCTTTACATATTTTTTTTTTTCATCTCTATAGAACGTTCATACTATATATGAGTATTCCACCTTCAGAAACAATAGCGCTACTGGCAATTTTTTACAAAACTGAAAACTAGTTTTTTTTTTTTTTTAAATGAAATATTAGAAAAACTACTAGGTTTAGGTATATAACATTATTAAGAGTTATAAAATTTTAAGCAAAATTTAAAAATAAATTAGAAAATAGGCCATACTTCTTTGAAGTACCCTGTATACTTAAAAATAATTTTAAACTGTGCACCTTAACAATCCCTAAAACTATTGTATTTAACATTTTTTCGTCATTCCCGAAAAAAATGAGATAATGAACTTTACTCTATCGTTGACTCACCCTGTACATTTGTAATTAATAACTCTGTACATTAACCACTTTTTTCTGAAAAACCACTGGTAATCATTATCTCTTAGATATAAAGGTCTAAGAAACATATGATAGACTTTTTTCCTCTGTTACAGCATCATATCAAAATGGCTGAACGGATCTTATTATAATTTTGTATGGGGATCAACTGGATCTCGGGCTAGTTTACAGGCTACCCATAACCATCTAGAGAAAGCGTCCTCTCTGGCTACGACGTCCTGTTAAATGATCAATTTCAAAAATAAAAATACGAATTTGTAGAAAATATCTGTATATTTACCGATTATTCTTACAGTAAAAATAAAAATGACAGTATGTCACACTTACTGAAGGTAAAAACCTTATATAAAAAATACCTTATTCTTTTAATTTTCTTAAAAATAAATGGCATAAAATCATTTAAAACTAATAAAAAATACAATAAAACGTTCACAGAAACAGGTATATAAATTAAATTAAAACGACTGTACAAAATATTCATTAACTTGTACAGGTTGGAAAAGTGTACCACTATAGCAATGAAATAAACAGAACCCATACAAAAAAAAAATGATCTCATCATCGTACTAATTCACAATTTCACTAGATCATTAAAAAAAAAGGAACTGTTCAAATCGACAACGTTGTCCTTGTTTGTTGCATTGCCATGTACAATATCATATGCATTCATTATTCGTTCAACCTGTACGTAGATTTACATGTAGTAACTAATATTTAAAACTACTTATTTGAGAAACATGACCAGGAAGTTTTCATTGTACTGTTCGTTAAAAAATCAGATCTGAGACGAAATTTTTTTGTGAATAAAGGTAAATTGGGTATATTAGGAGCTCACGCAACAATTCCTACAAGAGTAGATATCTAGTCATAAATATTATATCACATCATAGTTGTAATATTAACTGTGATGTGATAAATGAGCCAGCACTGGGAATGAAAATTTGAGTACATCTTATTGCTAATATGCAACAATGAACAGAAATATCACGGTTAAATAAAATTGTGTTAAAGAGGAGAATGGTTTTAAACTACTAGAAGTCTGTAAAAGAGCCAAACTAATTCACCTAGCATTTCTCGAATTTGGCATGTTTTTTTTCGTACTTTAAATAACAAAGTGCACTGCTCTTAAGGTAAGCCTTTAAATTTTTACTTTACTCGATATTTGAAAACAAAATTCAGGGTTCTATGACACTTAAAAATTCAAAATTTCATTTTTTTCATAAATTTCGTCGTTATAAATAATTGAAGAAATTCGCGCAAATAGGGCCTTAAATGATTCAACAACTTTAACGAAGTAAAAAGTTATTTTTAAATTATTACAGCCTACAATCGCGAACTAAAAAAGTGCCCCTGACGTTTGTCCTGTTTACAGTTTGGTTTCCAAATATCGAGTAGAGTAAAACTTAACAGGGAGTAGAATATTCACTACGTAAAATGCT
Organism: Pachyrhynchus sulphureomaculatus; assembly: GCA_019049505.1. Classification (NCBI taxonomy): domain Eukaryota; kingdom Metazoa; phylum Arthropoda; class Insecta; order Coleoptera; family Curculionidae; genus Pachyrhynchus; species Pachyrhynchus sulphureomaculatus. Next base: position 188,402,669 of record CM032449.1, read on the forward strand.
TTGAACAGCCTTAAAGAAAATATACAATTGGAGAATTACTTTTACCTGGTATATTGCTTACTAAATATAGTCATTTTGCTAAAAATAGCCACGTTTTCAATCTCATGATAAAGCACAACTCAAAGATGATGAACAAGTTGAAAGAGTAAAAAAAAAACATGAAAAAACACAACACGCAAAGCTGAACGATAACTGCGAAAGCGGGGTGGAAGTTAAAATACGTGTGGCAATTGCTAAAAGTATTTTTGCTAAGTATAATATCTACCTAATACGAAAAAAAAAGCTTTCGGAGACGTTTTAGATGAAAAATCTTGATGCTTGGGATTACATCGTATCAATTAATGTTAAAGAGTAACTCGATTCGCCAATAATTCCATGAAGAATTTTAGAGATTTTTATTCATTGAAATTAGGATACCAAATCTCAAGAGTCTTGAAGGAGCTACGTGCAACCGTAGGCGAAATGTCGGAAAGTTACGAGAAATTGACGTGGTCTAATCCCAAAAACCACGATTTTCCACCTACTTAATACCCCCGGAAATACCCCTCAAATTTACACTTTCAGTAATCACATGTTACATCTGTCCAAAATTACTTCATGAAGTGAAGGGCCGGACCGTTAAAGGCAAGGACTTCGATGGAGTGGCCTCTAAGAAGACAACCGAAATGATCCTCGGTAGACCACTTAATCAACGAACAGGTTTTGCAAAGAACGAATACCGACCGATATCTTGTTAATATTGCAAAACATCGAAAAGTAGCGCATTTAGGTCACCAATTGCAAAGGTTTAGATACAATCAAATGAAAAATTAGGGAGACTAGGTAGAAGACAACATTTATGGCATCGCAACTTCCGGGATTGGCGCACGCTGCTGAAGTTACTAATCGCTCTTTGAACACACGAACTCTTACGCTCTAAATAAGCATAAGGTCCTGTTAAGAAGATATTTCTCCAAGTGATTTTATTTTAATAAGTACTATAACCAGGTAGAAAGTAATGTTGCAACTTGAAACCATCCTGTATAGATACTGTTAAAAAATATTAAGTGCATAACTGTGATGGAAGCTCGAAGTGAAAAAAAAAGCTTTGCTGCATAAGAAACATGGACAAACAAATATGACCAAATATTTCACTAATGTGCGTTCCTATAGGCATACCGAGTACTTTTACAACACTTACAATATCGTGTCAATATTTTTAGGCATCAACGTATTTACAATTTTCTCTGTATATTCTTGTCAATATTGAAAAAATGTCAAATTGGCAATATCACAATAACCGATACGAGAAACAACATTAAACAGACAATTTCATTCAAGTTGTATCACTGAGATGCTGCTATTTGTTTCAAAGAAATTAAATATAATATGGTCGTATGAATATCACAAATACTAGATGATCGAATGAAAAATCAGTGTTGGAAGTTAAATTGGTGCGTCTTTCTGGCCTTTAGCACACAATATATCCTCTAGGGTCTGTATTTTTGGTGGTTTGGCTTAGATACTAACTTAAATTCGTGGACGAAACATCAGATAACTCTAACTTGAAACGATCTACTTCCAATAACTCTGATTAAAATCATTCTATACTATGTGACCAAGTTGACACTTTTACATAGCAAAACGTTTTGCAAATATCTACGAAGCCAATTTAGCTTAATGATATATCAACTGGGAGAAGGCACTAGTCTTGGCCCTAATTGTCCGCTTATACTTAAAAAATACTAAACACTAACAAAGGCACATATAACAGTCTCTTAACAATTTTTACGAAATATTCTCGGATTTTACTTCCGACTGGTGTGCGTTACTTTGAAGAATAAAACTGTCGATTTTTGGCGTTAATGATGATACGTGTAAGTATTTTTGCGATTTATATTTGTCTTGTATTGCATGTTGAGGATTTGTGGGTGCGTTAACGAACATTTTGAATAAAAATTCGATACACGGTCTTAAATTTTCCATTTCATAGCCGATATTCTTGGAAAATTCGGGTCCCCATACTCCCTGGTCGAGGGTGTGTTGTGCTACGGCGATCGCGCTGGCTGCAAGGGTGCTCGGTAAAAATTCTAAATATGTTTCGCATTCCAGCATGGATAGTTCGCAAAGGTACTGTGAACATAAAGTGTTTTACTGTTTAAATCTAGTTTTTAAAAAAAATTAGTAGTAAAATGGTAATGACAAAAAATAACTGGTCAAGTGCAAATTAAACTTGCGCAATTAGTGTTCTGTACGTTAATTGTTTTTAAAATAAAAATTTTTTGTTACGGAGATATGAAATGATCAGTGACTTCACAAAACACACTCTAAATGAGTTTTCAAGAAAGTTTGTTTCCGGTCTTTACTAAAAACTGACGACCTTGAATTTTTTTTTATATATACCAGATAAATTACACAGGGGAACAGCTGTTTTGGTGTCGAGGTTTTTTGAGCTGATTCTATATCAATTTGATGTCCTGAATTCAAATAACGTATTCATTTGTACCTAGGAGCTCAAATTTTTAAGATATACAATTTTAGAGAAATATAAGTTACATTATTGTAACTCAAATCCGTAAGTGTAGTAAGCAAAAGTAGATACGAAATTTTTATTTTAGTTATACAAAATACAATATTATGTCGTACTTACAAACAAAAAAAAACATTGAAGAAATGAAATAGTCACTCAACACTTGGAAAGCTTTCTTTTCCGCGACATTCTTGAATGTTTTTTTAAACAGTCCCTTTTTAAACTCCAGCAGTAATCTGCCATCATGTGCATGTCCCATCTTCCTTGGTATCGGTCCTCTATAACTTTAATATCTTGGTGAAATCTTTCACCTTGTTCCTCACTCATGTCTCCTAAATTTTCTGGAAAACGGTCTAAGTGGCTGTGTAAATAGTGTATTTTAATACTCATATTGCACCCTAAGGATTTGAAACTATTAAGCATCTTGTTAACCATTTCAACATAGTTTTGAGCTTTATGTTTGCCTAAAAAATTTTCTACAACTGCAACAAATGATGTCCAAGCTTCTCGTTCAACTTGATTCATTGAATTTATGAAGGCAGGATCCTTAATTGTCTTATTTGTGAGCCGTCAAATATCCCTGCTTTGAGTTTTTCTGTGCTCAACTAATGCATTTTTACCCCTATATATGCAAAACAAGACCCATTCTTATCAAGAGCCTTTACAAATTGCTTCATTAAGCCCAACTTTATATGTAACAGAGGAAGTATGATTTTTTCTCTTTCAACCAAAGCGTCGTTAATGACATTCTTTTCCTCAACGTCCATGTTTTCTCTCTGAGGCCAATCTTTTCTAACCCAGTGGTGTGTTTTGTCCCTACTATCCCAGAGGCACAAGAAACACGGATATTTCGTGTAACCACTTTGCTGCCCAAGAAGAAAGTTTACCATTTTTAAGTCTACACAAATCATCCATTGATGTTCGTAATACTTTATCTTCTGCAAGACCAAAGCTATGGTATTATATTCTTCTTTCAGTTTCGTTGAGTGAGCTAGTGGTATTGAACCATATTTATTCCCATTATGTAGAAGGACACATTTTAAACTTCGCTTTGAACTGTCAATAAATAGGCGCCAATCATCTGGAATATATTCAGAAAGTCCCATTTCTTTCATGAGTCCCCTAATTTCGTGACAAAATACAAGATTGTCTTCTTGAGAAAAGAATGGTAGCAGATCTTTTTCTCTTGTACGGTAAAAGGTAATTTTGGTTCCTTGTTCCAGTAAATTTTTGTCGTTCAACCTAGAAGCCAGTACTTCAGAAGCTTTTTTCGATAAATTGAGATCCCTGGTGAGATCATTTAATTCATTTTGATTGAAGCGTTGAGGAACTGATGACGTCCCCTCATAGTCACTGTTAGTTTCATTAGCATCAGAAGAGCGATCAGAGGGAAAATATTCGTCATCAGAGATATGTGGTAGCTGATGAAATGTTGGAATCGGTATTTCATCTGAGTGCGGGATAGGGCGTATTGCCGAGTCTAAATTGGGATAAGTCCACTTACTGCGGTTATTTCGATTGATTCCATTAGTATTTACTAAACAGAAATAACAATCATTGAAGTGTTTTTTTTGGTTCTCTCCAAACCATTGGTACGCCGAATTTTAGACATTTTCTTTTCCCGGTAGTCCACTGCCGTAAATGCTCTGTACAAGTTTTACATACGAGATGCGGGGCCCACGTTTTGTCCTGATCACCAAGCTTAACTCCAAAGTATCCAAGATACGCTCGCTTTACAAAGTCAGTAATAGTTTGTCTGGTTTGTTGAAACATGTATTCTCCGCATATAGAGCAAAACACATCAGGTTGATTTACACAACTTTTTCTTGAACTGGAACCTGAACTCATTTTAATTCTGTTCAATAACACAAAAACACTCTTTTCTTAACATAAAATAACAGGCCGAATTCGATCTACTCTCATTAGTAAGAACGCACAAACTGACGAGACTTACCCGAGTTAGGTGATTAAAAGGGTCAGTTCAGATACCTGATAGGCAATGGTTCCACTATTTATAGATTTACCTGGAATTTACTCAGTTACAGACTGACAATAAAACCATTGTACCTACATTAATGAATATATAATAATTTTAGAACTCTCATAAATGAATATACTGAATAAAAACCACATTGGTAGATAAGTTGATGTATCTAAAAAAGTAGAGCTGATAGAGAAAAACGGATTGCATGAATAGATTTAGCGTACCAAATATAGTTAAAATCAGCTCTAAAATCCCAGGCACCAAAACAAAAATATTTTTTTGTTACCCTGTGTTATTAAAGGTAATGCACTGGTGATAATTTTCGTTAGATCTACAACCTGTGGAGAATATTCCAGAATTCTTTCAAAATTTTTTGATTAGTAGTTTTCGAGATAAAGGGGGGACAGCGACTTTTTCGCGATTTTTAAAAAATAATACAAAGAAAAGTGAGCGCAAGTATTACAATATATATATTTTTGAACTCGTGTTTTTACAAGCTTCCATTTGACGTCCCATTTGATGACCTAGTAAGAATTTTTTTTTTTCACTTCCGGTTTCACCCCCCAAAACTAAGTCAAAATTTAACTTTCAAAACTACACGGCTCTGATGAGGCCATCAATTAGTACAAAATTTCAACTTTCTATGTCAAATAGTTTCGGAGAAAATCGGGTGTGACAGACAGATGGACCGACACCGACGTGTTCCGTCTAAAAATATAACAGTAATCTTGAGAATCTTGGCACATTGCGCGCTTTTTACAAAAATATTTCCTTCCTGATATCCTGATGAAAAGGCGCTACAGTTCAGCTGATACCCAACAAAAGGCAAGAAGACCTCACACTGCTTTCAGTAATATGAAAAATTATGGAGAAGGAATCTTCTAAAATATTTAGAAGGATTCGATATTATTAGCGACGATCAATATGGCTTTTGTAAGACTTAGAACTTATGTAATACATGTTTGGAACAATGCAATGGAACATTTTGTAGGATCTCGAGTGGTTGCACTTGATTTACCTAAGGCACTCGACTGTGTTTGGCATGATGGATTGTTGGCTAAGCTACGTTCTGATGGTAAGTGTGAGAATTTTCGTTTATGGCTCTCGTGTTTCTTAAAAGAGCGTTGTTTACGAGTGGCAGTGGACGGATTTCTTTCTAATACTGTCACTATCAACGCAGGCGTGCCCCAAGGATTCACACTACTTCTTACTCTTGTTCTCTTTTACATAAACAGCTAGAACAAACCAGAAATCCAATCTACAGCTTTGCAGATGCCAGTACGTTTATTTCTTCATTCACTTTGAACGCTCAAACCTCGCCAAATATTCGCAGACAGCAGGAAGTCGTTCAACTTAACAAAGATCTGGAAGAAGTTGTGAAATCCGACATGGTTATGTTAGAACACTCCATTCCTGTGGCATCGTCGCTCAATTTGCTGGGCTTAACTTATAAGCAAATATGTCTTGGCATGACCATGTTGCTTGCATAGCAAAAAGAGTTTTTCAAAAGTTGGGAATACTATTTCGAACTACAGTTGCATGCAAAAATATATTTGTGATTACTTGAATTATAAAGAGAGAAGAGAAAAAACCAAATACACCATCATAAACTACTTTAATCATACTAACAAAAGTCTCCTTCTTATCTTATTGAAAAATCCATCTTCGCGGCATATTTCGACGTCCAGAAGGAAGCAAGTGTTCTGATAGAGTATCTCTGTACATAACACCGTCCATTGTACCTTTAATTTTAACTGTTGGACCGACGCCTTGCGACGAAAATGTTCCCCAAAGCATAATACCTCCACCACCATGCTTAACAGTCGGTACTGGATACGGAGAATCATGTCTAGTACCTTTTGGTCGTCGAACATATGTTCTTCGATTATTTCCAATTAGTTTCGTCCAAAAACAGTACTTTTTTCCAGTTTTCAACAATCCAATTTTGGTGTATTCTTGCAAATTCTAATCTGGTCTTCTTATTTTTTTTACTGATGAACGGTTTTTGACTCCAACACGTCCAACAAGTCTAACTTGTGTTAGTCTATGAGAAACAGTACTCCTACTGATGTCAGCTAAATTTTCTTCACGTAATTTATGTACAATAATTGCGGCAGTCTTTTTTACGTCTGTAACTGCTTTTCTTTTAATTACTTTGTCGAAAGGAATAGTTGTTTTCCTTGGTCTTCCAGAACATGGTTTATGATTCAGAGTACTTGTAGTTGCCCATTTTTTTTAATCATATTGTTAACCGTTGTTTTTCCTATGGATAAAAGTTCAGCTATTTCACGTGAACCTTTTCCCTTACCGTACAACCTTATAACGGTTTTCCGAATGTCTAATGACGTGCGTTTCAGCATCTTCCCTCAATGATACTGATACACAATTATGAAGTGAACTAAATTCTTGATGTTTACCTGGATTCACGATCGAAAATGTAAACATCACTGAGTAAATCTTCTTAGAAGTTGGCCCGCTACTTATGAACAACCGAAAATGTTATTTTTGTTAGGAATGTTTGTTTATAGTTGACGATTTTTTAGTTGTATATGTTGTTAGTATAAAGTAGTTTATGATGGTGTATTTGGTTTTTTTCTCTTCTTCCTTAATAACTCAATAACAAAAATATTTTTAGCCCAGAACTTTTGCATGCAACTGTAGAAAGTTTTACACTTCATAACTTTTAATTCTGGACAAAGCTTAAATTCAACCAACAATGGAATACGGCTCCCATCTTGGGATCTCTGCTTCCAAACACGCACTGCATTTGTTTCAGAAGAGGGTTGATCGCCTGATTGGAGACCCAGAACCTTGATTCCTTGGAACATCGAAGAACAGTTGGCAACTCGAGACTATTCTACAAGTACTTTCATAGAATGTATTCTATCGATGTAGCCTGCTTAATTCCTATTCCTCCCAGAGCGGTGTATGCTAGGAATATATGTTGCGCTAATACTTCACATCCATACGAGGTTCAGCTCGTCATTTCTCGTACAACTCTTTTATATGGAGAACCCCGTCGGTTCGGAATAACTTGCCGAGAAATGTGTTTCCCATCAAGTACAATTTACAGCGATTCAAGACCAACGTGAATCGCTTTTTCCTTTAGCGCTTTAGGGACTTTCCTGCAGCACGCGTGCTATGCCCAACGACGGATCCATCAGTTTCAGCTGTAATACTTTCCTAGTTGTATTCTCCAAATAAGGAGAGTATGACGGCAAATCACCAAAGAAAAGTTTTGGCGACGTTCCAATCTGGACTACTATATCTGGTTACGTTTTATAGAAACTAACGTTTTATAAACAAAAAAAATACTCACCATAGCCAAGAATTTAGTCTTCTCTTCGATTTTGTTAACACAACACATAGCAGTTATAAAAGCAAGAGGTGTAGGTACCGATAAGTCAAAACCTAAAACTTTTAAGATCAGATGTTCCATTCTGATAACTTGCCTCTTCGTGTAAGTGTCGTCTGTGATGTATACAAATTCTCCAATATCTGGAGGATAAATTTCTTCGTATTTTCTAAAAAAAAGTGCAAAAGTACCAATAAGTTGCCCTCGCTTATTTATTGCTTTCATTTACTTGTAATTACAGACTAAATTATTCATCTGTATGTAATATTAATCTTTCATATACAGGGTATTATGAAAATTGTTTAACATACTGAAACTGGAAAATCGTTATAGACAAAGAGATTGGAGAAAAATATTAATAAACAGCGGAGAAGATATGAAGAAAAGGAAAAATCGTTTTCACTCTGCCACTGGTCAACAAAACAAATGGGATTTACATTGTTGCCGTGGTTTAACTAGAAGTTTCAGAACAAATGGTATAAAAAAATTAAAAATTGTTACCTTTGTAACATAAAAAAAATGTTAATTTTCCAGAAATCATTTACACTTGAAGTTGAAGAATTAAGAAAGGAAAAGGTGACCTGTTTACTGGCGGCAAATATGACAGACCGAAATTAAAAGTTTTTATAATAAGAAAAACTGCGAACCCGTGATGTTTTCGAGAAGTCAAGTGATTGTTGGTTACTTATAAAACTAACAAAAAGGCGTGGATGACCGGTGATCTTTTCGAAATGTGGCTTCTGTAACTGGACAATTATTTTTTACATCAAAACCGAAAAGTACTGTTCACTGTTGATAACTGCCCTGCGCATCCTAAGATAGAACACAAATTAAAAGCAATTAAGTTGTCATTTTTTCGTCAAACATGACTACCAAACTACATCCTCTTGATCAAGGCATTATTAGGAGCTTTAAATCTCATTATAGACGCAGAATTTTGGATAAAATTTTTGGACGATTTTGACAGCCATTATCAAGATTGATCTTCTTGATTGTGGTAACATTGTAGCCACAGCATGGAATGTGGATGTCACCAAAACAAAAATCCACAGTTGTTTTAGAAAAGGCGGTTTTGGAAAAAGAATCTTGTATGATGAAGAAAATGAAATTCTATTAGCGCAATTAAGAGACAAAATTATCGGTGAATAACAGCTGCTCTTGGCTCTGGCATTTAACAAATGTTTGGAAATGGGTAATGCAAATGATCTGATATTTATGAATGTTAATGATGACCTTATTACCAGCAAAATTCCTACAGATGGAGAGATTATAGCTAGTTTTAGTAAACAAGGTGGCTTCAAGACAAATCTGATGAGAGTGACACTGATGAAGAATTTCTCAGTGAGAAACCTTCTAGCCAGGAGATGATAAAAGCATTTAAAACAATTGAACTTTTTTAAATATGAATGAAAATACAACCGATAACATATTTAGTTCGCTCAATGAAATAAAAAAAGTTAAACATGTTAAAGAAACTATGTTAGGAACGCGGAATCTTTGGGACAATGACACTACTCAGTATATATCACCACTACACTAAACACCTTATTTTTGCACTCAACACACGTTTCGCTAACATGGTTAGCGAAACGCGCGTCGAGTGCAAAAATAAAGTATTTGGTGTAGGGGTGATATATACTGAGTAATGTTAAAGAAAACAAAATATCAAAACTTAATTTTTGATTACACAGGCCAACAAAAAAAATATTTGTACAAACTTTTTAAACCAATACATCTAAGTGTTATGTATTTTTGGGTGCTGAAACCGTATCTGGTATCAGTTTTTTTGTATCACCCACAGTTCTCTCACAATATGACATCGATTAAATTTAAATAGAGAAAATTTGATAGATAAAAAATAAAAGGTTAAACTTTTATTTGATTAGGCTACAACTTTTACTCACGATAAACGTATTTCACTTCAATGCGAATATTTTAGGTGCTTATTTTTTTGTATTTCCATTCCCTTTCCTCTGTAAACTTTCTTGTATAGCTTTTTTCTCCGATGTGATGCATTTTGTTGTTCTCTATGAAGTGACCAACGGTAATGACCCATTATGTTAATATTCCACAGTCCCTGGTACCGTTTCTTCATCTTCTTTATGTCCTGATGGAACCATTCCCCCTGCTCTTCACTCACATCGCCTAAGTTTTTAGGAAAAAAGTCAAGATGGTTGTGCAAGAAGTGGACTTTAGAGCTCATCAGACAACGCAGATTTTTGACCTTGTCTATCATATTAGCTACGATAAGTTCATAGTTAGGGTCTTTCACATTGCCCAAAAACTTAGTCACAACTTCTTTAAATGATATCCAAACCTCCTTTCCCTTTGTAATCATCCTTGCGTCAAAGTTGGAATCCAACATCATTTTACGAATATCAGGCCCAACGAAAACCCCTTCTTTCAGTTTGGCTTCTAATAAATGAGGAAATCTTTTACTCAAATATTTAAAACATTCAATATCTTTAGGCAAGGTTTTCACAAATTGTTTCATTGGGCCTAACTTGATGTGTAGTGGTAGTAGAAGAATATTTTTTATGCAAAATGTTCTTCTCGCCAGGTGTTAAAGTTTTTTTTATTGGCGATTGTTTTTTGGACCAATGTTGATCCCTTGTACTGCTGTCCCACTCACATATAAAACATGGAAACTTTGTAAATCCCTTTTGTTGACCAAGGATCATAGAGACAACTTTTAAATCTGCACATAGCATCCAATCGTGAGCTGGATAGTGAATTTTCTGTAAAATCTTGTTAAGATTTTCGTAAGATTCCTTCATATGGACTTAATAAGCAACAAGCAGTGAAGCATAAGTATTTCCGTTGTGTAACAGAACACCTTTTAAACTAGTTTTTGATGAGTCTATAAAAAGCCTCCAATCTTTCTTCTTGTACTTAATGCCAAATTCATTCATTAGACTACCAATATCATAGCAGTAAACCAAATCCTCTTCCTGCTTGAAAAACTGAGCAAACTGTTGATCTCTTGTTCTATAATGGTAAATAGATGTTCCAGATTCCAATAAATTTTTTCTTTTACCCTAGAACCAAGCAATTCTGCTTTGTCCTTAGTCAAACCCAAATCTCACTAAATTATTTATCTTGTGTAAACAACTGTGGTTTTAAATTTTCTAGAGAACATTAAACTCATCATCATCTGGTCGACTTTCATTAAATTCTGGACTGAACTGTAAAACGTCATCAATAGACTCAGGTGGCTCAGGGACAGGAAATCCCGGTCCATGTCCTACCGGCCGATTAGCTCAAGTAAAGTTAGGGTAGACAATTACTTTCTTATTTTTGGAGTTATATTCAGAAACATCAAAGCTGCAAAAATAACAATCATTTGAATGATTTTCTTGTTCTCTCCATACCATGAGTACTGCAAATCTAAAAGCTTTCTTTTCTTTCTTATATCATTTCCTAAGATCCTCGACACAAACATAACATACTTTGTGAGGAGCCTAACATTTTTCTTGATTACCGATTTCTACACCAAAATATGCAAAGTATACTTTTTTTACAAAAGTCAGTAATGTGTCTTTGATGTTTTTTAACTACAAACTCACCACATATATAACAAAAAGTTTTGGGAGAGTTTTTACAATCATGATTAGCCATATTTTGAGTGTGAATTAAAAGCACATGGGTTAAACACTGCAATGCGAGGTTATATTAACTGGAAGAAAACAAATAGCTGTGACATTTATCGGAACTGTCAACCTAATAACATTTGATTTTTCTGCCAACCTTATAAAATTCTGATTTTATTGTCAACCTCATAACATTCAAATGATAAAAAATAAACTTTTCACATTTTGAATATTAAAATGTGAAAAATTGGTGAGTGATACGACTTTTTTATTATTATTTTCGGACTCGGCACACCAAAAAACATAGGAATCAGGTAAAATTATTAAAAAAGTTTTTTCATCGTTACATCTATTACATAACAAAAAAAGTCATTTTTTAAAATAATACAGGCTATTTTAAAAAATGACTTTTTTTGTTATGTAATAGATATGTGTATATAAATGTTATTTACTTCATATCATATGCTGTTTATATTTTATTTTCTATTATATATGTTAGAATGTTTTAGAATTACATATTTTTTCTACTCAATCGAACATGTGAGCAACAAGTACATATGTATTTTTCGCGGTCCCTTGGAGTTCGATATATATATATATATATATATATATATATATATATATATGTATATATATAAATACTTACGACGCTAAAAACATTGCCGCTGTCCCAACCAATTGCAGCTTGGCCCTGACCACAGACATGTAACTTAAAAACCTGTCGATATAATTGACAGCCAAATACAACGTCTCGGTGTGCAACTTGTACTCTTCAGCTACTTCTACCAGCCAGTCCACGAGGATTGAACGCATGCTGGCAGTGACGTCAGGTTGTTTTTTCATGTAACCGGGTTTGGCACGGTTTTGATGCTAAAATATATTTTTTTAATTTAATCCACCGTCGTTCGCGCTTCTTCGGGAAATTTTGGATAGCACCATGTATATCGGGTTGCCGAAAAAGTATTGAGCCTTTTTCTCGTTAAATAGCTTTAGTGTCACATATCTCAGGTAATATAAGTCGCATCAGGCCAGACTTAGCGTCAGTCGAAAACTGACATTTGACACTAGTAGACGTTCAAAAACTGTTGGAATTCGTTTATTCAGGCTTACCAGGTGTACAAATATGAAATGTGGATTTCAGACAACAGATGGTGCACCAATGCAGTTTGTGCCATAAAGATTTGACACTGCGCCATTTTGTTATGTCATCAACAAGTCTCAGACGCGCACGAGTGATAAATTGGAAAAGTGTGTGCATAGTGTTGTGTTCAATATGTAGAAATTTATACCGAACAAAGAGCATTCGCGGACAGCATTGATTCTTTGTTTTCATTTAAAGAAAACTGCTGTTGAATCATACTGATTACTTCGAGAAGCTTATGGTGAACATGCTCCATCGCAAGATACGTGTGAACGATGGTTTCGGCGTTTCAAAAGTGGTGACTTCGATGTTGCAGACAAGGAACGTGGAAAATCGCCAAAAAAATACGAAGATGTGAAATTGCAAGCATTGTTAGATGAAGATGATTCGCAAACACAAAAACAACTCGCCAAGCAATTGGGCGTTAATCAACAAGCTGTTTCCAATCGGCTACGAGAGATGGGAAAGATTCAGAAGACCGGTAGATGGGTACCACATGAGTTGAACGACAGGCAAATGGAAAAGCGCAAAAACCCGTGTGACATTTTGCTTGCTCGGTACAAAAGGAAGTCGTTTTTGCATCGTATAGTTATAGGGGATGAAAAGTGGATTTATTTTGAGAATTCCAAGTGCAAAAAATCATGGGTAGACTCAGGCGCACCATCCACATCGACCGCAAGACCGAATCGCTTCGGCAGAAAGACGATGCTTTGTGTTTGGTCTGACCAGATGGGCGTGGTCTATTATGAGCTGTTAAAACCTGGGGAAATGGTTAATATTAAACGTTACCAACAACAATTGACCGATTTGAACCGTTCGCTGCTTGAAAAAAGGCTAGAATACCGAAAGAGGCAACACAATGTCATTTTTCTTCATGACAATGCTCCATCATATACGGCAAAACCAGTTCGCGACACGTTGGAAGCACTCAGCTGGGAAGTTCTACCCCATGCACGCGGCTTACTCACCAGACTTGCCTCCTTCCGATTACCACTTGTTCGCATCGATGGGTCACGCACTTGCTGAGCAGCGCTTTGGTTCGTACGAAGTTGTGAAAAAATGGCTCGGTGGTTCGCAGCAAAAGGGGAAGATTTTTACTGGCGTGGTATTCACAAATTGCCCGAAAGATGGGAAAAATGTATAACAAGCGATGGAGCATACTTTGAATAAAGCACTTTTTATCATTCTTCCAAATTTAACATGTTTTTTTTAGAAAAAAAATCCGCATTTCATACTACAACTGGTAATCTAGGATGCTTCGAAGAGGAGGAAATTTCTGCAAAAGTTTGCAATATTTTACAATTTTATTTTGATACAGGCGCCAAGGCTGCTCAGGCACATGCAATTTGTACTGTTTTTGATCAAGCTGCATTACCAAAAGTATCAGACAAAAGATGGTTCAGATGCTTTCGGTTTGGAAATTTCGATGTTGATAGAATTTTGGCAAAAGTTGAGGAAAACTGGCTTGTAAGTAGCCATGACATCGCCAAAGAACTAAACATCCATCACCACCCAATTTTAAACCATTTGGAGAAAGGTGGCTACAAAAAAAAAAGCTCTATGTTTGGGTGCAATATTTACTTCATCGAATTTCTATCTGCGAATCTGTACAGAAATATAACGAAATCGAGCGACTGATTACGGGTGATAAAAAGTGGATCATGTACAAGGATAATGTACGAAAAAGATTGTGGCCAAAAAAGGGTGAAGCTTTGCAAACGATGGCAAAGCTCGAATTGGCGCCAAAAAAGGTGCTGCTGTGTTTGGTATGACTGGAAGGGAATAGTTCATCATGAGCTTTTGCAGCCTGGCCAAACGACTGATTTTGTACTCTACAATCATCAACTGACAAGACAGACGTAAGCGATTAAAAAAAAATTGGCCGATCCTAGTCAGTAGTGTCGCCTTCCACCATGACAAAGCCAGATAACATCCATCTTTGATGACTCGGCAAAAATTCTCAGAGCTTGGCCGCGAAGTTTTAAAGCATCCACCGTACAGCCAAGACCTTGTACCATCAAGCTACCATTTGTTTCGGTCTCTCAGGGAGGAAAAGTGTTAAGTTAGTTTAAGAACACTGGTCACAATGTTTTGCCCTGAAACCACAGAAGTTTTACAGTGATGAGATTCTGGTGTTGTCAGAAAAACCACAAATGGTCATCAAACAAAATTGCACATATTTAAAATATAAAAAAGATTTGTCTCAATTTTGACCCTAAAATGCTCAATACTTTTTTGATAACCAAATACAAAATCCAAGTTATACTCTATTTATTTGAAAGTGATAGCAATAAATCATCTAGAATTATGCTAATTAGCATCAAGCAGTAGTAAGGGCACCAGAGTTTTACTTACATTTTACTTGTAATGCAGCAGTTCAACAACTTTATTGGAATACTATCTGGCACTGGTCTAATATTCGCAATTTAAATCCAATAGGAAAACGACTCTTTTTTTGATTTTTGAGGCTAAATAGTCTGAAATAGTTCTGGCCAGTGATGGTGCTCCTGGGCGTATACGTAATATTTGCGAATAGTATGAATGAAAAATATACAAATAAGGAAGTCAAACAACAACGAAAAAGGTATTACCAACCTTCTATCTCTGACATGCTTGAAAAAACTATCATTGTCAGACTCATTTGAATTTACATATATAAATAAAGATTAAACAATGGCATCCACTGCCATGTCCACAGTCCACATCTTCCACCCTCAATACATGCTCAACGCATTTTCGCCAATTTTCCGTGGAAACATTAGATATGGCATTCTGAAAAAAGTCTTGTTCGTCGGCTAATTTATAGGTCGCACTGTTCCTGGCGAATTCACTGTTAACCTGTGCCCATATAAGTTCTATCGGATTGAGCTCGCAATGACATGGTGGCAGGCGATAACCTGTAATTTCGTTGATGACGAAACTTGTGTACTTGTCTTTATTTTTGAGAACTTCAAGCTTTACAACTTCTAATAATTCTCTCTTAATGCTGTCTCTTGGAAATGGAATATTTTCTCGGTCATCCGAGATTGGATATACTTTTTCAGCCAACCCAAGATTGGAACGTGTTTCCATTTTTTAGAATAATAGCTTGCGTTATCCATTACAATAACAGAACCGTCTGGAATTAAGTCTATCATGTGTGAAAACTAATCTTCAAATACATCGGAATTCATATCTTCGTGATATGAATGTTAAAAGACCCCCGTCTACATAACCACTTTCGCTTCCAATATGCGTAAAAATTAATCTACGTCCCTTACCAGATGGTGGTTTAAGACCAGTGGAGAGACTAGGAATAAAAATTTAAGAAACAGTTTAAGATCACCACTTATGTTTATTATATTATTGCTGACAATTGTTTCGACACACTGTGTCTTCTTCTGGAGCATGATGTATACTAACTAACAAAGTATGTTACAGAATATATAGTTTACCTAACTACAAGTACTAAATTCATTAACAATATTTACCTTAATACCTAGAACAAGTTCAATAAAGGACACCCTCCCCCATCTAATTGATCGTTGAGTAATAAACCTGAGGATTTTTTCTGGTTAATTTCTAACTGTTCTGAACAATTCAGTAATTTTCCTTTCTTTGTATTATGCAAAATTTTGAATAATGCATAGAAGGGAAAGAAAGGAAAATTACTGAATTGTTTAGAACAGGCCGAAATTAACCAGAAACAAATCCTCAGGTTTATTACTCAACGATCAATTAAATAGGGGAGGGTGTCTCGTTTATTGAACTTGTTCTAGGTATTAAGGTAAATATTGTTAATGAATTTAGTACTTGTAATTAGGTAAACTATATATTCTGTAACGTACTTTGTTAGTTAATTTACATCGTGCTCCAGAAGAAGACACAGTGTGCAGAAACAATTGTCAGCAATAATATAATAAACATAAGTGGTGATCTTAAACTGTTATTTAAATTTTTATTCCTAGTTATTATGGATCTCCATCAAGTTACGGCCAAGTCAGTGCAGTATTTATCGGTAGAGAGACCTAGCAAGCATTTTTGATATTCCCAGCTTCCCAAAATTTTTTGATTGTGTACCCTTCATTTATCCACGTCTCATCTAAGTAAGTTTTTCCTTCAGAGTGAACTTTTCTAACTTTTCACTTTGTATCAATAAAGATTTTCTTTCACACATTTCCCATTAAAAATTCATGCCTTTTAAAACACTCCATAGTTTTACTCTACTCATCTTCGGTATTTCTGGGTGGCTTGTCCCAGCCTGCAGGATCATATCCAAAGTTGGAATTCTCTTTTCCATAAAAAAGTCATGAACAATACGCCTTACTGCTTGTTTTGCGTTGTCCGTTAGTTCTTTTCTGCCTCCTTTTTGGAGACTTTACACCCCTCCTTTTCTTCTCTTAAAATTTTGTACACTGTGGCTTTACCAACTCCGGTCATTAAGGAACATTTTGTCATACAATCGTCCACATTTAAATCACAATTTTGATCGCTTTTAACGTAGTCAAATACATTTTTAACTATACGCTTTTCATAATGGGTTAGCGGCCCGAACTTTTGGCGTTTCACTGAAGAAGACATTTTGTTAACACACTAACTGGCTCGACACTTGGGCATGCTGCTCTAAACATGTATTTATAGTTGGAGCAACAGGAAGGTATGTAAATAAAATGATTTGATCGGCAATAAAACTTCGTTACAAAAGAGTATTGTTACTTCAAAAATACGTGAGAATAGATAGCATGCCTCTGTTATAGGACCGCCCGTCAGTCCACTCGCATTTTTATTACTGTCAGTTTTAAATAAATAGAGTATAGTGATATCATCTCTTCAAACTGACCATTACCTTAATTCTAACATTTTAAGAAATCTACCACTGATTCTGATTTTAATTGATTTAAGCAGCCTTTCTTACCTCATGCTCTCTCAAATATCTATAAATATCATCACTGTACTCTTCCAAAACGAAAAAGTCGTCCTTCTCAAGTTTACGTAATTCCTTTGGGAAGTCATTTTCATTGCATTTTTCAACACTCATGGGACTCGGAACTGGGCTTGGTTTATTAATCGGTTTTCGCTTAGGCGGAATAATACCTTTACGTTCCATTTCCGCCACTTCGGTTTTGGTGTAAAATCTGTCCTCAGCAGTACCTACATTTATTTAAGTATTAAAGAAAAAGGTAAAACTGGGATTATCAGCAGCTTCCTGCCCCATAAACTGAACCGAGGCT
Organism: Pachyrhynchus sulphureomaculatus; assembly: GCA_019049505.1. Taxonomy (NCBI): domain Eukaryota; kingdom Metazoa; phylum Arthropoda; class Insecta; order Coleoptera; family Curculionidae; genus Pachyrhynchus; species Pachyrhynchus sulphureomaculatus. Next base: position 188,420,458 of record CM032449.1, read on the forward strand.
GTCTGAAAAGTTATAGGCCTGACACATAGATGGCGTTAGAAACTGTAAAACCATAATTGTATTGGAAAGTTTCATCCTTTATATATATACGTAAAATTTTATTTCGATCTGTAAATTCATTCGAGTAGTAGCAGCGGTTTAATACCGACGTGTAATTGATTTTTTTTTAATAGAAAAAACTGAATATCATGCAGTGAATAAATTCTTTCAGATGGTTTAACACACACAGAAATTCATCAGAAAGTGTTAAAAGTGTATAAGGAAATATCACCTTCACTTTCTACTGTGAAAAAATGGGCTGCTCTTTTTAAATCTGGTCGTATAACCTCGAAGATGACCCACGCGAAAGTCGTCCAAAAACTGTTACAACACCACAAATCATTTAACAGGTCCATGATATGGTGTTGGATAATCGACGAGTAAAAGTGCGTGAAATAGCCAGAGGCCATAGGCATCTCAAAAGAACGAATTGGAAATATTTTCTAAGAAGAATTACATATAAAAAAGCTTTGTGAAAGATGGGTGCCGCATTTGCTGAGAATTGACCAAACACGCATTCGAATGCATATTTCTCACGCGTGCTTGGACCGTTTTAAGCAAAATAAAATGGATTTCAAGCGTCGTTTAATAACTCTTGATAAAACTTGGATCCACCATTATACACCAGAGCGAAAAGAACAGTCGAAGCAATGGATTGAAGCCGGTGGAAGTGCACCAAAGACGGTTCCATCAGCAGAGAAGGTTCTGGCAACAGTTTTTTGGGATTACAAAGATGTTTTGTTGATTGAATATCTTCAGAAAACTAAAACAATTAACTCTGAATATTATTGTAACCTTTTGGATCAGTTGGATGCAAAAATTTGTGAAAAAAGATCTGCTTTAAAGAAGAAATGAATCATTTTTCATCAAGACAATGCACATGTTGACACAAGTGTTTTGACGATGGCAAAATTCAACGAATTAACGTACGAATTGCTTGATCATCCAGCGTATTTACCAGATCTGGCTCCCTCTGACTATTCTGTTTCCAAACCTAAAAAAACTCCTCGCTAGAAAGCGTTTTACATCAAATAACGAAGCTATTGCAGCCGTGGATGGATACTTTGCAGACCTTTGAGAATCACACTTTAATGATGATATTGAATTATTGGAAAAATGTTAGAACAAATTTATGGAAGATTCACTAGATTATATTGAAAAATAAAACATATTTCACGTCAAAAAAATTTTCTTTCTTTGTTAGGCCGGGAACTTTTCAGACAGCCCACGTACTATAAATTTGCTTAATATTTGAAAAATTACTTCTTCAATTTTTAGATGGTACCAGGAGTATCCACTATATTAGTTCTGCTCCTATATATAAATGATGCCCCTGTAGGCACAAATTTCTTAAAACACGAGTAACCACATCTTATGCCTGTACTTTCCCAGCTTTTGGAGCTACGTAATATTAAATTTCATAGTTTAAAATGCAAATTCTTTTAGAAATCTATAAACGCATGTTCAGACTGTAAACATCCTACCTACACAACAAATTTGATTTTTGGGAGTCTGAATCTATTTACCAGGTGTACAAGTATGAAATGCGGATTTCAGACAACAGATGGCGCCCCAATGCAGTTTGTGCTATAAAAATTTGACGCCATTTTGTTGTGTCATCAACAAGTGTCAGACGCGCACGAGTGATAAATTGGAAAAGTGTGTGCATAGTGTTGTGTTCAATACGTCGAAATTTATACCGAACAAAGAGCATTCGCGGACACCGTTAATTTTTTGTTTTCATTTGAAGAAAACTGCTGTTAAATCATATCGATTACTTCGAGAAGCTTATGGTGAATATGCTCCATCGCAAGATACGTGTGAACGATGGTTTTGGTGTTTCAAAAGTGGTGACTTCGATGTTGCAGACAAGGAACGTGGAAAACCGCCAAAAAAATACGAAGATGTGGAATTGCAAGCATTGTTGGACGAAGATGATTCGCAAACACAAAAAAAACTCGCCGAGCAATTGAGCGTTAGTCAACAAGTTGTTTCCAATCGGCTACGAGAGATCGGAAAGATTCAGAAGACCGGTAGATGGGTACCACATGAGTTGAACGACAGGCAAATGGAAAAGCGCAAAAACCCGTGTGACATTTTGCTTGCTCGGTACTAAAGGAAGTCGTTTTTGCATCGTATAGTTACAGGGGATGAAAAGTGGATTAATTTTGAGAATCTCAAGCGCAAAAAATCATGGGTAGACCCAGGTGCACCATCCACATCGACCGCAAGACCGAATCGCTTTGGCAGAAAGACGAAGCTCTGTGTTTGGTGGGACCAGAGGGGCGTGGTCTCTTATGAGCTGTTGAAACCTGGGGAAACGGTTAACACTAAACGTTACCAACAACAATTGACCGATTTGAACTTTTCGCTGCTGGAAAAAAGGCCAGAATACCGAAAAAGGCAACACAAAGTCATTTTTCTTCATGACAGTGCTTTATCACATACGGCAAAATCAGTTCGCGACACGTTGGAAGCACTCAGCTGGGAAGTTCTACCCCATGCGGCTTACTCACCAGACTTGGCTCCTTCCGATTACCACTTGTTTGCATCGATGGGTCACGCACTTGCTGAGCAGCGCTTTGGTTCGTACGAAGAAGTGAAAAAATGGCTCGATGAATGGTTCGCAGCAAAAGGAGAAGATTTTTACTGGCGTGGTATTCTCAAATTGTCCGAAAGATGGGGAAAAATGTATAACAAGCGATGGAGCATACTTTGAAGCACTTTTTATCATTCTTCCGAATTTAACATGTTTTTTTTTAGAAAAAAAATCCGCATTTCATACTTGTACACCTGGTAAATGATGCCCCTGTAGGCTCAAATTTCTTAAAACAAACATCTTATGCCTGTAATTTCCCAGCTCTTGGAGCCACCTAATATTAAATTTCATAGTTTAAAATTTAAATTCTTTTAGAAATCTATAAACGCATGTTCAGACTGTAAACATCCTACCTACACAACAAATTTGATTTTTGGGAGTCTGGAACTATTTAAAATCCGTGTTTTTAAAGAAGTTTCGCAAATATTTTTCAAAATGTTGTCTTACCTTTATATACGTTGGATGTACTCCTGGCCTTGAGTTTTGCTTCAATTCTAGCCATTTTCTGTTCATATGCGGCATCTTCATAAACTTTGAAAGCCTCAAACTGTGCTACGGGAATAATGGGATTCACAATGTTCTTGCGATTGTTCTCTTTCTGCGAATTTCCCCAATTTTCTTTTCCTTTATCGTGTTGGATGCCGTTAAGGTTCGACTGATTGAGGGGCTATCGATAAATTATTAGTTACAATGGGTATTATTCAATTTATAACTGTCCGAGGATCGACGCTCAATAAAATACAATCTCTTATTTATTTTTTACATTATAGAAGGCATATAGTTTCATACTTTTAATACAGTATACTTTCAAAAATCGACATGGTTATGGGGCAAATGGCTTTTCAAAGTGATAGTTTTACAACATAGTACTTAAGCTATAAGGAGTGTGAATTAATTTTGAGGGATTTCTGACAGGGGGTATAACTTCTATTATATTGCATCGGGGCATACTGTTGCTATTGGGTCTGAGAAAAAGTTCGCCTTTTTCCCGATAGATGGCGTCAATTGCAAATAACTCAAGAAACACAGATCGCAGCGACACCACTAAACGCTCGTTGGAAAGGTGACACTTCGAGCGTTACTTTGAGTGTATAAACATTGAAATTGGTGCAGTGGTTGGAAAGTTGTTTGCGTTTGAAAATGGAGAAAAGTAATGAAAAATTGCGCTATATTTTGCAATATTATTACGACAAAGGGAAGAACGCTGCGGAGGCTTGTGAAAAAATTTGTGCTGTATACGGTGAAGGTACTTTATTAAAATCTGCTGCGCGGAAATGGTTCTCTCGCTTTCGTTCTGGTAATTTTGATGTGAAAGATGAGTCACGCTCTGGTCGTACAATCACTGAAAAAGCTGATGAAATTCTTGAAAAAGCCCAGCAAGATAAGCATATCAGCAGTATCGATATTGGTATGGAGCTAGGCACTGACCACAAAACGGTTTTGAATCATTTACACAAAGCTGGATACAAAAAAAGCTCGATGTATAGGTACCTCATGAGTTGAGCGCGAACATGATAGACCGAATTAACATCTGCGATGCGCTGCTGAAACGCAATGAAATCGAGCCATTTCTGAAACGTGTCATAACCGGTGATGAAAAATGGATCACGTACAACAATCGGAAGCGTAAAAGAGCGTAGACAAGGGATGGTGAGCCGTCACAAGTGTTCGCGAAGCCAGGATTGACGCCGGAAAAGGTGATGCTGTGTGTGGTGGGACTGGAAGGGAATAGTCCACCATGAGCAACTTCCAGTTGGTCAGACGATTGATTCTCAACTTTACTGTGGACAACTAGAGAGATTACGCCAGGCCACAGTGTCTCGACTAGTACAAGCTAGCGGGACAATATTATTTCTTCACTTATTTCAATTGTTTATGTATATTCCAGGTATCTTAAGCAATTTTAAGAAAAAAAAAAAGTTGAAAAATGTGTACTGTGTGTGTATTAATCGAAATATGTAGCTGCAAGACGGAAGTGGTTCATTATTGTCGCTAATTGTTCTTTAATTAGCTACATATGTCTACCTATTCATTATGTGTGAAAAGCACAATCATGTTTGTTTACAAAGAAATTTCTAGGAAAAAAATAAAAATCATAATGATAGTACCCACATTTATTAATTTACAAAATATTATTTCTTTTAAAATAAATTAGTACAATAACAGTATCTATATATCAATTATTTACAATAACAAGGTGTATAAGTAAAATAAATATAATATTAAATAACTTATATACTAAGGCATGAATTATAAGCAACTACAACACACAATAAAATAAGAATAATAATTACAATAAAAAAAATACTTAAACCTACTAATCACCATCAGATGAGTCGTCATCACCGCTCTACCAGTCAGTAGAATATTCAGAGAGTAAATAATCCTCCTCATTTAATTCGTGATGATGACTTACTGATGGTGTTTCGGATGGCAATGAAGGTGGAATAATCAACTGCAGAACCTCCGATGGCAAAGAAGTAAATTTTCTTCGCGGTAATTCTCTATACGAGTTGATAACAGGATCAGACGTAATTAAAAGCATTCTCAAAAGATCTGTATTTGTGGCAATACGTGACCGCTTCCTGGTGTGCCGTTCATGGAATCTACGACAGTCTTTATTTCTTGCCTCCTGGGCTTCTTCGGAGAGTGGTCCAATGGGAAGAAGAAAAGACTTTATAACTTCCGCGCTGTGTACAAGAATTTTATGCACAGTAACGGGCATGGAATACCACGAATACAGATCAAGGTATAATTTTCTAGTATTAACACAAAACTTTTCGAATTCTATATAATTTATGTCATATCCCGATGACAAAGTTCTTAAAATTACATGAAATCTACGAGTAAGGTTTACGTCTAATCCTGTAATTTCGCTGCTCAATTCAGCTTTGGAAAAAAATCTACGTGCTGTGTTTCCATCGTTTGTGTTACCATACCCAGGTTTTGGTTTATCTACAATGAGACCCATACGATCTTTAAACACTTTTTGTATCTCTTGTGAGCGTTGCTTCACAATAGCTTTGTCGTTATCTCTCCTGACTTGCCACTTTTTTATTTCTAAACGATAGCTGATGTGAAGCAAACATTCAAACGTGCGGATCCATGCATGTAAAGTAGATAAACCAAATGCAAGGCGTTCTTCGTTGCTGGGATATGACTCCTCGTTCATAGTAGACGGGGTGGCACCGCAAATATAACACTTTTGTGTTGAACTTGTGTCTGTTAAGGCATTGCACACTTTGCCATCAGTTACATAATGTTGGAAGAAGCTGACTTACTTCATCTAAAATTTTAGAAGTTTCTTCTTTCGTAAACTCTTTTGTCTCCTTGGCAAAAATAAACTTAATAGGACGGCAATATAAAGTAGAGGAAGGTCTTGGATTTTGCCAGATCACAGTTTCGCCATCAAGCAGTCTCAAAGGGACAAATGAGTATACGAACAAAAATTCGTCTGTAGCGTTAGTGTTCTCAAATTTCTGCTTATACGTGCTATGCCCCGAACTCCCATCACAGCCCCATTTGCTTACCAACGTATAATATGAACGAGGTAACACACTTCTAATGACTTCCGTCTGAGCTTTAACTAATCATTCAGCCGTTTTATCCAAAATCGCCTGAAGTTTAATTTCAGCTCGAGATTCAGTCACAGAAATATATTCGTCAGAAGGACAACAAGAAGCTTTGGACTTACCTAAACTATAAAACGATGGATACACTTGATGTCCCGCTTTCATTGACCATTTTCTTGTTTGTTTATATGAGTGAGAAGTCGATTTCGAGTCCACATAATAAGCTAAAGCTTCGTCTGGTGTTAACTGCCGACTTTGTTCAGAACACTTATTCTTTTCTCTAGTTTCACTGACCGCGACGTTATGGATCTGTTTAGCAACACTTCGATGCCCTTCTTTTCGAGTAGCTAACTCAGCTGCTGTAATAAGCTCACTTGCACTTCGCGATTCCAAAAGATCTTCTACTCTCCGTCTCTTCGTTTTCGTTGATGAGTCTTCAAATGATTTTCTGGGTCGCCCTACGGAAAGAGCCGCTGATGATGTTGAAGTGCACGGCTGGTTAACACACATCTTTATTTCGATTCCGGATCCCTCTAACCAATCTTTATGTTTAATTAGAAACGTTTCTTTGTTACACTTTAAAGAAGTCCACTTTTTTGATAAAACTCCATTTTCGTCATAGTCACGACTCGTTCTGAAAAAAATAAAATAATTTTACTTTCGGGCCTTTTCGGGGTCTATAATATATATGAATCTGTGCCTGAATGTTGTAGGTCTTACATATAGAAAAATCTAGGTGGATATATGTGGATAAAAAAAGTTGCTACTTTTAAAGTTTACAATTAATGTAAAATTTGCTGGATTTATCTATACATTTACAAATTGATATTACACCAAAAGTATACATATTTTTTATAAAAAATATAAGTCATAATAGAGTACATACCTTCAACAGAATATTCCATCACAAAAAACTCGTTTCACTTTGCTACCAATTTTAAAATATGTTATCACAAGTGTGCATAAAATGCAACTGATTTGCAAATGAAAATGACTTCTCTTATAAGGATTACTTTGACCCCCTGATAAGATACCTTTATGAGGTGATAAACAAACTAATTCTTGGAATTCGTTAAATGGGGGGGGGGGGGTTGTTTACAAGTCGTTATCAGTGGTTCCTGGAAATTACGTCATGAATATTGTCCCGCTAGCATGTTCTTGCCGAATCACTGTGCAGGCAATTGAAAGAAAACGGCCCGAATTGATTAATAGGAAAGGTGTTGTCGTCCATCATGACAACGCCCGACCACACACTTCTTTGCTGACCCGTCAAAAATTGCGAGAGCTTGGTTGAGAAGTTTTGATGCATTCACTGTATAGTCCAGACATAACACCCTTTGACTATCACTTGTTCCGAGCTCTGCAGAACTATCTCAATGGAATTAAGCTGCTAAGCCTGTGAAAACCACTTGATTCAGTTTTTCAACCAGAAACCACAAAAGTTCTTCACCGATGGCATCATGGCTCTACCCGAAAAATGGCGAAACATTGTCGATAATAATGGAGCATATTTGGTTTAAATAAATTCATTTTTACACTATAAGGAATCCAGTTGAATTTTACTAAAAAAAACGCCCCGAACTTTTTACCAGATCTCATATATGCATGGTGAAGCAACATCGTTAGACTTTAATTTTCAGTATATGTTATTTTGCCGAAGTGTAAACGAGCATTGAATACGCCGAATTGCGTGCCAACAAAACACTATTTGCGGGAAGCGACATTTTTTGACGAAAAGCGCTGCTGCATGTTATCGATTGCTGTCGGAAACCTACGGATACTCCATCGATAAAAATATGTGAAAGATGAAGAATTGGAGGCTTTACTCGATAAAGGCCCATGTCAAATGCAAAAAGAACTTGCATAATCATTAGGAGTTGATCGCATAACCGTTTTCAAGCGCTTACCTGCACTGGGATGATTCAAAAGCAAGGTAATTAGGTGTCGTACGAATTAAAACCGAGAGACGTTGCATGGCGATTTTTCACCTGTGAACAACTACTCCAATGGCAGTCAGAAAGGCTTTTTACATAGTATCGTAACTGGTAATAAAAAATAGATACGCTACGATAACCCAGAGCGCAAAAAATCACGGGTGAAACCCGGTGAATCATCAACATTCTCGGAAAATTCGAATATTCATGGCTCCTAGTTTATGCTGTGTATCTGGAGATCAGCTGGGTGTAATGTATTATGAGCTGGTCCAATCCAACGAAACTATTGGAGAACGTTGTCGACAACAACTGAACCGAGCGTGGAAGGAAAAACGACCGCAATATGCCAAAAGACTTGACAAAGTGATTTTTCAACATAACAACGCTGTTGCAAAATCCGTCAAGGAAACGCCAGAAGCGCTTGGATGGGATGTCCTACCTCACGCGCCGTACTCACCAGACATTGCTCCTTCTGATAAACACTTGTTCCGATCGATGATGCGTGGTCTGTCTGAACAGCGCTTCCATTCTTATAAGGATACCAAAAAAACTGATCGATTCGTGGATAGCCTTATGCTGCCACCGTGATGGGAGAAAGTAGTGGCTAGCGATAGAAAATGCCTTGCATAATCAATTTATAACCATTTTTTTACGATAAAACGATATTTTTACCAAAAAATCCCTCAAAATTAATTCACACACCCAATAATTATAGTTTGTCTATGAGAATTGCATATTTTTGAGAAAATAAATAAAAAAAAATGGAAGATTGCAGAGACCTTTTTAAGATCTTATAACGCTGCTCAGCATTATCATTATTAACATTATGGGTGTCCGAAATGAAAACAAATCCTATCTTGAAAGAAAAAAGAGGTAATCCAAAAAGAACTGGAAATTACTTAAGGATTTTAGTCTTCTCTCTAATGATTCTTAAAAAAAAATTTTCATCGTAATGCCGGCAGGATCCCTCTAAAATTTGCCATTTGTCTAAAAAATAAGATTTGCACAGTTTTAGCTCAATTAGATAACGTTAACCGTGCCTCATAGAAGTTAAAGCTGTAAAAATTCGATTTTTTGCAAGAAAATCGTGGTTTTTTTCCCTCATAAAATGAAAACCATTCGATCTAGAAACCTGACTCTTGTTTCATTTCATAGGAAATGTCGTCTTAAAGTTTTACTCCTACCACTTATTTGTTAAAACTATTATATTTGAAGATATTTATCATCAAGACTGGACATGATTCGAATCCTCAAATTCAACCTTTGACCTGTTTAGAAAACGAAAGTCAAAATGGCAACAACGATACCTAACTTAAACACTTTTGACCATTTTGTTGTTCCCTTGTATTCTAAACAATTATACAAATACATTATTATACAATATATAAGACATAAAATTGTCATCTGTTTTAACTTTATAATTTTCCGAATTGCAAGGTAGTGGGTACCTACCTAATATTTAGTTCTATTCTTTAAAAGGTTTGTTTTTGTTAGAAAAAAGCTATTGCTAAGGAACCTTTTATCAGAGAATTCTACCTGGAGTGTCATAAACCACACCCCTTCTTTTTTGTTCCTGGTCTGGGATGCCCGGGGAGAAGTTAGAGAGTTTTAGTTTACGTTTGCCTTTCAAATAGTGAACATTTCAACAACGTTCGTTTAATGACTTTTCTGTGAGGTTTGCGGGACAACGTCTTCTACAGCTTATTCAGGTTCGAGTTCAAGGCAAAAAGAAACGGTGTATTTAATCGGCCACATGTCTCATCAATGGCTGTAAATTACCATCTACCAGGTGTACAAGTATGAAATGCGGATTTTTTTTCTAAAAAAAACATGTTAAATTCGGAAGAATGATAAAAAGTGTTTTATTCAAAGTATGCTCCATCGCTTGTTATACATTTTTCCCATCTTTCGGGCAATTCGTGAATACCACGCCAGTAAAAAATCTTCCCCTTTTGCTGCGAACCATTCATCGAGCCATTTTTTTTTCACATCTTCGTACGAACCAAAGCGCTGCTCAGCAAGTGCGTGACCCATCGATGCAAATAAGTGGTAATCGGAAGGAGCCACGTCTGGTGAGTAAGCCGCATGGGGTAGAACTTCCCAGCTGAGTGCTTCCAACGTGTCGCGAACTGGTTTTGCCGTATGTGATGGAGCATTGTCATGAAGGAAAATGACTTTGTGTTGCCTCTTTCGGTATTCTGGCCTTTTTTCAAGCAGCGAACGGTTCAAATCGGTCAATTGTTGTTGGTAACGTTTAGTATCAACCGTTTCCCCAGGTTTTAACAGCTCATAATACACCACGCCCTTCTGGTCCCACCAAACACCGAGCATCGTCTTTCTGCCAAAGTGATTCGGTCTTGCGGTCGATGTGGATGGTGCACCTGGGTCTATTCATGATTTTTTGCGCTTAGGATTCTCAAAATAAATCCACTTTTCATCCCCCATAACTATACGATGCAAAAACGACTTCCTTTTGTAGTGAGCGAGCAAAATGTCACACGTGTTTTTGCGCTTCTGAATCTTTCCCATCTCCCGTAGCCAATTGGAAACAGCTTGTTGACTAACGCCCGATTGCTCGGCGAGTTGTTTTTGTGTTTGCGAATCATCTTCGTCCAACAACGCTTGCAATTCCACATCTTCGTGTTTTCTTGGGGGTTTTCCACGTACCTTGTCTGCAACATCGTCTGACACTTGTTGATGACACAACAAAATAGCGCAATGTCAAATCTTTATAGCACAAACTGCATTGGTGCACCATCTGTTGTCTGAAATCCGCATTTCATACTTGTACACCTGGTAATTGTCAAGTTTTACGCAGATTATTTTATAATATACGGCAAGTGAAACTAAACACCAGAGAAGCTGCAAGGCTTACAATACAGGAAGTTTTAATTTTTTAGGAGAAAGCTAAGATACCAGACACCTGAAAGATTGTGTTGCAAAATTAGAAAAACTGTACGAAGAGTGGAGAAAACTGCAAAAAACACTGTCAGGCACGGTCTAAAATGATAAATCATCTGTGGTATTCGAAGCTAGTAGCATTTTCATTTTTTGATGAAAAAATGTCAAAACAAGCATGACTGCAAAATGTCTAAAATTAATTTGCATTGAAGAAAAAAGTTACGGTGATAGGGATGTAAAAGCAAGGCTCAATCTCGAACAAGTGGATGATTTATTGGACAAAAAACTGATTATTTTGTTTCTCATCAAACTCGAAATGTTTTCAAGAGATCTAAAATTGATATAAACTTTTTAAATACTGATCCCGATGAATGATGTGACAATTCACACTATTTAAAAGCTAACAAAATAGTAAACAGTTTTAAGGTTGTCAATGGCACAGCTGAAAGAGGTGTAAAATTAATTCAAGACTTCAATTCCTGTTTGACGAAAGATGAACAACGGCAGTTTCTGTTACAAGTTGTAGCTAAATGTAGGAAAATTTTTCCAGACTTTCTAAAGGCCACCTTATTTAAGCCTTTACCACCTGGATCTGATAATAAATTGTAAATGTAAATAATAATAATAATAACTTCTTTCCTTTATATTGCTTCCTTTTTTATGACTAAACTTTAAATAATAAAATGCATTGGAACATTATTTCTTCTCATTTATATATCTTTTTGCTTTTCTTTTCTCCTAAATCCTCCATTTCCAATTTGGATTTTGCTCTATTTACTTTTGAAAACAGTTTTAACTAAACCTTTTTTATGTACATATTGAAAAAATAAATAAAGTCAAATCTAGAGAGCCGATGTAATTGAATCTTGCAATGTTTTTAGACATTTTCATAAAAAATCAATTTTCATACACAGTGAAAACTTCAACCTTGATGAGGCACGGGTTAACGTTATCCCATTGAGCTGAAACTTTACCGATCTCATTTCTTATTCAATTGGCAACTTTTAGGAGGGTCCTCCAAAAAAAATTTGAACACTGATTTTTGGTGACCACCCTAGTGTAGATAATATCCATGCTTTTTTGGCTAATTTGTTACACCTAAACTCCCAGACAACAATTATTATAATACTATTGAAATGATTCAATGACCCCTCACCCTTCTCGCCTTCTTCCCATAAAATAATGAAGAACAAATGTAATGTTTCGATTCCTTGACTGGAAGAATTCTGAAAAAACCTATAACAAGACCAAAACGTCTCCCTTCTCCATCCCTTTCGCACTTCATATGTTTTATTATAAATGCTCAAAGCTAACTTAGGGAGTGAGCTTCAAGCGGCAGCAGCAGCAAGATCAGAGAGAAACATGTTTTGTCCTTATCGAAAACATTGAAATAATTTTATCATTCTGTTTTAAGAGTACGTTATTGTTGATACAATGTAATTTAGTAGCATTGTTTAAGAGTGCGGTTTTTGCCAAAATGCCAAAGTGCAAATATTACAGTTAAGATCTGAAACATAAAATTATTTCTCTGTATCAAAGTGGAAAGAAGCAAACTGAAATAGCATGCATAGGGGCACTGTCAGCAAAATTGTTAAGAAGTTCTCGAGAAGGGGCACTGTTGATTTGGCATTTAAAAGTGGTAGACCTCGAAAAACAAGAGAGTAGACAAAATTATAATTCAAAAAGCGAAAAATGGTTACAAGAAAACTGCTGTTGATATTAATAAAGAACTAAGGCAGGAATATCAGGGTGTATTGGTGTCAGACATGACTACTAGGCGCCGTCTGTTATCTGAAAATCTTCATGGTAGGCGTGCTGTTAAAAAGCCATTCCCTACAAAGCGTCACAGAAAAGAGAGATTGAAATTTGCTAAAGAACATAAAGACTGCACTCAAAATCAGTGGTCTCTAGTAATCTTTAGTGACGAAAGTAGGTTCAATCTCTTTGGAAGTGATTCTACTGGTTATGTAAGAAGACCAGTTGGTCTAAAATATGACGCAAAGTATCTTGTACCTACTGTCAAACATAGCGGTGGAAATATCATGGTATGGGGTTGTTTTCAACGGTCTAGTACGGGGTCATTGACAAAGATAAATGGCAGAATGGATGCTCAAATGAATCTTGAGATATTGGAAAATAATTGGATTCCTTATGAAGAAGATTTGCCACTGTCATGGATTTTTCAACAAGACAGTGACCCAAAACACACATCTCGCTTGGCCAAGAATTGGTTTTCTGAACAAAGGATTCGGGTGATGCGCTGGCCTTCAGAATCACCTGATTTGAACCCGATAGAGAATCTTTGGCACTATCTGGATAAACAAATTAGAAAAAGAAATATAAAAAACCGGGAAGAACTTTTGATCACATTCAAACAAGAATGGGAAAAAATACCACCCGATTTTTGTGCTAGGTTTATTGACTCTATGGGCAGAAGATGTCAACAGTGATTGACGCAAAAGGATATCCCACTAAATATTAAATATTTTCGACATCTTAGTCGTCTTAGTGGAATTTTTATTTCATAACAAAAATGTTTCCATACTTTTGTTTGTGCATAATTTTGTTATGTTAAAAAACTAAGCACATTTCTAATAAACAATAACTGTTTTAGTCTTCAAAATGTTTGTTAGCCTGTACATGATTAATAAATAAATATTGTAATTGTAAACTGTTTAAATGTTAAAAATGTTAAGACTAGAGATAGGAATTTAAATGCTTCCATACTTTTGTTCAAAACTATTATATATATATATATATATATATATATATATATATATATATATATATATATATATATATATATATATATATATATATATATATATATATATACTATATATATATATATATATATATATATATATATGTGTGTATGTATATATTAACACCCCTCTAATCTCCTTCCCAACCTCTGTTATGTTTTACTATAAATATGCGTGCAAGATATTCAATTATTATCTCAATAAAAAACAAAGAAAAAATTAAAAGCATACAAAATTTATCGACCCCCACCATATATATACTAAGTTTGAAATTGATACCTCATTTCATTCGAGAGTTATCGTGACTATGTTTCTCGTGACCTAAAAACCTCAAAATGTGAAGAAAAGCACCTGAAAGATTTATCGCGAATTTTTTAAAAATAATACAAAAGAAAAGTGTGCGCAAGTATTACATCATATATATTTTTAAAACTCGTGTTTTACAAGCTTTCAGTTGACACCCCACTAGATGACCTGGTAAAAATTTTCTTTTTCACTTCCGATTTCAACTGCCAAAACTAACCCCTTAAATCAAAATTTAACTTTCAAAACTACATGGCTCTGATGAGGCTATCAATACCTAATTGGTGCCAATCTTTAACTTTCTATGTCAAATAGTTTCGGAGAAAATCGGGTGTGACAGATAGACACTAAAGTGATGTTGTAAGTGTTCCGTACGGAACACTAAAAAAAAGTGAATGCTTTAAGTGCCTGCTATAGATCGATGATAATTAATGTCTGTCAAAAAAGCACCTTTCGCCACACAATCGGCTTCTGCCAAAAACCAGCCCAAGCATCCAGTTGTCAAAAAGATGAAAAACTGTAGAATATTTTATGTTAAATAAGTTAAATAAAAATGACACTACTACTATATATGTAGGCTAACATAAGACAAAAATAACATGTATTTGACTGATCCAAGATATAACTCTAAATACCCAATAATTTACTCTATGAGACAGATTCTAATCTAATTAAGACGGTTACTGTTATATTTTATATATTCTTTTTAATTTTGCCAAGTAATATCATCAGCTAAATTGTATAATTGAAAATCTGGTTTGGTACTATGGTACTGTTTCATTTCATTCAAAAAATTTGAATGAAACTGAGTTTACCAATTTTTGAAAAGGTATAATTTATTTATTTAAAGTACCTATATACTTACAATTATTATCAACACCACATAAAACAAAATAACAGCATAGAATTTGCATTATGTATACCTTTTAGCCATTGTTCCAAGAGTTCTAAGTATGACTGAACCTTCAGTTTCGGCCAAAGGTTATGGCAGGAGCCAAACAATCAGCTTCGGCCTAAGCCAAAAACTGACCTTCAGTCAGACACTAATAATAATAATTGCTGACATTATCATTATTATTACAAAGTGACACAGTAACAAACAAAACAGTATTTGTTTCAGTAAAAACACGCTTATTTCTATGTTGTTTAACTTTTTGAAAATATAAAAATAAAAGAAATAAGAAACAGGTTTTATTGTTTGCATTTTCATTTTATTTAAATAAAAAACCAACTAATTTAAGATCCAAGAGGGTTTTTTTGATCTAACCAGAATAGGTTTTCAGTAGGCTTCCCAATCCTAATACATACACAATATGCACTAAATTAATGATTTACATTTATTGAATTATGTCTACTACCTCCACCTAATTATGTAAATTGAAACTGTGTGAAGTATATTGTATTTAATTCTTAACAAAGGTTGCAGGGATATTGAAAATTATGAAAAGTTAACAATAAAATGTCAATTTAAAGACATATTTCAATGTTTGATGAAAAAATTGATAATCTTAGGAACATCTTCTCAAATTTTCTATAATACTTTTTGGGGTTCTATGTTTTAAAGATATTGTAAGCTAATATTCCTCAAAAATAAGGTTTTCCAAGTTGTGTATATTATATTGAGATAGTTTATTAAGACACAGTTACAATACCAGAAATTCAAATAGTCTTTGACAATAATTAGCAAATATCAATACTTTCACAGAAAGTTGAAACTCACGGACTCATTTTATTGGGTCTCATAAGCTACATACAATGTAAATAAGACAAGTTACAAATTTTAAAAAAGGACAGAGGAAACTAAATTAAAATAAAATATGAAAAATAATACAGTACAAAAGTAGGACAAGGATATATTCTCTCAGGTATGACAAACTATAAACAGTCCTGAACACAATATGGCTCTTTGTTATATACAAATTTTTTATCTGTTGGTAATCTAGCTTGTTTTAAACTTGAGGTAATGCTTTGAATTGTTGTGGCTGTTACTTGATGGAAATTAATGACGAATGTAATAAAGACTGATTTTGTCAAATTTCCACTTTATTTAGTTTCACTGAAACTGTATGACGCTATAGTATAGCGAAACACGTCATACAGTTTCAGTGAAACTAAATAAAGTTGAAAATTTCACAAAATTAGTCTTTCATTACATTTGAAGTAATGCATTATAAAATTTAATACACCAATAGTGGGGCCCTATCTGCAACAATGATAAGTTATATTTAGGAAAAACAAAGACACCCCACACCTAGTTTCATAGCACACATAACAGTGCTCAGTCTTTTGCAAAGACATTAAGTAGCAAAATATACATATTCCAAGAACCTTAAGTAAATTATTTTCTTTGAAACACCCTTTACAGAATTCGGGATAATTCTAACCTAAGAATATCCTAAGTGCTTGCTAATGAATTAGAAATATTTCAGATAATTTTTAATACCCACCCCAAAATACAATGCACTATTTATTATGATTGTAAAAATTAGATAAGTATTTTTTTAAAATATTTTGATCAAACAACAGTGAAAGAATTCTTTAAGAATGGCACAAAGAATTCAATTGGCTTGATAAATTTCCATAAAGAAATTATGGGAAAAACTACCAATTCAGTTATGTAGTTTAAGTTGTTTATATGTTACTTCTATTATTTTGTAAATATGTTAGATGTATGTTTGTTTACATTTTTGTATTTTTAAACTTATTTTATATTTCATCATTAATTTTGTAATATGTTCTATATCTAGTTTTGGAACTTTTTAAAACTAATAAAACTTCTATTATTCAGTATTGTCCACACAACTGATTAAATAAATGACTAGGATTTTTAGTTTTTTGTGCACTATCAGGCTGGAATTGCAATTTTTGAATATTTATCTATTATAATATGAAAATATTGAAAAGACCCACTTAATAGTGCCAATTTTTAAAATGAAATTTGAAGTATTGAGAACTAACTTAAAGAGTATCCTAATACAAAGACAAGTTGATGTTATTATCATGAAGGGATGTTATATTACCATTTAGACTTATGTGAAAAGCGTGAGCCTACAGAAATTCTAAAAAAATTAAAGTGTCCAGTTCTCGTTGAGAAAGAATTTTCAATGTTAGTATTATGTTCATGTGATATGCATGGTTATGTCTAAATTTCTAAACGTTTTTTTGTTGTGATTTTTATAAGTATGGAAAATTTAAAAACATTGTTCTTTAAGCTCATTATGCTTAGAATAATGTAAAAGCTCTATATTGCTATATAATGTACGGTATAATACTTAAGTATAAAACCAATATAAAACATAACATATTCAGCGTTTTACAGTTAAATAAGATAGTTACTAAACTATTAAAACGCGCAAAATTATGGTTTTCATAAGAGCAAACTTGAATGGGAAGACGTTAAATTGTTGAAATTTATAATGACTTTTCTACATAAAAGAAATAAGAAAGTCTTTTACCTGTTTTCCTTTAAGTGGCTGTACATTACTTTCGTGTCTGTTACCATCGAGGACCCCTAAAACTGCCCTTCTTTGATTAGGGTTCCCTCCATTACCAACGGCGTGTATCTTTCCTCGTCCTTCAGGCCGTTGGTTTTCTTGATCCTCGAGGATTCTTATGGTCGCCATGGCTGGGAAGCTAAATTGAAAAGGGTCTGAAATGTTTAAGTTTTAATATTCACGCGTGTCCACTTGTTTTTGACCGGAAATTTGGAGGTAAAATGGACCGAATATCGGAAAATGCCGTTGAAGATGTTCAACGGTCGTTTTTTTTGACAGCGGGAGAAGCCAATATTTGCAACGTTGCCAAAATTATTTGTTCTCAATTTTCATTAGATACGTCAGGGTACTTCAAGATTGCAAGACGATGGGCGACTGGTTAAGAAAGATTATAAAGAATTAAAATGGTCAAAGGTCAACGCTGGCCAAATATTCTTTAGGAAGAAGCAATTCGTTGGGGCATTCTAAACAATCAAATTTAAGAAGTGCAGGAGTCTATCTAGCAGTTTTCCTTGTATGACAAATGTCCTTTATTTTTCATTTTAATTCAGTACCAAGTTGGGTGAGCTATTGGCATAAAGATTAGTGAACTCTACATTTTTTGCAAACGAGGGAGGCCAGTCGAGCAGGAAAAGAACTCACCATTAATTTTACATAAGTATAATATCAAAAAATGGTGCTAAATCTATCAAAAGTTTTATAGTTAACTCAAAGTAAGAAGAGATAATTGCTTGGGCTGTTTCTTTTAAGCGTTATTAAGAGAAAGTTCATACATTTATCTGCAATTCAAAGAACGTGTTCTAATTTTATGCAACGCAAATAAAACTGCGTCATAATTTTTTTTGTGAAAAGCCTCTAACATTAAAACAGTAATCGTTCAAGATTTAAAAGATAACCAAATTTATAGTATAAATAAAAATTCATAAAATTGGCAATATTGCACACCTAAAAGCAGCTGATGTGACGCCGCTAACCCGGAACTTACCGGTCAAAAACGAGATTTCAGCCAATGGGGGCAAATAAAATCGGTCAGCTTGTAATTTCTATCTCTCGTTTTCTTTTGCTCCAAATTATTTCTGTTCTTGTCTTCTAGTTTTGTTTGTATTGTTTAAATAATTGGTAATAAAAAAGTGTATAAAGATAAGTAAATTTATCTAAAAAAAAAAAAAAGACAGGAAGAAATTTAGATATTTTAACATTTTCGTTCTTTGTGTACTTACCAAGTAAAAAACAACGTTTAATTGATCAGAAAACTAATAGATTTTTGTCAGTATTGTCAAAACGGACAAGGCAGAACAGTTACTGCGGAAACTACTTCATTTGGGGAAGTTTGTTTTATTAATTGGTTGACACAAATTGTTGCTTTCCTTTGATACGGAGTTTAATTTATGGAAAGTGAACTCAAAATATGTTTGAACATTCGAATAATAAGATTTTTACTTTTTATGAAAAGGTTATTAAGAAGAGTATAAAATCTGAGATACCGATAAATTTCTTTCTTTACGATGAGTTTGCTGCGCCATCTATATAGCGTACTACTACAGGAAACTTTTCTATGAATAAAGCAAATAAACTTTATATTGCTGTATCATTAACAGATGGCGGCAAATATATCTTTTTCTTAGGGTGTTTTTATACAACAATACTGACTACAGATTTTTCATCTGTTCAATGAATAATAATTTTTTTTGGAAATATAAAAAAACTAAAGGTTTTTAAGTTCACGTTTTTTAAAG
>CM032449.1:188439900-188532400 GCA_019049505.1 Pachyrhynchus sulphureomaculatus
TGTCTCTTACTTTTCGAATATGCCTCGTATAATAACAAAATTAATAATATTATAGTGCATGCATACAATGTAGAAAGAAACATGTCAATACAAAAGTATATTGAAAAGTACATCACCCCTAATTATTAACAATATAAACAATTACACAATAGTGAATTAGATATAACAAAGAGACGATTAAAATCAGTCTGTCCAATAATAGTAAAAAGCTTAAAAAAATTAGTTTCATCATTTACTTAATCAGCCTTGAAAATAATAAAAGAACATTGCTTTAAAGAGTTTATTTTTTTTAATATTTAATAAATTCAGCTGCGAAATAAAATAAACTGCTTGTTAAAATTTTCTTAAGATTCTTTTTAAATTTATGTATATACAGATATATTATTTTTTCTTGTCACAGGGAACAAATCAATGAAGAAATATATGTATATGTATATGTATATGCATATGTATATGTATACGTATATATATATATATATATATATATATATATATATATACATATATATATATATATATATATATATATATATATATATATATATATATACATATATATATATATATATATATATATATATATATATATATATATATATATACATATGTATATATATATACAGTCCCTGGCCAAATTATTAGACGCACTGTATTTTTTTTTAGTAATTTTATGTTTCTTAAGAGTTTTTATGCAATAATGGTATATTTAAACTACAATATTATTGATTTTTATTTAAAAGAATTGTTGTAGACTACATATTTGTATTTATTTTTAACATATGGCAACACTGTGTTGACAAAGTGATAAATGAACGTAAAGGTAATAAAATCACAACTCCAGGATGCTAGCGTAAATGCTTCTGAGCGCACTGTTCGAAGAAAATTGAAAGAATTAGATTTTAAGGCCTGTCGCCCCGCCAGGAAGCCCAAGTTAACAGCTGCAATGAAAGCAAAGCGCCTGAAGTGGGTCAAACAATGGCAAGACAAAGATGT
The DNA here is from genome assembly GCA_019049505.1 of Pachyrhynchus sulphureomaculatus. Classification (NCBI taxonomy): domain Eukaryota; kingdom Metazoa; phylum Arthropoda; class Insecta; order Coleoptera; family Curculionidae; genus Pachyrhynchus; species Pachyrhynchus sulphureomaculatus. The sequence continues at coordinate 188,440,894 of CM032449.1, forward strand.
GGACTTCTGGAGATCGGTAAGATACAGCAATTTAATCAATAATTGATACATTATTAACATTTTCAGTTAAATAAAGCAAATAAACATGGAAGTTTATATATTTTTTTTCTATTTTTGACAGGTCTGCTTCAGTGACGAAAGCGCATTCGAAATTTTGCAGAATAAAGCTCAGTAGGTGCGTCGTCGTCATGAACAAAAGTTTCATCCTGATTGTGTCGTCCCGAGGGTTAAACATCCCACCAAAGTGATGATTTGGTCAGTCATCAGCGGCAAGGGCACTGGACGTCTGTACGTCGTCAAAGGAATAATGAGGCAAGATCAGTACAAAGAAGTATTACAAAATCGGTTGATTCCGCAGCTCAGAGAATGGTTTCCAAATGGGGAACCATTCACTTTCATGCAAGATGGAGCTCTCTGCCACACTGCTCGGTCTGTTAAAGCTTTTTTGGCAGAAAAAAATATCCCTCTGTTGGATTGGCCGGGTAATAGCCCTGATATGAACCCCATTGAAAATGTGTGGGAGCTGATGAAAAGAGAAGTGGCTAACGATGTGATTACCAACAAAACCCAGCTCCTAGAAAAAAATTATTCATGTGTGGAATCATCATCCTCAAATGCAGGAGACAGTACAATCTTGCATTGATAGCATGCCGCGCAGAATTAAAGCTTTGATAGCGGCTAAAGGTGGCTCAACTAAATATTGACTTTTACTAACATTAATTTCACTTTTCTTTAAAACTTATTAAACTTAAGCTTTTCTAAATTAATGCTGTTTTATTTATGTCAAATAAATAGGTAATTGATTGGATAATATAAAAATAAAAAACAAATCAATTTAAAATAATAAAAACGGTACAATATCACTCGGTAATTAATATTTTACATGAAATCTTGCAGTGCGTCTAATAATTTGGCCAGGGACCGTATATATATATATTTATATATATATATATATATATATATATATATATATATATATATATATATATATATATATATATCTCGCCGGAAACACATAGTGGCTTACCATTTGTAGTTTCAATGATAGGTCGTGACTAGTGAAGATTTTCTTGTTCTTTATAAATGCGGCTGGGGCCTTCTCTATTCGAATTTTGACTTTCACATTCGCGTCCCAGTGGTCATTGATATTGCTATCGAGATAATACTAGTCAATATATATCACCACTACACCAAACACTTTATTCTTGCACTCGACGCGCGTTTCGCTAACCATGTTAGCTTCATCAGGAGTTATGATTGACTAAAGCTAAACTACAAATCTACCCTATTTATACTTAACCTAACCTTTGAACTACTCAGGCGGAACCAATGGTATGGTCGAGGCCATCAGTTCCAGTCAAGTAACCAGGAGAAGGGACTATAAAAAAGAGGCCTTCTGTCTCTATTTAAACTACGTTTACATTTTATAATTTCCATACTTTCGTATGCGTTCAACAACCTCCTATCAGATACATTTTTAATTAATCTTAGATTATTTAATGCAACAATATGATCAGCGTCAAGGGCATGTTCGGCAATGCTAAACTTTTCTGTTCTACTGTATTTTAAGAGTGCTTAATGTTCTTTAAATCGTCTTTTAATTGACCTTTTAGTTTGCCCAACATACTTCTTGTCACAATCATTACAACTAATTTCATAAATTCCACTTTTCTCACAATTAGGAATCTTATCTTTGGGATTTCCTAAGATATTCCTCATATTGTCTGATGACGTATAGACTAAGGTGAGGCCTACCTTATTAAATACCTTATTGAGTCCCCTGCTATATTTCGGATTATATGGTATCTAGACATACTTGGTGTTATTTTCTTCGCTTGTAAAAAGGATGGATTTTTGAATATTTAACCTGAATTTGTCTATTTATTAGCTTGTTTACTAAGTCATCGTCATAACCATTAACTCTAGTTATATTTCTAATACGATTCTTTTCATTATTGAAGTTTACTCTATTCAGAGGAAAAGTGACCAAGCGATGAGCTAAAAAATGTAATGCTGCTAATTTGTGTTGTTTGCAATGAAATGAATCATTAGAAATATATCTATTTGTTACTGTGTCTTTCCTATAGATATCAAATTCTAATCTATTATTATTTTTAATAATTAACATATCTAGAAAAGGTAGTTGTCCTTTATTCTCAATTTTGTAAGTGAATTTAATGGAATCATATCAGCTATTTAATTTGGAAACAAAGTCATCAATATTTGCTTTCTTTGTATCAAAAATCGCGAAAATATCATCCATATACCTATACCATACCCTTGGGAAATATTCAAATTCTTGACTGGCTTCGGTTTCAAAGTTACTCATGAATAAATTAGCTATGAAAGGTGATAAGCTGTTCCTTCTTTCTGAACATAAAATTGACTATTATATTGAAAATAATTTTGTTCCATACAAAGTTTAGATAATGTTAACTATTCATGAATAATTTCGTCCTCAAAGTCATTTATCCTAAGTAATTCTTCGAGATATTGTAAAGTTTCTGGTATTGGCACACTTGGGAACAAAGAACTGACATCAAAAGAAATTAAGATTTCACCTTCATTTTTTGTTTTATTAATGAATTCTAAAGAATTCTTCACTGCGAAAGTATTTAATGGTTCATTCATTTTTTGTTTTATTAATGAATTCTAAAGAATTCTTCACTGCGAAAGTATTTAATGGTAAATTCTCAAGTTCTTTTGATAACCATTTGGATATTAAATATGTGAGTGATCCGACCGATGAAACAATAGGTCGCATTGCTTTTCCAGGTTTATGAATTTTGAGTAAGCAATACAACTTTGGTATGGTCGGATAATTCACATTTAATTTAAATTTTAGCGAGTCTGAGATAAAGTTCTTACATTTCTTTAAAGATTTTTTAACCTCTGTTATCATTCTCGGTAATGGATTGCCCATTACCTTTTCATAAGGGCCAGATTCGATAAGATTATCTACACGTTCAAAGTAATCTTTCTTATCCAATATAACAACCTTATTTGCTTTATCCGCTTTTAAGTAGAAGATTCTTTCTCAATCCTTTAACTACTTTTATGTTTTTTTGTAAATTAGAATTTGTGTTGTTAACCATGTTTTTTGATATTTGATTGCGAGATGCTTCCCTAACAAATGATTTACTAATTTCTGGAAGTGCACTAATGGAACTTTCAATGTGAGCAACTATTTCTGGTAAATTATCTCTAGAAGGGGGGTACTGCAAAGTTAAGACCTTTGTTTAAGATGTGAATTTCATTTCGTGTAAAGGATTGAGATGATAGTATTAGATCCTTTGCTTATAATCATATATTTTGTTTTATTTGCTTTGAATCTTAAACCAAACTATGTACAACTGTCAGTTATTTTATTCATAAGTTTTTGTAGACCTTTTCCGTTATTAGTGATAATTAATGTATCATCGACGTATTTGTTGTTATTTATGTTAATGCCGTTGATGCTGATTCCTTCAGTGGTACCAGTGAGTGCTTCATGGAATATCACCTCCGAATTGAGGTTCAACAACAAGGGTGATAGAATACAACCCTGACGTATTCCCGCTTGATTTTAATTTCAACCGATAGTTGATGCTCCAACCGTACTTTAGCTGCCTGTTGCCAGTACAAATTGACGATGATACGAATGTCTTTGTCGTCTATACTGGTCGTTTTTAAAATCTCTAGAAGTTTTCGTGGCTTACACTGTCAAAGACTTTTTCAAAGTCAATTGAACAAAGGAACACATTTTGGTTGACATCGCGACAATTATTTCCTGCCTGCCAGAAATGCGCCTACTGACCAATCGTATTGCTTTCAATAATATCGAACGTTATGGAATAGGTTATTAATCAGTATCTTTTAAAATATCTGGTAGAAGTTAATGAGCGATTATAGGGCTTTTGTAAACAAATATCAACAAGAGATCTTCTAACTTAAGTCACACATATTTGAAACAACATAATTGAACATTTTGGAGAAATTCGAGCAGTTACACTTGATATATCAAAGGCGCTCTTATGATATCTTAACACTTAGGCTGAAAAGTTTTGGTTTGACACATAGATGTCGCCCAAACGATACATTTCGACGATTAGTTTACAAGTTACAGTGGTTTCAGTGACGCTACTTTTGATATTTTCAAAACAATGAAAAAAATCGAATTTCGTGTCTTGATTAAACACTGCTTTTTGGTGGGAAAAATACCGTTCAAGCAAAGTAACGACTTGATAAGTGTTATGGGGACTTTGCCCCTGGAAAATCATTCATCATTTACTGGTATGCTGAATTTAAACGCGGCCGTACAGATACAAATGATGCTGAACGCTCTGGACGCCCAAATGAGGTGGTTATACCGGAAAACATAAAAAAAATCCACAAAATTATTTTGGATGACAGTAAAGTGAAATTGCGTGAGATAGCTGATACCCTAAAGATATCAAAAAAACCTGTTGGTCATATCTTGCATGAACATTTGAGCATGAGAAAGCTCTGTTCGAAACGGGTACTGCGTTTGCTCGCAGTGGACCAAAAACAACAACGTACTGATGATTCTGAGCGCTGTTTGGACCTGTTTAAGTGCAATAAAAAGATTTTTTATGTGATATGTGACAATAGATGAAATATGGATCCACCACTACACACTGGAATCAAATCGGCACTCAGCTGAGTGGACAGCAGCATATTTTGGGATGCGCATGGAATAACTTTCCTCGGCTATGCTGAGAAGGGAAAAATCATCAATAGCGAATAGTATATAAAGGTATTGGTGCGTTTGAAGGCGGAAATAGCAAAGAAACGGCCCCAAATGAACAAGAAAAAGTGCTCTTTCATCAAGACAATGCACCGTGTCACAAGTCAATGGTTACTCTAGCAAAATTGCATGAATTGAAGTTCGAACTGCTTCCTCATCCACCGTGTCCTCCAGATTTGGCCCCCAGCGATTACTATCTATTCGCAGACTTAAAAAAAATGCGCGCGGGAAAGAGATTTGGCTCCAATGAAGAAGTTATCGCCGAAACTGAAGCCTATTTTGAAGGTAAAGACAAGTCCTTTAACAAGAAGAGAATAAAAATGTTAGAAAAGCGTTGGACTGATTGTATCGCTCTTGAAGGAGACTATATTGATGAATAAAGTTGAATTTTGCAAAAAAAAAATGTTTTTAAGTAGCTGGACCAAAAACTTTTCAGCCTAAGTGTTAAATACTTTGTTTATGGCCCTGTGTTTCCTCAGAGAGTTTTCTTTAGGAGTGGTAGTAGACCGGTAACCAGTAACCTTGATTCCTTGGAAGTATGATCGACATTAGCAATTATATAAAAAAGGAAAAATACCTTGTCAAACAACTACTGAACCACTTACATTGTTGCATACATGATCTACTTCATTTATGTAATAAATTCAGCAATATTAACAAGCACAAAAACTGCAATCTGTTTTTTACCTGGTCGGTTTGAATATGGGCCAAAAGTAGGGCCGTCTAATTTTATACAGTCTAAACATCGTATTAACAGGGATGATATTTCACTGTAACTACCTGTTACTGTTTTGTCGGAGACGATTTAACACGAATTCAAAACTCACGCCTTATTAATTTCGACTTATTTTTCCTAAAGCCAGTGGCGTGTTTTCTTATTCAGTAAAACAGCCAAGAAAAGTTTGTGACGAGTCTGTTCTAAAAATACTTTTTTTAGAACGCGTCCACTTCAGAGTAGCATCAAGGGTTCTTACACTACCTCGCCAGGAACTCTTTAAATTAGAAAAACCTTCTCTCCTTGGAATGAATTATGTAGAACTATGGTTTACACCCAATATAACCTGGACAACTTGAATCGTGTGCCCAGATAAAAAAAATTGGCCAAGTGTAAGTCAAACCTGCGCAATTAGTGATCTGTAGAAGAGGGAAAATTTCAAAAAAAAGCTGTCTTCTAATAGTAACCGGTCAAGTGCAAGTTGAACTTGCGCAATTAGTGTTCCGTATGTTGATTGTTTCTGAAATAGAAATTTTTGTTACGGAGGTATAAAATGATTAATGACTTCAGAAAACACACCCCAAATGAGTTTATAACAAAGTTTTTTTCCGCTCTTTACTGAAAACTGATGACCTTGAAGATTTTGTTTTTTTTTTTATTTACCAGATAAATTATTAAGGGTAATTTTCGTTCGATCTACACCCTGTGGAGAATACTCCAGAATTTTTTACCAAAATTTTTTGATCAGTACTTTTCGAGATACGGGGGGACAGCGATTTTTCTCAATTTTTTAAAATTATACAAAGAACAACGTGCGCAAGTATTACAATATATATTTTTGAACTCGTGTTTTTTCAAGCTTTCATTTGACACCCTCCTCGATGACCTGGTAATTTTTTTTTTCACTTCCGATTTTACCTCCTAAAACTAACCCCTTATATCAAACTTTAATTTTCAAAACTATATGGCTCTGATGAGGCAACTTTCTATTTCAAATAGTTGCGGAGAAAATCGAGTGTGACAGACGAACAGACAGATACAAAAGTGATCTTATAAGTGTTCCGTACGGACCACTAAAATATCACTGTAACGCCAATGGTTTTGAATCCAGATGAACCCGAAAATGGACACCCTATTAATCGTAGGATTTTTGACAAGCATTGTACAAATTCGGTGATGTTGCCCTTTGTCTAAAAAGATAAGATTCCCGATTCTAAAGTTACCAGTGGTTTGTTATAGTTTTAATAACTTTCGTTTTGTGATGCGTCATCGGGTTATAATATCGTGTTATTCTTTTATTTTTTTTTAAGTGTTAAAAGGGCGGAGGAATTTTTTCATCATAAGGCTGATAAATATAACGTTTAAAATAATGTAGCAAAAATATAAGAGATTAAAATTATGTCTGTTATTTTTTGGAAAGATTTTAAAATTTGAAACAAAATAATAATTAAAAATAAAGGGAGTAATAAAATTTTTGGCACTTATTCCTTTGTCCACTTTGTAACTTCGTCCGATGTGGTCGGTTTTTTGTCAGATACCGATTGCATCGGACGAAGTTACTGTGTAACGAAACGCGTAATGCATCAAGTGACAAAAAAATGTCAATAAGTAACAAAAATAGTACTTCATTACTTTCGTTATGAATTTTCATCAAGTAACAGACAGCCACAACAATTCAAAGAATAAAGGAAGTCATAAATATGAGCTACTAAAGATGCCCTTTATATTTTACCCTTTCACTGCCTTAATTTTGATCTTCAGAGGTTTCGCCTACGGTTAACTAAAGAATTTTGAGGGGTTTTCACTGTCAAAATTAGAATACTGACACAGAACATAATCTCTTATTGATAGAAAGAATTAAGCAGACTGACCCCGTTAAATTCTATTTGTTCTTCACGTTCTTTGTCCTTGTTGAAGGTGGACGATCATCAACGCAATTTGTACCATATTCACAATTTTTCGAAACAGTATTGTAATGCTGACTCTATACCCATTTCCTTAGATTATTTGACCATATGTTCTTCTGCGACCCCTTTGATCTTCGATCTTTTCTGCATAATTAGTGTTAAGTTGCGATTTATGGTTTCTTATTATAGGGCTGAAGTGTTTGAGCATTTTTTGAGGGCGAACATGACTTCTGGAGGGCCTCCGAACAATTTTAAATATTTTCGGTATAGTATTTTTCACGATCTAAGAAAGTGACTTAGCTACTTATTCCGATTCAAAATTCAACAAGATTCGAAAGTGATTAGTTTATGACTGTTTAATGGCAAGGCATCGTGCAGTGCCGCACTATACCTGATTGTATAATTGTTGGGTTTAAAATTTTATTGTGATAAGATAGTTGAATTTTTATGTACTGAATAATACACAATATAGTATACACAAATATATTAAAACAGTGTACAGTGTCCTCGCGTACATTAGTTACAATTTTAGTTATTAATTAAGGTCTAGTTCAATTTCGCTATCGCTACTATCTTGCAAATCAATAATAAGTTTTTTTACAGGTTCTAAACTATTTATATTTATGTACACTACAAAACTATAGGAGTTTTCAATTTTTTTGATGTGTTGAATACAGTTTCTCCAGTTTTCAACGGTTACATTTTTGACTTCTGTCTTTATCAACTCAACCACACTACTGTTTAAAGTGGGTGTATTATTGTGGGCACGTATATTAGATTTTATTTTATGCCATATCAACTCGATCGCATTAAAGGTACAATTGCAATTTTATCACAAACATATTCCTTTGAAAAATTGTAACTTTTTAAAACTTCTAACAATTGTATCTTCTTTTTCTTCTGGTGCCTATCCGATCCGGACGTTGGCGTTCATCCTGGTTATTGTAATTTTATTTACGGCTGCTCTGAAAAGCGCGGTGGTTGTTACCGAAAACCATGTTCTAAGATTTTTCAACCACGAGATCCTCCTGCGGTCCGGGCCACGTTTACCCGGAATTTTCCCCTGGAGTATTTCTTGTAGTAATCCATATCTCTTCTCATTACGCATTATATGGCCCAGGTACTCTAACTTCCGTGTTTTTATGGTGGTTATTATCTTCGTGGGTTTTTTCATTATTCTAAGAACTTCCTCGTTGGTCACATGATCCACCCATGAAATTCTCAGGATTCTGCGGTATAGCTACATTTCAAACGCTTTTTCATGGTGGCTTCAGTTACAGTCCAGGATTCTGCTCCATAAAGCAAGACGGAGAAGACATAACAGCGGAGAAGTCGTACATTAGTCGTTATTGTCAAGAAGCGGTTTTTGAAAACTGATGCCATTTTAACAAACACAGCCCTCGCCTTTTCTATACGACACCTTATTTCCTGTGAGTGATCCCATTGGTCATTCAGTACAGATCCCAGGTATGTATATTTATTGATTCGTTTAATATGTTGATTATTGGAAACTATCAGATCCTCATGCGGGATATTATTTTTGCTGATCACCATATATTTGGTTTTATTTATATTTATATCGGGCCCGTACTCCCGACTAACCTCTACCACTCTTGTTATAGTTTCCTGTAGGTCTGCCAGACTATCTGCGATAATTACGGTGTCGTCCGCATACCTTAAGTTATTTAAACGTTTTTCATTTACAAGTATTCCTGCGTTATATGTTCGGAGTAGATATTAAATAATAGTGGCGATAGAATGCACCCCTGTCTAATTCCTCGTAATATGTTTATTGCTTCAGATTTGTTTGTTCCCACCGCATCACGAAATCCAAACTGTGTTTCTGATATGTGCTCTTCACAAAATTTGTAGATCCTTCTATGTATGGTTTTTAAAAATGCCTTTAATAGATGACTCATGAGACTAATCGTTCTGAAGTCTTCGCACTTCTTTGCTACTATTATATAGTTGTATATATATATATATATATATATATATATATATATATATATATATATATATATATATATATATATATGTATAATCGTATATCCCTTCTACCGTATGGTGTAGGGCATATAAACACTAACAATTGTTTAACTGTATAACTGTCATGGAAATATATCTCACGTTCACACAAAAAGGCTTGTATTTCCCATTTCCTACTGGTGGAATTTGGTACCTTATTCATTTAGCGACTATGATAGGATTAGGAGGGCATTATCCATCACAATACAGCTATTCGGTGGTATATTCGGCAATAATTTGTTTTGAAGCCAATCTTCAAAAACTTCAGCGGTTGTATTACCAGCAAACAAGCTGGAATCTGAAATATTCTTGGCTGCTAAAAATAGTCAGTTTATCCAGCCTTCTTCTGACCCCACATGTAAAATAGTTATTTTTTTACCTTTATTTGATGGAGCTTTGGATTTATCAATCCATCCTTTACTGGGTGTGTCGTGGGTGTCATACCAAGTCTCATCTAGGTAGATTATCGTTCGATTTTCCGATCTAGCTGTATTTATTTTTTTAAGATATTCCATTCTGAGGTGTTGTAAGCGCCGTGATTCCATTATAACTTGCCTTTTGTCTATTTTTTTGAACAAAAACTCGAAACGACGTAGAATACGTCATAAAGTTGTAGTGGAACATTTTATGTTACAACCGTCCTCGGACAGCCACTGTGAAAGTGACAATAACGTAGGAACTTTTTGTTCTGCATATATTTCATAAATTTTGCGGCGCATTAAGTCTTCTTGACCGAAATCAATACATTTCGATACACCTTTGTCTTTTCGTGTTTTTTTAGGCGCAATCGAATTATTTACAATTTTCCAAACTGTACTTTCAGGGATTGGTGTCTCCATCAATGAAAAGTACTTTTCGTGGCCTCGCTCCACTACTTTAAATAAACACTTTTAACTCAACGGGCAAACATTTGCGGCTTCTGATGGAAAGGGCTTCGGACATTTTAAGACACTATTGAACTTTAATACACACTATTTCAGTATAATACTGCAGATAAAATAAAGAATATTCTTTCTATTTATAAAACACGAAGCAGCCAATAAAATGTTAGATTGAAAGGGAGGTATATATATCAATTACGACCCTGTTACGGCCAGGTACGTGCGTACGTACGTACATTTAATGTTTTTATTGCAACAATTTGCCAAATCACTTTCTTAGATCTTGAAAAAATACTATACATTTTAAACGTTTCTTATTTTTGAACATAATTTTCTGCCAGAGTCCACGCCTCGATATCATAATACGGAATGCTGAATATATAACAATGGAGTATTTGAATGCACAGGAAGTTATCTATATTAATACCATAAGAGTCAAGGTTTTCAGTGCGTTTACGGTATCGCGTAGTTTAATGAAACTAATTAATATAAATATTTTAGAAAAAAGTTTTTTTTTTGACAGCAGTAATAAAAGGAATTACTAGAAAAATTCTTATTATGTTAATATTCAAACTATATTAGTGTGGGTGAGGGGTTGCTTGAAGCGGAGTAGACTTTTTTTTATGGGTCTAGCACACGGGTTACAGGGAAGTCCCTAAAGCGCTCCAGGAACGGCATGTGTGCGAAAAAAGCGATTCACGTTGTTCTTGAATCGCTGTAAATTGCACTCGGTGGGAAACACAGCCCTGGGCAAATTATTCCAATTCTACAATTAGTACAAATGCTTCAAAATATAGGCCTTGACGAAAATGACATCAGATTCATTACTCACTGGGATCAGGTGGTGACAATACGACTAAATAGCAGAGAAACTGAGGAAATAGGAATAAAAAGAGGTGGTCGTCAGGGATGTGTTCTTTCCCTGCTCCTGTTTAATCTATACTGTAAGCACATATTCCAGAAAGCCTTAGAGAATGCTACAGATGGTATCAAAGTTAATGGCAAAATCATTAACAACCTAAGGTACGCTGATGATACCGTTATTATAGTAGATATAGCGTATGGACTTCAGAGTCTTATGAACAATATATCTAGGGAAGGCGATGTTTTAGGCATGAAAGTGAACGTTAATAAAACGAAAGTAATGGTCATTTCAAGAACACCCGGGCTGAAAATAGATATTCGTGTTTACGATCAATTGATAGAACAAGTAAACGAATTTAAATACCTAGGGTGTTGGGTAACTAATAATTTGAATCCTGAAGTTGAAGTATGAGTTCGGATTGAAATGGCTAGAGCGGCTTTTCTAAAAATGAGACACCTCCTCACAGACTCAACCTTTTCTTTGGATACTCGTTATCGTTTTGTAAAGGTCTTTTTTTTTTTTATGGGTCTAGCACACGTGCTACAGGGAAGTCCCTAAAGCGCTACAGGAGCGACACGTGTGCGGAGAAGGCGATTCACGTTGTTCTTGAATCGCTGTAGATTGTACTCGGTGGGAAACACAGTCCTGGGCAAATTATTCCAAAGGGGTGATGTTCTCCATATAAAAGACTGCTTGAAAAGTGTTGTACGGGGAGTAACAAGCTGAACCTCATACGGATGTGAAGAATTAGCGCGACGTGTACTTCTAACATGCACCGCTCTGGGAGGAATTAAGCGGGCCACATCTTTTCGAACATTTTCCATGAAAGTACTTGTAGAATAGGCTCAAGTCGCCAACCGTTCTTCGATGTTCCAGCGAATCAAGGCCGACGGTCAGTTCCGGGCCTCCAATCTGACGAACAGCTCTTCTCTGAATAGAATCCAACAAATGCAGTGTATGTTTGGGAGCGGAGCTCCAAACGTGGGAGCAGTATTCCATAGTTGGTCGAATTTGAGCTTTGTAAAGAATTAACAGTTGTTGAGGAGTGTAAAGCTTTCTGGTTCGAAATAATATTCCCAACTTTTGAGAAGCTCTCCTTGCTATGCCTGCAACATGTTCATGCCAGGACATATTTGCTCCCGAGTTAACGCCCAACAAATTGAGTGACGATGTTAGAGGAATGGAGTGCCCCGACATAACTATGTCGGGTTCAGCAACGTTAACTTTTTTAGAGAAAAAACTGCCGCCTGGGTTTTTGTAGCGTTAAATTCCACTTGGTTACTGTCACCCCAAGATAGAGTTTCTTCCAGGTCTTTGTTAAGTTGAACGACTTCCTGCTGTCTGCGGATATTCGTCTGAGTAGCCGATGTCCGAGCGTTCAAAGTGAATGAAGAGATAAGTGTACTGTCATCTGCAAAGCTGTAGATTGGATTCTCGGTCTTTTCCAGCAGATCGTTAATGTAAATGAGAAAAAGAGTAGGAGACAGTATAGAGCCTTGAGGTACACCGGCGTTGATAGTGAAGGTGTTAGAAAGAAATCCGTCGACTGCCACTCGTAAAGAACGCTCTCTCTGAGGAAATATGAGAGCCACAAACAGAACTTTTCCGACATACCATAAGAACGTAGCTTAGCCAACAGCCCATCGTGCCAAACACGGTCGAATGCCTTGGATATGTCCAGAGCAACCGCTCGAGATTCTCCAAAGTGTTCAATTGCATTGTTCCAAATATGTGTTACATAAGTCAGAAGATCTCCTGTTGATCTATTTTTACGAAAGCCATATTGGTGATCGCTAATAATGTTGAATCCTTCAAGATATTTTTTAGAAGATGCTGATTGATAGCCTTTTCCATGACTTTCGATATTATTGAAAGCAGTGCGATTGGTCGGTAGTTATTTGGCGAGGTCTTCTTGCCTTTTTTAGGTATCGGCTGAACTGTAGCGTATTTCCAGCAGGAAGGAAATATTCCCTTTCTGTAGGATAGGTTGAAAAGTCTACAGAAAACTGGTGTTAGTTCCCTCGCTTATCGTTTTGTAAAGGTCTATATATATCCAGTGCTTTTATATGGAGTTGAGGCCTGTACCTTGGAAGTACGATCAATCAATCGTTTGGAGTCTTTCGAATTATGGGTCATGCGCAGAATATTGAAGATCTCTTGGACAGAGCGTGTCACTAATGAAGATGTACTTCGTCGAATGGGTAGAGCAAGAACTACTGTCATTTTTTAAAAGACAAAAAACTCGTTACTTGGGACATATTTATTGGGGTCCACGTTACTCATTGCTCCGCTTGTTGATGGAAGGGAAAATTGAAGGCAAAAGAGGTGCGGGGCGTCGAACATGTTCCTGGCTGAAAAATATACGAGATTGGACAGGTCTGGAAAGAATTGCCCAGGATAGGGAAGAATTCGCCGTGATTACAGCTCAACTTTAGTAATGGAAATGGCACTATGAGAAGAAGAAGATTGTATTACATCTGTCACTTTTGATCTTCTTCGTATCTCGATGTTAGGAATACGATATTGTAGTTTAATATTTAGCATTTTCCTCTTCTCTATTGCTTTTTGGGTTACGTGGAGTTTATTTATTACACTTTTATTTAAAACCCATGTTTCAGTGCCATATGTTAATACCGGCAGTACATATTGATTGAATATTCTGGCTTTGATTGTATTTGGGATGATCAATTTAAATGTAGATTGTAACGATCCGAACGCAGACCAAGCTAACGAGACTCTTCTATCCAAGTCAATTCTATCAATTATTTTTTAATATTTCCATATTTTATCTATAATATATATGTCTGCCTGTCTGTCCGTTAGTGCGCTTATCACTGGAGAACCACTTATCCGATTTACGTACTTTTTTTTTTTAAACATACATATGTTCTCTGGCCAGGTTATAGGCTATATTTTATTACGATAGGTAGCATAAGAAATGAGCAGTGACGATAATAGTGAATGAAGTCGGAAAAAAGTTTGCCGCTAGCGCGTTCCCTTGCAATATACATCCTAAACCATTAAATATGGAACAATATTATGTAGCAGATAATATCTACAATCTATAATATATATAAAATGCAATGTCTCTCTGTCTGTCTGTCTGTCAATTAGTGCGTTTATTACGCGAGAACCGCTTATCCGATTTACGTGTCTTTTTTTAAATTCATACATATATTCTTTGGCCAGGTTATATAATAATAATAATAATCTATATCTATAAAATGCAACGTCTCTCTGTCTGTCTGTCCGTTAATGCGCTTATCCCTCGAGAACCACTTATCCGATTTATGTGATTTTTAAATTCATACATATATTCTCTGACAAGGTTATAGATATATATTTTATTACATCTATCTATAATATATATAAAATGCGACGTCTCTCTGTCTGTCTGTCGGGTTATAGATTATATTTTATTATGATAGGTAGCATAAGGAATGAGCAGTGACGATAATAGTGAATGAAGTCGGAAAAAGTTTGCCACTAGCGCGTTCTCTTTCAATACACAACCTAAACCATTAAATATGGAACAATATTATGTAGCAGAGAATATCTATAATATGTATAAATAAAATTCAATGTCTCTCTGTCTGTCCATTAGTGTGTTTATCACGTGAGAATCACTTATCCGATTTACATGCTTTTATAATTTTATACATATGTTCTATATAATTCAATATAAGCCTAGATAATGGGAGATAAGGTGAGATAATGGGAGGTAAGTATAAATAATGGAAGATAAGGAGAAATAATGGGAGATGAGTAGAGATAAGTCTTGATAATAGGAATTATGGTGAAATAATGGGAGATAAGGAGAAATATTGCGAGGTAATTCGAGATAAGCCTAGATAATGGGAGATAAGGTGAGATAATGGGAGATAAGGAGAAATAATGGGAGATTAGGAGAAATAATGGGAGATGAACAGAGATAAGCCTAAATAATGGAAATTATGTAGAGATAAGGAGAAATAATGGGAGATAAGGGGAACTAATGGCAGATATTTTATTACGTTATATAACATAAGGAATAAGCAGTGACGATAGTAGTGAATCAAGTCCACGCGAGCGGAGTCGCGGGCACGGCTAGTTCTAAATATATGAACGTTTGTACCTTTCTTATTCTTTCACCTTCTATTAAGAGTTCCTGGCTGTTATCTTCACTTTCGTTGTTCAAATATTTGGTTTTAGTGAAGTTTATTTTTAGACCTATTTCTCGAGACTTCTTATTTAATTCCATCAGCATTTCTTGTAATTCTTCTTTTGTGTTGGTGATCAGAATGACATAATCTGCGAACCTTAAGTGATTTAATTTTTGACCCTCCATTAGTATTCTTTTATTATTATTATTTTTTTTCTTTGGAATGAATATTTATTTTTAATTTCTTCACTTCTCGTTAATTTTCGTTCATTCTTGTGGAAAATTCTCCTAAATTATTCATCAAAACTTTTTAACATTAATTTTGATTGACAATATAAAAAATGTTATAATTTAAAAGCTCGCAACTCTTTTATACTTTTTTCAATATCACATGGGAGGTCTATTTTAAAATACCAACAATTTACCACAAATTTAATTTAGAGTGCTATTCTTTGGCTTTATTACATTTTACAAGAAGTGATCACCAGTTTTTTTTTTTAAATCATGAGATGGATTGACGAGCGGACAATGTAATTTTTCGCTTTAATAGATTTAATCGTTTAATCGATATTTAAGCGTGAAAAACTGTTCGAGATATGCGAGTTGAGTTAAATACAATGTTCATTAAAATTCGTTACTCACATTTAATTAACATTGGAATTACTAATTTTCTATTCAGCGTCAACCAGGAATCCGATTTCTTGATTCTGTATTTCTGAACACAGAAGTCAGTCAAAAAGAATATGCATTTTGGTTTATTTTTTTTGGTATCCAATGACAAGCATGATCATTTTTAGACGCCCGACCCCGATATATGGAAAATTGTTGAATAAAGCCTGATCAACGTGACGTCAACAATATTCATACGATTTAATCGGCTGTCAATTCAGTGTCGGCGGTCTGAGTTTTAAATAGCAACTACAAAAGTCAAAACAGAATTTAAAATTTTTCATCCGGTTTGGTAATTAACGAAAACTACGGATATATTAAATGTGTATGATGTGTAAAACCCCCTAGTTCTTACTTGTGAAGGACATTTACCTCTCTGCATAAATCCAACGTCTAATATCACCTATTTTTATTTTTCAGGTTGCTATTAGATTATTTCGTGAGTAAATTTTTTATGAAAAGTTTACAATCTGTTAGTTATTTGAAGTTTGTGTAATGTTTGTAATGAAATTACAATACACACTTAACACAGCTTTATCAAATTTACATATAAGGCATTATAAAAACTGTAAAAAGTTGCACCGTAGAACTCATTAAATAACATTTTTAAAAAGAGACCTGAAATATAATACTTTTAAAAACAGAAAGATATTTCATGACGAGGGTATAAAGTATAAATAGGAGATATAAATTGCATAATCCAATTTTAATATGATTTAGAGATACAGATAGATAAGTCTATATTTGTCCTGCAAAATTTACAATGAATGTTGCCGAAGAGGCTTGGAACGTGTCAGTAAGTAATAATTAAATTATTAATTAATTAATGACAGAAATCGCTAGACGTAGATTCTTCACTCTCGCTTTCATCATTCCCAATACGAATAATGATTTCTGTAATATCTTCGATTATTACCTCACGATCATACAACTGTTGAATCAGGTTGTCTGTATGTTCCACATCTGAAGTACTTGTTTATCTCCATATCCCTCTTCAGCTTGTTATAAAATGTTTTTGCATTTGCCCAAATCAGCTCGACTGCATTAAATTGGCAGTGATAAGGAGGTAATCTCAACACTTCATGCCCACTCTCTTGAAAAATTTCATCAATTTGATATTCCTTTGAATTTTTATGAGCTTTTGCAATATCTAACAACTCTGTCTTAAACATCTGTTTGTTATAAGGTAAACTATTCTTCTGTAACCACTCGAGAATTTCTTCTTTTTTCCTTGCTGAAGATGGCTGTTTTTCTACTTCAACTGAATGGTATGAAGCATTATCCATTATAATTAAAGATGGTTCTTTTCTAACATTTCTATACCTTTCTTGTAGAAGGATTCGTCGTAGGTCTCAGTTTCGGCGATAACTTCTTTACTGGAGCCAAATCTCTTTCTCGCGAGCATTTTTTTGAGGTCTGCCAATAGATAATTGTCTTGAAGAAAGAGCACTTTTTTCTTGTTCATTTGGGGCCGTAACTTTGCAATTTCTGCCTTCAAACGCACCAGTAACTTCACATAATATTCGCTATTGATGATTTTTCACCGGCTGCTGTTCACTCAGCTGACTGCCGATTTGATTCCGGTGTTTAGTGGTGGATCCATGTTTCATCCATTGCCACATATAGCATGAAAAAAATTCATTTTATTGGGCTTAAACAGTACCAAACAGCGTTCAGAATCATCAACACTTTATTGTTTTTGGTCAACTGTGAGCAAACGTGGTACCCATTTCGAACAGAGTTTTCTCATGCCCAAATGTTCATGCAAAACATAACAAAACACGTTCTTTTGATATCTTTAGGGTGTCGGCTATCTCACGCAATTTCACTTTAAGGTCATCCAAAACAATTTTGTGGATTTTTTTTGATGTTTTCCGGTCCACTTCATTTGGGCGTCCAGAGCGTTCAGCATCATTTGTATCTGTACAACCGCGTTTAAATTCAGTATATCAGTAAATGATGAGTGATTTTTCAGGAACAGAGTCTCCGTAACAGTTATCCAGTCATTACTTTGCTTCAACGGTATTTTTCCCCATCAAAAAGCAGTGTTTAATCAACAAACGAAATTGGATTTTTTCCATTGTTTTAAAAATATCAAAAGTAGCGTCACTAAAACCACTGCAACTTGTAAACTAATCGTAGAAATGTCATGAAACTTTGACACGTGTCGTTTGAAGATTGGTACTTGCTAAAAATTATATGGATTTTTTGATAAAGGGCGACATCTATGTGTCAGACCAAAAACTTTTCAGCCTACTGGTTATATTTAAAAAAAATATTTTAAAGGTAATTGTCGAAGGTATTTCTTTTTTCAAAAATAAAAAAATTACGGTGTTTCAAACTTTAGTATGCAATTTTCTACTAAAAAATTTATGTTCCATTACTAAATTAAAAAAAACCTCTCGATATTTTGTAGAAAAAGTAATTATTAAGATTTTTAAAAAAAAGTTAAAAAATATTAAAAATTGATAGTAATATTGCAGACAGTGTCTGCAAACAGGTAGTGGTCCATCCGACGCCAGGGCACATTTAATGCCATAACTTTATAATGGAATGGAATTTTCATTTTTTTTTTCTGAATAATTTTTGGAAGCATAGAAAATAAAAATCCGTAAAAAAATCAAATTTTTGAAAATTCGAGGTGTATGTAACCCCTTAAGAAAGTTTGATTATTTCTCAGACAATTTTAGAACCCTTAAGAGGCTCAACATAAATCATCAGTTGCAGTGTTTTATCAAAAAGTTATGGTGTTCTCAATTCCTCAGTGTCTTAGGAATAAGTTGGTCCCAGGAGATCAAGTTTATGTATGGTGTTAATACGGACCAGTAGAAGGTTACTGAGTATTACAAAACCACTGGACAGCCTTATTCACAAAAGGTTTTCCGTAGTAATTTAAACTACAATATAAGAAAACGAAATAAAATACAAAATGTTAAGCTTGTTGAATATTTTAATAAGCGCTATGTGAAAATTGCTTTTCAGTAATGACATTTTATTATGTAGTATGCAGAACCAACTACAGAGGGATTTGGAGAATTCCAACGGCCCAGTTTATGTCACCACTT
This sequence comes from Pachyrhynchus sulphureomaculatus, assembly GCA_019049505.1. Taxonomy (NCBI): domain Eukaryota; kingdom Metazoa; phylum Arthropoda; class Insecta; order Coleoptera; family Curculionidae; genus Pachyrhynchus; species Pachyrhynchus sulphureomaculatus. The sequence continues at coordinate 188,459,912 of CM032449.1, forward strand.
TTTCGATAGCTTTTTTTATGGTTCTGGGAGAGGGCTAGAAACCGGAAAGTATCTTGGAAACGAGGATTCTTGATTGCTAAATGGTAAGAGAGAGTGATTTTCTTTGAAAATTTCCTCGTATCTCTGGCTATCAGTCTATAAACAAGCGGAATACTTATAAGAACACTTCGGTGTCTGTCTGTCCGTCTGTCACACCCGATTTTCTCCGAAACCATTTGACGTAGAAAGTTGAAATTTAGTACTAATATAGAAATTGATGACCTCATCAGAGCTGTGTAGTTCTGAAAATTAAAATTTGACCTAAATTTGTTTTGGAGGGGAAAAAAAAGTGAAAAAAAAAAAAAATTTTTTACTAGGTCATCGAGTGGGTGTCAATGAAAGTTTGTACAAACACGAGTTCAAAAATATATGTAATGTCTTACATGCGCACACTTTTCTTTGTATTATTTTCAAAAAATCGTGAAAAAGTACTGATCCAAAAATTTTGAAAAAATTCTGGAACATTCTCCACGGGGTGTAGATTGAACGAAAATTATCACGAGTGCATTACCTTTAATAATTTATCTGGTATATAAAAAAAACAAAAATTTCAAGGTCATCAGTTTTCAGTAAAGATCGGAAACAAACTTTGTTGAAAACTCATTTGGGGTGTGTTTTGTGAAGTCACTGATCATTTTATACCTTCGTAACAAAAATTTCTATTTCAGAAACAATCAACGTACGGAACACTAATTGCACAAGTTCAATTTGCACTTGACAGGTTATTATTAGAAGACAGCTTTTTTTTGAAATTTTGCCTCTTCTCGGTGTTTTGATAGAGAAATATTTTTTAATTCCTCCTACCTTTCAGTCATCGATTTTTAAAGGTAGTAAAGGTTTAATATAAAAGAACTTGTTTTTGAAAAGGTTTCATTATAAAAAATAGATTTTTTTTAAAGAGGAGTTTTTTTGGAGAAATATCTCCTCACTGGTCACCTTGAGCTAGTAAGACAGGGCTTTTCTAGCTGATTCTCTCTCCTATTGTTGATTCCTTCCAAATTACGTTATAATAATAATAATAATATCTTGAATAATTGAATAATAATTGAATAATAAATAATAATATCTTGAACGATTCAATATTATTAGCGATCACCAATATGGTTTTCGTAAACATAGATCAACAGGAGATCTCCTGACTTATGTAACACATGTTTGGAACAACGCAATTGAACACTTTGGAGAATCTCGAGCGGTTGCTCTTGACATATCCAAGGCATTCGACCGTGTTTGGCACGATGGACTGTTGGCTAAGTTGCGCTTTTATGGTATGTCTGAAAGGTTCTGTTTGTGGCTCTCATGTTTCCTCAGAGAGCGTTCTTTACGAGTGGCGGTCGACGGATTTCTTTCTAACACCCTCACTATCAACGCCGGTGTGCCCCAGGGCTCCATACTGTCTCCTACTCTCTTTCTCATTTACATTAACGATCTGCTGGAAAAGACCGGGAATCCAATCTATAGCTTTGCAGATGACAGTACGCTTGTCTCTTCATTCACCTTGAACGCTCGGACATCGGCTGCTCAGGCGAATATCCGCAGACAGCAGGAGGTCGTTCAACTTAACAAAGACCTGGAAGAAATTCTATCTTGGGGTGACAGTAACCAAGTGGAATTTAACGCTACAAAAACCCAAGCGGCAGTTTTTTTCTAAAAAAGTTAACGTTGCTGAACCCGACATAGTTATGTCGGGGCACTCCATTCCCCTAGCATCGTCGCTCAATTTGTTGGGCGTTAGTTTGGGAGCAAATATGTCTTGGCATAAACATGTTGCAGGCATAGCAAGGAGAGCTTCTCAAAAATTGGGAATATTATTTAGAACCAGAAAGCTTTACACCCCACAGCAACTGTTAATTCTTTACAAAGCCCAAATTCGACCAACTATGGAATACTGCTCCCACGTTTGGGGCTCCGCTCCCAAACATACACTGCATTTGTTGGATTCTGTTCAGAGAAGAGCGGTCCGTCTGATTGGGGACCCGGAATTGACCGGCGGCCTTGATTCGCTGGAACATAGAAGAACGGTTGGCGACTTGAATCTGTTCTACAAGTATTTTTCATGGAAAGTGTTCGAAGGATGTAGCCCGCTTAATTCCTCCCAAAGCGGTGCATGTTAGAAATACACGTCGCGGTGGTGCTTCGCATCCGTATGAGGTTCAGCTTGTTACTCCGCGTACGACGCTTTTCAAGCAATCTTTTATATGGAGAACGTCATCCCTTTGGAATAATTTGCCCAGCGCTGTGTTTCCCACCGAGTACAATTTACAGCGATTCAAAAACAACGTGAATCGCTTTTTCCGCACTCGTGCCGCTTCTGGAGCGCTTTAGGGACTTCCCTACAGCACGTGTGCTAGACCAATAAAAAAAAATTTAAAAAAAAAAATAAAAATAAAAAAAAAAAATAAATAAAAAAAGTTGTTTTGGGAGAGATCTGTATTCACCGACTCCTAGTTTCTACGAAAATTATGTCGAATTCTCCCGTGTCCGAATTTTCTTTTGAGGGTCTTGTTAAATATATATATTTATACATATATATATATATATATATATATATATATATATATATATATATATATATACATATACATATATATATATATATATATATATATATATATATATATATATATATATATATATATATATATTTTTTTTTTTTTTTTATATAATTTACTTGTTCTTGAAATTAGGTCATTAAAACTATTCTTAGATTTGTTATATATATTTATCGACGTTTTGACCCTCGGAAGAGGTCTTCTTCAAAATTTGCTCTAAAAGATGACATTAGAAGAATTAAATATAGATAAGTAATTAATCTGTTTGTCGTGTATTTTAGGGTTAAAATATTTGTAGCTTTTCGTAGTTTTTATTTTAAACCACTTAACTGTATAAATTAATGAAGGCCTTACCTTAGAAAGTAGTTCATTCTGTTGGGGTGTTAATATTATATATATATATATATATATATATATATATATATATATATATATATATATAGGATGTTACGGAAATCACTTTATGTATTGGAACTGGCACCTCCTTGCAGGAAGACCGATTGCAGAAAATATATATTAAATAGCAGATCTCAATAATAAAGTAAAAAATCGAGCCTAAAAAAATGAAGACGTGAATGAAATGAAAATATTGTTTTCGCTTCGTCACTGGTAAACAATATGCTCAATTGTTAATAAGAACGCGCCAGCGCCCGAGCTATTTCCTATAATGGCGGTCTATCATATGCGGGTGGGTTTGGCGGAAACATCCAGTTTTGCCTTTTTTTTTTCAATTTTTCGAAATTTTTTAAATTTGACAAAAAAATATTGAATGGCCACACTACTACTACATCACCCCACGAGTCACCCGTTTCAATATATACAATGAGTTTTATAACACTCTACATATATATATATATATATATATATATATATATATATATATATATATATATATATATATATATATATATATGCATCGCGTAATTGAAGTCTCAGACAAAACCCAACCTTTTGTTCATAATTAAAATTTTACGAATTCACGATATCAACTTCTATCTATTGATCATCGGTAGCAATTCCTAATGAATATTTTCATCAGCCATAATCCCTGTGGTAGCCCTGCTTAGTCACTCGGTCAATTTAAAAGGTTATTACCAATGGGCAGCTAGGTTTAATATCTTGCCAAGTCACTCATTTGTGGAGGGTGGTACCCGTCATTTTACAGCTGCTTAACACCTATTTATTTATGATCAGCTTGTCTTATTATTTTGGGTAATAAGGTAGATAATCAGAATAGATTTATTATATAGTTTTAGAGGTTTTAAAGGAATTATAGTAAAATGAAAAAATTAAATCTGGCTACCTATGTATAATATATATACAAGGATTAAGTAAAAGTGTTTAAAATTTAAATCAAATCTAGTTGTACTGAAATTTAGTATTCCTAGTTGAAGGGTGACAGAAAAGAATCATTTTTATAAGAAAAATGTTGTAAATATCAAGAGCTAAGACTTTGGAACAGGTAGGAAAGTTAATAGTTTGTATAATCGTTGACACAATTTTTTCTTTTTATCGGTTTAATTATAAATAAAACCCCAAATTGTCAATAACCTTACATTGTTAAAAAAGTTTGCACGCATAGTTCTTTTTAAGTCCAACCAATCCAGTATTAAACAGCTTATAGCCAGTTCTAAAAAATAATCTAGAACTCGTTTCTGATGTCATCAGGGATAAATTTTCGTCAACAGGTGGAACCAGATGGCGAACAAGAGCTGTTAGATGAAGAAGAGAATATATCTCAAGAGGAAATACATGAAGCACAGAAAAAAATAAAGAGCAGAGAACCTCCTGGGCCTGATGACATGACCGACGAAATGCTCAAGTATGGAAGTAATAGAATAGACAAAGACGTGACAGTTTTACTTCAAAAGATAATCTGAAGCCAGAAAATTCTTGAAGACTGGAGGAACAGTATTACGATCCCGATATTCAAAAAAGGAAATTAAAAAGGCCCTAACAATTATAGGATCATTACCCTGCTAAATAGTACTAGTAAATCTCTCCTCGTACAACGCTTTTCAAGCAGTCTTTTATATGGAGAACATCATCCCTTTGGAATGGCTTACCCAGGACTGTGTTTCTCACCGAGTACAATTTATAGCGATTCAAGAACAACGTGAATTGCTTTTTCCGCACACGTGTCGCTCCTGTAGCGCTTTAGGGACTTCCCTGCAGCACGTGTGCTAGACTCAAAAAAAAAGCTTCTCAAAAGTTGGGAATATTATTTCAAACCAGAAAACGTTACACTCCACAACAATTGTTAATTCTTTACAAAGCTCAAATTCGACCAACTATGGAATACTGCTCCCATGTTTGGGGCTCCGCTCCCAAACATACACCGCATTTATTGGATTCTGTTCAGAGAAGGGCTGTTCGTCTGATTGGAGACCCACAACTGACCGGCGGCCTTGATTCGCTAAAACATCGAAGAACGGTTGGCGACTTGAGTCTATGCTACAAGTATTTTCATGGAGAGTGTTCGAAGGATGTAGCCCGCTTAATTCCTTCCAGAGCGGTGCATGTTAGAAGTACACGTCGCACTGATGCTTCACATCCGTATGAGATTCCGCTTGTTACTCCTCGTACAACGCTTTTCAAGCAGTCTTTTATATGGAGAACATCATCCCTTTGGAATGGCTTACCCAGGACTGTGTTTCCCACCGAGTACAATTTACAGCGATTCAAGAACAACGTGAATCGCTTTTTCCGCACACGTGTCGCTCCTGTAGCGCTTTAGGGACTTCCCTGCAGCACGTGTGCTAGACCCATAAAAAAAAATTACTGTCAAAATAACTAAGAATATCAAAATAAGCGAGGAACTTCAGGGATTTAGAGAAAATAAATCGACAGTGAATGCTGCATTTATAATCCGAAAATTGATTGAGAAATCATTAGAATTCAATAAACCTCTATTTCAGTGCTTAGTTGATCTAAAAAAAAGCGTTCGATAGGGTACGGGTGAGAGACGTGTTACAAATTTTACGAGATTTCCACAACAACTACATTAAAGTGATAGAACAGTTCGATAAAACAATAAGACCCGTATAAAGACACAGCAAGAACTAACTGAAGAAGTACCAATATCATCTGGAATTCGACAAGGCGATAGCATGAATCCAACACTTTTTAATTTAATAATTTACAAAATAATAAATAGTGTCAATGAGGTCAATAGTGGATACAAAATGGGACGAGAAAATTTAAAAATATTGTGCTTTGCTGTTGATGTTATATTAACAGCATAAAATGAAGATGGCTTACAGCGACTTATATATTGTTTCTAAACCACAGCAGAAACTTACAACATGAGAATATCAGTGGAAAAACAGAATGAATGGTTATAGTGAAAGACCCCATTAGATGTAAATTAGCCGTCTACAACAAAACAGTAGCACAAAACATGCACTGCACATATCTGGGAGTACAGCTATCGAGCTCAAAAAATCTATATCAAGAAGTACTCAATCAGGCAAATAAAGCATCGAGAATATTTAGTTGTTTGAGAGACTTAATATGGAAAAATGCCTACATGTCTTCAGAAAGCAAAGTGCATATATATAGAACCGTGGTAATATCGGTTCTAAAGTATGCAGCAGAAACAAGAGCAGAAACATCTAAAACAAAATGCCTCATGAGTGGCATAGAATTCAAATATTGTGCACTATCAAAGGATCAGGTACGAAACACAACTATATGAGAAGTACTCGAAGATTCGAGACATCTTGCGTGAATATAGCTGGTCAAGACAGGCAAAAGAAGAAAAACCAGAAACAGGTAGACCTCCCGATCGACCATCAAAAAGATGGCACGAAAGCTGAAGATTTACATCACAAGAGGTTTAAAAATAGACAAACCAAGACCTTGTCTTATAGGAAGAAGTTAGGAATTTCTCAAATTATAATAGAAAATAGTTAAGATTAAAAATTATGATTTAGTTTTGGGTAAGGCTGGCAAAGGTGTATTGTTTGGTGATCTTAGAAAAAGAAATTTTATATTGATGCCGTGATCCATTTTTTGAATGATTATCCTCAAAGGATCATATACTGTATCTATTCTTGAAGAACTTAGTATAAATGACCGACTTTCCAATATTTTGGTCACATTATGAGGAAAGTGGATGCCATGGAAAAGCTTGTAGTAACAGGGAAGGTTGAAGGTAGAAGATCAAGGGGACGATCTCCAATAAGATGATCCGACCAAGTAAGATCTCTTCTTGATAGGGATATGCACGAAGTCAACTCAGGTCGCGCAGGATCGAGATGACTGGAGAATGACTATTGGGGTGAAAGGATTGAGGCCGTTGTTTCTCATGTTTTAAATGAAAATCCTATTTTTGTTGACAATTTCGAAATTTTACACTTAGAAAACCTCATAAATTAAATCTTTCAGAAACTATAGATATTAAAAAAATTAAGAATATAGGAAATTTACTAAATGAACAAATTGATCTAAACCCATTGTTACACTTAAATTAATTTATGTTATCAATTAAAGTATTCGTTTAGGCACCATACATTTTAGGTATAAATTAGAGTTTAGTTATGTAATACTTAAGGTACATATAACTTGTTTATACATTTGATTTTTTAAATACCGACTATCTGATGAAGGTACTGTATAATGAAATAATTGTCATAAGACACAAATTATAGTGGAAAATTAGAACTAACATAAGTGTTGTGGCATTTTAATGTTTATTGCAAAGAACATTGTCCTCTTCACTATCGTAATTTATTTTCCTTATTTGTTTTCTTTTTTTAATATAAAAATTAAAAGTAATAACAAAAGAAATATATCGGCTAGAACGCAAAAGTCCAAAAATCTGGAACCGTAGGGTCAAATACAGATTAGTTTATAAGGTTATATTCCTATTAAAAAAAGTAAAAACTATTTCAACATATGTAAGACAAAGATAAATGGCAAAATGATATGTAAACTCGGAAGTCGTTCGGCTCAGCCGATGATAATCGAACTCGGTTACGGAATGACACTTATTAAGAAAAAATGGATCTTTTTTCTTTTGTTTCTTACAGAACCTCAGCCCAGGCACAGTAAACCCAATATAGTAGCGAAAGTGAGCTCCAAGTTAATGACGAGATTTTGGCAGCACGTGCGTTGATGGATTCCTCTTTTAAAATGGTCGCTGTGTTTACATCTAATCTAGGAATGTACTTTTTGAAATGTATTGTCAATCGTTCGTTGATGTGACTTCAGTTTATATGAATTTAAAGACAAAAGGCAGAAAGAGTTTTTATAAAAAGAAAATTAAAGACGTTTGTAAGTGAAGAGAATCGAAAAGGTTGACAAACAATTTATATAATTGTAAAAATAATTCAAAAAGTACGCTGGGTGTTAGTTTCTTCTTCTTCCCCAAAGATGTTGAAAGGTAAGTTATTTAATTAAAGAATATCAATCTCGTAAGAAATCGTACGCCGATAAACTGGAGAATTCTGAGAAGCTATTTCTTTATGGTTATAGACCAAAGGTTTGGCTTGCAGCAACCAAACCCGTCATCAATTGTCCAACTGAAAATTATAAAATATGCCCCTCACATTCTTCTCAGAAAATGTTTAAATATGTATATATATATATATATATATATATATATATATATATATATATATATATATATATATATATATATATATATATATATATATATATATATAATATATATAATCGTATAACCCTTCTACCGTATGGCGTAGGGCACGAAAATGTTTAAAAATGATTTGAAAAATCATTTATGCGAGCATGCGTATCCAGACGTTAATATATGGTATTTTGGGTTCCAGTTCAGTTTTCACTTTTAGGTATTATAGAGTCTCAACAAAGCGTTGGGCTGAAGATCTGATATGTTTATTCAATTGCTTGGAGAAAATGGTAAAAGTTCTTTCTACAACATTTTTTCTGAAAATGCCTTCCTATCACGTTTTTCACTTGTATTCATCTCTTTTCTGACAAAACGTTGCATCTTTTTGTTTTTTTTTTTATTACTCATGCTGCATTACCTTGACATTTTATTAAATCAAAAATTTTCAAACATTTGTATAATATCCATGATTTTGAATGATAAAATTTTGTACAGTAACATTATTTCTATTTAAAATCTCCCGCTGGTCCCTTTTTTAACATGGCGGACTGCTACGTGATCTCTTGAAAAATGAGATCTGATTTTCCTATACGGTTACCCCTGAGCTGCGCTACTGAATTGGGTTTACTGTGGTCCAGGTCCCTGATTCAAACTTGTTTATGAAAACATTTACACGCTGATATTTGTAATCATGATGTAAAAAGACCGTAAACAAAATACTAGATCATTTAGTTTTTAAATATGAAACCTTTTTAGTGAATCTAGTCGTAAATAACCTGCGAGCTTTCACATTCTATTAGATTTCTTCTTATTTTAAATTTTGAAATTTGATACGTTGACAAGAGCGTACCATACGGTTTCTAGACAGTTGGGATCTAGTTAAAAAAATGTGATATAACAGTCTTTTATATATGATCAGTGAGCTGGACATTATTGAACAACGCATGCTACGAGTAATTATAAAAAGTTGTCCAAACAAAATGGTAATAGAAGCTGCTTTTGTATTTTAGGTTTTTTTCGAACAAATGATTGATTACCATTATTATTGGTATTGCTATATAGAGGCCAAAATAGTCATTGGTGGATTGCTTGTACACTTGTCACATAAGAATGGCCAAATGAATATATTCGAAATTTGAAATGAAAGGGCATTTTTTTAAGTTACCTACCGAGCTATGAAGGAAAGTTCGCAGAATTTAAAAACGTATTTTTCTACGTAACTTTGTACACTAATACACTTAGTCCGGGTTTTCCGGGTTGTTTCATTAGATCCAAAAAAAATTCTAGTGTTTGCGTTTCAAAAAACGACGCTACAACAGCTTTCAACTCATCGTCTCAGGAAAATTTTCGGCCTTTCAGGTCCTTTTTTAGATGTCTCAACAAATAGAAGTCGAAGGGCGTTAGATCCTGGTTATAGGATTGATGTTGTAACGGGGTGAATATATAGCTCTCGGTAATAGCTGAAAATGTGCGAGACTTTATGTATTCAATAAGCAAAATTCCTTTACAATCTTAATCAATGACCGCCATCAACTTTTAAGAAGACGACTTAGTTTTTGCTCTCTTGGGGGTGGAGAATTATTGTCAATCCATTGCATCGATTTTTGTCGTCGCTTGTGATAATTTGTAAAAAATAGCACTCATCGTTGTTTAAACCAGCCCAATATTCTTGAGAAGTTTCTTTCCTCGTCAGATCTTTTTCACCTTAAATTTTCTTCTCTTCTTTATGTGTCATATTCGGTCAGCCATCACTATGTGGAGTTCTTTTCTATCTTCAGTTAGTCTAAAGAGATTCCTGCTCATTCTTTGACATTTCCCAGCCAAGATCTTTCTTCATACTTAACTGGAGGAGGTCGTATTTTTCTACGCAGTACATGGTCAAGGTACGCAATTTTGCGACATTTTATAGTGGTGATTAGCGATCTTCTTAAGACCTCCTCATTCGTCAGCATCCTGCGGTGAATCCACATTTCAAATCCCTCCAGTCGCTTAAACGTGCTTATTTTTACTGTCCAGTACTCTACTCCATACAGCAGTACCGACCAGATGCATTTGACCATCCGCTGTTTTAATTTCAGGTTCAGATTGTTATTGCAAAGAATCATCTTTCTAAAGCTAATACGAGATGCTCCAATTCTGCATTTTATCTATATATCGGAATGCTCGTTGTCTGTAATCATAGTTTCCAAATATTTCAATCGATAAACTTCTCTATCTATATTTAACGGTGCATTGTTAAGTGCCAATCTGGCATGCTCGTATTGATCTCGACTAAACACCACGAACTTGGTTTCGCTGACATTGATGCTAAGACCTAAGTCTTGTCCAGCCTCATTAACTCTGTTCACTAGATGTTGCAGACTATCCAGATTATCGCACGTAATGAGGGTATCATCTGCATATCTTATTGTCTTTAGCACAACTTCATTACCTTTAATACCTAGTTCGATATTTTCTAAGGCCTCTTCGAAGATTTTGTCCTAATACAAATTGAATAAATGTGGAGAGGGGATGCAACCCTGTCAGACTTCGCGTTTTATGTTGATTCAGATTTTCTATTAATTTGTCATATCTAACTCAGTCGAATACTTTCTTATACTCCATAAAGCAGAAGAAAACATCCTTGCGCTAGGAGAACGTCGAAACCAGACAAGACTTCTTCTTTCTTTTGTGGTGCCTATCCGTTCCGAATGTTGGTGATAAATCTGGCAATCTGTACTTTATTTACAGCTGTTCGAAACAGGCTTGTTGTGGATTTATTGAACCACGCTCTTAGGTTCTTTAGCCAAGATATTCTTCTTCTTCCATGGACGATTAGTAATAAGACTTTTAAGAGTTGACTCATTAAATTAGATAGTAATCACTACACTTTTTAGGTTGAGATTTTTTAGGGATTGTAGTAAATGTGGATTTTAATCAGTCCCCTGTTTTTTCCTCAATCTTAAGAACTTCAATTTAGAATATTCCAGTTTTCTTAACAAGCATCGGGATCTTCATTCGTCGATCTGGCAGTATCAAATTCTCAAAACGCCTGATGGTTTGATTCCAAACTTATGAGCGAAAACTACTTAAACATGAACGTAAAAACAAAAAATAACCACGAAAACCACAAATATTCTACCCTAATCGACTAATTTACTCTGGATGACTCTAAAAATCTAAATTTTAACGCCCCTGGTGTGAACGGTCACAGCCAATCACCTGCCTAGTTATTCTGTTGATTAATTTTTCAATCACCTCCTTATGATTAATTGTGAACTAGTGGCAAATCATCGTATAATAGGAACCAGAGGAATGCTGTGAGCTCATTGTTACAGAGAATACGTTTTTTGCTTTTAATTTTATATTTTACGGTTTGATAAGGTAAATTTTGACGATAGAAAACAGTGGTAGCGGTGTAAACTTAGTAGTAGTAAAAATTAAAAGAGGAAGTTAAATTTTAAAAAAAAAAATGTCTTCATAGTGGAAGCAAATGACGTAAAATTTTCATGATTTTTGGAAATTTTTGGGTATAGCTTGGAAATCGATAGTAGTTAACAGTAAACAGTAGTTAACTTTAAACAGTGCCAACATAATGTAAACGAGTTTTCTCAGCCTAATTTTGACCACAAGAGCATTTTTCTTCTATTTTAGTGCATTTTTTCACACATTAACGTTTTCAGCTCACTATTTCTTAAGTATCTCAGCTTCTTCTTCTTCTTACTCGTCATAACATTGCCTAAAAAACTGCGTAGATTGGATTAAAAAATATTAAGTACATAATCTAAAAAAAAAGTATTTACTATGGCCAACTGAAAAATGTTTTTTTTACGGATAACTTCCGTTCAAATCGATATTACGGCTTCAAATTATAATAAAATATTAAGAGTATCGGGCAAAACTCTCATTTTAGTACAAATCTTATTATGGATTTTTTGTGGGCAAAAGGTCGTAGGAACCTTTTTTCTTTTTTTTAAATATGCGAAATTTTATGTTCTTCAAGATGGTTAGAGGAACCAATTAAGATTTTACAAAAAATTATCCTAATTTTTCGTTCGCGAAAAATTCAATTTTTTTCGCTTTTGCTTCAGAAAAGGTCTGGTTCATTCTTTTTATTTCTATTCAATATTTTATCTTAAGTATAACATGAAAAAGTTATTTTAAAACAAATATTACCTATTTTACAATAAACTTATGATTTAGATAACAGAAAAAGAAAAAATACTACGGAACAAAATTGGACTTAAACAATGCAAACACGAAACTGTTGAGAGTCAAGAATTTTTCATAAAGATGTGTTTTTAATTTGGTCACAAAATCACTTGAATAGTTTAATATACACTATATACATTTTTTTGGATGGTTGTAGCTTCTACTTGATGAAAATTCATTATAAATATATAATAAAAGACTGTTTTAAGTCTAGTCTAGTTAACAACGGTCATTCGGTTACTTTAATCGATAACATCGTTAGGAAAAACTTAGCAACAAGGCAATCTCAGAAATATACCCACGTTTTAAGGACAGAAAAACCACATTTAAATACCTAACCTATTTCGGCAAACCAACAGAACAACTGGGAAAATTTTTAAATCAAAAAAATATCAACATAGCTTACAAAACTAACAATACTATAAGGAAATATCTCAAAAACTACAAAGCACAAATTAATAAAGACAATAAATCAGGGATTTATCAATTAACATGTGGGTCATGTCCAAAAACATACGAGGCTGGTTTGGAAGGTCCGTGCAAAGTCCGAGAGATGGCACCACCGGCGCGTATCGAGGTCATGTTTAGTTAGTAGCATCTCTTGAATGAACGCACACCAAGTTTCAGCCATATTGGTCTATTTCTTTGTGTTTGGCATTCGTGTGAATCAAGGAAGTCGAGTGATTTTCAAGAAATGGACGAAAAAGAATTTCGTGTGGTGATTAAACATTACTTTATGAAAGGCAAAACGCCTCAGGAGACTAAAGAGAAGCTTGATAAACATTATGGTGACTCCGCACCTTCGATTAGAACAGTTTATAAGTGGTTTCAAAATTTTCGAACTGGCCATATGGGCACAAGTGACGCTGAACGTTCTGGACGGCCTGTGGAGGTTACGACTCCAGAAATCATTGATCAAATCCATGATATGGTGATGGATGACAGAAGAGTAAAGGTGCGTGAGATTGCTAGTGCTGTGGGCATCTCGACTGAACGGGTACATAATATTTTGCATAAACATTTGGACATGAGAAAGCTATCCGCAAGATGGGTGCCGCGATTGCTCACGCTTGACCAAAAACGGAATCGTGTGAAGTGTTGCAAGGATGGTTTGCAGCTGTTCCAGAAGAATCCGGAGGACTTTAAACGTCGTTTCGTCACTGTGGATGAAACATGGGTACATTTCTATACTCCTGAGACCAAACAACAATCTAAACAATGGGTTACCAAGGGGGAATCTGCACCAAAAAAGGCGAAGACCGTTCCTTCGGCCGGAAAGGTTATGGCGACTGTCTTTTGGGATTCGCAAGGGATAATCCTCATCGACTATCTGGAAAAGGGTAAAACTATTACATGTGAATATTATTCATCGTTATTGGACCGTTTGAAAACCGAGCTGCAAGAAAAACGCCCGCGATTGGCCCACAAGAAAGTCTTTTTTCCATCACGACAATGCACCAGCACACACCTCAGCAGTTGTGGTCGCAAAATTAATGGAAATAGGATTCCAACTCGTTTCACATCCCCCCTATTCTCCAGACTTGGCTCCCTCGGACTACTATTTGTTCCCCAATTTGAAGAAATGGCTGGCGGGACAAAGATTTTATTCAAATGAGGAGGTGATTGCAGACACTAATGGATATTTTGCAGACTTGGACAAATCCTATTATTCGGAAGGGATCAACAAACTAGAACATCGTTGGACGAAGTGTATAAGCCTAAAAGGAGACTATGTCGAAAAATAAAAAAGGTTTACCCCAAACTCATAAGTAGTTTTTATTTTTGCACGGACTTTTCAAACCAGCCTCGTACATAGGACAAACTGGACGTACATTTATATAAAGCATTACAGAACACGAAAAGAGTTTCATCCATAGAAAGTCTAATTCAACATATGCTAATCATCTTTTAACAGAAAATCACACATTTTACAAGAATTTCAAAATTTTACACACCCAACAAAAAGGTTTAAAACTAAACCTTTAGAGAGAATGCAAATAAATCGATTAAGGACTACAGGTACGTTACTCAACGACCAGGTAGATTTAAGCAATTCACCATTATTGAATTTATTCTCCTAATTCCAAATCTGTGTGGATTTTCCAATACTATCTATGTAATTTAATTAGGTGTAATATTATAATTAAGAAATTATATAAAATTGTGAACATTAAACCTAACTTGACAGTGTAAAATGTAAATCTGAAGAAGCTGCATCGACAGCGAAACGCGTCATCGCAATTTAAATAAACCAGTGGAAATTGACTAAAAACAGTCTTTTATTATATATCTATATACATTTCTTAAACATGTTAATAATAAAATCGTATTAACAAAAAATAAAATTACGAATCACGAAACTGTATTATTCTGAAATGTGTAATGCGTTAAAAAATACAGAAGACACATATGTAAAATAAACAGCGAGATGTTAGCATATCTCTGAAAATAAATGCTGTCCACGAACTACAGTACAGCACGATAAAAATAAAACACTACGATGAAATGTTTGATGCTTACGATACAGTTGCCATCTGTATACTTACCAAGGTTGTTAGCATTGTAACTTATTTCGAAGCGTTGTGTCGATGTACTATGCTGTAATTTTCAAATTACCTATATTATGTTTAGTTATAAGTAGGTAATGCCTTTAAATCCGAATATATTTTTTTTAATATTGTTATATTTTTAAAAACTGTTATATCTTACGAGGCTGGTTTGAAAAGTCCGTGCAAAGTCCGAGAGATGGCACCACCGGCGCGTATCGAGGTCATGTTTAGTTAGTAGCATCTCTTGAATGAACGCACACCAAGTTTCAGCCATATTGGTCTATTTCTTTGTGTTTGGCATTCGTGTGAATCAAGGAAGTCGAGTGATTTTCAAGAAATGGACGAAAAAGAATTTCGTGTGGTGATTAAACATTACTTTATGAAAGGCAAAATGCCTCAGGAGACTAAAGAGAAGCTTGATAAACATTATGGTGACTCTGCACCTTCGATTAGAACAGTTTATAAGTGGTTTCAAAATTTTCGGACTGGCCATATGGGCACAAGTGACGCTGAACGTTCTGGACGGCCTGTGGAGGTTACGACTCCAGAAATCATTGATCAAATCCATGGTATGGTGATGGATGACAGAAGAGTTAAGGTGAGTAAGATTGCTAGTGCTGTGGGCATCTCGACTGAACGGGTACATAATATTTTGCATAAACATTTGGACATGAGAAAGCTATCCGCAAGATGGGTGCCGCGATTGCTCACGCTTGACCAAAAACGGAATCGCGTGAAGTGTTGCAAGGATGGTTTGCAGCTGTTCCAGAAGAATCAGGAGGACTTTAAGCGTCGTTTCGTCACTGTGGATGAAACATGGATACATTACTATACTCCTGAGACCAAACAACAATCTAAACAATGGGTTACCAAGGGGGAATCTGCACCAAAAAAGGCGAAGACCGTTCCTTCGGCCGGAAAGGTTATGGCGACTGTCTTTTGGGATTCGCAAGGGATAATCCTCATCGACTATCTGGAAAAGGGTAAAACTATTACAGGTGAATATTATTCATCGTTATTGGACCGTTTGAAAACCGAGCTGCAAGAAAAACGCCCGCGATTGGCCCACAAGAAAGTCCTTTTCCATCACGACAACGCACCAGCACACACTTCAGCAGTTGTGGTCGCAAAATTAATGGAAATAGGATTCCAACTCGTTTCACATCACCCCTATTCTCCAGACTTGGCTCCCTCGGACTACTATTTGTTCCCCAATTTGAAGAAATGGCTGGCGGGACAAAGATTTTATTCAAGCGAGGAGGTGATTGCAGACACTAATGAATATTTTGCAGACTTGGACAAATCCTATTATTCGGAAGGGATCAACAAACTAGAACATCGTTGGACGAAGTGTATAAGCCTAAAAGGAGACTATGTCGAAAAAATAAAAAAGGTTTACCCCAAACACATAAGTAGTTTTTATTTTTGCACGGACTTTTCAAACCAGCCTCGTATTACTATGATGCAACAGGGCGGAGAGCCCATATTGCGAATGCTAGTTATGTTGTATAATAAGTGTCTCTATATATGCATGTACCTCGAGACCGGGATAACGATTTTTGAAAATTTTTAAAAAATAATGTAAAGTAAAGTTTGCGCGAGTAGTGTAAATATTTGAACTCGTATTTTAACAAGCTTTCATTTGACTCTCCACTCGATGACCTTGCAAAATTTTTTTTCATTTCCGGTTTCACCTCCCAAAACTAACCCCTTAAGCCAAAATTTAACTTTTAAAACTACTAGGCCGTCAATTCCTACATTTGTGATAAACTTCAACTTTCTATATCAAATAGTTTCGGAAAAAATCGGGTGTGACAGAAAGACAGGCAGACACCGAAGTGATTCCATAAGTGTTCTGTATAGAACACTAAAACTGAGTGCGAGAGATCTCTTCCAAAAGTTTGCTTTCGGTACGTCTCTAAATATGTCTACATATTAGATCAGCTAATAAGTTTTGAAAGCGACACCCGACATCTATAGAGCATGACTTGAACCAAATATTGAACACCATTTTAAAGCTTCATCTGTCATATAAATACACCCTAAATTGCAAGTCCATTTGTCAAGCCATTCATTGATTATCAGCTAGTTGAAGTAGACGTGTTTGAGTATTTTTTTTAAAATGGAAAAAATCGAATATCGTACAGTGATAAATTTTTTTGTTTTGGAAGGTTTATCGGTCACTGAAATCCATGCAAAGTTAGTAAAAGTATTAAAGGAGTCTGATCCTTCATTTCCAACTGTTCATAGATTGACTCCAGAGTTTAAACGTGGTCGTACAAGCGTCAATGATGATCTACGTTCAGGACATACAAAAACTGGTCCACCTGAAGAAACTATGTGCAAGTACAAGATATGGTAATGGAAAGACGTCGATTAACCATAGATGATTTAGCTGAAGTTATAAGCATCATTAGATCAGTACATGAGATCTTAACTAATGTTTTGGGTATGAGAAAGCTATTCACAAGATGGGTGCTTACTAACATCGGAACAAAAACTCACTTGAGAGCAACTTTCTAAACAATATTTGGCTTCTTTCACAAAGAATAAAACTAATTTTGTGTATCGATTTGTAACCATGGATGAGAGTTGGGTTTACCAGTATGATCCTAAATTGCGACAACAAACCGCAAAGTGGACTGAGCACGGTTGTTCAGCTCCAAAGCAGCCAAAGTGGTCAAAGTCGTCCAAAAAAATGATGGCATCAGTATTTTGGGATGCAAAAGGAATTTTGTTAATTAATTACCTTTAAGCTGGTAAAACAATCAGAGGAGAGTATTATTGCAACATTTTGGACCAGCTGGATGTGAAAATTCGTGAGAAAAGACCCGGTTTGCAGAAAAAAAATCATCTTTCATCATGACAATGCACCTGCTCACAGAGGTGCTGTGACAATGGAAAAACTGGAATTGTTGGGACATCCACCCTACTCGCCAGATCTGGCTCCGTCTGACTTCTATCTATTTTCAAACCTCAAATTACTACTATGTGGGAAGCGTTTTTCAACAAATGATGAGGTGATACTCCCGTAAATGGATATTTTGAAGGTCTTCTGGAAAATCACTTCAGAGATGTGGTAAACGAATTGAAAAATCACTGGAAAAGATATATCGAGCTTAAGGGAGATTATACTGAAGAATAAATGTATTTCGACTCATTATATCGTGTCTATATATATATATATATATATATATATATATATATATATATATATATATATATATATAAAGTGAAAAGTATCCGTCTATGTAGTAAAATTATTTTTTTGTTGTCAAAACTATATACTTCGCCAATTCTTCTCGGCTTCTTCAGGAGTATTACTAAAATTAAAACCGTCATACACACATAGGTCGCTAAAAACATACAACATGAACTTACTAACTAGAATAAAATAGATACAAAAGGAAAATAAAACATCACACAACTGAACCAACTACACACTTCATTCTAAGGTGTTTTATTTAGAACTGATAGACTGTGAATATTATTTTATTTTTTTCATTTTTTGTTTATTATCGACTAGCCGTGCCCACAGCTCCGCTCGCGTGGACTTAATTCACTACTATCGTCACTGCTTATTCCTTATGTTACCTAACGTAATAAAATATCTGCCATTATTTCTCCTTATCTCCCATTATTTCTCCTTATCTTCCATTATCTCTACATAATTTCCATTATCTAGACTTATCTCTGCTCCTCTCCCATTATTTCTCCCTATCTTCCATTATCTCATCTTATCTCCCATTATCTATACTTATCTCGACTTATCTCGCAATATTTCTCCTTATCTCCCATTATTTCTCCTTATCTCCCATTATCTCACCATAATTCCCATTATCCAGACATATCTCTGCTTATCTCCCATTATTTCTCCTTATCCCCCATTATTTATACTTATCTTTCATTATCTCTACATAATTTCCATTATCTAGGCTTATCTCTGCTCATCTCCCATTATTTCTCCCTATTTCCCATTTTTTCGCCTTATCTCCCATTATCTCACCATAACTCCCATTATCTAGACTTATCTATACTTATTTCCCATTATTTCTTTTTATCTCCCTTTATTTATACTTATCTCCTATTATCTCACCTTATCTCCCATTATCTAGGCTTATATCGAATTATATAGAACATATGTATAAATTTATAAAGACACGTAAATCGGATAAGTGGGTCTCAAGTGATAAGCGCACTAACGGACAGACAGACAAACAGATAGACGTTGCATTTTATATATATTATAGAAAGAAGATTATAGATAACCTGGCCAGAAAACAAATGTGTGAATTAAAAAAAAAAACACGTAAATTGGATAAGTGGTTCTCGAGGAATAAGCGCACTAACGGACAGACCGACAGAGAGACGTTGCATTTTATATATATTATATTCTTTGCTACATGATATTGTTCCATATTTAATGCTTTAGGCCAGGGATGTCAAAGATACGGCCCGCGGGCCGCATCCGGCCCCCGGGACGTATCAATAAGGCCCGCGATCGCAATGAAAAATCTTAATTTTTAACAACCGTATATTATATACTATATAATTAAATAAATAAAATGTTATAATAATTCAGTACATTTTTTTTATTTGAATCTGGCCCGCCTACACATTCTAAATTTAATATATGGCCCTCTGCAAAATTGAGTTTGACACCTCTGCTTTAGGCAGTGTATTGCAAGAGAACGCGCTAGCGGCAAACTTTTCTCCGACTTAATTCACTATTATCGTCACTGATTATTCCTTATGTCACCTAACGTAATAAAATATATCCTATAATCTGGCCAAAGAACATATGTATGTTTAAAAAAAGCACGTAAATCAGATAAGTGGTTCTCCAGTGATAAGCGCACTAACGGACAGTCAGACAGACAGAGAGAAGTTGCATTTTATATATATTATAGATATTCTTTGCTACATGGTATTGTTCCATATTTAATGGTTTAGCATGTTTAAAAAAAGCACGTAAATCGGATAAGTGGTTCTCCAGTGATAAGCGCACAAACGGACAAACAGACAGAGAGACGTTGCATTTCATATATATTATAGATAAAATAAAATATATATCTATAATCTGGTCAAAGAACATATGTATGAATTTAAAAAATCACGTAAATCGGATAAGCGGTTCTCGAGGGATAAGCGCACTAACGAACAGACAGACAGACAGAGAGACGTTGCATTTTTTATATATTATAGGTATAGATTATTATTATTATTATATAACCTGGCCAAAGAATATATGTATGAATTTAAAAAAAGACACGTAAATCGGATAAGTGGTTCTCGCGTGATAAACCCACTAATGGACAGACAGACATGGCATTTTATATATATTATAGGTTATAGATTATAGATATTCTCTGCTACATAGTATTGTTCCATATTTAATGGTTTAGGTTGTGTATTGTAAGGGAACGCGCTAGCGGCAAACTTTTTTCCGACTTCATTTACTGTTATCGTCACTGCTCATTCCCTCTGCTACCTATCGTAATAAAATATAGCCTATAACCGGACCAGGGAACATATGTATGTTTAAAAAAAAAGTACGTAAATCGGATAAGTGGTTCGCCAGTGATAAGCGCACTAACGGACAGACAGACAGATAGACGTTGTATTATATATATATATATATATATATATATATATATATATATATATATATATATATATATATATATATATATATATATATATATATATATATATATATATATATATATATATATATATATATATATATTATAGATGTGTGTACAGTAGTCAGGTGTAGCGACTAATATAGTCACAAACTACCTACAGCGCTAAAAAAAAACAATCCATCCAATCTCAATGATACTTATAAAAAAAACAAGAAAGAAGGAACATCCCGCGTTATATATAAGGGTTGTTGTACTGTGGCTATGGACAGGACTCATTACCACTCAAAAACTGAAATGCTACTGCTTGACATATCAACATATATCCAGCTAAATCTTGTTTCATTTCCGCTTTCAAAACTTATTGACTGATCAGATATATCTATAGGTTAAATATTAAATATGTTCAGTATATCTCGTATAGGTATCCGAAATTGAATAAACATTTAATGAATCTGGGATTTATTTTTTTAGTGTAACGAAATTTAGTTCAAACAATGTTAAAGTTGTTATCGTTTAAACAAGTAATTTCAATAATAAATTACATTGCCCAAAATAAATAAATAACACTTTAGTTAGAAAATGACAGAAGTATCATTAGACTTCTAACCAACACTGTTATTTACCATTGTAATCGCACACATCGCTAAATAATCGCGTAAGGCTAAGAATGAACCAACGATCTCTATATTCTGGAAATAATAAGTATATTAGTGTATATATAGATTTTTTAAGAATGAAGTACGTACCCTTATGTCATACTACAAATTTATCTTCACCTGACAGAAGAACCAGACAAGGATAGTCTGTTTATTTACATCAAAGATAAATAAGGTGACAGCTGTATCGAATCTTTTATAAAAACAGGTCCCATCATACCATTTAGTTCGCTATACGGTTAAAGTTGAAAAAATAAAACTAAAATTAAAATAAAAGTTAAACCGGCTTCATAAAAATGATAAAATATACAAAATAATGTCAATACCGACCTGAAAAATCTTTGGTGTTGTTACTCCAAACGAGAAATGTTAGAAAGCAATATGAAATTAATACTTAATACGCAAAATATAATACATACATACATACATACATAATACACAAAAATAAGCAAAAGTTTCAGACATGTTAGCTTATTAACGCACTACGGCCGCTGTCGGATGTCAAAAGGCAAAAAAACACCTACCGTACAGTCGCGACGCTGCACGTGCACACAACCTATCGCGTGCTCCTGCAACACGGATAAGTTTATTTAAAAGGTCGTGTTAATTGATATTTTAATCTTAATTTTTTTTAATTTACAGACAAATTTGTCGATTTACGAACTTATGTGGTTGACGCGATTTTTCGACATTAAGTTTTATTTAGTATAATCATTTTTAAGTATAAAACTTGCGTCGGCTACTTATCATATTATGTTAGGCACATTTTATGTAGTAGAGAATATCTATAATCTATAACATATATATAAAATGCAATGTATCTCTCTCTGTCTATCTGTCCATTAGTGCGTTTATCACGAGAGAACCACTTATCCAATTTACGTGCCTTTTTTTAAATTCATATATATATATATATATATATATACATATATATATATATATATATATATATATATATATATATATATATATATATATATATATATATATATATATATTCTTTGGCCAGGGTATATAATAATAATAATAATCTATATCTATAATATATATAAAATTCAACGTCTCTTTGTCTGTCTGTCTGTCTGTCCGTTAGTGCGCTTATCCCTCGAGAACCACTTATCCGATTTACGTGATTTTTTAAATTCATATGTTCTCTGACCAGGTTATAGATATATATTTTATTACATCTATATAATATATATAAAATGCAACGTATCTCTGTCTGTCTATCTGTCCGTTAGTATGCTTATCACTGGAGAATCACTTATCCGATTTACGTACTTTTTTTTAAACATACATATGTTGTCTGGCCAGGTTATAGGCTATATTTTATTACGATAAGTAGCATAAGGAATGAGCAGTGACGATAATAGTGAATGAAATCGGAAAAAAGTTTGCCGCTAGCGCGTTCCCTTGCAATACACAGCCTAAACCATTAAATATAGAACAATATTATGTAGCAGAGAATATCTATAATCTATAATCTATAATCTATAATATATATATATATATATATATATATATTTATATATATATATATATATATATATATATATATATATATATATATATATATATATATATATATATATAATGCAATATCTTTCTGTCTGTCAGTTAGTGCGTTTATTAAGAGAGAACCACTTATCCGATTTACCTGTCTTTTTTTAAATTCATACATATATTCTTTGGCCAGGTTATATAATAATAATAAATATCTATAATATATATAAAATGCAACGAGAACCACTTATCCGATTTACGTGATTTTTTTAAATTCATACATATGTTCTCTGACCAGGTTATAGATATATATTTTGTTACATCTATATAATATATATGCTCAATTTTGTGTGTTTACGTGTTATTTTTGTGTATCAAGTATTAATTACATATTGTTTACATTTTTTGTGTATTTCGATTAGAATGCTTAGAAAGTACTTATATATACTTTATTTTTATTAAGTACAATAGTAAGGAGGACTATCTGATAAGGAGTGCTGCCAAAAAAAGCGCGAATATGAAAGTAGTGCAGAGAGAAAGACTTGATCAAAAAAACGCTTATAACTTACAATACCACTATTACTAGAGTTAATTATTAGAGTCAATTGTCCATGGTAAATGGATTATAACTGCTTAGATTTCTGATTTTTAGTTTAGCAAGCTATTGTAAAGGGATTTTAGTCTTGGTTAAATTATTGTAAGTGTTTTTTGACTTTTCAACATCAAGTGCGTAATTTTTTTTTTGTTACTCAAACACGAATTTTATCTGAATAAAGTACTTCTATGCTGAGATTAATGGCTTCTTTTCTTGTTCCTGGACAGATTTCACATTTTTAGCACTTCCCGCATATAAAATACGTTGTACCAAGAAGATTAAAAAAAAGATTACCGCCATTGTAACTTTGTCTTTATCTAAAATTCTTCTATGTCGATCCTATCTCGACCAATGAGCCTGATATGACGAAACGAGTCCCGAGATAGTTCGACAGATGAGAGGACGGTATATAAAGTAAATCCCAAAATATAAGATTCTGCCTTTTTGCTTTTTCAATGAGGCAATAAACGACCCTATTACGGTTTTGTGCATAGTTGCCAGGTATTACGATAAATGTATTTTTATTTTACCTGCTGTGTATACCGCCCTCACTTACACCTGCAATCATATTGGATCTATTTTTACCTATATATTTACCACCTGGCAACCCGGTTTGGAGCCTTTTAAGTATTTGATAATATAGGCCTAATAACCACAGGTCCCCATTAAGATTCGAAAGATACTTTTTATTATTTTTATTTTTAGTTTTACTTACAACTTACAACGTAACGGTTCTATTTTAAATATGTGGAGTCCGTGGGAAAATTGCAACAGTGGCTATCGCAAGAGAAAAGATTTATCACTTGACGCTAAACAAGTACTGAAAAATTTTTACGGCAGTTTGGTAAAAAGAAATTTTAATAAATAAAGTGCTTTGCAACAAACCAGTGAACTAACAAAAACCTCAATTTCTACGATTAAGGGTACTGTAGGAAAACCATCACTTATGTAGACGATTGTGAAAAAGACGTCATCAGGAGAAAAATATATTCTATGTATGAAGAGCAGTTGGCGCCGACACTAGACAAAATAAAAGACTGGTGCAGGACGGGACCAATATACATTGTGGCCGATAAACCCTACACAGAATTCTCTTAAGAATGGGATTCACGTTCCAAAAAATCAACAAAAGGCAAGTAGTGATGGAGTCACAAAGATTACGAATCGTGCGACATACTTATTTACAAGAAATTAAAAAGTATCGATCAAAGAATTGGCCAATAATTTACCTTGACGAAACATGGTTCGATATCCATGACACTGTGCAAAAAGGGTGGGTTAACCGCAGTATAAAATGTCAGACTAACGCACCTTCAAATAAAGGTAAACGAATAACCATTTTGCATGCTGGATCTGAAAAGGGCTGGGTTTCAAATTGTCTACTATTATCTGCGAAAAACATAAAAGATTCTAGTTTGGACTATCACGAAGACACGACCGCAGAATTTTTTGAAAATTGGTTTCAAAATTCCCTTTTGCCAAATGTTTCCGAACAGAGTGTTATAGTTATGGACAATGCAAGTTACCATAGTCGTCTACTAAATAAGGTTCCTAATGCAGCCAACACCAAATCGGAAATACAGGAATATATGTTAGAAAATGACATTTATTTTGACTTTAGTTATAAAAAAGTGATCTTTTGGAAGTTTTGAAAGACTAAATTGAAAAAGAAATATGTTAAATTATATAAAAACAACACTATGTTTTAAATTTCCAATATATTTAATTTACTTCTGAAGAAGCCGTTGTATGGTGAAACAATTGTCAATTTATTTTAAATATACTGGAAATTTAAAATACAGTGTTGGTTTTAAATAATTTTATTATGAATTTACAAGTATCGGCTAACACAATCAAAGAAGAAATATCTTTGTGATAGTATGGCTGAGAAAATGGGACACTCTGTTTTGCGGCTTCCTCCGTATTATTGTGTGTCCAATCAATCCAATTGAAAATACTTGGCATCAAGTTAAATCAAAAATAAGGGCACAAAATATTTCTTCTATTTTAAGCGTGTCAGTGGTTGAATTAGTAAAAAAAGTTATGAAACCTTGTGAAAGCTGGAAGAATTCCATTCAGCACGTTGTTAGAGTTGAAGATTCATATATTTATGTAAATAATATAAAACCACTGATAATTACTTCAGCTGATGACAGTGATAGTGAAACCGAATTAGGTTTAAGTTAAAATATATTTTTATTTATACAATATGTCCCCTCTTGTAAACCCCATTCATTCAAACTGTATATTTGTACTTCTTATCCATTTGTTTTGACATGCATCTATAAATAAACATCTCCAAAAACACTTATAATTTTATTTATTTGCATTAATGAATAAAATTATTAAGTCCATCTCTGCAATCTATCATAAACAAAAGGTCAGAGTTTTTATATTGCCCATTTAATCAGGATATTTTGGGACAGGCTATACGTTGAAATATTAATGTTCAATATCATTTACAGCTCGTAAATGAATCACGAGCCGTTGATAGTACCAAATAAAAATACTCTCAAACAACAAAGGTCAATTTAACGAATCGAAATTCTATTTAAACATAATAACATTTAAGTAGCAGTCCAACCTCGTTGATCCTAACTAAGATACCCTTAAGGAAACCAATATATTTTGCTCTTATTCCTAACAATTAACTTTTCTCGTAATCCGAGCGGTAGGAAGCAAAACGGGCGAGCGTGTAAGCTGGTAGTTAAGTAATTATGTGCATTTTCTTAAAAGAAAATTGGTTGGGTTTGAACTACACCGCGGGTGACTGCCATGATAATAAACCGGAGCTACCTGAATTCGTATGCTTGATTTCTTGGGGCTCAATAAAAATTATATAACTAACTTAACTAGAATTTGACTTTAACAAGAGAAAAGGTGTTTATACTATTATTTTAGGTGTTTTTGAAGTGCGTGAAGTTGTATGTATGATAAAGACCAGTAAAAAACCGGCCAAGTAAAAGTCGAACTTGCGCAATTAGTGTTCCGTACGGTGATTACTTTTAAAATAAAATAAAATCCTTATCTAGGCTAAGCTAATTAGGTCCCTGATATCTTAAGATCTAAAATATATTTTCACTTTTTTTCTTAGTCAATAATGTATAATAGTTATAGCATCTTAGCTACCTAATAGCCAATAAATCAATCTAGCTCAATCTAGAATCTAGAAATAAAAGTGTATAAACAAATAAAATAAAATTGTTTTTTCTCGGTACCCATCCGTTTGTGTACTGAAAGGTATATTAACAAAATTTCCACCATATTGTCAAGGAACATGGTTGTCAGTTTTTTTGTTGTGAGAATATTTTTTCAAAATTTTTGATCAGTACTTTTTGAGATAGGGGCAGATAGGGGGGGGGGGGGGGGGGGTGGGGGGGGGCGGGGGGGGGGGGGGGGGGGGGGGGGGGGGGGGGGGGGGGGTGGGGGGGGGGTGGGGGGGGGGGGGGGGGGGGTGGGGGGGGGGGGGTGGGGGGGGGGGGGGGGGGGGGGGGGGGGGGGGGGGGGGGGGGGGGGGGGGGGGTGGGGGGGTGGGGGGGGGGGGGGGTGTTGGGGGGGGGGGGGGGGGGGGGGGGGGGGGGGGGGTGGGGGGGGGGGGGTGTGGGGGGGGGGATTTTAGGCAGTTTTTTAAAAATAATACAAAGAAGAGCTTGCGCAAGTACTATATTATATATATTTTTGAACTCGTGTTTTCACAAGTTTTCAATTGACACCCCACTCAATGACCTGGTAATTTTTTTTTCACTTCCGATTTCATCCCTCAAAACTAACCCTTTAAGAAGCCATCAATTCCTATATTTGTGCCAAATTTCAACTTTCTATGTCAAATAGTTCATAGACTCATTTTGGATTTGACGCGATATCGACGAAAGTTCAGAATTGACTGATACTTTTACTAAAATGTGTCGTAGCAGGACCGGCCCTAGCTTTTTTGCCGCCGTAGGTAAACTCAACAAATGCCGTCGCACCCAAGCTTAAAGAAAACTCTGTTAACCAGCAAAATGACATAAAATTGAATTAAGACCATAATACTAATACAGATTTATGAAAAATTGTTTTATTGAAAAACAAAGTTTACATTTTTAACGAGGTAACGACAACGGACTTACAGACTAAAACTAGTACCTACTATTTTCAGAGATAATTTAAATATACATTTAAAACAATGAACAAAACTAGTACAATAATATACAAAGTCTAAACCTAAATTAAAACATTTTTTTGGAAAAATTTAAACAAATTATCTGCATAATGCGATTTTTGAATTTACTGTGCTTCAAAGTGATGAATTTCGTTTTTATAATTGCGCCAAGAAAACAGCTGAGTACTTAATAGTGAAGTACCATCTGTACTCTACATGAGGAAGACTGTATTGAGCGACAAATCGTAAAGAAACTCCGTATCTCAAATAAAGGCGCACACTTCACCGTAAACAAGTTACAGGAACAAATGAAGACAGAAAAAGGTTAAATCGGCCTAAAGCCTTAACAGAGTTTCATTTCTGCAAAATCGTGAATAATTTCTTTCAGATCTAATTTATTACTCAATTCGTGTTCAATGGCCAACATTGCTAATCCATTAAGACGATTTTGTGTAGTCACAGTTCTTAAATAATGTTTTATTATTTTTAATTTAGAAAAAGTTCGCCGGTAGCAACAGTTATGGGCAGCGTTAACAAAATTTTTAGAGTAATGCTCAAATTTGGCTCAATTTTAAGGGAAGTAATGAATTTAAGAACGTCAACTGGTTCTTCCTTCTTAGTTAAAAGTGAAGAAACAAGGCCTATTTCGTCAGTCAGATCTAACGCTTTAAGATCGGACGAATCACCATCTGCCAAAACGTTTCGAGATCGAGTGCCAGTAATTCATTTATACACATGTATTTAAGTTTATAAATATCATATGAAAATTCAAAAGAGTCATTATGACTATTCAGTACGTTGAATGTTAGCTCCAATGCACTGATCGCCTGATCTATAGTAAAGAAAAAAAATTCTATTTTATATTTTTGTTTGGGATCTTGTATCGGTTCGTCTAAACTTTCATATGAAAAATTTCGTTTTGTAGTCCGAACACGATGACATGATGTAGTTAATTTAGTTACAATATTTCCTCTCCATCTTTCTCTGCTTGTCGTATCTCCTACTGTTTCATTCATTTATTTGTTACGCGAATCAGATTTCATGATCCAGAATCTGATTTTGGTTGTTGAACTTCTTAGTTGCACGGAGTTACCCTATTGTTATGTGTTTTTATATCGGCAAAACAAATTGTAGTAATCCCTACACCGTGTTTTTACCTCCAAAATAGAATTATGTAATCAACTATCAATTAGGGAAACGGTTGGAACTGAAAGAGAATGTTGCGAATAACCGTTGTTGAATTTAGAATATGTATTTTTAATGTTCTGTACGGAACACTTATGGGATCACTTTGGTATCCGTCTGTCCGTCTGTCACACACGATTTTTTCCGGAACATAGACATATAATTTGGCACAAATATAGGAATTGATGTTCCAATCGGAGCCGTGTAGTTCTGAAAGTAAAATTTTTACCTTAGGGGTTAATATTGGGTGGTGAAATTGGAAGCGAAAAGAAAAAAATTACCAGGTCATGGAGTGGGGTGTCCGATGAAAGCTTGAGGAAACACAAGTTTAAAAATATATATGAGTTAATACTTGCGCCCACTTATTTTTGTACTATTTTTAAAAAATGGCCAAAAATTTCTGTCCCCCCAACCTATCTTGAAAAGTACTGATCAAAAAATTTTGAAAAAAAAATTCTGGAATAGTCTAAATAAAGTACACATTACGTTTGATAATATTTCTGGTAGAAAAAAACTGTGTCGCATGACAGAATGGTGAGGGTTTGGAAAGTTGGGAATTCAACCGAGAATAAGAGCTATGAAATATCAATACGTATTCAGTGCATCAGTAATATCATGATGATTAGGTAGCTAATTGCTATTTTAAAGGTAATCACGGTACGGAGCACTAATTGCGCAAGTTCAATTTGTACTTGACCGTTTTTTTTTTCATACGACTTTTGTTTAGCAGCATTATCAATTTTTAAATAAAAATGAGTTCAAAACCATTTTAGTTTATAATAAACAGACATAATCCTGCATTAAAATTAATAACAAGAATAATTGCAAAATATGCATAAGAAAATGAGCTAATGCATACGCTAATAGGCTATCTGCCTCTCTCTATGCCTTGAGGAATTGAGCGGCTCGCGTTACCCTGCTTCCTTATTTGACACGTTTAAAATTACCCTTTGGGCTGCTTTAGATGTAAACATGTGTCTTGTCTTGTGTGCCTACTGAAATGCCTTGGGATTTAGAAAAATGCTTCTTGACAGGAAAACGTAGGTAACGTATACGATTAACAATAGTACAAGGCTAAAATTTATTTAAAAAATCTCATTTAGTTTTTCTAATTATAAGCACTTTTATAAAATATTGTATTAAAACAATATTGTTTCAGGGGAAGGAATTAAAATGGATGAGGGTCGATAAATTTTGTATAGTTTCATTAGTAGAGACCGGATTAGATGCATTTGCATATTTTCATATGCATTTGCATATTTAGACCATTCTCACCGATTATTGCATATTTTACCCAAAATCTAGTAATGATGCATATTTTCCCTATATTTACAATGTTTCTCGGTATTACTAGGCAATTGAATTGCTCAGGGTATTGTTAATGTTGCCGGCTGGAACCGATCTTATCGCCGGGACATTACCTGCAATAGTCTAAACATTGATTAGGTTATAGTACCAAGGGAATATCCAAAATTACGACGGTATTTTATTTTATTTTTAGTTAGTTTCTAAGAATATTTGTTCGAGCGTGGATCAAATAAACAATTTTCTCGAAGACGAATTTTTATTTTAAAACAAGATATCACTTTTAACATTATTGTTGACGCGCTTGCATCAATGTAGTCTTTTTGCAATTTTTAACGTGTTGTGTTAAAGTTTAACGTGTACCATGCCACCCACTAAAAAAAGTGTCTCCTCGTGGGTAGCTGATTATCCTGGAACATTTATATACAACGGAAATGTTTTATATTGTCGAGTTTGGGAGAAAAATGTTTCGTGCACAAAAAAGTTTCAAATTGACCGGCATGTCAAGACAAGTCTTCATATCGCAGGATTGCAAAAAAAATTCCTACAACAACTTATAACAGCAGCAAGTAGCAGTGATTCCACTTCTATAGGCAAACAAAAAAAAAACACTTTAGCATGGATTTATGTGAAGCATTGCTTGTAAGTAATATTCCTCTCCACAAACTTACAAATCCTACTTTCAAAGATTTTCTGCGAAAATATTGCTTGAATCAAAAAATACCAGACGAAGCAACACTGCGAAAAATTACATACCAACAATTTACCAACATGTTCTGGAAAAAATACGTAATGAACTTAAGGATGACATTATTTGGATTTCCGTTGATGAAACTACCGACAGTTGTGGTCGCTGGGTGCTTTAAGATTAGAGCCTTCTTCTTCCCATTTGGTGGCCTGCAAAGAACTTGACAAGACAAATCATTCTACGATCGCCTGATTTGTGAATGAGGGTATTAAAAAAATATTTTCTGAATCTTCTGCAGATGAAAGAGTGTTGATATTTCTCTCAGATACTGCTCCCTATATGATCAAGGCAGCCAAAGTCCTCCAAGTATTTTATCCAAATTTAATTCATGTGACTGCTTTGCTCACGGAGTCCATCGACTCGCTGAAGAAGTACGATCTACGTTTGGAAATGTAAATAAACTGATTTCATCAGCAAAGAAAGTGTTTCTTAAGGCACCTGCTCGCAATAACGCCTATAAAGAAAAACTGCCAAATGTGCCTTTACCTCCCGAACCAGTGGTAACTCGATGGGGAACATGGATTGAAGCTGTACTATTTTACAATGAACATTTCGAGGCCATCAAAGGTGTAGTAAATGACTTCGATAGTGCAGAGGCTATGGCAGTTCGTCAATCCAAGGAAGCATTTAACGATTATGATTTTAAAAAAAAACATGATGATTAGCACTCACTTTTCCCACATACCTGCGGGTATTAAAAAGCTTGAAACACGAGGTTTGGCGTTGACCGAATCAATTTAGTTAATGAATAAAATCCGTCAAATAAACTCCACATTGCTAGATCTATTCCCGCGTAGAGTTAAAGAAA
Organism: Pachyrhynchus sulphureomaculatus; assembly: GCA_019049505.1. Lineage (NCBI taxonomy): Eukaryota > Metazoa > Arthropoda > Insecta > Coleoptera > Curculionidae > Pachyrhynchus > Pachyrhynchus sulphureomaculatus. Next base: position 188,491,425 of record CM032449.1, read on the forward strand.
AGTTTGAAAACATTTTGTGCAATAACCCAGGCTTTGAACCTTTGTGTCAAATCGATAGTTTTATTAATGGGACGGGTGAACTTTTGCCAGAAACAATAAGTGCATGCATTTTTCATGCATATTTGCATGCATATTTCAAGATTTTTATGTTGCATATAATCCGGTCTCTATTCATTAGTATGGCAGGATTTTTTTTTTATTGAGAAAATGAATAAATTTCATCTATAACATATATAAAATGCAAAGTCTCTCTGACTGTCTGTCTGTCCGTTAGTGCTCTTATCACTGGAGAACCACTTATCCGATTTAAATGCTTTTTTTAAGACATGCATATGTTCTCTGGCCAGGCCATAAGGAATAAGTGGTGACGATAACAGTGAATCAAGTCGGAACAAAGTTTGCCGCTTGCGCGTTCTCTTGTAATACACTGCTTAAACCATTAAATATGAAACAATATCATGGAGCAAAGAATATAATATATATAAAATGCAACGTCTCTCTGTCTGTCTATCTGTCCGTTAGTGCGTTTATGACTTGAGAACCATTTATCCGATTTACATGTTTTTTTTTTTTTTAAATTCATATATTTATTCTATGGCCAGGTTATCTATAATCTTCTATAATATATATAAAATGGAACGTCTCTCTGTCTGTCTATCTGTTTGTCCGTTAGTGCGCTTATCACTCTAGAAACACTTAACCGATTTACGTGTTTTCTTTTTTTTAATTCATACTTTGTTCTTTGGCCAGGTTATCTATAATCTTATATAATATATATATATATATATATATATATATATATATATATATATATATATATATATATACAACGTCTCTCTATCTGTCTGTCTATCTGTCCGTTAGTGCGCTTATCACTCGAGCTTTTACGTGCTTTTTTTTTAAAACATACGTTTGTTCCCTGGCCAGGTTAAAGGATATATTTTATTACGTTAGGTAATTGAATAAGCAGTGACGACAATAGTGAATCAAGTCGGAAAAAAACATTTGTCGCTAGCGCATTCTCTTGCAATGCACTGCCTAAAACATTAAATAGGGAACAATATCATGTAGCAAAGAATATTATATATATAAAATGCAACGTCTCTCTGTTTGTCTGTCTGTTAGTTAGTGCGTTTATCAGTCGAAAACCACTTATCCGATTTACGCGTTTTTTTATTCATACATATGTTCCATGTCTCCAGGTTATATAATAATAATATTAATCTAGAATCTATAATATATATAAAATATAACGTCTCTCTGTCTGTCTGTCTGTCCGTTAGTGCGCTTGGCACTTAAGAAACACTTATCCAATTTACGTGTTTTTTTTATAAAATACATATATTCTCTGGCCAGGTTATAGGATATATTTTATCACGTTAGGTAACATAAGGAATAAGCAGTGACGATAATAGTGATTCAAGTCCACGCGAGCGGAGCCGCGGGCACGGCTAGTATATAGCTATAAAATCACCACAATAAAAATAAAATTATATTATATTTCGAGAATTAAACTAAGGAAAAAGGTACACATGAGTATGAAACATCAAACAGAGCCATAAACACAAAAAAAAGAAAGAAGTCAAAAAATACAATACCAACTTAATAATTAATACCACTGAAGGAAATAAAAATATGTAAGTATTGAAATCCAAGATAGAACTAAAATAATTACGAGATAAAACAGGAAGGAAATAACGGATAAAATAAAGGAATTCTACACAAAACTCTATTCCTTGACTATACCAAATCCAAATCAGCAGCAAAAACATATTCTTAACGTTGGCTCGGAAGAAAGTCCTGAGGTAAGCCGAAGTGAATTAGAAAACTGATTTAAAACAGATGAAGAATAAGAAATCTCCAGGTGAAGATAAAATAACATCTGAAATATTGAAAATGGGAGGAAATAAACTTTTTGAAGCGATACAAATGTATTGAAGAACAAAGAATACCTGTACATTGGCAAAACAGTAAGTGTTGATGATTCCGAGCGCTGTTTGGACCTATTTAAGAGCAATAAAAAGAATTTTTTGATATGATATGTGACAATGGATGAAACATAGATTCACCACTACACACCGGAATCAAATCGGCAGTCAGCTGAGTGGACAGCAGCCGGTGAAAGCCGCCCGAAGCGACTAAAGACACAACAGTTAGCTGGGAAGGTTTTGGCCTCTGTATTTTGGGATGCGCATGGAGTAATTTTCAACGACTATGCTGAGAAGGGAAAAACCATCAATAGCGAATATTATATAAAGTTATTGGTGCGTTTGAAGGCAGAAATCGCAAAGAAACGACCCCAAATGAACAAGAAAAAGTGCTCTTTCATCAAGACAATGAACCGTGTCACAAGTCAATGGTTACGATGGCAAAATTGCGTGAATTGAAGTTCGAATTGCTTCCTCATCCACCGTATTCCCCAGATTTGGCCCTCAGCTACTATTATCTATTTGCGGATCTCAAAAAAATGCTCGCGGGAAAGAGATTTGGCCCCAATGAAGAAGTTATTGCCGAAACTGAGGCCTACTTTGAAAGCAAAGACAAATCCTTCTATAAGAAAGAAAATAATTTCGAATGGTTGTAGCTTCTACTTGATGGAAATTCATTACAAATATATAATAAAAGACTGTTTTTAGTCAATTTTCACTAGTTTATTTAAAATTGCGATGACGCGTTTCGCTGTCGATGCATATATATGCATATATATCTGAATGAATCTGAAGAAGCTGCATCGACAGCGAAACGCGTCATCGCAGTTTTAAATAAACTAGTGGAAATTGACTAAAAACAGTCTTTTATTATATATTTAAGAAAGGAAATGCTAGAATAGCGTCGGACCGATTGTATCGCTCTTGAAGGAGACTATGTTGATGAATAAAGTAGAATTTTTGAAAAAAAAATGTGTTTTAGGTAGCAGTACATCAGACTTTAACTAATTTTTTGGATATGAGAAAGCTATAAAGATGAGTGTCGTATTTGCCAATATCGTAACAAACACGCACCCGAGAGAAACTTTCTAAACAACATTTGGCTCGTTTCACAAAAGATAAAACCGATTTTGTGCATCGATTTCTAACTATGAATGACTTGGATTTATCAGTATGATCCTGAACTGCGACAACAAACGGCACAGTGGACTGAGCCCAGTTATTCAGCTCCAAAGCAGCCAGAGTAGTTAAAGTCGTCTAAAAAAATTATGGCAACAGTTTTCCGGGGTGCAAAAGGAATCTTATTAATCGATTACGTTCAAACTGGTAAAACAATTACAGAAGAGTATTATTGCAACCTTTTGGACCAGCTGGATGAGAAAATTCGTGAGAAAAGGTCCGGTTTGCAGAAGAAAAAATCATCTTTCATCATGACAATGTACTTGCTCACAGAGGTGCTTTGACAATTGCAAAATTGGTTGGATTAAAGTAAGAATTGTTGGAACATCCATCCTATTCGCCAGATCTGGCTCCATCTGACTTCCATCTGTTCCCAAACCTCAAAGGATTTCTAGGTGGGAAGCGCTTTTCAACAAATGATGAGGTGATAGCATGCGCAGATGGTGTTTTGATGGTATTCGAGAAAACACCTTCAGATATGGGGTAAATGAATTGGAAAATCGCTGGAAAAAATGAATTGAGCTTAAGAGAGATTATACTGAAGGATAAATGTATTTCGACTCATTTTGTTTCATTTCCGTTTTCAAAACTTATTGACTGTCCTAATAATTTGTACTCGGCGGCAAACACGGTGATGGGCAAATCATTCCAAAGGGATGAGATTGCCCTTGAAAAGGGTTGTACGAGGAGTGACAAACGGGACTTCATGTGACGTGTATTCCTAATATGCACGGCTCTGGGAGAAATTAAGCGGGCTACATCCATTGAACATTTTCCATGAAAATACTTATAGAATAGACCCAAATTACTAATCGTTCTTCGATGTTTCAAGGAATCAACGTTGCTGGTGAGTTTTGGGTCTTCCAATTAGGCGAACAGTTCTTTTCTGAATAGAATTCAACAAATGCACTGTATGTTTGGGAGCAGAGCACCGAATGTGGGAGCAGTATTCCATCATTGGCCGAATTTGAGCTGTGTACAGAATTAGCAGTTGTTGTGTGTGCTCTCCTGAGAAGTACCGATATTTTAGTCGTAAAGTTCTGATTTAGAACCATCAATTTTCACCGAAATTGTACGATTAGAAAAGTACAAAGCCATCCAATCATTAATATGATTAATGAACTAAACAGACCCTTTTTCAATGAGTTTCTAAAAGCAGCACAGTAAACTAAAAAGCGATTGCCAAGGAGTGAGGATATTTTTTACAAAAAGGAATTTCTACCTACAGTGGAATACACTGACGTATTATCTAACGTAGGCTGAAAAGTTTTTGGTCTAGCTACGTAAAACACATTTTTTTTTTTTTGAAAAATTCGACTTTATTCATCAATATAGTCTCCTTCAAGAGCGATAGAATCAGTCCAACTCTTTTCTAGCATTTCTATACCTTTCTTATAGAAGGATTTGTCTTTGCCTTCAAAATAGGCCTCAGTTTCGGAAATAACATCTTCATTGGAGCCAAATCTCTTCCTCTCGAGCATTTTTTTGAGGTCTGCGAATAGATAATAGTCGCTGGGTGCCAAATCTGGAAAATACGGTGGATGAGGAAGCAATTCGAGCTTCAATTCATGCAATTTTGTTATCGTAACAATTGATTTGTAACACAGTGCATTGTCTTGATGAAAGAGCACTTTTTTCTTGTTCATCTGGGGCCGTTTCTTTGCGATTTCTGCCTTCAAACGCACCAATAACTTTATATAATATTTGCTATTGATAAATACAGAGGCCAAAACCTTCCCATCCGACTATTGGATCATTGGTCACTTCGAGCGGCTTTCACCGGTTGCTGTCCACTCAGTTGATTGCCGATTTGAATCCGGTGTATAGTGGTGAATCCATGTTTCATCCATTGTCACATATCGCATGAAAAAATCCTTTTTATTGCGCTTAAACATGTCCAAACAGCGCTCAGAATCATCAACACGTTGTTGTTTTTGGACCACTGTGAGCAAACGCGGTACCCATTTCGAACTGAGGTTTCTCATGCCCAAATGTTCATGCAAAATATGAACAACACGTTCTTTTGATATCTTTAGGATGTCAGAGCGTTCAGCATTATTTGTATCTGTACGACCGCGTTTAAATTCAGCATACCAGTAAATGATGGGTGATTTTCCAGGGGTAGGGTCCCCGTAACACTTATCAAGCCATTGCTTTGCTTGAACGGTATTTCTGTCCATCAAAAAACAATGTTTAATTGCCACACGAAATTCGATTTTTTCCATTGTTTTGAAAATATCAAAAGTAGCGTCACTAAAAACCACTGTAACTTGTAAACTAATCGTCGAAATATCATGAAATTTTGACACATATTGTTTGAAGGTTAGTACGTCCTAAAAATCATATGGATTTTTTGAAAAGGGCGACATCTATTTGTCAGACTAAAAACTTTTTAGCTTACATAATACATCTACAGGAGCGGGAGAAGCATATGCACCCCTGGCGCCCTCGTAGCTACGCCTTAGACTATAACTTCGAATAGCCGAAGGAGATACTTGTAAATCAAATACGTCTGCCTTTATTCCGAGAATCCCAAAAGGATTAATCCGTCCTTGTTTTCCTATAGACGTCATATATTTTATTATTTCAACAAGATTACAAGTGACAGCTGATTGATTTTGTTGTTCATAAATGTATAATTATGCATTATATATAATTATACTACTATATTGATTACTTTTTTTTAAGGAGAACTGTTTTTCCTTTCGGTACGGAAATGTCACTCACAATGTTACACTCGAAAATGATGACAGTGGGTTTGGATATCGACAATGGTACAAGCTTCTTTAAGTGGGCATTGTGTGGTTTGGTGTAAAGCTCGTTACCGATTAAAAAGACGATTCCTATTATATCAATAATTAGGTGTAATTTAGACCAGAAAGTGACAGCCGAGGCCCCGCTGAGTTCGGTAATCAAAACGAACATAATAGGACTTTTCTGACTTGCAAAATCAGAGACAGTGGTGTGTATCAGTAGTGTAACATTAATTATATCATTTTTTATAATTATCAGATTCTTTTTTTTAAATGTATCGTTATAATGAGGAAACTTTTCTTTAAGATCAAGTTTAATTTCCTTAAGTTTTTGATAAAGTTTAGAAAAAGCACTAAAAATGTGTTTCTCTTTTGGCGAAGATTTTTTTTCATTGTAATAATAATATTTGTTTAATATTTATTTGAATTATACGTACTAGAGAAAGTAAACATGTACCCAAGTACATATTATTTTTCTACACACTCTCTTCTTTTGGAAATGTACCTTTCCCAGTAATTGGAAGTTATTATTGCCGTCATCGTAAAATGAAGTAAGTTAGGGTAGAAGCTAACTGCGCACGAAGGCCTCCACTTCATCACCGTCAACGAATCGTTGGCCTATCAAAGCATGTTTTCGTGGCCCAAAGAGATGAAAATCGCAGGGCGATAAGCCAGGGCTGTAGGGGGGGTGTTTCAGTAGTGTTCAATGCATTTTCTCTAATCTTTCACGTGTGAGTGCTACTGTATGGAGATAAGCGTTGTCGAGATAAATAATCACATCGAATCGGACACGTCTCTTGCTGCGATCGGCTAGTCTAATCTTATTCAGAAGGTCACAGTAGGATTTCGCATTGACGGTTTGATGTTCGTGCAAAAATATCAATGAGTGAAATGCCACGCCGGTCGAAAAATACAGTCGCAAGCAACTTGCTAGATGACAGCCTCATCGAACTTTTGCCACTGCATACTTGCTTGTTTTGGTTCGGACCTATAATATTACATCCACTTTGAATTACAGGTAACGACGCGATTTATCGTACTGAGAGCTGCTCATCTATCTTGAAACGTTCTGCATTCAAAAACGAGGAACCTTGACAGTAATTTATCCCTAAACTGTGCCATGAATCTCTGAAGAATTTCAGTATATCTCACACTCTCGCAGAAGAGAAATTTGATGATGATGCGCACATCCTGCGCCGTACTGTCAAATAGGTCGGGCGATGCTAATCGTCTGCTGTCCCCACATCCCCATTTAACACGCTTAGAGAAGCGGGCACTCGTTCCGAAAAATATTTTCCACGCATATATATACAGTAAAATCTCCCTTGGGCGGACGCCAACGGGACCGACCGAAAGTGTCCATTCAAGAGAGGTGTCCGCTTAAAAGAAATACAAAAAAATCGTTTTTTAATGAAAACTGTAATTAAAGATTAACAAAAAATTTAAAACTTAAGGAAAAAACAAAGATTTGTTATCTTTAGATATATATAAAATATAATAGGATAGAGTTATACATATGAAATGAAAGGTCACTTTAATGACGCAAACATTCATATATTGTTGTTTGTCTCTTCTTTCTCTTTAAAATGGCGTCCACGAATCGTATTTCTAATTTGGAAAGAAGCTCTAAAAACTCTGCATCTCCGTGATCTTCGGCAAAACTTTTAAGCTGCTTCGTTAGGGTAATAGCTTCACCATAATTTGGGATAGCATCTGTTGATACTGGAACCTAATCGACATCAGAATCTTCGGAAAGTCCTTGTATTTCAACTGGATTTTTAATTTCTTGTTCTAAATCTGGAATTCAAATTTTGTTCGTTCAAAAAATCATTAAGGTTTTCATTATCAATCAACTCCAACAAATTCTTATTTTTAAGGATATCTGCAAGTGCGTTAAGTGGTGTAAGTTATCTTCTTAGTTACTTGTTCCCAAGCGGTTTTTGTAAAGTAATCTGCATTTCATAGCGTAATTTTCTTAATTAACTCAAAAGTTGTACCAGCATTTTCAATGTTTACTATCAGGTGTTTTAGTATTAGACTTCGGTAATAAATTTTAAAATTTTTATAATTCCCTGGTCAAGTGGTTGACAAGCTGATGTACAGTTAGGGGGTAGAAACAAGATTTCTTTTGGATGAGAACCTGCATTGTCTAAAAATAACAAAATGTTACAGGAAGGTTGTTTATGTTAATATTTTTAAATGCTCTGGGTTTAGCTGCCTTGACTAAGAGTTTTTCTTTTTCTTCCGCCATATTTGCACAATGCAAAATTGTAAACCTCTCTTTGAGATATTTACCACCAACACATTTTTCTTTTTTTAATATTAGCGTTTTGTTGGGTAGAACCCTAAAATACAGGCCTGTCTCATCGGCATTATAGATGTCTCTCGGTGAATATATCTTAATTAAAGAAGGGCATTTTTCCCAGAGCGATGAAACATCTGCAGCAATAACCGAAGCTCCATCTCCTGAAATCGCTTTAAAACTTATGTTGTGGCGGATTCTAAATTTATTAAGCCAAACAGAAGAAGAACTGAAAGTAGAATGTCCCAGAGACTCGGCTATTTCTTTTGCTTTGCATCGTATTAGCGGACCTGAAAAAAACATTAGCCATAATTTTTTTGCATTTTTATCACGACAAGCCTACTAATATTCTCACCCCTTTTATTCATTCTAAAACAATAATTTATTTGCATACCTGTCAAAGGAATCCTCTTATCGCGAGCTGCTATAAACTAGTTATTACACTTGTCAATTTTGGTACGATCATCAGTCAAAAAGCTTCTTTTTCCATTCAAATTGGTGTTCGACATCCACTTGTTTAGAAGGAGCTCTCTTTATGTTTAATTATATCAGCAGTTAGTATTTTTTCGATATTAAAACGCTTGGATAAGTCCCTTACACTTAACTTTTCCTTAGTGTGACCTTCAACAATCTCATTTTTTTTTTGTTTAAGCGTGAGAATTTTTCTTTTCTTACCTAGGCTAAGTTAATTAGGTCCCTGACATGTATATATCTTAAGATCCAATATGTATTTTCACGTTTTGTCTTAGCCAATAATGTATAATAGCTATAGTATCTTAGCTACTTAATAGCCAATGAATCAATTTGGCTCAATCTAGTATCTAGTAATAAAAGTGTAAAACAAATATTTACTACCTAAATATTTGTTTCATTATAAACAAATAAAATAAAATTATATCGCTTTACAGGAGCCATGCGTCACTCGGCAATAATAATGTACTGAAAAATATATTACAGAACTCTCCACCATATCGTCAAGCACCGTAGTTTTTATAGTTTCTTTTTTCATACCATATAAATTATCAAACCTAATGCACTCGTGATAATTTTCGCTCAATCTACACTTTTTGGAGAATATTCCAGAATTTTTAAAAAAATTTTAATCAGTACTTTTCGAGATAGGGGTAGGAACAACGATTTTTGGCAATTTTGTTTAAAATAATACAAAGAAAAGTGTGCTTGAGTATTACATCATATATATTTTTGAACTCGTGTTTTCACAAGCTTTCATTTGACACCCCGTTCGATGATCTGATTGGACCATCAATTCCTGTATTTGTGCCAAATTTCAACTCTCTATGTAAAATAGTTTCCGGAAAAAATCGAGTGTGACAGACAAACGGACATATGGACACCGAAGTGGTCCCATAAGTGTTCCGTTTGTAACCCTAAAAGCACATTTCGCAAAATATTTAATTACAAAGTAATATTCTCGGTTAATTCAAGATTACCATTCAAAGTAATTTCGCTTAAAAGTTAGCAGTTAATTGAGGCTTGAAGCAATCCTTTAAATAAATCATTTACAGACAGACGGACACACGTGGGCTCAAAAATTAATTATAAAAGTCACTTTAGAAAGCCTTAAGGTGAAAAATAGACGATGACCAAGGCAAGTGCAACTTTTAATTACCGAATTACATCCTCTTGAATTGTTTTTTTTTGTCTTGAAACAGATTAATAATTAGTTTTGACTTCTGTGTAGGCCGTAGAAAAGATTTATAGGTAAGCGACACACCGTAATTTTTTTTCTCTTTGAATAATATTTTTCAAGTAACAGCCTAAGATTTTGCGAAGAATTAAATTATGTCAGGTCACGCATCCTCTTTATTTAATAGGTGCCCTTAATGTCCTGAGTTCTATGCATTTGATTATGTTTGTAATATTAGCATAATGAATTAATATAGGCTTGAAATTCAATGGGTTGTTACTCAACAGGAAATATAAATACAGAGAGAGAGCGCGAGAGACAGAAGGCGTAAGAACCTCAAACGTACTTATTTTTCTAGCACATTTTGTAGCGAACTCTATATACCTAATTCTATATTGGGCCTGCGACTAATTTATTTTGCGACTAATTTATTTATCGCTTCCTACTTTACCCCCCACTTTTGGTTGCCTAAAATTTATACGTAGTTACAACTCAGTAAATATAAAACACAGTTGCGTCGCTCAAGAAAATTTTTAGGTCCTGTTTTTTATCACTCATGCATCCACTATCATACCAACAACATGGTTGCCAGCTCGGTCGCGGGTTGTATTTACATCTGAATTTCAAGGACAATGTTTTTATAACGTGCTCCGAAATCCATTATTAAAAATTTTCCAATAAGTAAATGACTCGTTTGATGTTATAACACAGCCCCACAAAAAAAAAGTGGGGTATACTTTTGATGCGATATATCAGATCCGTAGTATTTTTGCCCGCTGATCACGAATCTGACGTCAGAATATCGCCATCACATCTCAATTTTTTTCTAACCTCAAAAAATAGGTAAAAATTAGTAAAAATTAAGAAACATATACTCCTAAAAAATTGATTCAAGCTTTTTCATGAATCCAAAGATGTATTAATATGTATTCGGACACGCTAAGCTAATATTCATCGGTTGGATTGAGCCATACAGTTCTGTTTTCTTTCTAACCTCAATAAATCAGACAGATATAGTGCTTCTCGAATGCAAAAAACGAATTCAAATTAAAATTCAACCGATCCTTACCAAATCTGGTACACGGGGATTTTTTGGGTCGCTGATCACGAATCTGAGGTTGGATTTGCAAAATTCAAGATGGCAGATGTTTTCGCGCCATTTTGAACGTCGAGAAAATTCATCGGTCGATTTTTATTCTTCTACCTTCATCCAGGGCACCTCCACGTGGTGACGGTGGGCAACGTTGTTACTCCACTAGCCGGCAGAGTCCCTGGATAACAGCTTAGATGCCGTCATGGCAGGTAGAAGAAAGAGAATTACGATGCAGGGACTCGGAAACCCAGTATCGGCGGTTGGTCAGGGTGGGAAAGCGGGCACGCAGCCGTCGTCATCCAGCGACCGTAGCTCTTCATGCGTGGGTGACTTGGCTCATGTAGAGTATAATGCTACAAGAAAACGGTCTCACGGTACAAGGACTTTTCATAAGTGCGATAAAAACAGTGATTCATTTTGTTATATTTGCTGTCAACACGTATTGAGTAAAATGGGGTCACCGATAACGGATAAGATTAAAACCTTATATAAGGATTGTTTTAACATTGAAATACAGCACCAGGTTACAGATTGGGTTCCCCACATCATTTGCAGTTCTTGCAAAATAATGTTGTACATCAATAAGAAGGCGATTAAATATTCCAGACCAGCAATATGGAATAGACCATACAGTGAAAATGATTGCTACTTTTGTATGAATGTTGTATCTAGGCATAACCGAAAAAATAAAAGCACTATTACTTATAACGATGTTTCGACAGTAACAAGACCAACTAAACTAATTCCGCCTCCTGAACCACTTGATGCTGATGTTATGGAAACAAATGATTTCACCTTATCAGTTCATGCCGAAAACATTGAGACTGTCGAAAAAGATTCAAACACTGTTACTAATGAATGTTCTAGTGACAACCTATTATATACTAGTGACACAGATAAAGAATTTCTACCATACAACCGTAAACCAGAACCAATACTCGTATCACAGTCAGAACTTAGTGATCTAGTCAGAGATTTAGGCTTATCCAAAGATGGTTCAGAGCATCTTGCTCCCTTTTTAAAGAAAATACATTTACTTAAGCCAGAAGCTACGATTTCTTATTACAGAAACAGAGATGAAGAATTTCGAAAATATTTCACAATGGACGAGGAATTGTCACTTTCATATTGTACCGATGTAAAAGGTCTAATGGATGAATTTCAAAATAACTCATACGATCCTGAAGAATGGAGACTGTTCATTGATTCTTCTAAACGGAGCATTAAGGCAGTTTTGCTGCATAATACCAACGTTTACGCTCCCATTCCGATTGCTCATTCCACAGTTATGGAAGAGCAATATGAAAAAATGAAGCAGCTTTTGATAAAAATAAAATATGCTGATCATAACTGGAAAATTTGTGGAGATCTAAAAATTGTAACAATATTGCTTGGCCAACAGTCAGGGTTTACACTTTCTCCCTGTTATAAATGTCTGTGGAATAGCAGAGACAGGGAACGTCATTATAAGAAAAAAATTTGGCCAACAAGAGAATCGTTCACTCCTGGTGAAAATAATGTATTGTTTCCACCATTGGTAGATCCAGAAAAAGTTCTTATTCCCCCGCTTCACATTAAGCTTGGACTTATGAAGCAATTCACGAGAGCATTAGATACAAACGGCTTTTCTGAAGCTAAAATTAAGGCAGGCGTATTTGACGGGCCACAAATAAGAAAATTGTTTCAAGATTCATTATTTGTTACTAAAATGAATAAAGTTGAAAAAGCTGCTTGGCTTAGTTTTAAAGAAGTCGCAACAAACTTTTTGGGAAATAATAAAAGTCCTAAGTACCAAGAAATAGCCGAGAAAATGGTAAAAAATTTTCAAACATTAGGTTGCTTAATGAATCTAAAATTACATTTCCTGGACTCCCACATCGATGATTTCCCAGATAATCTTGGTGACTACAGTGAGGAGCAAGGGGAACGTTTTCACCAAGATCTGAAAATCATAGAAAATCGGTATCCAGGACGATGGGATGACCATATGCTAGCGGACTATTGCTGGTCGCTAAAAAGAGAAACAAGTCCTCAAAAGCGTTTGGGCAGAAAGCCTTTGAATAGGTCATTCGCGGAAAAAAGAACAAGATACAGCCAAAAAAAGGAAAGTTAGGCGCGGGTCTAACCTTCGCAATTCTAGGGCTTAAGGGTCTACTATTTGAGAGTATATGGTTTAAAAGTCCTGGTTTTGAGTTTATTGGGTCTCATTTTTAAAGTTACAGGGTTATTGAGGTCTATTTTTTTGAGGTTACAGGGTGTGGGAGTCTAAGGTTTCAGGGTTTAGGGTTTAAGAGTATCAGGTTTGAGGATTCCCCAACTGTATACCAAATTTGGTAGGAATCGGTTGGTTTTCAAAAATTTTGTCCGCCATCTTGGATCCGCCATTTTGAATTTTGCAAATCCGACCTCAAATTCATGATCAGCAACCCAAAAAACCCCCATGTACCAAATTTGGTAAGAATCGGTTGAATTTTAATTTGAATTCGTTTTTTTGCATTCGAGAAGCACTATATCTGTCTGATTTATTGAGGTTAGAAAGAAAACAGAACTGTATGGCTTAATCCAACCGATGAATATTAGCTTAGCGTGTCCGAATACATATTAATACATCTTTGGATTCATGAAAAAGCTTGAATCAATTTTTTAGGAGTATATTTTTCTTAATTTTTACTAATTTTTACCTATTTTTTGAGGTTAGAAAAAAATTGAGATGTGATGGCGATATTCTGACGTCAGATTCGTGATCAGCGGGCAAAAATACTACGGATCTGATATATCGCATCAAAAGTATACCCCACTTTTTTTTTTTGTGGGGCTGTGTAATCTATAATATATATAAAATGAAACGTCTGTCTGTCCGTTAGTGCGCTTATCAGTCGAGAACAACTTCCGATTTACGTGCTTTTTTTTTTAAACATACATATGTTCTCTGGCCAGGTTATAGGATATATTTTATTACGTTAGCTAACATAAGGAATAAGCAGTGACGATAATAATGAATTAAGTCAGAAAAAAGTTTACCTCTAGCGCGTTCTCTTGCAATATACTGCCTTAACCATTAAATATGGAACAATATCATGTAGCAAAAAATCTAATATATATAAAATGCAACGTCTCTCTGTTTATCTGCCTGTCTGCTACAGAAAAAATAAATATTGTTCTCGTCTCACAGACGAGCATTTGAGTGCCATTCTACGACAGACATGGAAGCAAACATTCTACAAATAGCCAGTCAAATACAGCCTTAAAAATCACATTAAGTTTTGGTTCGACTCGCATGTATAGTTATTTCGAAGTTCTCATTTAATTTGTCTGTTTTTTTTTTTTCCCATTTTCTTTTTGTCCTTGTTCCTACTTATTAATAAAATCTAAATGAAATAATGATGAAGAAAATGTAAAAGTAAATATTTGTGTTTTTGCGTTAGGTAACATAAGGAATAAGCAGTGACGATAATAATGAATCAAGTCAGAAAAAAGTTTACCTCTTGCGCGTTCTCTTGCAATATACGGCCTAAACCATTAAATATGGAACAATATCATGTAGCAAAAAATCCAATATATATAAAATGCAACGTCTCTCTGTTTATCTGCCTGTCTGCTACAGAAAAAATAAATATTGTTCTCGTCTCACAGACGAGCATTTGAGTGCCATTCTACGACAGACATGGAAGCAAACATTCTACAAATAGCCAGTCAAATACAGCCTTAAAAATCACATTAAGTTTTGATTCGACTCGCATGTATAGTTATTTCGAAGTTCTCATTTAATTTGTCTGTTTTTTTTTTTCTCATTTTCTTTTTGTCCTTGTTCCTACTTATTAATAAAATCTAAATGAAATAATGATGAATAAAATGTAAAAGTAAATATTTGTGTTTTTGCATCAACAAAATCTATTAACAAAATTATAAACAAGGCGGCCTGCCTTTATTTCATTTTACCACTATGTAGCCCTTGCCTGTTAAAAGGCTGCCGACCGCTAGTGAAGAGCATAAAATTTCGCATATATTTTAAAAATAACCGGTCAAGTGCAAGTTGAACTTGCGCAATTAGTGTTCCGTACGTTGATTGCTTTTAAAATAAAAAAAATGTTGTAACGGAAGTATAAAATGATCAGTGACTTCACAAATCATACCCCAAAAGTTTATTTCCAATTTTTACTGAAAATTGATGACCTTGAAATTTCTGTTTTTTTTTATATACCAGATAAATTATTACGGGTAATGCACTCGTGATAATTTTCATTCAATCTACACCCCGTGGAGAATATTCCAGAATTTTTTCAGATTTTTCGAGATAAGGCGGGTGGACAGCGATTTTTTGCGATTTTTTAAAAATAATACAAAGAAAATTGCGCGCAAGTATTACATTATATATATATATATATATATATATATATATATATATATATATATATATATATATATATATATATATATATTTTACTCGTGTTGTCACAAGCTTTCATTTGACACCACACTCGATTACCTAGTAAAAAATTTTTTTTCACTTCCGATTTCACCCCCCAAAACTAACCCCTTAAGTCAAAATTTAACTTTCAAAACTACATGGCTCTGATGAGGCCAACAATTCCTATATTGTTACCAAATTTCAACTTTCTATGACAAATAGTTTCGGAGAAAATCGGGTGTGACAGACGGACAGAAAGACACCGAAGTCATCTTACAAGTGTTCCGTACGGAACACTAAAAAAAACGACCCATAAGAAAAAATCGTAACAAGATTTAGACTAAAATGTGAACTTTGACCAATTGTCTTAATATTATTTAATAAAATTTGGCACATTCTTTTGGTTAATATAAAAGCTATATTTTCCTATAGTTTGAAGTAATAATATTGAGTTGAACGGAAGTTACCCGTAAAAAAAACATTTTTAGCGTTCCGTACGGAATACTTATAAGATGACTTCGGTGGCTGTCTGTCTGTGCGTCTGTCTGTCTGTTACACCCGATTTTCTCCGAAACTATTTGTCATAGAAAGTTGAAATTTGGTATTAATATAGGAATTGATCTCATCATCAAAGCCCTCTAGTTTTGAAAGTTAAATTTTGACTTAAGGGGTTAGTTTTGGGAGGGTGAAATCGGAAGTGAAAAAAAATGAAAGCTTGTGAAAACACGAGTAAAATATATATATATATATATATATATATATATATAATATCGTACTTGGACTCACTTTTCTTTGTATTATTTTTAAAAAGTCGCGAAAAATCGCTGTCCCCCTACCTTATTTCGAAAAGTACTGATCAAAAAATTTTGAAAAAATTCTGGAATGCCCCACGGGGTGTAGATTGAAAGAAAATTATCACGAGTGTATTACGTTTAATAATTTATTTGATATATAAAAAAACAAAAATTTCAATTTTTTTCAATAAAGATTGGAAAAAAACTTTGTTGAAAATTCTTTTGGGGTGTGTTTTGTGAAGTCACTGATCATTTTATACCACCGTAACAAAATTTTTTATTTTAAAAGTAATCAACGTACGGAACACTAATTGTGCAAGTTCAACTTGCACTTGACCGGTTCTTTTTTTTCATTTGCCGTAGTAAATACTTTTTTAGATTAAGTACTTGATATTTTTTGATGCAATCTAAGCAGTTTTTTAGGCAATTTTATGATGAGAAAAATTAATTTTTTCTGTCGCATAACAGTGAAGAGAAGCTGAGATATTTAAGAAATCGTGAGCCGAAAGCGTTACAATGTGAAAAAATGCACTAAAATAGAAGAAAAGCGACCTTGCGGTCAAGATTAGGCTGAAAAAACTCGTTTACAATTAGTTGGAACTGTTTCAAAGTAGTTTAATTGATTTCCAAGCTGTACCCAAAAATTTCCAAAAATCACAAAAATTTTACGCCATTTGCTTCCACTATAACTATTTTAAATACTCGTATTTCGTGTTCACATGATGAATTGTATAATGTGTTAAGTCGGATTAAAAAAATAATAAATTTTGTGATTTTTACCTTGCTTAGTAAATATAAAGTTTTAAAAACCAGTTACATATATTCAGATATTTTTCTAGTTTAGGAAAATGTCCAGTTGATAATCACATCCTTAATATAAAATGTATCTGATTTCGAGTTAACGTGCCCACGCTGACTGGAGATAATGACTTTATTCAAGATTACCATCGACCTTGTTACTTGCCTTCTTGTAAATGTACAAAATAACAAATTCTGGTCTAAATTGAATAAAATAATGTAGCCATTTGAATATCTCCATAAAAGCGTCTTGATTTTTTATAAAAAATGAATGAAATCCAGTTTTAAACCTACAACGGTCAATAAAAAAGCTTTAGTCAGCTAAAGTTTGTCATTTGATTGCTGATATTTTTACACTCTCTTATTATCACTGGTGGATCAAATATATCCTACCTATAGATTAATTTTAATAATAAAATAATTAATTATTTTTTAAAATCTTACTCAAAAAATGGATCGGCGAACTAACATCGGTTTTTTGTTGCCTTTTCAACATTGCTTTCAGTGATTTCGAAGTTGAAGCAAGGGACTAACAAGCAACATCTTTTACCCTACTTGAAAGAAATTACTCAGTATATATCACCACTACACCAAACACTTTATTTTTGCGCACGACGCGCGTTTCGCGTTTGCCCAACATACTTTTTGTCACAATCATTACAACTAATTTCATAAATTCCACTTTTCTCACAATTAGGAATCTTATCTTTCGGATTTCCTTAGATATTCCTCAGATCGTCTGATGACTTATAGACTAAGGTGAGGCCTACCTTAAAAATTACTAAAAAGGTAGGCCTCACCTTGGTCTATAAGTCATCAGACAATCTGAGGAATATCTTAGGAAATCCCAAAGATAAGATTCCTAATTGTGAGAAAAGTGGAATTTATGAAATTAGCTGTAATGATTGTGACAAAAAGTATGTTGGGCAAACTAAAAGGTCAATTAAAACAAGATTTAAAGAACACTTAGCACACTTAAAATACAATAGAACAGAAAAGTCTAGCATTGCCGAACATGCCCTTGAAGCTGATCATACTGTAACATTAGATAATCTAAGATTAATAAAAAATGTATCTGATAGGAGATTGTTGAACGCATACGAAAGTATGGAAATCATAAAATGTAAAAGTAGTTTAAATAAAGACAGAGGGCCTATTCCTTATAGTCCCCTCTACTGGTTACTTGAGCGGAACTGATGGCCTTGCCTATTTCATTAGTTCCGCTTGAGTAATTCACGGGTTAGGCTAAGTATAAATAGGGTAGATTTGTAGTTTACCTTTAGTCAATCATCGCTCCTGATGAAGCTAACGCTAGCGAAACGCGCGTCGAGTGCAAAAATAAAGTGTTTGGTGTAGTAGTGATATATACTGAGTAGTATCATTGTGCCAAAGATTCCACATTCCCAACTTAGTTGAAAGAAATTAGTATTATTAGAGGACACCAATAAAAAGCTTCTAACACCGTGGAGTTGCCGGCGATACTGTCTGCCCTGCAGCAAATGAAAATAGACTACAGATACACTCGGTTAATTAAATTCATTTATAATAATGCAACAGCAAATGTAAGACTCCATGAATCTACAACTAAATACCGAGTGGAACGTGAAATCAGACAAGGTGATACGACCTTTCCTAAACTTCTTACGGTGGTGTTAGAATGTGCTTTTAAGGAACTTAATTGGGATGGAAAAGGCATAAACATCGATGGAGGATATCTAAATCTCCTGCGCTTTGCTGATGATATTGTCATAACAGCCGACAATCTAGGTGATGCCGAACAAATGCTTACCGAATTCCAAATAACATCAGCAAATATTGGTCTAAATGTTAACTTTCAGAAACCAAGTTCATCACTAATCTAATTACGAACAGAGTATGAAATTTAACGTCTAAAATTACAAGTATTTGGGTCATGAATTATAAATTGGCAAAGATAACCAAATCCGTAAGATACACCGTAGTGTGGATTTGGGATGGACGGATTTTGAGAAACCGAGAGATACGTTGCAAAGTAATTTGCCAATGTGCTTAAAAAAGAAAGTTTATGAACAACGCGTTCTGCCGGTAATCACAGCTGGCACCGAGACACTCACATTAATAAAACAGTTAGCAAACAAACTGAGAGTATCGCAACGGGCAATGGAGAGAGCTATGCTGGGTATCACAAAGAAGGATAGAATAACAAACATAACTATCAAACAACGAACAAAAGTAATAGATATGATCTAAAAAATTACGCAGTTTAAGCTCGAAGGGATGCTAATCGATGATGTAGAAGAATAATAGAACGGAGACCCAGACAAGACAAAAGGAATAGAGGTAGCGATGACATAAAAAGAGTTGCAGCAAATTGGGTTAACACCGCTCAGGACAGAGATCAGTGGAAGTTCTTAGAGGAGGCCTATATCCAGCAGTGGATGAGGATGGCTAATGGAAGAGTGACCACCAATATAGCTTTAGTACTTACACCCCACACGTTTGGAATAATTCCATTTAACACTATGGATATTGATATATCTAAGTTGTTGAACCGTGATTCGAATATATTCGAAGTATTTTGTATATGGCTTCAAAATTTCCTTTATAAATCATTCTTTGCAAGTAACAGTGGACTGATAGGACCGCATGATCCTGTAGCACTGTTCTGGAATGCGAAAGAGACTAGTAGAAAAAAACTTTTTAATTACAATAAGCCATGTTCTGGCAGTTGAATTGAAATAAAAATAAAATATAGGGAAAATATTTGATATCAATTTGTAATTGTCCCTCAAACGAAGTTAGTTTTTTAAGTGCGAATCCAAAAAAAAAATTGGCATGGATATCAAACAAAGAAGATCAGTTCATCAAAATATCTATCCGGTTAGATAAAGTTACTACTATAGACGAAATAAAAGCCAGGACAACTTACAAAAGATTTCGAAGATAGTAGTGAACGGCCTAGCTGACGAGAAATAGCAATTAAGAGAACGGGTATCTAATTCAAAACTGATATTTGCTACTTAAATCAATCTGAGGGCAGCCAGTAAAAGAAGCTTGTGTCATTCTAAAAGGTTCTAAAAGCAATAGCTAGATCAGAGTAAAAAAAATCAAACAATTAACTTCAGTTGAAGGTGATTTAAAATTATCTCGCAGATAATAAAATATAAGTCGAAAAGTGCTCAATGGTGTAACTCATTTGAGTCCTCTTAGAGTTGAGTAGTTCATGCTAAGAATACACCTTGCCTTCATATATCACATACGTATAAGGTTCCGTTTATCAATCCTAGCATTACATTGGCGTTTCTCAACCTGTGGAGCGCGCTCCATTAGGGGGGTGTGATTACACTATTGGGGGGGCACGAGCGTATCGAAAAGAAATTATTATTAAAAACATTCATTAAAAACATTTAATACAATTTATTGAAAGGAAAGCAAAACCAAATACATTCTGACATAATAAAAAATAAAATACATATTTACACTGATATAATACATCTATAAATAGGATTGTATTAGTACTGCACAATGTATTTACCTAATAATTAACATATCAATACTAAATTAAAAACAAGTTTAATAATTATTAGTGACTCCCTTGGGCCTGTTTCGCAGAGCAAAGATTTTTGAAGGATGGTTTAATATTAGAAATAGACACTCTGAGTTCTTTTTCTATATTTAGTTGAGATCTATATTTTGTTCTCAAAGCAGCCACCGCAGAAAATCTGGTTTCGTAAAGGTAGGATGTTGAAAATGGTAATAGTATACGAAATGCTCTTGTTTTCAGTGCAGAAAACTCATTATTCACCTCTGTCCAAAATTCAAAGAGTGATTTATTATTAAATTGTCTTTTGATTTCGCCACTTGCCGTGAAGCCTATGAAGATTTCTTCTTCGGAACTTGAGAGCTCTTCGGGAGTATTTTGAAATGGATCCCTAACCCACTCGTAACTTGCTACCAAGTTGTCGTCCGTAAGAAAATACTTTTCAAAATTCTTTGTCAACATAGCTAGATGATTTTCAATGGACACTAAAACAACTTTCACATGTTGTTCTTCAGCTTTGTATGTTTTAACACATTTACCCACATTTGCAAACATTTCTAGGTTTTTTCGCTTTACATTTCTGCTCCACAATTCTAATTTTCTACAAAAAGCATTAATTTTATCACTTGTATCCAATATATGTGTATTTGTTCCTTAAAGTTGAAGATTTAAGGTATTTAGTTTCTCGAATATATCGACCAAGTAGCTCAATTTCATCACAAATAAACTGTCTCGAAACTTCTCGGTTCCGGTCGGTTTTCCTCTTTTAGAAAAATGGCGATTTCATTTCTTAATTCATAAACACATTCCAAACATTTTCCACGTGATATTCCTCGCAATAAAATAGTAACGCTGAATGTTCGGCACCCATGTCTTTATAAAGTGCAGAAAAAATTCTAGATTTTAGGGGTCACATTTTTACTACGGTTACAACTGTAGTGAGCACAATATTCAGAGCAGGGATCATTTCTTTAGAATCCAGAGCTTCTTCGTGGATCATACAATGTATCCACATACACAGTGGAGATTTTTGTTTCACAAGTGCTTGTACACTTTGAAATCTTCCAGACATTGAATGAGCACCATCGGTACATATTCCGACGCAATTTTTCCACTCCATATTTGCCTCGTTTATAAAATCATTTAGGATAGCAAATAATGCGAGTGATGTTGCTTTGACTTCTATTGATTTACAGAAAAATAGTTCTTCTACTGCTGACATTCCATCACAAAATTGAACATAGGGAATGAAATGAGCATCTTTATTGCTGTCTGTTGCCTCATCAAGCTGAATTGAAAACAATTTGTCACGCAACTTCCCGAAAAGCTGATGCTGTATATCTTCAGCTATATGACCGATTCGACAGGCAACAGTATCATTTGATATAGGTATGGATAGCAATTGTTTAGCAAAATTATGTCCAAACATAGTTTCTACAATCTCAATTGCTGCTGGCAAAACAAGCTCTTCACCAATGGTTTGCGGCTTTTTACATCTGGCTATTTTATATGAAACTTTGTAAGAGGCAAGTAAAGCTTTTTCATTCACAGGCAAAGTTTTTTTAAAAAAATGACTTCTGCTTTACATACGATTTTAATTTTAATTCGAAGAATTGTTGATTTCATGCTGTCTGCTGCCAAGATTTATGAGCAAATAACACACAGGGGCCTTTCTTCTTCATTTACTTCAGTACTGGTAAACTCTAAATTTAAGTATTCTTGAGAATATTTTCTTGATTTTATTTTCGGAACCACTCTCGTTGATGCTTCATTATCGTCTAATGTTCACTTACGCCTACTTAAAAAGTTATCCGTGATTCTGTATAAATTTACTGCCGTGAATACTTAATACCTTGAATTTCAATTAACACGTAAATTACAACATACACATTCACGATAAATCCGATAGCAGTAGAAGGATCAACTTGACTGAGACGGGCTGTAATTGAACGAGGTGGAGCAATTATACGCTTTTGGGCAGACTGTCCGAATGTTAGAGACAACTCGGAACTTCTCGCGAAGCCGCTACCGATATTGTGGACGTGACAAAGAGCAATAGAGAATGTGTTTCCAAATATGAATAAATTTACTTGGTAGTTTATAAGGTTTGTAATTAAGGTTATAGTGTAGCGTTAGCATCAAAACACTGAAAATACATTATTATTGCATGCATTGTTATGCATGCAATAATAATGTATGTATGAGAGGGGGGAAGGTGCGATGAAAATTATGTTTGAAAACTGGGTCGCAAATACTGAAAGGTTGAGAAACGCTGCATTACATACATCAAGAAAACTTTTATATTAAGAACCTTACCTTTTTTGGAAAAAAACTGTCAAGCAATATATTTTACATTCTGCAGCGACTCAAACCCAAGGCAGTCAAAAAGTACATTCACTGAAAAAAGGGATCGCTAGTATCATATGCCTTATGAAATATAAAAACTCTTTTAATTTTTGCCTAACACTTCTTGATTCAGCATGTAAGCCTCACTAAGTTGTCTTTAATGAGCTTTGTTGTTTGTTTTTTGCATCCAATCGAGTCCTGCTAATCTTTTTATGTCGTCCGACCATCTTGTTTGTGGTCTACCTCTGAATCTTTTGTGTTCTCCATTCAACTATACGGCGTATCCATATGTTATCAATCTTTCTTGCGATATGCCCCGCCTAATTCCACATTATATACATATTCGTTGTATTACATCTGTCACTTTTAATCTTCTTCGAATCTCGATGTTAAGAATATGATCTTGGAGTCTAATATTTAGCATTCTCCTATCCATTGCTCTTTGGGTTACCTGGAGTTTATTTATTATACTTTTATTTAAAGCCCACGTTTTAGTGTCATATGTTAGTACCGGCAGTACATATTGATCGAATACTCTGGCTTTTATTGTATTTGGAACGTTCAATTTAAATATAGATTGTAACCTTCCGAACACAGACCAAGCTAAGGAGATTCTTCTATCCAGCCTTTAAATTACTTTTTTTATATTTCGATTTTTTGTCCCAAATATATGAATGTTTGTATCTTCCCTATTCTTTCACCTTCTGTTAATAAATAGTTCCTGGCTGTTGTCTTCATTTTCGTTGTTCAAATATTTGGTTTTGCTGAAGTTTATTTTTTGACCAATTTCTCGAGACTTGTTATTTAATTCCATCAGAATTTCTTGTAATTCGTCTTTTGTGTTGGCGATCAGAGTGACATCATCTGCGAACCTTAAATGATTTAATCGTTCAGCTTCCCTTAGTATTCCTAATCTATAGTATCTTTCATTGCCTCTACTATTATTTAAGGCATTAAGGACTACCCATATCTCTACCGAATCAAATGCTTTTGCATACTCAACTATTGCTATCCACAAGGTGGACCTTTTATTCATTTGTTTTTTCCATTAATAACACTGGTCGAACTTTGATAGCTAATACTGTTTTAGCTAACTACCCTCATTATTAAACTGCAGTTGTTTTGTTGCAATTAGCCTCTTGTGATACGGTAATACTTATAACTAGTACTACAGCAATAAAAGCAAAGGAACGTTCGCGAAGAAATAGTCATAAAACTATTTGTCTATGATTTCATCAAAATATTGTGATTTATTAACTGCGTTAACATGCCGAGAAAGTGTAGTAACGATCCTAACTCTTTTTTGTTGTGTTTGTGGTGAACTGACTTTCAAAAATCAAAGATGAAATTTCACAAAACTAGTCTTGGAGAGTTATCACCGGTATTTTGGTTTCGCTGTGGCCCATCAAGACAAATCCTGGGCCCCTCATATTTGTTGCATAACGTGTGTGAAGAATTTAACCGACTGCATATGCCGTTTGCTGTACCCATGATTTGGACCGAACCAAGAGATCACATTTTGGACCGCTATTTTTGTCTTACTGACGTAAATGCTATAAATTTTAAAAAAAAAACATACAGTTATTTAGCCTAATTTACCTTCAGTCATGAGACCAGTCCCTTATAGTGAAAATTTGCCTATACCAGTTGCATCTGCGTCCGTTGAGATTGACGATACACAATCCTCCGCTTCAAACCAATGTGTTGATGAGGACGATGACTGACGAGTTTGAAGAAATTCTAACCAAGCCACACTTGATAACTCAAGGAGACCTAAACGATTTGGTTCGCGATTTAAAATGTCAAAAAAGCGGTCAGAAGTATTAGAATCTCGATTAAAAGGATGGAATTTGCTACATCATGAAACTAAAATCAGCTATTTTCGAAATCGTAATCAACACTTCAGATCATACTTTTCTCAAGACGGGGACTTGGCATATTTTAATGATATAAATGGGATTATGAAGATTTTGAAAATCGATTTTGATCCTTCCCAGTGGCGTTTATTCATTGACTCTTCTAAAATAAGTCTAAAAGCAGTGTTACTGCATAACGGAAATATACTTCCTTCTGTACCTCTGGACCATGCTGCTAATATGAAAGAAACTTATGAAAACATGAAGTTATTACTTGAAAAAATCAAGTACAGTACATATTCTTTCAAAATCTGTGGCGATATAGAAGTTGTTGCCCTATTACTCGGACTTCAGCTGGGTTATACTAAATTCTGCTGCATTTTTATGTGAATGGGATACTCGAGACAGAACAAACCATTATCATAAAAAATATGACCTACGTATTTACCCCTTGTAGAGCCATCTGAAGTACTTCTTCTACCATTGCACATCAAATTCCCTGATCGAGACGGGGAGTTCGCTAGTCTTCTTGATCTGTTTTTAACCACCAATCCGGAGATTTACACGGTCACCGTAAATCCGCCGTTAGGTTCTTCCGACCATAAACTGCTTTCGACATCGAGTATCCTGCCAATCAGTGACAGAGAGGCGCCTAGGCCGCGCAAGATTTGGCACTACAAATCTGGTAAATGGGAAGATCTCATGGAATACTTTCGAACTTTCCCTTGGATGGACGTTTGTTTTTCGATCCGATAACCCATCTGACTGCGCCAGGGAGGTCTCCGATGTTATTTTGGCTGGTATAGACGCTTACATCCCTTTCTCGAAGAAATGCTCCTCCAACGGCAAGCCTTGGTTCGACCGAAAATGCAAAGAAGCTGTTGCTTCTAAATATATTGCCTACCGACAATGGCGTGAAAATCCTAACACCTTAAATCGAAACATCTTTGTTCATGCCCGAAACAGATGCAAGGGAATTATCGAAGAAACCAAGGAGACACACAATCAACGAATTAGAAACAAACTTCTCGCTTGTCCCAACAATTCCAGGTCCTTTTGGGCAGTCGCTAAGGCAGTTAGCCAAAATTTTTACCAAATCCACCATACCACCACTCACACGGCCAGATAATTCCATTGCAACCACACCTGTTGAGAGAGCGAACTTGTTGGCTGAACTCTTTGCTTCACATTCTACTGTCGATTTCCAAGGAAAAACACCACCTACTATTCCCATATTGCAGTCAAGGATGCCCGATGTTGTCTTCAGACAGCGCATCATAAAGCGTATTTTAATGAAGCTAGACACCAAGAAGGCTTCTGGCGCTGACGGAATACCTGCCATAGTTCTCAAAAACTGTGCAAGGGAACTAACACCAGTTTTCTGTAGACTTTTTAACCTATCCTACAGAAAGGGAATATTTCCGTCCTGCTGGAAATGTGCCACGGTTCAGCCGATACCTAAAAAAGGTAAGAAGACCTTGCCAAATAACTACCGACCAGTTGCACTGCTTTCAATAATATCGAAAGTCATGGAAAAGGTTATCAATGAGCATCTTCTAAAATATCTTGAACGATTCAATATTATTAGCGATCACCAATATGGTTTTCGTAAACATAGATCAACAGGAGATCTTCTGACTTATGTAACACATGTTTGGAACAACGCAATTGAACACTTTGGAGAATCTCGAGCGGTTGCTCTAGACATATCCAAGGCATTCGACCGTGTTTGGCACGATGGACTGTTGGCCTAGTTGCGCTCTTATGGTATGTCTGAAAGGTTCTGTTTGTGGCTCTCATGTTTCCTCAGAGAGCGGTCTTTACGAGTGGCGGTCGACGGATTTCTTTCTAACACCCTCACTATCAACGCCGGTGTGCCCCAGGGCTCCATACTGTCTCCTACTCTCTTTCTCATTTACATTAACGATCTGCTGGAAAAGACCGGGAATCCAATCTATAGCTTTGCAGATGACAGTACGCTTGTCTTTTCATTCACCTTGAACGCTCGGACATCGGCTGCTCAGGCGAATATCCGCAGACAGCAGGAGGTCGTTCAACTTAACAAAGACCTGGAAGAGATTCTATCTTGGGGCGACAGTAACCAAGTGGAATTTAACGCTACAAAAACCCAAGCGGCAGTTTTTTCTAAAAAAGTTAACGTTGCTGAACCCGACATAGTTATGTCGGGGCACTCCATTCCCCTAGCATCGTCGCTCAATTTGTTGGGCGTTAGTTTGGGAGCAAATATGTCTTGGCATGAACATGTTGCAGGCATAGCAAGGAGAGCTTCTCAAAAGTTGGGAATATTATTTAGAACCAGAAAGCTTTACACCCCACAACAACTGTTAATTCTTTACAAAGCCCAAATTCGACCAACTATGGAATACTGCTCCCACGTTTGGGGCTCCGCTCCCAAACATACACTGCATTTGTTGGATTCTGTTCAGAGAAGAGCGGTCCGTCTGATTGGGGACCCGAATTGACCGGCGGCCTTGATTCGCTGGAACATCGAAGAACGTTTGGCGACTTGAGTCTGTTCTACAAGTATTTTCATGAAAAGTGTTCGAAGGATGTAGCCCGCTTAATTCCTCCCAAAGCGGTGCATGTTAGAAATACACGTCGCGCTGGTGCTTCGCATACGTATGAGGTTCAGCTTGTTACTCCGCGTACGACGCTTTTCAAGCAATCTTTTATATGGAGAACGTCATTCCTTTGGAATAATTTGCCCAGCGCTGTGTTTCCCACCGAGTACAATTTACAGCGATTCAAGAACAACGTGAATCGTTTTTTTTTCCGCACTCGTGCCGCTCCTGGAGCGCTTTAGGGTCTTCCCTGCAGCACGTGTGCTAGACCAATAAAAAAAAAAGAAAAAAAATTAGGCCTGATCAAAAATTTTGTAAAGGAAATGGATCGCAATGGGAGTGGATTTTTGTATCTAAAAGAAAAATACCCCAAAATAACTGATGCAAAGATAAAAGAGGGTATTTTCGTAGGACTTCAAATCAGGGAGTTAATAAAAGATCCGGTATTCGAAGAAAAATTGAGCGATTTAGAAAAACCAGCATGGAAATCTTTTAAGAATGTTGTTGCAAATTTTTTGGGTAACCATAATAGTGAGAGCTACAGAGAGTTGGTTAGCGAGCTATTGTTGGCTTATCAAGCATTGGGTTGCAACATGTCACTCAAGATTCATTTTTTAGACTCACACCTGGATTTTTTTCCTCAGAATTTGGGGGGTGGGGCTGTGAGCGATGAGCACGGAGAAAGGTTCCATCAGGACATTTTTAAGATGGAAAAATGTTACCAGGGCAAATGGAACCCAAATATGTTGACAGATTACGGCTGGACAATCAAAAGGGACCAATTAGGATCTAAATTTGCTAGAAAATCTTAGATCGTAACTTCATAATAAAACTTTTTTACATTTAGGTCTAGGAGGTCATTCTTTTTTGAAATATTTTAAATTACTTAAGAGAATAAAATTCTTGGCTAACAAATTTTTTTTTTTAATGTTTGTTTTTTACTGCCAACCACCTATTAAAGTAAAAAATGTCATAAAAGTCCATGTGCTACGACAAAGTTACAATTTGTTCGTTAATCTATATGTTATTATTCTAGTGAGTATTTTGTATAGTACCGATAACAGGCTGACGGGCCTGTAATGTCCTTGATTATTAGTGTTAAATACCGTAGAAAATATTGTGTAAAGAAAGTAATTTTAACTTTGGAAGCTTTTTAAAGATAATGTTATATTACTTATGTTATCTTGCATCTGATTTTAAAAATCCCTACCAAATTAAGAATTGTGATCGCATTCTTCGATTCTTCTAGTCACGAAGACATATTTATTTAATTTGTGCCTCGAGCCAAAAGAATAGTCATTATCTTTTAAAGAAAAAACCGGTGGCTCTTCTCAAACTAAGCACCTATAGTTCTAAACCCTATTATTCTCGAACTACAAAAGATTATACTTAATTTTATTTAGTTCTTTTCCAAATAACATAATTATTAACCATTTTTATCTGTTTTTTGTATTATTGATCAATCTCCTTACTAATTTACATTCTTCTTGGAAGGCACTGCTAAGTCAGTGGCAATTCAAATCAATCCTAATTCGGGTAGGATTACATAATGGTGCTATCATCTGCATGCAATGGGAATTTTTATAAAATATAATTTTTCTAACAAAAATATTTTTAGAGTTTCAGTGATTCATCTTTTTATTGGAGCATAAATCTACATATGCGTTTTATTTTTATCAGTTTATACAAAAAAGTTCTTCTTTCTCACATTTGGTCAATGTGGTTCCATGTTTGGCTGACGGGCCCAAGCCAAGTCAGCACAAACACTATTACCATTGTGTATTAAGGAATGATCTGACAATGTTACAAGTTTTCAAAATCACTGACTTCTGAATGTTTCTGTGTATGTTTGTGTTGAGTCCTAATTGTACTAAGTGTGGTGTGAATGTTATTGGTGTAAGGTCTGTGGCTGATATAATGAGGGAGACAATGTTAACTTTTTTTGTTTCTATAGCCTTTTTAT
This sequence comes from Pachyrhynchus sulphureomaculatus, assembly GCA_019049505.1. Taxonomy (NCBI): domain Eukaryota; kingdom Metazoa; phylum Arthropoda; class Insecta; order Coleoptera; family Curculionidae; genus Pachyrhynchus; species Pachyrhynchus sulphureomaculatus. The sequence continues at coordinate 188,520,595 of CM032449.1, forward strand.
TTCTGTTGCAAAGTCTGTGTATTTGGAGATTTTTTCTGTGTATTTCGTTTGGATGTTTGTGTCGTTGGTGACAGCTATATCGATTAGATAGGTGATCTTTCCTTTTTTGCACTGAAAAGTAATATCGGGTCTATTAGCAGAGAGTGTTTTATCTGTATGGATACTGCTATTCCAGTAGAGCTTGTAATCTTTATTTTCAAGTATGGATGTTGATGTGTATTTGTAGTAGGGATCTGTGTTTTCTATGAGTTTGTATGTTGTGGGTATTGCTTGGTGAACTAATTTTGCCGCTAATATTTTACATCCGCTTGTTATATGTCCGATCGTTTCTTTCTGCTGGTGGCATTTCCTGCATCTGTCTTCTGTAATAGTTGGGTATGCTTTTGATAGTTTCTGGTTAATGTGACTTTATCCTGGATGGCAAGCAAGAAGCCTTCTGTTTCAGGGAATCGCTGCCCATCCTGTAACCAAGTGTATGATTGTTTTTTATTTACGTGGTCTTGTTCTATGTGGTATCTGTATTTTCCGTGGAGTGTTTTTTCTGATCACGCTATCATCTTTTTCTGTTGTAATTGGGTGTGACTGTGTGTGTCTGCTGGGTAGTCTGCCCGGGATATGTCGAGTATATATATTATTATTGTTATTATTATTAAGAAAAGAAAAGATATATATCGACTTGACGGACCAAGCCCCTCTAGGGGTGCTTTGTTCTTTCATTAAAAGTACGGGCGTTCAAAGTTATGGACTATTCGGGTGTGCCATTTATGAATCGCCTAACTAGGACATGCTTCATTTCAGAGCTCGTTAGCCAGCTAACGGGAAGAGGAAAATCACAAACACACAGAAACAGTAACAGAGACCTAAGAAGCATACTCACAACAATGGCCGATGCCAAAAAATTGTCAGACAACTGATTATTTCCTCTCCAAATTATTTTTTTTTTAAATGAGGTGTGAACATAACAGATAAAAAAAGCAAATTTAATAAAATAAATTTCCAGTTTAAGTGCAACATTAACGACTCTTTACTGCTGCACTAACAATGTAAAACAAGACCTAGGAGTGGCCTTATCCTTCTTTAAAGGTGGATAGTAGCAGCTTAATTTACGATGGCACCCAATACTTGTAGGAAGATAACACTAAATGTACCAGAAACTGGCTATAATTTAAAAGGTAAGGTTTACTTTTTTCCGTAATGAATATTAAATAAAAAAGTTTTAAACTTTTTATTTCTTTGATTTTCTATTGTGTACAAAGTCAGTCATTCAATACGAGGGCGTATAAATAAGTTTTCAGTCCAGCATAAAAAGGTAAGGAATACGATTTCAAACTCTACATGGTCTTCACAGACTATTAGAAGGCTTTTGATTCTGTTGAAATGTTGGCATTCATTAACGGCTTGAATAACTGTAGAATTGATTCGAGATACCAGGTGTACAAGTATGAAATGCTGATTTTTTTCTAAAAAAACATGTTAAATTCGGAAGGATGCTAAAAAGTGCTTTATTAAAAGTATGCTCCATCGCTTGTTATACATTTTTCTCATCTTTCGGGCAATTTGTGAATACCACGCTAGTAAAAATCTTCCCCTTTTGCTGCGAACTATTCATCGAGCCATTTTTTCACATCTTCGTACGAACCAAGGCGCTGCTCAGCAAGTCCGTGGCCCATCGATGCAAACAAGTGGTAATCTGAAGAAGCCAAGTCTGGTGAGTAAGCAGCATGGGGTAGAACTTCCCAACTGAGTGTTTCCAATGTGTCGCAAACTGGTTTTGCCGTATATGATGGAGCATTGTCATGAAGAAAAATGACCTTCTGTTGCCTGTTTCGGTATTCCGGCGTTTTTTCAAGCAGCGAACGGTTCAAATCGGTCAATTATTGTTGGTAACGTTTAGTATTAACCGTTTCCCCAGGTTTTAATAACTCATAATAGACCACGCCTCTCTGGTCCCACCAAACACAGAGCATCGTCTTTCTGCCAAAGCGATTCGGTCTTGCGGTTGATGTGGATGATGCGCCTGGGTCTACCCATGATTTTTTGCGCTTGGGCTTCTCAAAATAAATCCACTTTTCAGCCCCTGTAACTATTCGATGCAAAAACGACTTCCTTTTGTACCGAGCGAGCAAAATATCACACATATTTTTTGCGCTTTTCCATTTGCCTGTTGTTCAACTCATGTGGTACCTATCTACCGGTCTTCTGAATCTTTCCCATCTCTCGTAGCCGATTGGAAACAGCTTGTTGACTAACGCCCAATTGCTCGGCGAGTTGTTTTTGTGTTTGCGAATAATCTTCGTCCGACAATGCTTGCAATTCCACAGCTTCGTATTTTTTTGGCGGTTTTCCACGTTCCTTGTCTAATCGAAGTCACCACTTTTGAAACGCCGAAACCATCGTTTACACGTATCTTGCGATAGAGCATGTTCACCATAAGCTTCTCGAAGTAATCGGTATGATTCGACAGCAGTTTTCTTCAAATGAAAACAAAAAATTTATGTTGTCCAAGAATGCTCTATGTTCGGTATAAATTTCGACATATTGAACACAACACAACACTATGCACACATTTTTCCAATTTATCACTCGTGCGCGTCTGACACTTGTTGATGACACAACAAAATGGCGCAATATTAAATCTTTATAGCACAAACTGCATTGGTGCACCATCTGTTGTCTGAAATCCGCATTTCATACTTGTACACCTGGTACACTACCCTAATCAAAGATATATATGAAAATGCAAAGATGTACATGAAACTTAGTACAGAACAAATACGTATAGGAAAAGGTGTAAGACAGGGAGATACAACCTCTCCTATTACAACTCTAGAAGACGTGTTTTGCCAAAGATAGATGGTGTGTATCTAAGCCATTTAAGGTTCACAGATGATATTGTAGTAATCACTAGTAATCCACATGAGAGAGAAATAATAAATGAGGTAAATTACCACTCAAAGATGAATAAAAGTAAGCTAAAAATATTAACAAACACTAACGACAACATAGTTATAAAATTGGGGGGAACAGCTCTCAAGATTGTTAAGAATTATGTGTATTTGGGGCAAAAAATTACTACGATGAGAGACAGTGTATCAGATGACATTTTAAGAAGAATCAGGTCTAGATGATGTGCACTCTAGAAATTAAATTATATATTCTAAGATAAAGCGATTCCAAATAAGTTAAAGGCCAGGGTTTACGACACTGAATAAAGCAAATATACAAAAACTAGCTCGGACCCAGAGAGCACACGAAAGACAGATGATCGGGATAAAACTTAAAGGTAGAAAAAGAAGCAAGTCGATACGTGAACAAACGAAATTAAAGGATATTATAGAGCACATATCAGAAAGAAAGTGGCACTCCGCACACGTGTCGTTCCTGTAGCGTTTTAGGAACCTCCCTGCAGCACGTGTACTAGACCCATGAAAAAAAAGAAAAAAAAACGGGCTGGACATGTAGCACACACGACCGATGATCGATAGACAAAGCGAACATTAGAATTGAGACCACGAAAACAGACTAAAGGAGCGTAGGACGTCCAAAACAAGATGGCGGAATGATATACAGAGGGTTGCGGGCATTGGATGGATGATAACAGCTGCAAATAGATTGAGATTAAAATTCAGGGGGAAGGCCTACATCCAGCATCGGATAGAACTAGGCTTATAGTGATAGTGATAAAAATTAGAAGTAAATCTCAAAAACAAAAATTGCTTATTTGCTGTAACCTCTTTTCAGCTTTATACAGTGACAGGCAGAAAGTGTGCGTTATATCGGATTTTTCCTTATTATTAAATTTAGAAAAAAGTAAATTTCTAGGTGGATTCTGCATCACTTGAAACTCAAAAAATGATTTTGCAATACCGTTTGTCGGCGAAAAATTTGAATTTTCTAAAGTTTGAAGCCCAAAAGTCATTCTGTTCGTTAAAATATCGAAAATATATTTACTAGAAAAAAGTATTTAGAGTTGCATATTAGGGTAGGATAAATCGATTAGACAAAAACCATATTTTGTCAGCTTTTGACCAATAAAGCAAATTGCAAGAAGATTTTGATTTCTTAAATTTGAAATATATTTGCTAGATTGATAGAAAAATTTTTAAATTTATTTGTTGCTTCTAAGTCATGTTTTTCTTTTTTTCCAACCAAATCAATAATTAAATAACCGGTCAAGTGCAAGTTGAAGTTGCGCCATTAGTGTTCCGTACGTTGATTGCTTTTAAAATAAAAAAAATTGTTAAGGAGGCATAAAATGATCAGTGACTTCACAACACACCAAATGAGTTTTAAATAAAGGTTGTTTCCAGTCTTTACTGAAAACTGTTCACCTTGAATTTTTTTTTTATATACCAGATAAATTATTAAAGGTAATGCACTCCTGATAATTTTCGTTCAATCTACACTCCGTGGAGAATATCCTAGAATTTTTTCAAAATTTTTTGATCAGTACTTTTCGAGATAAGGGGGGGGGGGGGATAGCGAATTTTTTTAAAATAATATAAAGAAAAGTGTGCGCAAGTATTACATTATATATATATATATATATATATATATATATATATATATATATATATATATATATATATATATAATTTTACTCGTGTTTTTACAAGCTTTCATTTGACACCACACTTGGTGACTTAGCAAAAAATTTTTTTTTTTCACTTCCGATTTCACCTCCCAAAAATAATCCCTTAAGTCAAAATTTAACTTTCAAGACCACATAGCTTTGATGAGGCTATCAATTCCTATATAATTACCAACTTTCAACTTTATATGACAAATAGTTTCGGAGAAAATCGGGTGTGACAGACAGACAGACGGAAATACGGACAGACCGACACCGAAGACATCTTATAAGTGTTCCATAAGGAACACTAAAAATGATGATTTTCGGAAAACAACAACTGTCGCACGGACAATTATCGAATATTTTTACCCTACAGCATGCTGTTTGAGATTTTCGTTTTCTTAAGGACCCTAATGTCAACATTTTACTTCAGAAAAGAGAAGAAAACTACCCTGTGGGAAAATATTTTAGAATTTCTTCAAAATTTTTTTGATTAGTACTTTTCGAGATAAGGGGTGGAACCGCAAGTGTATACATATATATATATATATATATATATATATATATATATATATATATATATATATATATATATATATATATATATATATATATATATATATATATATAGTAGAACCCCGGTTATCCGAGGTAACGTAGGGGGCACCTTCCTCGGATAACTGAAAACTCGGATAATCCGGATTTGTTTTTTATTCATTCAAAAAATAAACACCAATACTCTAAACCGATGTATTAACGTTTTTAACATATATTATAAAACAGTGAAATAGGTATCTATGCGCTTCTGTTTCATATTGCATCTTCTTTTTCTCGCTGCAATGTTTCTCCATCTATTAAGAAGAAACAAACCCGCTGAGGTTGCCTCTGATTGTTGTTCGATATACCTCAAAGCTTTTTCCAAAGAAGCAAAACCTTCTTGATGAGAGATCTTAGTAGGAGACTGTTCATCCACCGCAGCTTCGTCATCGTCATCTGATTTTTCGGTTTCCTGAAAGACATTCGTTATTTCTTCAATACTTATTTCTTCTTCTAAATCATCTGCTGTAATCCATTCAACAACATCTTCTCTTATCACACTTTCGAAACCTTTTAATTTTTGCATTAATTCAAATAAACTTTTCCTTTTTCTTCTATCTCGCTGTCAAAATTTGAACAGGACATTGCACCATGGCTTCTCAATTTCAAAGCTAATTCATTTAATGGAGTCTCATCTTCACAGTCATTATAGTCCACAAAATCAGTAATTTTTGATCAAGATTTTTGAATGTGGTAGTATGCACAGAATCCCAAGCTTGACTTACCCAGTAAATAACATTTTTCAGTGTAACCTTTCTCATCCCATTGATAATATCCTTTTTTTCTATGTGTTCTAACAGATATTCAAGATATAAACGCCTATAATTTTTTTTAATATTCTCGAGGATGCCTTGATCCATCGGTTGCATTATGCTGGTTACATTTGGGGGAAAAAATTTTACAATTTCGCCCACATGAAGTCCTTCTCCAGGGTGAGAGGGGGCATTACCCATTAATAAAATTGCTTTAATAGGAAGACGGTTTCTGTTCAAAAATTTAGTCACAGATGGCACGAACTCTTTTTCAAAGCAGTTAGGGCTTTGGGTGAGATGTCTTTTAAAGCTCTTGGACGTGCAGACTTGCCAATCACCATCAGTGGGATTTTGTGCTTGCCAGATGCATTGGAACATACATACAACATTATAGTTAATCTTTCCTTACTTCGTTTGTACCCAGGAGCTGATTTTTCCTGTCGAGATGCCAATATTTTTGATGGAAGCATTTTATAATTCAGACCAGTTTCGTTACAGTTGTAAATTTGATCACATGTGTATCCACAATCTTCGATTTGCTTTTTAAAGTTCTGCTTAAACTTCTCAATTGATGACACATCAGCAGAAAGTTTTTCACCACATACAGTCAGTTGTCGTACACCGTACCGTTTTTTCCAGCGGTCAAGCCATCCAGAACTGGTGGTAAACTGATCTATCTCTGGGAATTGCCTACTAATCATTATTGCTTTCTGTTGTAAAATGGGACCTGACAGAGGCACACCTTTTGATCTCTGTTAGTTAAACCACATGAATAAAGCTTCGTTAACCTTTTCATAGTCGCCGGTTTTCATTGATTTTCTTCCTGAGGACGAGGAGGCTTGATTTATACACTACTCTTCTATTTTTGTGCTGTTTCTTTTCCAATCTCCAACTGTTACCTCACCTACTCCATAATCTCGTGCAACAACATTAATTGTCTCGCCTGCTTCAGTTCTTCTGATGGCTTTTAATTTTTCTTCAATAGGAACGGCGGTTCTTGTTTTGCTCCATGATATTACGACAAACAAAAATTCAAACAAAGCAGTTTGTATTAATTACACTTAACTACCAGAACTCCAACCAAATAAATTATGTGAGTATACTCGTACTTCTCCGTAGTAAACGCTATAACGCACTGCATTCACGCAAATTTATATGCTGAAAGAGTCCAAAAACATAAATGGGGGAACCCCTCACACGGATCAAGGGGATTCCCCGAAGGCCCCGACGATATTAAATGGAAATATGTACATACATATTTTAGAAGCTCGGTTAATACGTAGTATAGACGCGCGTACCTCGGATAATCAGGTTCTTAGATTAGCTCGGTTAATCCGGAGCTCGGATAATCGCGACTCAGTTAATCGGGGTTCTACTGTATATATATATATATATATATATATATATATATATATATATATATACATACATATATATATATATATATATATATATATATATATATATATATATATATATATATATATATATATATATATATATATTTGAACTCATGTTTTCATAAGCTTTCATTTGATACTCCACTCTATGACCTGGTAATTTTTTTTTACCTTTTAAGTCAAAATTTAATTTTCAAAACTATACGGCTCTGATTTGGCCATCAATTCCTATATTAGTGCCAAATATCAACTTTCTATGTAAAATAATTCCGGAGAAAATCGAGTGTGACAGACACCGAAGTGATCTTTTAAGTGTTCCGTATGAAACACTAAAAATAAATAAATAACATATTACACTGTGACGGTCTCGGAAAGGCAATGGCAAGCGACCTGTAGTATCATGCTTAGTAAAGCCCTCTCATTTTCGCCGCTCGAAACATTAAACTGTAGGTTCCCTTTGCCTGTGAAACACTTGAAAGGGCACCAACCACAGAGAAAAGCGAGAAGGTAGCCTATCTCCGTTTCGGATATGGTACTTCAAGAAGAAGACGAATATAACATAAAGGGTGATAAAACAATTAAATTATAAAAAAGAAAAATTTGCTGTAACCGCTTCAATATCGTCTTAGGGCTTTGGATAGAGAAGAAAAATCAAACCGTAAAAATTAATAATAAATTACCTTCAATCAGAAACTCACATATAAAGATTAAAATATCATATGAACCATATATGAAAAAGTCTCATGGAATTCGAATGCAGCTCGTCAATAGAGACATAATACCATGTTTAAAATCGACCAAATATTTTTGATTTTTCTTGAGCCTTAATTGATCAATAATTATTTGCCTGACAGATGAAACAATGCTCTGCGGAATTCCACAGGCATTTATAAATAATTTTAGATGGCAAAACATGAGTGTATTTATTTTATGCCGTGAAAACGTGATGTCAATATAGATAATTTCTTAATATGAAAGAGTTTTTGATCAACAGAAAATCGTCCAACGAAGACTGAAGAGATAACATTTTTCAGCTATACTTTCATTGACTTGTATAAAGAAAATTTGATATGTAACTTAAATTTTTTTTTTCGTTCACCTCCCCACCCGAGTAGGGATTTTACCATTTTCCATATCCTAAGGATATCAGCGAGGACGTCGTAATACCCGTCAACGTTGTCCAAGTGCCGAAATATACATTTTTATATTTCACAACGCGGTAGTGCTGCCTCGGGCGTTATTAAATTTCTGCGAACAACTACGACCTATGTATGGTAAATCCCAAGGAATAAGATCCCGCCTTTTTGCTTTTTCAATGGGGCAATAAACGACCCTAATAAGGTTTTGTGCATAGTTGCCAGTTATTTACGATAAACGTATTTTTATTTTACCTGCTTTGTATACCGCCCTCACTTGCAATCATATTGGATCTATTTTTACCTATATATTTACTACCTGGCAACCCTGTTTGGAGCCCTTTAAGTATTTGATAATATAGGCCTAATGATAATGATACTTTTTATTTTTATTTTTAGTTTTACTTACAACTTACAACGTAACGGTCCTATTTTAATTATGTGGCGTTCGTGGGAAAATTGCAATAGGGGCTATCGCAAGAGAAACCATTTATCACTTGACGCTAAACAAATAGTGAAAAATGTTTACGACACTTTGGTAAAAAGAAATTTGAATAAACAAAGTGCTTTGCAAGAAATCAGTGAATTAACAAGAACCCCAATTTCTACGATTAAGGGTATTGTAGGAAAACCGTCACTCAGGAACAGGAAAAAACGGAAAGATTTTCAAATGCATCATGTAGACGATTGTGAAAAAGAAGTCATCAGGAGAAAAATATATTCAATGTATGAAGAGCAGTTGGTGCCGACACTAGACAAAATAAAATTAAGACTGGTGCAGGACGGGACCAATATACATTGTGGCCGATTAACCCATCACAGAATTCTCTTAATAATGAGATTCACGCTCCGAAAAATCAACAAAAGGCAAGTAGAGATGGAGGCACAAAGATTACAAATCTTGCGACATACTTATTTACAAGAAATTAAAAAGTATCGATCAGAGAATTGGCCAATAATTTTCCTCGACGAAACATGGTTAGATACCTATGACACTGTGCAAAAAGGGTGGGTTGACAGCAGTACAAAATGTCAGACTAACGCACCTTCAAATAAAGGTAAACGAATAATCATTTTGCATGCTCGATTTGAAAAGGGCTGGGTTTCAAATTGTCTACTATTAGCTGCAAAAAACATAAAAGATTCTAGTTTGGACTACCATAAAGGCACAACCGCAGAACTTTTTGAAAATTGGTTTCAAAATTCCCTTTTGCCAAATGTTCCCAAACAGAGTGTTATAGTGATGGACACAATGAAAGTTACCATAGTCGCCTACTAAATAGGGTTCCTAATGCAGCCAACACCAAATCGGAAATACAGGAATATATGTTAGAAAATGACATTTATTTTGACTTTAGTTATAAAAAAAGTGATCTTTTGGAAGTTTTGAAAGACTATAAATTGAAAAAGAAATATGTTCGTGACAGTATGGTTGAGAAAATGGGACACACTGTTTTGCGGCTTCCTCCGTATTATTGTGTGTTTAATCCAATTGAACATATTTGGCATCAAGTTAAATCAAAAATAAGGCACAAAATGTTTCTTCTACTTTAAGCGTGTCAGTGTGAATTAGTAAAAAAAGTTATAAATGTTATAACTTTTATAATAAAACCTTGTGAAAGCTGGAAGAATTCCATTCAGCACGTTTTTAAAGTTGAAGATTCAAATATTTATGTAAATAATATAAAACCACTGATAATTACCTCAGCTGATGACAGTGATAGTGAAACCGAATTAGGCTTAAGTTAAAATATATTTTTATTTATTCAATATGTCCCCTCTTGTAAACCCCATTCATTCAAACTGTATGTTTGCACTTCTTATCCATTTCTTTTTTTTTACATGCATCTATAAATAAACATCTTCAAAAACACTTATAATTTCATTTATTTGCATTAATGAATAAAATTCTTAAGTCCATCTCTGCAACCTGTCATAAACAAAAGGTCAGAATTTTTATATTGCCCACTTAAAACGGCAAAAAATTAGGATCTTACATTTTGGGACAGGCTATACGTGGCCAGGTCAAATATACTTAAAATAAATTAATAACCGTAACCAAGGTACTATGCTACGGAGCCACGGGTCGCCACTAAATATGTGTCAAACTTATTAATAATCACTGAGTGGTGTAGATTAGGAAATATCCAAGATCAAGCATAAGAGCATGATTTATACTATCTTTGTTGCAGTTATTGTTTTAGTAAATAAATTACTTTCTGAGACCTTTGTATTTTTTAGTCTCCCATTTTGGTCGTGGTCTGTATGTCTATCTGTCTCTGTCAAATAAAATGAAATATCGGTATCAAATTTGGTACTTAATATGGGGAAGAAACTTATAGTTTTAAGCGATATCGCTTCAAGGTTGACGTCGATAAATTTTGTATACTATTATTTTATTATGAATTTTTTGTTGCAGTAAAAAGCACATTTTAAGAATAAATATTAATAAATAATAATTAGGAACATACACGAAAACTAAAGATACCGGAAGATGTCTCGTGCAGTTATGGACTAAACATCGAAAAGTAACTCCGAATTGACACGGTTTTAATCACGACGATCTCTCAGTAACTGTGGCGGCCCGTGGCTCCGTGAAATAGTATTTGTTTGCGGTGCAGAAGGTCTCGGGTTCCAATCCCTGCAGGTCGGTACACTTTTATTTAAGTATATATGGCCTGGTCACGTCGCAATACTACTGCGTTGTCTAAAAGGTGCTGTGAAATACAAAAATGTATGTTTCGGCACTTGGACAACGTTGACAGGTATTACAACATCCCCGCCGATATCCTCAGGATATGAAAAAGGGTAAAATTCCTGCTCAATTGATTCATATAAGTTAGAAAATTGGCTTTTCCTTTATCTATTGTTCGCTTTTCTTTCGTTATTATTACGCAGACATTCTCTTGCTGGTTTACTGCTTTAATTGCTCCCCTTCAATTATATTAGAGTTATAAGTTGATGTAGTCCATATGGAGAGCAATACATTTATTAATGTCTAGCGATAAAATTCACCCGATTCGGCAGTTTTTCATCACATTAATGTCCCTCTTCAAGATATCAACACGTAAACGGGATGGAAAAAATTGTTGTATCATCCACGAAAACATTGATACGTTGGACGCAATCAACAGCGGTAAGTATGCAATAAAAATGTTAAATAAAATATTTGTATACTTCGAATGCGTTTGTCTAATGAAAAGATTAGTCTTGGAGAATCTCGATCGGTAGCACTGGATGTATCTAAAGCATTCAACGGTGTTTGACATGGCGGATTGTTGGCTAACCTACGCTCTTACGGTATGTCTGAAAAATTCTGTTTATGGCTCTCGTGTTTCCTCAGAGAGT
>CM032449.1:188537400-188545377 GCA_019049505.1 Pachyrhynchus sulphureomaculatus
GTAATCAAAGAAGCCGTAGAAATAAAAAAGAGGCCCAATAACTTAAATAATCGGGATGATAGCCAACGTTTACCGAACTCTTGGAAACATATTCTGTCCCAGTACCAAGTCCAACCAAGAAAAATAATAATTCAACCATATGTTACTTCACCAGCACAAACATTACAAAGAACCACAGGACCGACAACGCATAGCCAAAGCCAAGCCTCTATTGGCCAGATCCGTCCGACCAATAGAGCCACGCCCAGCGAGTACATAAAATCGGCGCCTTGGAGCCAGTCTCATTCAACGCCAAGACACCGACCAGTGATCAACGCTTTGAAAAAGATGGATGAGATTCCATCGAAACGTGAGCGAAACCGTCCACTGAGGGACTTCGGGATACCCGAAAAACCACTACTACATTCACACCCGTGAGAACATTCGTTAAAACATATATATTATATATATTATATATATAGAATTAATATTAGTATATATATATATATATTATATATTATATGTATATATATAGCAATATGTTATTGAATCTTTTGAATATACGGTAGGTCGGGGGAAGACTCGCGCCCTGCAAAGCAGATGGTTCGTAACTGGGACAGGGAATAAGTTATTTAATATATTTATTAATACATATCAAAATTAACCTTTGTAGGAATGACGACACCTGTTGCTTTAACTGATTCATTTAATTTTTTTTTTCATTTTGCGTTATTTTATTATGGAATAATTTTGTGGCACTGGCGGCAACAGGGTATTTATTAAAAACAAAAAAATGGAAATAGTATAAAATATGAAGGAGAGTCTTTAATAAAAATCTTAAATTATTACTGAATTAATGCTTAGAAGAAGAAAAATTTCGTAGGACAGGAGCAATGTTGCAATCGGGGTGTATCGCATTAGAAAGGAGATAACTCAGCGTTATGTATTTTTAGTTACTTATGAAAATAATAACTGCAAGACCAATAAAGAAATTCAACATTGTCCAAAACAGTGAGCAAACATGTTTCAGAAAGCAACGTAACACTCTATACTACGAAACGTCAATCGAAAAAATAAACCCAAGAATATAATAAGGACCTATTCTTAGCATTTTGAGACTATAATAAGGTATCTGATTCAGGCCAAATATAGGAAAATGCGTTGCAAAATTGCCGTGTTGAGTCAAGATGCATTGAACTTATCGAACACATATGTAAAAAAAACTGGCCCAGAGCAAGTCGACTTACGGAGTATAAAATGATGATGATATATTTTACATTCAAATATATATACAAAATGCAACATTTCAGATAGTCAATAAGTTAGAAATGAAAAGAGGGTACTCAAGGGACACCATCGTGTCGAAATTGTTTACGTTGGCGCTAGAAGATCTTTTCAAACAACTTCCCATGACAAGTAGGGTATATAATAAAAGACTGGTTTTAAGGGTCAATTTCCACTGGTTTATTTAAATTGTGAGGACGCGGGTCGCTGACGATGCAGCTTCTTCAGCTATCTACATTTACACTACTAAATTACTACTAAATTAGTCTCTTTACGGGAGTCCAAAAACTGAGTATTTCCAATTGTATCCCCCAGAAGAAATAAGTAATTTAATAGAGAACCTATTAACAAAAAATAAAGTAAATGAAGTTAGTAAAAATGGAACATAATTAATTATATTAAGAACTTGCCTAAGACAAAATTATTTTTTCATTTAACAATACATTCTACAATAGTAAGAAGGGTTAATTATGGGAGTCCATTAAGTCCATTACTTGCTGAAATTTTCATGGACAGTATTGAAACGCAATGATTTTTTAAAAAGCATATAACAATAGTAATAATTGTCCCATACTGGTATCGACATGTAGACGATATAATTGTATGCTTTACAGGTACGGACAGACAATTAACTCACTTTTTACAGTACATCAATTCTTTATATAGAAATATCAGTTTTACAATGGAAGAAAAAGTCGAAGGGGAAAAATCAACTTCCTAGACCTAAACAATCAGTAAAACCATGAAAAACATTAATTTGCATTATATCACAAACCTTGTCATACAGATACCACAATCCACAATGAGTTCTCTCCTCACCATCCTAACCATCATAAACTCGCAGCTTATCAATAGTTTTACACGTAGACTAACTAATATCCCCTTTATCAAGGACAATTTTGCTAAAGAATTAAACTACATATAAACAAGTAAACGTTAACAACGATTATTCGGTTACTTTTAATCGATAACATCGTTAGGAAAAAGACTTAGGAACAAGGCAATCTCAGAAATATACCCACGTTTTAAGGACAGAAAAACCACATTTAAATGCTAACCTATTTCGGCAAACCAACAGAAAAACTGGGAAAATTTTTAAATCAATAAAATATCAACATAGCTTACAATACTAACAATACGTATGTAGGAAATAACTCAAAAACTACAAACCACAAATCAATAAAGGCAATAAATCAGGGGTTTATCAATTAACATGTGGGTCATGTCCTAAGACATACATAGGACAAACTGGACGTACATTTATAGAAAGAATTAACAGAACGCGAAAAAAGTTTCACCCATAAAAAGTCTAATTCAACATATGCTAATCATCTTTTAACAGAAAATCACACATTTAACAAGAATTTCAAAATTTTTACACACCCAACAAAAAGGTTAAAAAACTAAAGCCTTTTAGAGACAATGCAAATAAATCGATTAAGGACTACAGGTACTTTACTCAACGACCAGGTAGATTTAAATAATTCACCATTATTGAATTTATTCTCCTAATTCCAAATCTGTATGGGTTTTCCAATACTATCAATGTAATTTTAATTAGGTGTAATATTATAATTAACTGAAATTATATACAAATGTGAACATTAAACCTAACTTGACAGTGTAAAATGTAGATCTGAAGAAGCTGCATCGCCAGCGAAACGCGTCAATCGCATTTTAAATAAAACCATGTGGAAATGACTAAAAAACAGTCTTTTACTATATATTTATAATGAATTTCCATTAAGTAGAAGCTACAACCATCCAAAAGTAAGGGTATAAATATAGGAGGAGAGCAGTTCAATCATTTGACGATTCGCGATGATATTGTGCTTATATTAACCTCAGAGAAGTATTGGAAGAAATGCCGAACGACCTCTGTACAACCCTGCACGCTACTCCCACGACAGTTCGATGATGCAGACACTCTAAGCTCAAAAGTCCTCTTTCACTACTACTTCAAAGGAATAGAGAAGTAGCAGTACAGCCACCATATTGGTAGCAGCAACTTTATTACATCCTGTGAGTTCTAACGACCAGATCTTTTTAATCATTTCTTATACTTTGCTCTGGAGTATGGTTTTTTATGTATTTTATTGTATTTTTATACAATGCCTAGGTAGTGGTATGTTTTCTCAGCATTTAAATAATGTATATGCTCCCATTTAATTCCTGCGTGTTCTCTGGATGTTCACGATATCGTCCTTTGTCGAGCTCTAGAACGGCACATTTATCCAATCCAAATTCAATACCAATATCTGTTATTCTAATTATTATTATTAATGTTATTATAGCAAATTTTTTTACTGGGTCATCGAGTGGGATGTCAAATGAAAGCTTGCAAAAACACGAGTTCAAAAATATATATAATGTAATACTAGCGCACACTTTTCTTTAAATTATTTTTAAAAAAATTACGAAAAATCGGAAAGTCAGCGCTTATCTAGAAAAGTATTGATCAAAAAATTTTGAAAAAATTCTTAAGTATTCTCCCCAGGGTGTAGACTGAACGAAAATTATCACGAGTGCATTGCCTTTAATAATTTACCTCGTATATAAAAAAACAAAACTTTCAAGGTCATCAGCTTTCAGTGAAGATTGGAAACAAACTTTATTGAAAACTCATCTGGGGAGTGTGTTTTATGAGGTCACTGTTTCATTTATGGGTATAATCTTCGTAACAAACAAATTTATCTAAAAGTAATTAATGTAATGAATACTAATTGCGCAAGTTCAATTTGTACTTGACTGGTTTTTTAGTTTTTTACTTATAAAAACTTAGTATTTAGATATAGTTTTTTATTGGTATTGCCACTGAACTAAATATTATTTAATAAACAGCTTTTGTTTTTCCTAAATACATTATAACAACAATTTCTCCTTTTTTTTCATTATATAGACATCTGCATTTTAACACATAATTGAACCAGCAACAGATGGTAATTATCATGAATATTGTTTTAAGATCAGAAGTCTCGCGATTTATACCGGGATTTTTAAATATGTTAATTTTTTAAATGTCAATATACATCTTGCAATATAAAAGTGTATTAACTATATGATGCATGTGCGAAAAAATCTGCTTAAGTATATGCCAATTAAGTTTAAAGTGTAAAAAAAACTACGAGGGATTTAAAGAAAAATCGGTACAGTGTAAGTACTTTCCGTCGTAAATATGCTGTTTTAAAATAAGTACTGAACTTGACTTCGCTTACACTAAATAATTTAATCCTAGCAATACAACTAGATATTTATAAGATGATAGGTAGGTACTTTAGAGTAGAGATAATTATGACTGCAAACTGACAGTTCCTTCAAAATACTATCTTTGCTACAATACTTTATTTACAACCCCGATGCGCGTTTCCACGAACCCATGTTAGCATCATCAGTCAACCATCGCTCCTGAGAATGCTAACATGTTTAGCGAAACGCTCAATCAAAAAAAATTAGTGAGTTTGGTGTGGTGATGATAACTGTACTTGTACCAAAGTTTCCAACTTATATACTATTTCTATTCGAATTGAAAATAATAAAATATAACATAGTTTTTCTATATACTGCGGCCCACGGAAATATGGACACCTCAATTATACAGTGAGCAACTATTCTTTTTATGAAAATTATCAGTATTAGCTTTAACTAATGATAAAATGAAGCAAAAGTGTGTTTCAAAAATTGATTTTTTAAGTTCAGAACAAAGACGGGTCTCATCTTAAAATGATAACTGATAAAGTGAATTTGTTTATGGAGTCGATAGCAGAATGCTCTCATTGTAGATGTAAATACAAGTTGGGGTGCGTCCAAAAAAAAGAAGAGATTTCTTAATGTATTTAAACTGGATTTTGCTACCTGTTTTGAATTATTTTTAAGGGTTCACCCTATTTTAGGCAGAAAATCTCTGCTCTACAATAGAGTCAGAAAATGTAAATGAGGGTTCATCGGTAGCATTAGCCGTCCCGAGCATAACCTGCTTTTAGTGTTTAATAAAACAAAATTAATCTTAAAATAAAGTTATAGAAATTTTTAATCTATTGATCTATGTGTATATAAAAATTTACAATTCACGATATATAAGTACTTTAATTACAGTCAAAAACAATCATCATCTGAAGGACTCGACTTCTCTTAAACTGATAATTAAGGGTTCTATTTCCACAGTTTCGTCATCGATGTATTCGTCAAGTTTCGACATTTTATTTTCTTCGTTTTATATAACATCGGCGAATGGCATTTTTCCAATTATCCTCTTTGGTCCTCACTATTCCGGCGAGTATTAATTGCTTTATAGTCCTGAAGTTTGGACGTGGTGTTTTCCCTTGCGACGAAACCTTTCATTTTGTGCCCCAAATTAGCTCTATGGGACATTCAATTCGTAATATATGGAGGTAATTTAAGCACTGTTATATTCCTTTCCTTTGCCATCTCATCGACTGCGTATTTTTTGAACTGTGCCTTATTTTGTGTCGCAGCGCTATTTTGAGAATGTTCCGCTTTTAACATACCATCTATATGTTTAGATTTTTGTCTCTTATCCATTGAAGAAGATCCGCTTTCTTCCATGAATTTGTCGGGAGTCGTTCTAATAATCAGAATGGTATGGGGCATTGTTTAATACTTTTTCTTCCATGAATTTGTCGGAAGTCCGTTCTATTAATTGAGGATGGTATGAGGGCAATTGTCTAATACTATAAACAGAATTTCTGCTGGTATACAGACATTCAATCATTTGTTGGAACTACTCCTCAAAAAACATCGGCCGTCATCTCCTCATGGTATTCTATAGTTGACTTTGTTTCGAATTCCACAAGCCACCGTCGAGAAAGGTCCGTTTTTCACTACCAACATTCAGGTTATGAAGGATTTTCCATAGACTTTCCATTTTTTTCAATCTGATTAGTCCTGGTCTTTTCTGATTTCTTGCAAAACTTTATGTAGTGTAGGTACTTTCTTTGTTAATAAAAAAATGCTTATTGCGTTTGTAAAAGTCTTTATCGACCTCTAATGATACCTTTCCTTTGTAATTCTGAGTTTGTTGCAAGGACCTTTTTTTAGCGTTTTCTTTTCTTTAGAAATCTATAAATAGTTTGAAATCATAATACTTATATAGTCCTTGAACTGTCAGTCAGTACTTTGGATCTGACTTACAGTACCTATATCCTTGTTTTAGATGTTGTTTAACAATATGTTTTTTTTTTCACATCTCGTATTTGACATTTTCACAGTTAGTGGACCCATGGTAAGCCTCTCTCCATAGAATAGTAGTTTCAGCCGTTATCAATTTACATCGAGAAAGGCTATCAGAGAGTTACATCGCAAAAAAATTAAAGGTTTGTGCTTCGACTGTGAATCTTATATTACACACTACAGAGAAATTTGCAAGTCTAGGGATCGCCATCATCCTGGACCATCACGAGTAACATCCAACGCAGAAGTTCAGTTATCAGATTGTTGAGTCAGCGAAAACAAAGGTTAACTGCCCCTGATATTGCTCTGCGGAATATAATCGGAGGCGTGCGTGCTGGAGATAAAAGATCAGTCAACAATAAAGTCTAGAGCGTCCTTAGGAGAGTAACCTTCAGGGGCGTCTTGAGACCCAAAAAAAACCGATATTACGGAGTGGCAATTGGCATCAGTGG
The DNA here is from genome assembly GCA_019049505.1 of Pachyrhynchus sulphureomaculatus. Classification (NCBI taxonomy): domain Eukaryota; kingdom Metazoa; phylum Arthropoda; class Insecta; order Coleoptera; family Curculionidae; genus Pachyrhynchus; species Pachyrhynchus sulphureomaculatus. The sequence goes on from CM032449.1 coordinate 188,544,303, forward strand.
GCGCAAAACCCTTTCGATCCAGACAGTTGAACACTGGAAAAAAGTATTATGGACCGACCAAACCGAATTTGTAAATTTTCATCCAGAGACTGATAATCTTTGTGAATCAGTGTAAAGAGTGAAAAAAAGATACAAGAACTGAAGTCATATTTTTTCCGATCATGTTAGGCAAGCAGGTATGTCAGTTTTTAGTGCGTGGTCTCTTCCTTGTTTGGGCTGCAGTGGAGTGACTTAGGTATAATAAGAAGGCATTATGAGAAAAGAATCATTATAAATAAGCAAGATTTAAGGGAAAATGCTAATACCGTGTCTGGGTATTCGATTAATCCGAAAACGATTTGTGATGATGCATGACAAAGATCCTAAATAAGTGGGGGGGGGGGGGGGGGGGGTGGGGGGGGGGGGGTGGTTTTTTTTTTTTTTTTTGGGGGGCTTTAAAGCTTGTATAGTACTATCTAGCAAATTTAAAAAAAAATGCTCAAAAATACGGCATGGCCACCTCAGAATCCAGGACCTTCGACCCCCATTCAGTTGCTATTGAAGAGCTGGGCAGAATCGTCAGATAGGAAGCGTGCATACTTCCCAAAATCATCTCTGAGAGTATTGGTTTCAAGGTACCTAGGGGATGGGGGGGGGGGGAGTTTACAACCTCTATTAATTAAAAAAAGTTAATAGAAATACTGCGGAATTAAATTGCATGGGCGGATTTTTTATGTTTAAGGATATTACAGTGACCGACTGATGATTTTTGTTTTGGTTTTTACAGTGTTGTATAGTAATTCAGTCGACTTGCAAGTAAGAACGAAACCTGGAGCGAATTCATGAAAAAATGAGTTTCGAGAACAGTTTTTGCCTTCAATTGAGTAGTTTTTTATGGTGTAAACTGAACTCACGGCGCAATTACCTTAGTAAGTTTGTCCAAATCGCCTCCTGCATCAATATATCTAGTGCCTACATCGAGGTTTATGCTTGTTCCGAACGAAATTTTCTGCATAGCTCTGTAAATCTTTCGTCGAGCTAGCTAGATAACTGGAGGCAATGATCTCCAGAAAAATTTTTCGAATATCGCGAGAGA
>CM032449.1:188545477-188606829 GCA_019049505.1 Pachyrhynchus sulphureomaculatus
CTGAACGAAAATTATCACGAGTGCATTGCCTTTAATAATTTACCTCGTATATAAAAAAACAAAACTTTCAAGGTCATCAGCTTTCAGTGAAGATTGGAAACAAACTTTATTGAAAACTCATCTGGGGTGTGTTTGATGAGGTCACTGTTCATTTTGTACCTTAGTAACAAATAAATTTATCTTAAAAGTAATTAATGTAATGAATACTAATTGCGCAAGTTCAATTTGTACTTGACTGGTTTTTTAGTTTTTTACTTATAAAAACTTAGTATTTATATATAGTTTTTTATTGGTATTGCCACTGAACTAAATATTATTTAATAAACAGCTTTTGTTTTTCCTAAATACATTATAACAACAATTTCTCCTTTTTTTTTCATTATATAGACATCTGCATTTTACACATAATTGAACCAGCAACAGATGGTAATTATCATGAATATTGTTTTAAGATCAGAAGTCTCGCGATTTATACCGGATTTTAAATATGTTAATTTTTTAAATGTCAATATGACATCTTGCAATATAAAAGTGTATTAACTATATGATGCATGTGCGAAAAAATCTGCTTAAGTATATGCCAATTAAGTTTAAAGTGTAAAAAAACTACGAGGGATTTAAAGAAATCGGTACAGTGTAGTACTTCCGTCGTAAATATGCTGTTTTAAAATAAGTACTGAACTTGACTTCCTTACACTAAATAATTTAATCCTAGCAATACAACTAGATATTTTAAATGATAGGTAGGTACTTTAGAGTAGAGATATTATGACTGCAAACTGACAGTTCCTTCAAAATACTATCTTTGCTACAATACTTTATTTACAACCCCGATGCGCGTTTCACGAACCATGTTAGCATCATCAGTCAACCATCGCTCCTGAGAATGCTAACATGTTTAGCGAAACGCTCAATCAAAAAAAATAGTGAGTTTGGTGTGGTGATGATAACTGTACTTGTACCAAAGTTTCCAACTTATATACTATTTCTATTCGAATTGAAAATAATAAAATATAACATAGTTTTTCTATATACTGCGGCCCACGGAAATATGGACACCTCATTATACAGTGAGCAACTATTCTTTTTATGAAAATTTATCATATTAGCTTTAACTAATGATAAAATGAAGCAAAAAGTGTGTTCAATTGATTTTTAAGTTCAGAACAAAGACGGTCTCATCTTAAAATGATAACTATAAAGTGAATTTGTTTGGAGTCGATAGCAGAATGCTCTCATTGTAGATGTAAATACAAGTTGGGGTGCGTCCAAAAAAAAAGAGATTTCTTATGTATTTTACTGGATTTTGCTACCTGTTTTGAATTATTTTTAAGGGTTCACCCTATTTTAGGCAGAAAATCTCTGCTCTACAATAGAGTCAGAAAATGTAAATGAGGGTTCATCGGTAGCATAGCCGTCCGAGCATAACCTGCTTTTAGTGTTTAATAAACAAAATTATCTTAAAAATAAAGTTATAGAAATTTTTAATCTATTGATCTATGTGTATATAAAAATTTACAATTCACGATATATAAGTACTTTAATTACAGTCAAAAACAATCATCATCTGAAGACTCGACTTCTCTTAAAACTGATAATTAAGGGTTCTATTTCCACAGTTTCTTCGATGTATTCGTCAAGTTTCGACATTTTATTTTCTTCTTTTATAACATGTCGAATGGCATTTTTCCAATTATCCTCTTTGGTCCTCACTATTCCGGCGAGTAATAATTGCTTTATGTCCTGAAGTTTGGACGTGGTGTTTTCCCTTGCGACGAAACCTTTCATTTGTGCCCAAATTAGCTCTATGGGATTCAATTCGTAATATATGGAGGTAATTTAAGCACTGTTATATTCCTTTCCTTTGCCATCTCATCGACTGCGTATTTTTTGAACTGTGCCTTATTTTGTGTCGCAATTTTGAGAAGTTCCGCTTTTAACATACCATCTATATGTTTGAGATTTTTGTCTCTTATCCATTGAAGAAGATCCGCTTTCTTCCATGAATTTGTCGGGAGTCGTTCTAATAATCGAGAATGGTATGGGGCATTGTTTAATACTTTCTTCCATGAATTTGTCGGAAGTCGTTCTATTAATTGAGGATGGTATGGGGCATTGTCTAATACTATAACTGATTCTGCTGGTATACATTCAATCATTTGTTGGAACTACTCCTCAAAAACATCGGCCGTCATCTCCTCATGGTAATCTATAGTTGACTTTGATTCGAATTCCAACAAGCCACCGTCGAGAAATCCGTTTTTTACTACCAACATTCAGGTTATGAAGGATTTTCCATAGTTTCCATTTTTTTCAATCTGATAAGTCCTGGTCTTTTCTGATTTCTTGCAAAACTTTATGTAGTGTAGGTATTTCTTTGTTAATAAAAAAATGCTTATTGCGTTTGTAAAGTCTTTATCGACCTCTAATGATACCTTTCCTTTGTAATTCTGAGGTTTGTTGCAAGGACTGCGTTTTCTTTCTTTTAGAAATCTATAAATAGTTTGAAATCATAATACTTATATGTCCTTGAACTGTCAGTCAGTACTTTGGATCTGACTTTCAGTACCTATTCCTTGTTTTAGATGTTTGTTTACAATATGTTTTTTTTCACATCTCGTTTTGAATTTTCACAGTTAGTGACCAATGGTAAGCCTCTCTCCATAGAAAGTAGTTCAGCCGTTATCAATTTACATCGAGAAAGGCTATCAGTGCGTTACATCGCAAAAAAATTAAGGGTTTGTGCTTCGACTGTGAATCTTATATTACACACTACAGAGAAATTGCAAGTCTTAGGGATCGCCATCAGCCTGGACCATCACGAGTAACATCCAACGCAGAAGTTCAGTTTATCAGATTGTTGAGTAAGCGAAACAAAAGGTTAACTGCCCCTGATATTGCTGCGGAGTTTAATCGGAGACGTGATAAAATATCAGTCAACAATAAAGCGGCGTCTTTAGGAGAGTAACCTTCAGGGGCGTATTGCGACCAAAAACCGTTATTACGGAGTGGCAAATGGCTTCAGTGGGCGCAAAACCATCGTTCCTGGACAGTTGAACACTGGAAAAAAGTATTATGGACCGACAAACAGAAATTCGTAATTTTCAGCCAGAGACGGATAATCTTTGTGTATCAGTGTAAGAGTGAAAAAATGATACAAGACTGTATCATATTTTTCCGAATGTTAGGCATGCAGGTAGGTCTGTTTTAGTGCGTGGGTCTCTCTTTTTGGCTGCAGTGAGTGACTTAGTAGAAGAAGAAGGCATTATGAGAAAAGAACATTATAAAAAAAATTTAAGGGAAAATGCAATACCATCTGGGTTGCGATTAATCGGAAAGGGATTGTGATGATGCATGACAAAGATCCTAAATATACTTTAAAGCTTTGTAAGGACTATCTAGCAAATTTAAAAAAAAATGCTCAAAATTACGGCATGGCCACCACAGAATCCAGACCTCGACCCCATTCAGTTGCTAAGGGATGAGCTGGGCAGAATCGTCAGAAAGGAGCGTCATACGTCCCAAAATCATCTCTGAGGTATTTTTCAAGGTACCTAGGGATAGTTACTACCCGATAAATTAAAAAAATTAATAGAAATACTGCGGTATTAAATGCAAGGGCGGATTTTTTTATGTTAATTATTTACAGTGTCGATGATGATTTTTGTTTGGTTTTACATGTTGTATAGTAATACAGTCTGTCAAGTAAGAACGTAACCGGTCGTATTCATGAAAAAATGTGTTTCGAGAACATTTTTTGCCATCAATGTATTTTTTGGTGTGCTAACAACGGCGTAATTACCTTAGTAAGTTGTCCAATCGCCTCCTGCATCAATAATCGCCTTCTTCGAGGTATGCTGTCGACGAAATTTTCTGCATACTCTGTAAATCTTTCGAATCTAGCGAGATAACTGAGGCAATGATCTCCAAAATTTTTAGCGAATTTCGCGAGAGAACTGAGTCAAAATCCTCAGAGTCTTTCCTCTGAGCTTCTCTTTACAAGGGACCAAACATTTTCAATAGGGTTGGCGTCCGGCGATTCTGAGGGCCATTTTATTATCTTATCGTAGGTCAAAGCGAGCCGCTTCGCTATGTGATTTGCGCCCAGCAAAGGTTTCTTCAACGTGCTTCGTAATTTGACATCATGAGCATGAAGAAGTTGTCGAATAGTTTCATGGGACACATTCAAACCCGATTTTCTTGATTTGGAGCTCCTTGTAGCAGCTTCAATTTCGGGTCCCGTGAAAACAAAGAGACGAATTCTTCTTCGACTTTCGGAGTGACTTTGCCTTACCCAGCCACATTTTGGCAAGTCGTCGATATTTTTCATCTCGTTAAAACGATTTACCCTCTTCTTCACAAACGACACGGAATATGTCATTTTAGGCCCCTCTCGATGGGAACAAAGAAAGACTGCCTCGAACCGAAGCGCAAACAAGGGATTCATTTTGGATTTTACGTGATTTCGACGAAAGTTCGGAATCGACTAATACTTTTGCTAAAATGCATCGTAGACAAAGGTTCCCTCTACCGATTTTTTGTTGAATTGATAGAATCGCATCTACCAAAAATGAATTATCGCGGACATGTTCTTACTTGACAGACTGTACATTATGTAATTTTTTTTTTAAATTTAAAATTAAAGTGTGTAAATTCATTTTTTATTTGTTGTCCATACTTTTATGAGCGGTAGTGTACTTCTACTCCAAGAATTCTGAAAATATGAGGGTATATACACAGTAATCACACTATACAGTAGCGAAACTCAAGGATAATCGCATAGGAAAATCAGGTTCGTTTTCAGAAGGTCACGTGGCAATCCGCCATGTTAAAAGTGGACCAGCGCGAGATTTGAAATACAAATAAAGTTGTGCAAAGTTTTATCATTCAAAATCATAGATATAGAAATGTTTGAAAATTTTTGATTTGTTATTTAATACAGCATGAGTAATATAAAAGTTAATGCAGCATGAGTAATATAAAAAAAAAACAAAAAGAATGGAGCACTTTGTTAGAAAATAAATGAATACAGGTGAAAAAACTTGATAGGAAGGTATTTGATGGAATTCTTCATATTCAACTTCAGTTTTTAATAACCTTATCCAAAAATTCAAAAGTCTATCAAAGTTAAACGTCACTGTTTGAGGTTAAAGTTTTATTTTACATCAATTTTCAAGTAAATTTGTGATTAAAGATGTTTTTTAAGGACTAAATTAATTTAATTTTAATTGTCATTACTAAGATGTCAACATCTTCTAAAATAAGAGCATTTTTTTCTAAGCACTGTTGTGTTGCTTGGTGTGATAGATCTCTCGTTAATTAAAAAACACTGTATCTACTTTTTTGGTACTTATTTTTTCTTAAACTACAAAACTATATTGTGTAACTTCGAGAAAGGTTAATATAATATTATTAATGAATTATGAACGTATATGTATAGACCTCTATTTTCTATGTGAATGATTCTTAGAGGTTCTATACCTTTTTGTCTTCTGTTACCTGTATTGCTTTTTGATAATGTAATTAACGCTTGCTTTTATTTAAAATGAATTAATATTTAGATCAAAGAGTCAATACAGTAATTTCCTAATTATAGTTACATACAATACTTAGTTATGACCAAGCTGACTTGTCAATTACAACTATATTGGGAATGTGGAATCTTTGACACAATGACACTACTTAGTATATATCACCACTACACCAAACACTTTATTTTTGCATTCGACGCGCGTTTCGCTAACCATATTAGCTTCATTAGGAGAAATGGTTGACTCATATATACTGAGTATTGTCAATTACAGTTTAAAAGGAAAATAACTATATTTAGTTTATAGTATAGGTATACAATAAAAATAAGTTCTTTATAGGAGGAATATTAATAACAGGTAACTAAATCTTCAAAATTTTAATAGTAACCATAATTACTATCAAAATGGACTTCGATTAGGTGTACTGTCCATTTAACGAACTTATTTTCAGAATATTTTACCCTCTGACACACATCGTCTGACAAAATCATATTACAAAAAATTTCTTTGGAATCACATTAAAATTTTTCTTATTTTAATAGCATATTTGATTCAATAATCCATTTATATCAGTTATTTCAATAATCCCATTCCCCAGTGATTTTGTGATCTCAACATGACACTTAATATTTAAACTTTCAAACCCAGCTTATGAGAAAATAAAATATACTGTCTAAAATTTGAAAATAATAAATATGTTGTTATAGGTTCTATATTCCTTACAATATATTCACAGAAACTTTTGAAAGATTGGCATGAAAAAGGAGCAATGTAATTTATAGAGAAAAATAGAAAAAAAAGTCATTTTCAGAGTATTAATTGTACTTGCAATTAAACAGTGTTAAATTTATCAGGTTTATTATTAGAAAAGGTGTGTCAAACAATTAATTCAGATGAAGTTATTGAAAACTAGAACCCTCTTGAGAATACACCTTTTAGAAAAAAATAATATGTTTTATTTATAATTTATCAAATATAAATAGTTTTAAAATAACTGAATACTAGTTTACACAAAAATAAATCTTTCTAAAAACCAGAATTTGGGGGATTATTTATTAATGATAAAAAAATTACACAGACACACAAAAAAAGTTTTTCACTACCGAACAGATCCCTATACCTATATGTATTTTTGGGAATTCGAGTCAGAATTGAGCAATCATGTCAGGATTTTTAAATAACCAGCCGAACTAAGTTTAGAAATAAATTTCAAGCTTTAATGACCAAATCACTCTACCAATACGAACATTTTATTAAATCAATCAAGGTTCCCTGGAAGGCTGTCTCTCGAGCAAATATGCCTAAACAAAATGTACATTAGTAATGATAATATTGTTTCATGCATGTGTATTTTTTCAAGATAGTGAAAAGTTGTCTTGTGAAAGCAAGCAACAGAGATTTATTAAAATAATCAACAACTCCAACAACTTTAATCGCATACCATGATTTCTATAAAATCATTGTTTCAACTAAAAGCAGAGGAACTGCAAAAAAAAATCATTAATGCAGCAACTTAAACTTTGACGGATAATACTGTTGATGATTACATGTGATGTAAATAAAGCATAATTAAATTTAGTTATGATTTAGAATAATAGTCTTAGCGCGCCCTGATTGAGTTAGAAATTTCTTATTTGCAAATTTTAGAGCATAAAAAAGTGTGACTCGAGCAAATAATTTGCGAAAATAATTATATGGAATATTGCAATTCTCAACAGCACAACAATGACCTCCTTTCCCCATGATTATATAAATTGTTTCTCAACCTTTTCGATTCTTTTCACTTACAAACGTTTTTAATTCTCTTTTTTTACTAACTCTCTTTTCCTTCTGTCTTTATATTCATATAAACTGCAGTCACATCAAGAAACGATGGACAATACATTTCCAAAGACACATTCCGAGATCGGATGTAAACACTGAGCGGCCATTTTGAAAAAGGACCCATCGACGCACGCGCCGTCAAAATCTCGTCACCAAATTGGAGCTAAGTTTCGCTACTGTAGTATGTTTACTGTGGTATATACCTCCCCCGCTTCTAGGAATATATAAAATAGCGCTCTCTCATAAAAAAAGGCTTTTTATTAGTGGTAAACGTTAGTTAACTTTTTAAAAAGCCTTGGTAGAAGATAATAATGCTATAGTAAGACAACAAACACGTTACAAGTGCTAAATAAAAATATCCTATATTATTAAACTTTTCAGCGTATCCACCTGAATCTTTAATAACAGATTGTCGATCGGACTGATCAGGTGCAAAATACTATATTTATAAAAATATTCAATCATAAAATTTTTCTTACGTAACTTAGCAGTGGTCAGTTTTATGTCCTCACAAAATGACTTTATAATTATTATGAAAAAAAAGAACATTTTTTTAATTGGCCATATTTTATGCGTTTTTATTTTTATTTTTAAAGTGTGCACGAATATTGTGGTAGCTTTCAAAGATTTTAATTATCATATTAGGGTTTTAACGATTATTTTTGCATGTAGAATGATATTTTAATAAAGACAGGTGAGTATTGAACGTTAAAAAATATATATTAGTGAAGGCAAGTCCCGTAAAATTTTCATGATTTTTGGAAGTATTTGGGTACAGCTTGGAAATCGAAAATACTTTGAAATAGTTCCAATATAATGCAAATAAGTTTTCTCAGCATAATTTTGACCGCAAGGCCACTTTTCTTTTATTTTAGTGAATTTTTTCATATTTTGACGCTCTCGGCTCACTATTTCTTAAATATCTCAGTTTCTGTTTGCTGTGATGCGACAGAAAAAAAAAAAACATTTTACTCGTTATAAAATTGTCTACAAAACTGCGTAGAATTGCATTAAAAAATATCGAGTACATAACCTAAACAAAAGTATTTCCTACGAAAATTGAAAAATGGTTTTTTTACGGGTAACTTCCGTTCAATTCGATGTTACGGCTGCAAATATAACTTTTATATTAACAAAAGGTGTGCCAAATTTTATTAAAAAATATTAACTGGATTGGTCAAAATTCACATTTTAGTCTAAATCTTATTATGGATTTTTCTTGTGGGCAAAAGGTCGTAGGAAGCTTTTTTTTTCATCCTCTTCTTCTTCCTCTTTTAATGCGGCATAGTTGCGTGTTTACTACTGGTTATGTTGCTCTTGCGATGTAGATTGCCAGCTGTCTTTCCATCTTTGTGGTGGTCTTCCTATAGGTCGCCTACCATGTGGTCTATTATCTCTGGCTATTTTAGCTGATCTTAGTGTTTCTTTTTCTGTTTTGTAAACTGTACCCTGTTATTGTTCGCGGAATTCTCATTTCATTAGTTCGTAGTGTTCTCTTTGATAGAGACGTTTCTGCGCTGTAGGTCATCACAGGTCTAACACATGTTTTGTAAATTCTGGACTTGCAATCTGTGCTAAGATGTTTGTTTCTCCATATGCTTTGTTTGAGATGTCCTAAGATTACCGTTGCTTTGTTGGTTTGTGTCCTAACCTCATCTGCAAGATTTCCATAACAAATGATTTTGCAACAAAGGTAATTAAAGTGCATAATTTGTTCAATACTGGTGTTGTCTATTACAAGTTTGCATCGGATCGGGTCTTTCGATATTGTCATTGATTTTGTTTTTTTTTCTTCATGTTATATTTTTCCTCATGAATATTGAAGGTGTGTGCAGGTCATCTTTGCTTTCTGATTGTGCAGCATCATCTGCACAATCTTCGCCAGTATTCTTCTTTAATTTCTTTTACTCGGTTGTTAACTCAGTTTCTTGTTCTTATGTAATTTTCATGGTTTAATTGCGTCTGGTTGTTTTTATATTTTAGGCACACGTTTTTCTTTTCTTTTGTTATTATTTTAACCTCCGTGGTGAACCTTGGTTTTTTATTGTTTGAGTTATTTTGTTTTATTGTACGTATTCCGACAGCTTCTTTACTGGCATTAATTATGTTGGTTTTTATTTTGTTCCAGCTGGTTTCAATGTCATCTTGTACGTGAATGGAATTCTGAGTGATATGTTTATTACATCTTGTCGTCAATACATTTTGGAGCTGTCATTATTTAAAGATTCGATATTGAATTTTTCCTTTTGTACGTTTAGTTGTCGTAAGCATTCTCAGCTTGTCTAAGACAAGACCATGGTCTGTGCCTATGTTGGCCGAGGTAACTACTCTGACGTCCAGGATTTGATGAGGCATAACGTTTTGGTTGGTGATAATGTAATCGATTACTGATTTGTTACCTTGATGATCACAATAGATATATTTGTATTGCCATTTATGGAGGAAGTATGTATTGTTTATTCTGAATTCGTTGTGTGCACAGTCTATCAGTATCTCCTTCTAATACCTCATTACCCACTCGGGCATTCATGTCTCCAAGTAATATAAGCTGTTCAGTTGGTGGGATCTTGTCTAATTTCATCTTGTAGTGTTTCGTACAAATTAATATACATCTGTTCTGGTTTGTTCATGTCTGGTGCGTAAACTAATAGTATATGTAGAGGTTTGTTAAAGGTCATCGTCAGTTTCACTATTCTGTCATTTATGTATTCAGTGTTTATTATGTTTTGTTGGTATTTCTCGTGTAGCAGTATGCCAACTCTAGATACTACTCTTTTATCTTTTTCCACGCTGCTGTATATAAGGAAGTAATTATTAAGTTTTGTAATGCCTTTTCCTTTCTTTTTAACTTCAGATGTTGCACATATGTCGATTGCGTGTTCATTCAATTCAGGGATTATTTCTTACTAAGAGTTTTTATGTTCCAACATGCTATTCTAAGTTGACGTCGTTTCCGGAAGAGTGTTGCCTTTGTCTTTGCATTGGTCGTATTCCGTTGTTTCTGTCCTGTATCCGAGGCTTATTCTTCAGTTCTTTTACGTTAGGCAGGCTATTAACCTCACCCAGCAACCCTCCTCCTTTATCCGGGCGTGGGACCGCCAGTGGAAACCACTGGGCTACTTCTTAATCCACCCAGTAGTTATCCCCGGCAGAGTTTTTAGTGTTCCGTACGGAACACTTATAAGATCACTTCGGTGTCTGTCCGTCTGTCTGTCCGTCTGTCCGTCTGTCACACCCGATTTTCTCCGAAACTATTTGTCATAGAAAGTTGAAATTTGGTAGTAATATAGGAATTGATGGCCTTATCAGAGCCATGTAGTTTTGAAAGTTAAATTTTGACTTAAGGGGTTAGTTTTGGGGGGTGAAATCGGAAGTGAAAAAAAAAAAAATTTACTAGGTAATCGAGTGTGGTGTCAAATGAAAGCTTGTGAAAATACAAGTAAAAAATATATATATAATGTAATACTTGCGGGCACTTTTCATTGTATTATTTTTAAAAAATCGCGAAAAATCGCTGTCCACCCGCCTTATCTCGGAAAGTACTTATCAAAAAATTTTGAAAAAATTCTGGAATATTCTCCACGGGGTGTAGATTGAACGAAAATTATCACGAGTGCATTACCTGTAATAATTTATCTGGTATATAAAAAAACAGAAATTTCAAGGTCATCAATTTTCAGTAAAGATTGGAAATAAACTTTGTTGAAACTTATTTGGGGTGTATTTTGTGAAGTCACTGATCATTTTATATCACCGTAAGATAAATTTTGACTTAAGGGATTCGTTTTGAGGGGTGAAATCGGAAGTGAAAAAAATTTTTTTTACTAGATCATCGAGTGTGGTGTCAAATGAAAGCTTGTGAAAACACGAGTGAAAAATATATATATAATGTAATACTTGCGCACACTTTTCTTCATATTACTTTTAAAAAATCGTGTAAAATCGCTGTCCCTTACCTTATCTCGAAAAGTACTGATCAAAAAATTTTGAAAAAAATCCTGGAATATTTTCCACGGGGTATAGATTAAACAAAAATTATCATTACCTTTAATAATTTATCTGGTATAGAAAAAAACCAAAATTTCAAGGTCAACAGTTTTCAGTAAAGATTGGAAATAAACTTTGTTGAAAACTTATTTGGGGTGTGTTTTGTGAAGTCACTGATCATTTTATATTACCGTAACATAAATTTTGACTTAAGGGATTCGTTTTGAGGGGTGAAATCGGAAGTGAAAAAAAATTTTTTTTACTAGGTCATCGAGTGTGGTGTCAAATGGAAGCTTATGAAAACACGAATAAAAAATATATATATAATGTAATACTTGCGCACACTTTTCTTCGTATTACTTTAAAAAAATCGTGAAAAATCGCTGTCCCCTATCTTATCTCGAAAAGTACTAACCAAAAAATTTTGAAAAAATCCTGGAATATTCTCCACGGGGTATAGATTGAACGGAAATTATCATTACCTTTATCTTTTATAGAAAAAAAAAAAACAAAATTTCAAGGTCACCAGTTTTCAGTAAAGATTGGAAACAAACTTTGTTGAAAACTCATTTGGGGTGTGTTTTGTGAAAGTCACTGATTATTTTATACCACCCTAATAAATTTTTTTATTTTAAAAACAATCAACGTACGGAACACTAATTGTGCAAGTTCAACTTGCACTTGACCGGTTTTTTTTTTTAAATATGCGAAATTTATGCTTTTTAAGATGGTTAGAAAGGAAAATAAAGAATATACAAAAAAAAATTGTCTTACAAAAATTCAATTTTTTTTGCTTTTGCTCTAGAAAAGGTTTGGTTCAATCTCTTTATTTTTATTTAATATTTCATCTTAAATATAATATGAATAAGTAATTTTAAAATAAATACTACCTATTTTAAGATAAAATTATGATTTAGATAACAGAAAAAGAAAAAAATACAACGAAACAAAAATAAACTAAAATAATGAACAAAGAAACTGTTGAGAGCCAAAAATTTTTCATAGATGTGTTTTTAATTTGGTCACCAAATTATTTGGATCATTTAATATACACTATATACATTTCTCAAATATGTTAATAATGAAATTTTATTAACAAAAAATATAATTACAAATCACAAAACTCTAATATTCTCAAATGTTTAATGAGTTAAAGAATATACGAGACACATACGTAAAATAAACAGAAAGATATTAGCATATCTCTGAAAATAAATGCTGTCCACGAACTACAGTACACTATGATAAGACTAACTACATGAAATGTTTGATGCTTACGATACAGGTGCCATTTGTATACTTACGAAGGTTCTTAGCTTTGCAACTTATTTCGCAGCGTAGCGTTGAGGCACTATGCGGTAATTTTCAAATTACTTTATTACTATGTTTAGCTATAAGTAGGTAATGCCTTTAAATCCAAATATTCTTTTTTTTAATATTGTTGTTTTATTTTTAAACTGCTATATCATATTACTATTATTATTATTTCAGCATTAAAATAGTAATAATTAATACGTTTCTGTTATCTGAATCATAATTTTATTGTAAAATAGGTAGTATTTATTTTTAAAATCACTTTTTCATGTTATATTTAAGATAAAAAAATTGAATAGTAATAAAGAGAATGAACTAGACCTTCCTATGACCTTTTGGCCACAAGAAAAATCCATAATAAGATTTGGACTGAAATGCGAATTTTGACTAATCCTCTTAATATTTTTTTATAAAATATGGCAGACGTAACATCGAATTGAGCGGAAGTGACCCGTAAAAAACAATTTTTCAATTTGTCGTAGTAAATACTTTTTTTAGGTTATGTACAGGGTCAGTCAACGATAAAGTTCATTATCTCATTTGTTTCGGGAATGACGAAAAAATGTTAAATAGTTTTAGGGAAAAAAAATTACTGCACAGTTTAAAATTATTTTTCAGTATACAGGGTAGAGAGTGTGACCGGTATAACATACGTTTTTTTTTTAAATGGAACATCCTATTTTCTAATTTATTTTTAAATTTCGCTTAAAATTTTATAACTTTTTTATTAATAATGTTATATACCTAAACCTAGTAGTTTTTCTAAGCTATCAGTTTCTTTTAAAAAATTCTAGTTTTCAGTTTTGTAAAAAATTGCCAGTAGCGCCATTGTTTCTGAAGATGGATTACTTATAATTGGTACGAGCGTTCCATAGAGATGAAAAAAAAGATATATGTAAAGAAATTTGAGTTAGATGCTACAGAGTGTTCAAAATAAATTTATGCATTTCGACTATTTTAAATTGAAAAATCTCAATGTTTTTAAATGGCGCATCTTGTATATTATATTTTTTCTGATAGATTTTACAAAACCTTGCAACTTTTATTAAATATGTCATATACCTTGTAACATGGGAAACTGTCCTCAGTTTGAGGCATCTTTTTTTTTGTACCCTGTGAGAAGTTGTTTGTCCCACGCTTGAGCGCAATTTTGTACCGTTTGAATATTGCAGCCCCGCTTTAATTTCTGATAATGAATCGAGTGAATCCTGATTTTAAAAGAACTAAAGAAATTAAACACACACCAGCTCAGTTTTCTTTGGTAGAGAGATATGGGTAAGAGATAATTTTTGTACGTCTTTTTGGAATTTTTTTCTATTTTTTAAAAAGCTTTAGCTGTACAAATTTTTGGGCACCATTCATTTTAAAATAGAAAGGATCTAACTTCAGCTAAAAAAATGAAAAAATACTGAAAGGGTGTACTGTTGGTAAATAAAAAAGTCAGTTTGGTACAGCCGTTCTTATCCTGAAAAGTAAGATAGGTATTCAGTGAGACACTAGCTTTAATCAACAAAAAGAAAATTTATTCAAGTTTTTTTAAAAATAAAAAGTTCTAACCTTTTGCAGTTTTACAGGATTAAAAAAAATTTTAGCCTAACTGGTAGTTATGACATTTAAATTCTAAACTCTGACTACTCCCGAAGACGAAAAATAGTGCTTTTCACTTCTCTTTTTAGTCAGTTCATATTGCTGTTAAGGCACTACTCAGGGATAAGTCTATGGAAGGATGTTTTGGTAACTTACTGTTTTTATTTCGGCTTCGATGGAACACGACCGATTTCACACTTTTCTCGTAAACACTTAGAGAGCCCACTACGGCTTTTCGTTAAAAAACTTGTGCATTATTTAGCTCTCATGATTGTTGTAATGAGCCTTTACTGCAGCTCCGACGAAGGAAGCTTCTTGGCGGCTCCGATGAAAATTCGCCTGGCTGCGGCTTGATGGTACTCAGCCCCGATCCCGGTCCTACCGGCTCTTTAAATAAGCCGTGGGCCTTCTCTCGGTCATATCGCGACGCCGGAACCGAAAATCCGGATACACATTTTCAACCAATCCCGGCGTGCCGAAAGATTCGGTCAGAAACCCGCACAGCACACTAATATACCGAACGGCTTGGAATCTTTGATTAATATACCGTTCGATACAAAAATGAAAATAAGTACAATTTGAAGTGAAAAATCAGTAACATTACATGGTCTTAAAATCTAGGAAAAAATGAATGTTACAACCTATTTCTAATAGTTTCCGATTTATTTTGAATTTTTCAATTTTTACCCTTGTTTTTAATACACTTACAAACATAAACAAATAGTTAATAATAATTTTAATATAGTTTATCTTATCTAATGATTAACTATTATGACGTAATAAATGTTCAAAAATATGCCCGTCTATTTGAATACACATGTTTAGTCGTTTTACTACATTTTCCTTCACTTTTCTTAGCATAAAGGGCATTATTGTCCTGCACGCATCCCGTGTCCTATTTTCCATATCTACTGGTGTTGTACGGGGATTCACATAAACACGATCTTTAATGTAGCCCCACAATAAGAAGTGTAAAGGTGTTAAGTCACATGATCGAGGGGGCCACTGAATGAATCCATCCCTACCGATCTATTTTCGTGGATAACGATCGTTTAAAAATTCCCGAACTTCCCGGTGGTAATGAGCAGGAGCTCCGTCTTGTTAAATTCACATTTGTTCCCTTTCAAAGTTATCAACTTCTTCAAGAAGCTGCGATAATAAAATTTAGATATCTAGGCCCGTTAAACGGTCCGTGAAAAAAATATGAGCTAAAAATTCGAAAATTTAATATTCCACACCGTACACTAAGCGACCAGTGGTTTTGGTTTTGAACTTCCCGGACCCAAAATGGATTAACTCTTGAATAATAATACATGTTATGGCTGTTAACTGCTCCGTTACTACGAAAAGTAGCTTCATCAGAAAACATTATTTTGGATAAAAAATTTGGATCGACCTCTATTGCTCCATTCATGGTGGTACAAAAGTTTATTTGTCGTTTAGAATCACGGTCTTCAAGTTCTTGGTGTGGTTCCATATGAAACGGATGATACTATTTTCTCGTGGTACGATTAGCCGTAGATTGGGATGTGTCAAATAAGTCAGTTAGTTGACGGCTGCTGAGCTGGGGATGATCTTCAACATGAAGTAAAATCTCCATTTCTTTTTCCTCATTGTTAGCATTCTGGTTTACCATTTTTTCGTATACTCAATGCTACCACTACCATCAGACCGTTCCATTAAGCACTGAGTAGATGTCTTAGATGGTATACTTCGCTCCGTAAAGCCTTACTGCCAAAAGACAATTTTTTCTCGCCTCGCCCCGTATATAAACCATATCAATTAATTCATTTTTAGGAAAATCCATAACTATTACCTTTATTTACTACAACAAATTAAAATATTTTTACTTGAATTCAAAATAAATCGAAAACTATTCGAAATAGGTATATGACAGACTTAATAAAAGTTGGAGGGTTTTGTAAAATCTATCAGAAAAAATAACAATTGGTATGCCATTTAAAAAATTTGAGATTTTTCAGTTTAAAATAGTCGAAATGCATAATGCAAAATTTTGAACACCCTGTAGCATCTAACTCAAATTTCTTTACATATATCTTTTTTCTCATCTCTATAGAATGTTTGTATAAATTATAATTATTCCACCTTAAGAAACAATGGCGCTGTTGGCACTTTTTTACAAAACGGAAAACTAGTATTTTTAAAAAAAATTTAAATATTAGAAAAAATTACTAGATTTAGATATATAACATTATTTAAAAAAAAGTTATAAAATTTTACACAGAATTTAAAAATGAAATAAAAAATAGGATGTTCTATTTAAAAAATCATATGTTATATCGTCCACACTTTTTTGAAATACTCTGATACTCAAAAATAATTTTAAACTGTATACCTTAACATTCCCTAAAACTATTATATTTAACATTTTTTCGTCATTCCCGAAAAAAATGAGATAATGAACTTTACTCTATCGTTGAATCATCTTGTACTTAATATTTTTTGATGCAGTCTACGCAGTCTTTTAGGCACTTTTATGACAGGTAAAATGAATTTTTTTCTGAACAGAAGCTGAGACATTTAAGAAATAGTGAGCAGAAAGCGTTAAAATGTCAAAAAATGCACTAAAATGAAAGAAAAGTGGCTTTGCGGGCAAAATTAGGCTGAGAAAACTCGTTTACATTATGTTGTCATTATGTCAAAGTAATTAAATCGATTTCCAAGCTGTACTCAAAAATTTTCAAAAATCATGACAATTTTACGGCATTTGTCTCCATTTATAATTAAAATTATGTTAAGTTTTTGAATTATCTACTAAATATAAAATATTATAGATTAGGGATTTGAAAACTGTTCAGGTTCTACATAATAGATGGCATCACATTAAAACAAGGTACAATTTTTAAGCAGTTGTATTTTGAGAATGAGGCATGGCAGGATATATAACAACCTTGAAGAAAGAATTGGAAACAGTTTGGTTTTCGAAACGGATTAGGGACTAGAGGGGCACTGTTTGGTATCCATCTATTGATCCAGAAATATCGCGATGTCAACCAAGATGTTCCTTTGTTCAATTGACTTTGAAAAAGCTTTTGACAAGATACGCCACGAAAAACTTCTAGAAATTTTAAAAACTACCGCTATGGACGACAATGACATTCGTATCATTGTCAGTTTGTACTGGCATCAGACAGCTGAAGTACGGTTGAAGCATCAAGTATTAGATGAAATCAAAATCAAACAGGGAGTGCATCAGGGTTGTATTGTATCGCCCTTGTTGTTCAACCTCTATTCCGAGGTGACACTCACTGGTACTACTGAAGGAATCAACATCAACGGCGTTAACATAAATAACATCAGAGACGCTGACGATAGATTAATTATCACTAATAATGGAGAAAATCTATAAAAACTTATGGATAAAGTAACTGACACCTGTACACAACTTGGCTTAAGACTCCATGCAAATAAAACAAAATACATGATTATAAACAAAGAATCTAATATTGAAGATGGTGGTATTACAGTCAGTAGTACAGAGATGGACAGAGTTGATAAATTGATGTATCTTGGTAACAATATCCGACTCTGGAAGTTAAAATTCGAATAGAGAAGGTCTGAGCCGCATTTATGAAGAACAAAAAAATCTTAACTAGTCATGACCTATCATTGAAACTACAGATGAAAATTGTAGACTGCTCTGTCTCTCCGGTTCTCTTGTACGGCATGGGACCGTGGACGCTAATTGAAGCAATGCTTAAGCGTCTGGAGGCATTCGAGATGTGGGTGTATCGACGACTGTTGGAAATCAGTTGGATGGACAAAATTAGTAACAACTCGCACGGACAAGGACTTGGAGTTAGTCACGATCATCAAGCGACGCAAATTGGAATATTTTGGCCATATTCAGAGACATCCAAAAAAATATGAAATCTTGCATCTGATTATAGAGAGAAAGATTCCAGACAGATATGGTCCAGGAAGAAGGAGAACATCATGGTTGAAAAATTTGAGGCAGTAGTACAGAAAGTCAGCTCTTCCGAGTAGCTGTCAATAAGACGATCATCATCAACATGGTAGCCTACATGATAACAAACTATCGTTGAACGGTCATGGTACCCGAAAATGAAGAAGAAAGGAGTATTAACCACAGTTCTAAACACTTTGTAATCCAAACTAATAAAACAGTTGGAATTCCTCTGGACTAAATGTATTAAGCTTAATGGAGATTATGTTGAGAAATAAATTTTATTTTTGCAAAAAATGTTATTTATCTTTTTTTTTTATGGGTCTAGCACACGTGCTGCAGGGAAGTCCTTAAAGAGGGACAGGAGCGACACGTATGCGGAGAAACCGATTCACGTTGTTCTTGAATCGCTGTAAATTGTACTCGGTGGGAAACATAGTCCTGGGCAAATTATTCCAAAGGGATGATGTTCTCCATATAAAAGCGTTGTACGAGGAGTAACAAGCTGAACCTCATACGGATGTGAAGTATTAGGGCGACGTGTACTTCTAACATGTACCTCTGGGAGGAATTAAGCGGGCCACATCCTTCGAACACTTTCCATGAAAATACTTGTAGAATAGGCTCAAGTCGCCAACCGTTCTTCGATGTTCCAGCGAATCAAGGCTGCCGGTCAGTTCCGGGTCTCCAATCAGATGAACAGCTCTTCTTTGAATAGAATCCAACAAATGCAGTGTATGTTTGGGAGCGGAGCCCCAAACATGGGAGCAGTATTCTATAGTTGGTCGAATTTGAGCTTTGTAAAGAATTAACAGTTGTTGTGGAGTGTAAAGCTTTTTGGTTCGAAATAATATTCAAAACTTTTGCGAAGCTCTCCTTGCTATGCCTGCAACATGTTCATGCCAGGACATATTTGCTCCCAAATTAACGCCCAATAAATTGAGTGACGATGTTAGAGGAATGGAGTGCCCCGACATAACTATGTCGGGTTCAGCAACGTTAACTTTTTTAGAAAAGACTGCCGCCTGGGTTTTTGTAGCGTTAAATTCAACTTGGTTACTCTCACCCCAAGATAGAATTTCCTCCAAGTCTTTGTTAAGTTGAATGACCTCCTGTTGTCTGCAGATATTCGTCTGAGTACCCGATGTCCGAGCATTCAAAGTGAATGAAGAGATAAGCGTACTGTCATCTGCAAAGCTGTAGATTGGATTCTCGGTCTTTTTTTATAAGACTTTTCAATACACCCTCCTATGTCGTACGGAAATTGTATTAAAAAAATTGTAAAAGCGGATTCCGATATAAAGAGAGTTATCCTTTTCCTTTCATAGTTACATTTCAATTTTTAATGGTGGTCATATGTGAATTTATGTACTTTTACTAACCATACTTCACCTTAATATTTTTTTATATAATCTTGTCCTCACACCTAATCAACTAAGAACCAAAAGAACCTTATAAAGGCCTAATTTAGATAACAATCTGTCACATCGAATTATCGAAAAATAAAAACAAGTTTTCCTACCCAAATTTATTTTAAATAAATTAGGAAGCGAGCCCATTATAGACTGGTAATGGTGTGGTAGCTATCTGAAAACTTCAAAACTTTTTTCTGTATCTTACAAATATTCTATAAATCTTTTTATGTTAATTTTATCGGGTTGATTTTATTTTGATTTGACTGTTCGATGCTTTGCTACGTTCCCGTATTAATTTACCCCTAAATGCTTTAATAAAATGTTTTCATTTAAATTCAGATCAGGGAAAAGTGTAATCTGGGAATACATCCATTCGCATCTTGAATTTTGTAGATGGTTCCCGGAGGTTGCACTTGACATATTCAATATTAACAAGTCAGAGATAAGTACCTTACTGATAGTTTTTGTTGTTGATGATTGTTTTATATCTGCGTTGGAAGGTGTAGTAACCCTGATTGGTTGTAGCTGGCCCCTCCCCTTTCATCATCGCGCATCGTCAAAATAAAGCAGATATAGTATTCTGAAATTACCAAAAGTCCAGCATTATTGCGTTATCCGTGATGATCTTACTTACAATTGATTAAGGTTGATAACATTTTTGTTTCGAGGTTGTATAAGAATACAGTTGATGTTTGAAAAGAGATGCAACATTTTGTTGCCTTATTTCTTATGGAGGTATCAGAAACATTTGTATAGATATTTTTACACTCTTTTGATAATTCAAAATTACTCAAGTATATTTTCTTCTTTGTACGCTAAAGTAGGGTATTTTCTAAAATGATGAAAGTAATATTAGAACATTTCGAGTTACCAATAAGGCAACTCTTATCGGAAATAGAGAACATTTTTTAAAATACTTATATATGGCAGCGCAAAACTTCCATGTTGTTAGTCTTTCAACAATGATTTTCAACAAATTTATCAACGAAATGCTTACTTATTTTTATTGTCTTACTAGATCAGTGACTCAAATTAAATAATATTATATGTATTTCTTTCAAAATAACTTGATCTTGTAGTTCCAAGACGTACCTTCGAATCTTCTAAAATATTGTTTCTTCTGGATGATGTACCTTAACATTTTAGGTGAGAAGTACGCTATTATTATAGATATCGAGTTTCTTAGCACTTCGGTAGGCCAAAATAGTCACTAAGATTAACAAACTGCAGTTCCTTCTTCGGTTACATAATTTTTTTAGTGTTCCGTACGGAACACTTATAAGATCACTTCGGTGTCTGTCCGTCTGTCTGTCCGTTTGTCCGTCTGTCCGTCTGTCACACCCGATTTTCTCCGAAACTACTTGTCATAGAAAGTTGAAATTTGGTAGTAATATAGGAATTGATGGCCTCATCAGAGCCATGTAGTTTTGAAAATTAAATTTTGACTTAAGGGGTTAGTTTTGGGGGGTGAAATCGGAAATGAAAAAAAAAATTTTTTACTAGGTAATCGAGTGTGGTGTCAAATGAAAGCTTGTGAAAACACGAGTAAAAAATATACATATAATGTAATACTTGCGCTCACTTTTCTTTGTATTATTTTTAAAAAAATCGCGAAAAATTGCTGTCCACCCGCCTTATCTCGGAAAGTACTTATCAAAAAATTTTGAAAAAATTCTAGAATATTCTCCACGGGGTGTAGATTGAACGAAAATTATCACGAGTGCATTACCTGTAATAATTTATCTGTTATATATAAAAAAAACAGAAATTTCAAGGTCATCAATTTTCAGTAAAGATTGGAATAAACTTTGTTGAAAACTTATTTGGGGTGTGTTTTGTGAAGTCACTGATCATTTTATATCACCGTAACATAAATTTTGACTTAAGGGATTCGTTTTTAGGGGTGAAATCGGAAGAAAAAAAAAATTTTTTACTAGGTCATCGAGTGTGGTGTCAAATGAAAGCTTGTGAAAACACGAGTAAAAAATATATATACAATGTAATACTTGCGCACACTTTTCTTCGTATTACTTTTAAAAAATCGTGAAAAATCGCTGTCCCCTACCTTATCTCGAAAAGTACTGATCAAAAAATTTTGAAAAAATCCTGGAATATTCTCCACGGGGTATAGATTGAACGAAAATTATCATTACCTTTAATAATCTATCTGGTATATAAAAAAACAAAATTTCAAGGTCACCAGTTTTCAGTAAAGATTGGAAACAAACTTTGTTGAAAACTCATTTGGGGTGTATTTTGTGAAGTCACTGATCATTTTATACCACCCTAACAAAACTTTTTATTTCAAAAACAATCAACATACGGAACACTAATTGTGCAAGTTCAACTTGCACTTGACCGGTTTTTTTTATTGAAATATTTGCATTTTTAACGTGGGTCTTGAGACTTTTTTTTAATACTAATAATTCAATTCGGCGATTTAACGAAAATATGTTAGAATAGCTTAACAGCGTCAAATATCTTCATTTACAGTACAACAGAAAGCTAAAGCCAGAGGCTTGTTACTGAGGATGCTGACTGCTTAATTGTTACATCAGGTTCTTGGTTCGTATTAAACTGGTAATCTTCAAGATGATTATTAGTCCATTGCTTCTGTACGGCTGTCAGAGATAAACTCATGTATATAAAACACAGAAAAACTTTGAGCCAGTCGTACAGGACATTACTTTGAGACTAACCATCAAATACAACGGGATTTGGGTGTTAAGACAGACAACACAAGACAGCAATAAGTTGCAGCAATCTTTGAAGGAAGTTTAATATGCCAATTCAACGGTACATAGAACTGTTAGGCCGGAGCTAAATAATACAAACAGGTACTTACGACCTACGAACCTTTACGAATCATATAACAAATTTTGAACCGATCAGGACAGGATATTGCTTCACACAGTAAATTTCCGACGAAACAGTAATAATATGTGTATTATAAGACTAGTTACAGGGCATTACATTGGCTAAGAAGTCAGAGCATGAGTAAATCCGAAAAAAAAGAGTATTTAGAGCAGTCATCACACTAGTTTACCAGTATTTTTTCGGAAGTCTGAAATGTTTGGAACATGATACCAGGATGGTGCAAGCCCAAACTGAGGGTATTAAAAAAGCACAGATATTTTTATATGTTAAGTTAAAAATATTTAATAAATCAATATAGTTGTTGTGGAGAACGATAACTAGCTTAATTAATAATTGTATATCACAAGGAAGAACACCTACCGAATGGAAAAAAGTTGCATTTCATCAATCTGTAAGAAAGGAAATAGAAAAGACCCTAATAATTATAGAGGTATATGCGTTACAAGCACTATGAGCAGACTGTATGATAAAATATTGCAGAATAGAATAAGAGAAACAATTAAAGGAAAGATATCCGAAAACCAAAGCGGATTTACTCCGGGCCGGTCGTGTATAGACAACTTGTTTACTTTACAACAATTGATAGAAAAGAAGATCCAAAAAGATGACGAAATACATATGACCTTTATAGATCTTAAGAAGGCATACGATAGTGTACCGAGAAATAAACTTTGGCATATCTTGAGAACAGTAGGGATAAAAGAAGGGATGATAACAACAATAAAAGAGTTATATAATAAAAATATAGGATATGTGATACAAGGACGCTATCTCTCTGAAGCTATCCACATTACAAAAGGTCTAAGACAGGAGTGTTGCCTTTCGCCAATCTTATTTAATGTATTTGTAGACAACGTTCTAAAGAAATGGAACGCACTTGCCAAAGCATGGGCATCCCCATTAGCGATAAACACCTATTATCGTTAAACTTTGCAGACGATCAAGTAATAATGACACAAGATGCATTCGATATGGAATATGTATTAAAGAGATTATACCCAGACTACAAGGAATGGGGACTGGAGGTGAGCCTTGAAAAGACGGAGTATATGGTTGTGAACTCGGAAACAGAATTTGATGTCTTAATTAACAACGATACATATGTCAAACAAGTGAAAGAATTTAAATATCTAGGAGTACTGATTGACAACAAAAATGGTATAGGTAAAAAGAAAATACAGAATAAAATACAAAAAGCCAGGAGGATCATAGGAGCTCTTAACTCAATATGGTGGGATCAAAACATAACTACACAAAACAAAAAGAAAATTGGAAGAACAATGGTAAAATCTGTGGGTAATGAAAGGAGAGGATAAAAGAAAAATAACGACGATAGAGATGGATTACCTGAGAAGAAGCGCCGGAGTGTCCAAATTCCAACACATAACAAACCAAGAAATATGCAACAGAACAGCAGCAACAGAAACAATTATACAAAGAATAGAAAATAGAGAATTAAAATGGTATGGACACCTACTCAGAATGAACGATACAAGATGGCCCAAAAGGCTCTTAACATGGAAACCACCAGGAAGAAATAAAAAAAAGACGACCACGTAGATCCTGGAATGAAGATATGAGACAGGCCATGAGGTCACGAGGAATGGACGAAGAGATGGCGGACTATAGAGAGGTTTAGAGAAGGCGAATGGGAACATAACACTTAGTTGTATAATTGTTATATATTACTTGGGTATATGTACAGTTAAACCCAAATGTATATATATATATATATATATATATATATATATATATATATATATATATATATATATATATATATATATATATATATATATATATTATAGTTGTTTTTATCAGAAGAGCAGCGTAACCATACCCTAAAATGATTTAGTGTTTTTAGTGTTCCGTACAGAACACTTATGGGATCATTTAGGTGTCTGTCTGTCTGTCTGTCTGTCTGCCACACTTGATTTCCTTCGAGACTATGTGACATGGAAAGTTGAAATTTAGCACAAATATAGGAAATATAGGAATTGATGGAGCCGCGTAGTTAAATTTTGACTTATTATTATAGTCCACAAAGGTTAAGTGTAGAGGTAAATTATATTCATTGGTGGTTAGTTTTTGGGAATGAAATCGGAAGTGAGAAAAAAAAAAATTTTACTAGGTTATCGAGGGTCAAATAAAATCTTGTGATAACACGAGTTCAAAAATATATATGGCGTACTGCTTTTCTTTGTGTTATTTTAGAAAATAGCCAAAAATCTCTGCCCCCCTTCCCATCTAAATGTACTGATCAAAAATTGTTGAAAAAAACAACTGCTTTTTTGATACCCTCAATTTGGGGTTGCACCACCCTGGCATCATGTTTCAAACATTTCAGAATTTTGAAAAAATACTGCTATTAGTGTGTTTATCAAAAATTTTTTTTGGATTTTTGACTGTCCTAAATACTTTTCGGATTTACTCATATCTATTTTATTGTATGCAACATAACAGATTTTTAAGCGACTAGGATAGGACACTACACACACACCAAACTCTATTAATATATATTTTAAGAGTAGTCAAAGGGCATTATCCTGTCTAAAACGTCAAAGCATGATGTTGGATTCTATTGTAGGCGACATTGCATTAGATCATCTATCTGGGCCAAATAATAACGATAGGAAAGGAAAACCGGCAGCTTGAAATAGAAAGAAGGATACCTATAGATTGGCAGCATATGGAAAATTGAAATATGTACTGAATATGAACATTCGTCAAAGATCAAAAACCCAAATTTATAATCAATGTATCTTACCAGCTACAACGTATGGAGCCGAGACATGGGTTTTAACTAAAAGAACAATAGAAAAACTACAAGTTTACCAACGAGTAATGGAAAGGAAGAAGTTGAGTGTTACTTTGAAGGACAAGAAAACTAATAAATGGATTAGACAACAAACAAAGGTGGATGATATCATCAAACGAATAACATCTCTGAAATGGAGCTGGGCCGGCCATGTAGCGAGAGCGACGTATAAGTGGAGTGGCGAGATCACTTTTTGGAGACCATGGAGTGAAAAGCGAAGCATAGGATTACCTCAACAGAGATGGAGCGACGATCTGAAGAGAATCGGAGGATTCAACTGGTATCAAAAGCACAACATAGAGAAAAATGGAAAGATTTGACAGAGGCCTATACCCGACAGTGGGTAGAGAGCGGCTGAAGGAAGAATTGCATTAGATACCTTTTAATAACACTCCATGGTACTTTAGAGAAGATTGAGAACATAACTGATAAATTGGGAACGCACTTTTCAATTAATTTTAAACGACTCTATATGGTGTGTGTTTAAATTAAGTTAAACATCTTAATCCCCAGTTGTTCTAACTGGTAATTAATGTAAATTTTCAAAAGATATACCAAGCGATGATCAAGGCACATCGTTAAGATTGAATTTTAAAATCGGTAATTTGTTACAAAAGTTTTTTCAGTCTTGAAAATATTGACTTTATAAATCAGATTGAAACAAGACGTAAAACACCTACTTCTTTTTTTGTTGTTAATCTACTGAAGTTTAGAATTTAAACGATTTGCCTCCTGTTGAGAAGATGATTCTCTTTATTATGTTAGAATGGGAAACGCTAATAATTTTTGAAATATGCACTTTATTTTAAATTCTAAAACATATTTGTCTAGTTGTATTATATAGTTTTGGGCCAGAGTATCCCAAAAAAAATTTAAGATTTGTATGACGTGTACTATATGAAAGCAACAAGCGGAAAAGGAATGATGGGATACAGAGCTTCTGTAACTCCGGTTTAGTGCATTTTATTTCATAAAAACAAACACAATTTTCAGATACTTTGGCTTCAACAATCCTGACCAGGATTTATAATACAACATATTCGAAGAGATTTCTCTAACTCCCTCTGATACTTCAATAACCCCCTTTTAATTTCACAATAAACAATAAAAAATAAAAATTTTTAGATTCAATGACTCCAAGAAGGTTTAACAGGATATATACGAAGGAACATCTCTAATTGGCTGCCCCACCACCTTAACCTCTTATATGTTTGATCACAAATAATGGAAAAAATATAATAACGCAATTTTGAGATTAATTGACTTTAAGAACCTGAAAAGGACGTGTAGCACAATATTTCTATATCTCTACACCGCTGAACAGCAACGTTCTCCGACCTCCAATCTTCATCGCTTTCGGTCGTCTCATTGATCTTGCAGGCTTCCTTCCTCAATCTCCCTGTTTACCCTCCTCTCAAACTTATTCTCCATCTACCTCGCTTTTTCCTGCTTTCTGATTGCCATTTTAGTATTTATTTTGGGATTCCATCTTCGTCCATTTTTTGGATGTGCCCAAACCAAGTTGTTTCGTTAGAATGTCATCTGTAATACTGTATTTGATTCCCATCATTTCTTTAATATGTTCTTTGGTGACTCTTTCTTTTCTTGATATTCCTGCTGCTCTTCTCCAGAAGTCCATTTCTGTTGCTCTCAGCGTGGCTAATGTTCTTTCCTTCAGAGGCCATACTTCAACAGATATATAATGTGATACTTTTCACTATGGTTTTATATATCGTCTTTTTGTTAGTTTTATTTATAGATTTATCTCATAGAATGCTGTTTAGCAGTTTAATAGCCTTTTTTCCTGCCGTATTTTTCCTGCCGTATTTTCCCTGCCGTATTTTTCCTGCCGTATTTTTCCAATTTTATTGCCCTGTCGAGTTTTCCATACTCCGAAATTTTTATACCCAGATACTTGAAGTCGCCGCGGCGTTTTATCGTCCAGTATAAGATCGTTTTGTTTTTCTAGATAGTAGTAGATCATTTACAAAAATAAAAAATAATATAATTTTCAGATTCTTTAATTGCAAGAACCCTCAAAAGGACGTATGGCATAATAATTACGAAATAACCCCTATAACATCCCTCCCCTTTGAACTTCTAATATGATTGACTTTAATTAATTATACTTAAAGTTTGTTTTGCTATCTGAACCAAAAACCAAGAAACACCCTCTTCCTTTCTCCACTATTGCAAGAATTATATGTGCGTCGAATTTGAAATCGTTCTTACTATATTTGGTTCGAGACCGCCAGGTAAACAAATCGACCGTCAGACTGACATAATGATTCCCTTTAGCTGGGGATGTAAAAATGAGTATAGGAATAGAAGAATCTGAACTTATATTAAGAACAAAAAGAAGCAATGCAAACATGGAGTGTTTTAAGATTGTCGGTCCAAGAAGATCGCGAGCTGTCAATATGCACGCGATCGAGGCTCGTAAATGTGCCTAGAAGTTTGTTACGATAGATTCTGAGTAAAAGTTATGTCTATATCTCTAAAATATATAGCTGGTAAAAACAATGAAAACTGCTCAGAGGCTCAGAGAACCCCGCGCTAATCTAATGGAAATTGGATCGGCTGAAAATATAGTATGTAATGCTTCAAGCCATTCTGATCAAAAGTCTCCATGAACACAAAGTCCAAAAATAGAGATTAGGAATTATCGAGCGTGAAATTATTAAAAAAAAAAATGACTGGTCAAGTGCAAGTTGAACTTGCGCAATTAGTATTCCGTACGTTGATTGCTTTTAAAATAAAAAATTTTGTTACGGAGATATAAAATGATCAGTGACTTCACAAAATACACCCCAAATGAATTTTCAACAAAGTTTGTTTCCAATCTTTACTGAAAACTGATGACCAGATAAATTATTAAAGGTTATGCACTCGTGATAATTTTCGTTCCATCTACATCCCGTGGAGAATATTCCAGAATTTTTTCAAAATTTTTTGATCAGTACTTTTCGAGATAAGGACAGCGATTTTTCGCAATTTTTTAAAAATAATACAAAGAAAAGAATGCACAAGTATTACATTCACAAGCTTTCATTTGACACCACACTCGATGACCTAGTAAAATTTTTTTTTTCATTTCCGATTTCTCCCCCCAAAACTAACCCCTTAAGTCAAAATTGAACTTTCAAAACTACATGGCTTTGATGAGGCCATCAATTCCTATATTATTACCAAATTTCAACTTTCTATGACAAATAGTTTCGGAGAAAATCGGGTGTGACAGACAGACAGAGAGACGGACAGACAGACAGACGGGCAGACAGTCACCGAAGTCATTTTTAAGAAAATGCTATTTTTGCGTTTTTTAAGGACTTATTTTGACCAGAACATGGATTAACGAAAAATTCCAACGGGATTCTATGTTTTCTCGGTTGCTAATTATGTATATAAAAATTATTTTGACCCATTTTGCTCCTGCTTTTGGATATTGGCCATTTTTGGTTTCTTTTTTGATTTAATTCATCTAGAATATATTGTAACATTCATTTTTTCCTAGATTTTAAGACCATATAATGTTACTGATTTTTCTCTTAATAATGTACTTCTTTTCATTTTTGTATCGAGCGGTATATTAATCAGAAATTCTTAGCCGCTCGTTATATAGTGTGCTGTGCGGGTTTGCGACCGAATCTATCGATACGCCGGGATTGGTCAAATGTTTGTATCCGGAGTTTTGGTTCCGGCGTCGCCATATTACAGACAGAGTGCCCACGGCTTATTTAAGAGTCCGGAGGACGCGAATCTTGGCTTAGAACACCGAGCCGCCGCCAGGCTTAGAACACCGAGCCGCCGCCAGGCAGTAACATCAAGCCGCCGCCAGGCTTAGTACCATCAAGCCGCAGCCAGGCTAATTTCCACCGAGCCGCCAAGTGGCGATTTTCCACCGAGCCGCAGTAGAGGCTTACGACAATATCTACGAGAGCCAAGTTAAGCACGAGTTTTTTTTTATTATAAAGCCGTAGTGGGTTTTGTGTGTTTTCTAAATGGAGTAGCTAAAGTAGGCTCTTCTCAAAAGTGTGAAATCGGTTTTGTGTTGCATTGAAGGCCTAGAAGCCCATAGGAAGACCGTAAGTTACCAGAACATACATCAATAAATATATTCCCCGCAAATATAGTGTTTTACAGCAATTTGAACTGAAAGATCGCGAAGTGAAAATCACGACTCTTCGATTTCGGGTGTAGTCAAGATTTAGAAGTAAAATCTCTGATTTAGGGACACTAATTTATAAAAACTACTTTTAGGCTAGAATTTCTTTTGTATTCCTTAAAACTGCAAAGGTTGGAACTTTTATTTTAAATCATGAATAAATTTTCTTTTTTGTTGATTAAAGCTAGTGTCTCACTGAATACCTATTTTTCTTTCCAGGATAAGAAAAGTTGTACTAGTATAATTCTTTTTAGTAATAACCGGAAAACACTTCAGTATTTTTTCATTTTTTTAACTGAAGTTAGATCCTTTCTATTTTAAAATGAATGGTGCCCAAAAATTTGTACGACTGAAGCTTTTTAAAAAATAGAAAATAATTCCAAAAAGACGTATAACAATTATCTCTTACCCATATTTCTCTACCAAGGAAAACTGAGCTAGTGTTTGTTTAATTTCTTTAGTTCTTTTAAAATCATTATTCACTCAATTCATTCTCAGAAATTAAAAAGAGGTTGCAAGAAAATTGTGCCCAAGCGTGGGAAAAACAATTTTCACAGGGTACAAAATGACGCCGCAAAAAGCGACCAATTAATATACACGGTACAAAATAACGCCTCAAAGTGCGGGCAATTTCAAAGGTTACAATATTTTAGCGAAAATGTTCTAACGGAATTTTATGTTTTTGAGTTAATAATTACGAACATAATAATTATTTTGGACCAATTTGTTGTGATAGCGTTTATTTTTGGCCATCTTTTGGTTCTTTCCTGGATTTAATTAGATTAGAATATATAACTCTAAGGAAATTATTAAGAAAGAATGGTGAAAATTATGTGGCCAAAAATAAACGTTATTCGAATTATTATATTCGTAATTATCAACTTAACAAACATAAAATTCCGTTAGATTTCGTCTCAAAAATATGTTCTAAATGAATTAAAATTAAAGAAAGACTTCAGAAATGGTCAAAATACCCAATATTCGAAAGCAGGAGCGAAATGGGTCAAAATAATTACTATATTCATAATTAGCAACCCAAAAAACATATAATCCCGTTGAAATTTTTCGTAAAATCATGTTCTAGTCAAAATAAGTCCTTAAAAAAACTCAAAAGTAGCATTTTTTTTTTCAGCGGTTTTTTTTTATTATATCTACGCTCGATAATTCCTAATCTATCCATTTTTTATTTTGTGTCCATGGAGACTTTTGATCAGAATGGCTTGAGGCATAACATATTACATCCAATCCCCAATTTCCATAAAATTAGTGCGGGGTTCTTTGTTAATGAAATGCTTGAACATTTTTTAACATTTATCAACAACTTATTCCCGACAACATTTCCAACTTAACGGCCACGTCAATAAACAGAATTGTCGTTTTTGGAGTCCTACCTATTCCAAACTACAGCATCAAATGCCTTTACATGGCCCTAAAGTGACCACTTGAGCTGCAAACTCGTTGAGCATGACAGAGACCGAACAACCACAGTTGACTGGAAGAGACATGTGGAGATGATTCACCACTTCGTCACACTTGCTTCACGAAATGTTAATTAGATGAAATTACACATATTAAACGCATCTTTGCCATTTATTCCTAAAATCTTACTGAATGTACTGATTTTATAAACAGGTGGCATTAGTTCAGGTACACGTAGCCATGATTTGACACTGATCACATTTGGATGACATAGTCTTAAGAAAACAATTTCTAGAAGATTAGGTTTACTTATTAATTTGTTTCTTTGCTGTAAATTTCTTTAAATTAAACTTGTCAATGAGTATACTTTTTTACTTTCCATGTCTCGAAAAAAAGGAAGAATTTTCAATCGATCTTAGTATATTTTCAGCAAAATATCAATATTTTTTTGCGTAGTATAAATAATTTAAACATACTTTATTTAATCATTATGTTTCTTCCTTAACAGAACTCTAAAAATTCTGAAAAATAGTATTTTTTATCATTATTAATTTATTTTTGGCACAATCTGGCAACATCGCTTTTCTATCTGTGCCTCTAAACTGATAAAGACTTATTAAAACAGAAGTTAGTTTAATCTAAATTCCAATTAAAGGAATTGTGTTTAGTGTTCCATACGGAACACTTATAAGATCACTTCGGCATTTGTCAGTCGGTCTGTGTGTCTGTTTGTCTGTCTGCCCTTCTGTCACACCCGATTTTCTCCTAAACTATTTTACATAGAAAGTTGAAATTTGGCACTAATTAGGAATTGATGGCCTCATCAGAGCCGTGTAGTTTTGAAAGTTAAATGTTTGAATTAGAGACTTAGTTTGGGGGGTGAAATCGGAAGCGATAATTCAAAAATATATAATGTAATACTTGCGCACACTTTTCTGTCTATTATTTTTAAAAAATGAAAAGAAATCGCTGTCTTCCCCTTATCTTTAAAATTACTGATCAAAGAATTTTGAGAAAATTCTGGAATATTCTCCATAGAGCGTATATTGAACGAAAATTGTCACGAGTGCATTACCTTTAATGATTTATCTGGTTTATAAAAAAATAAAGTTTATCAGTTTTGAACAAAGATCGGAAACAAACTTTGCTGAAAACTTATTTTGGGGTGTGTTTTGTGATGTTATTGATCATTCAGTACCTCCGTAACAAAGATTTTTATTTTAAAAGCAATCACCTTACGGAACACTAATTGCGACTTGTACTTGGCCAGTTATTTTTACTTATATTTTATTTCGTCGTAGTTTACTTATAATTTTAATTGGAGTCTATAGTTATTTAATTATTTTATATTACTTACGATACTGAACTAATCATATTAACATTTTTTTAAATTAGAATAACAGTTTTCGCAGTTACAGAACACATACAGTGCATTTCGGATATTAAATTATTAAATCAATATTTTTAAAATAATCTGTCGTACGGTATTATAAAAAAATATTTGATTATAATCGGCGAGCTATTACCATTAAATATCTGTATTAATAAAAAAAATTGGCACAGTCTTGATCTAGAAAACACCTGTCAATTTAGGAAAAATAAAACAGCTGTCACATACTTTAAAATTTATTACTCCATTAATGTAGAAAAATCATTGATCACTGTTTTGTAGGGGAATGTGGTGCTTTAAAGAACAACTTAAATTTTAAATTTAAGTATGTCTTCATAGCTATAAAGAACTTATAATGGGGATCTACTATAAATTCATAGTATTTTATTAGAAAAGGCCACTTTAAGTTTATATAAAATTTTAGGTAGTTCCATACAAACGAATTGTTATTAAAAAACATTAGCGTCTCGTTACCACGATATAATTACGGAATAATTACCGAATACTGACAAAATTTGAATTGTCCGATCTGTCTTTAGCATGCTTACGTTTGCACAAAAACGTAAATTGTTTCAGATCAAATTGGATGATGTCAGTTTACGAATTTTTATTTCAGAAAAAGTGTAAACGGACTAGAAAGGGAGAAAGTACTAATGATATTGAGTTCTATGACATATGAAAGCAGATAAGATCTGCCAGGACAGTAGTATATAGTCTGTCCGGAAAGTAATGTCACCCATTTTATTGTAAAGCGACTGTACGTCGCAGCGCTTTACCCGCCGGGGAACGGAGGTGGGAGAAGTGAGCTACCGAGCAGGTGTTTGCTTAGTTGTCTCCGAGCTCTCAGAGGGTAAGGATGGGTGATTTCGTGAACCTCTGTTTCGTCTCTTGTACAAGTTGCGATGCATCGCGCATGAGTTTTTATGTTGAAGTGCTCAAGAGACTGATAACAAGGATCCGGCGCGTCAGGCCAGACATCTGCAGCGATTGGAAACTTCACCATGACAACGCGCTAGGCCCCACCGCTTTCGTCGTGACTAGCTACCTGGCCAGATCTAACGCCAGCTACCCTGCAGTTCCGATGTGGCGTCTCTCCCAGATTACTTTTTGTTTCCCGGCTTGAAATGTCCCCTGAAAGACATTATTTCAGAACAATTGACGAGGTGAAAGCAGCTTGTACAGGGTCAACGATAGAGTAAAGTTCATTATCTTCTTTGTTTCGGGAATGACGAAAAAATGTTAAATACAGTAGTTTTAGAGAATGTTAAGGTGCACAGTTTAAACTTATTTTTAAGTATACAGGCTACTTCAAAAAAGTGTGGCCGATATAACATTTGTTTTTTTAAATGGAACATCCTATTTTCTAATTTATTATTAAATTTTACCTAAAATTTTATAACTTTTCTAATAATAATGTTATATACCTAAAACTATTAGTTTTTATATTTCAATTTTTTTAAAAAAATACTAGCTTTCAGTTTTGTAAAAAATTGCCAGTAGCGCCATTGTTTCTGAAGGTGAAATGCTCATAATTGGTACGAGCGTTCTATAGAGATGAAAAAAACGATATATGTAAAGAAATTTGAGTTAGATGCTACAGGGTGTTCAAAATAAATTTATACATTTCGACTATTTTAAATTGAAAAATCTCAAATTTTTTAAATGGCACACCCTGTATATTATTATTTTTTCTGATAGATTTTACAAAACCCTCGAACTTTTATTAAGTATGTCATATACCTATTTCTAATAGTTTTCGATTTATTTTGAATTTCTCAATTTTTTCGCTTGTTTTTAATACACTTAACGCTATAACATCATAGTTGCTAAGACAAAACAAAAATGTAGGCATTGTCAAATTTTGACATGTCTATTAAGCAAGTTTAATTTGTTGTAGTAAGTGACGTATAAAGGTAATAGTTATGGGTTTTCCTAAAAATGAATTAATTGATATGGTTTATATACTGGGCGAGGCGGGAAAAAATTGTCTTTTGGCAGTAAGGCTTCACGGAGCGAAGTACCTTAATAGACGTATACCATTTAGAAAATCTTTTCAGTGCTTAATGGAACGATTTGATGGTAGTGGTAGCGTTGAGTATACGAAACGGAAAGTAGTAAACCAGAGTGCTACCAATGAAGAAAAAGAAATGGAGATTTTATTTCATGCTGAAGGATAATCAGCAGCCGTCAATTAGCATACTTATCTGACACATCCCAATCTACGACTAATTGTACCACAAGAAAATACAAGTATCAACCCTACATCAAGAACTTCAACACCGTGATTTTGAACGACGAGTAAACTTTTGTACCACCATGAATGGAGCAATAGAGGTCGATCCAAATTTTTTGTCCAAAAATGTTTTCTGATGAAGTTACTTTTCGCAGTAATGGGGCCGTTAATAGCATAATATGCATTATTATTCAACAGTTTTGAGAAATTTTAAAAGATTGGGGGGAGAGGGTTTTGTAAAATCTATCAGAAAAAATAATAATATACAGGGTGTGCCATTTAAAAAATTTGAGATTTTTTCATTTTAAAATAGTCGAAATGCATAAATTTATTTTGAACACCCTTTAGCATCTAATTCAAATTTCTTTACATGTATCTTTTTTTTCATCTCTATAGAACGGTCGTACCAATTATGAGTATTCCATCTTCAGAAACAATGGCGCTACTGGCAATTTTTTACAAAACTGAAAACTAGTATTTTTTTTAAAAAAAGTGAAATATTAGAAAACCTATTAGGTTTAGGTATATAACATTATTAATAAAAAAGTTATAAAATTTTACGTAGAATTTAAAAATAAATTGGAAAATAGGATGTGCCATTTGAAAACACATATGTTATATCGGCCACCCTTTTTTAAAGTACCCTGTATACTCAAAAATAATTTTAAACTATGCACCCTAACATTCCCTAAAACTAATGTATTTAACATTTTTTCGTCATTCTCGAAACAAATGAGATAATGAACTTTTCTCTATCGTTGACTCACCCTGTACCATGGCTTTAAAAGCAATTCCTGAACAGGCCTTCCAGGACACTTTCACAGCTTGGAAATAGCGTTGGTAAAAATGTATCGACGCCGGAGGAGACTATTTTAAAGAATTTTAATATATTATACTGATCTGGTCGATACATTTTCTTTTAATCGACTTGGTGACATTACTTTCCGGCCAGACCATGTATACATAATTATGAACTTCCATTTCCAAATGTGAGTACGCACCATCATGGAGAAACCATATTACTTGTTAATGGTTTAAATGCTTCCAGTAACCTAGGGAGGTTCTTCTGGAGTAACTGCGGCTAATCTAAGCTAGGTAATTGGTTCAATAAGCATGGCGATTACAACCCTCAACCTCTAGAAAATGAAGGTTGAAAAGTTGATTTGTGAAAAACGTGAAAATATGTGAATAACCCAAAAATTACTGACTTCATTGTCGGTAAATATTGCCTATTCGGTAACTGAAATTTTTGTTCATATTATTTTATTGGAAAAGATCCTCGCAAAATCTGATTTTATCCTAATGTTTTAAAATAGAAACCATAATTTAAGCATACAAATAAAACGTCGATCAATCGTTAATTGAAACTATTCTAATACGCATGCAAATGTTTTGTAACGGTAAAAGTATGTTGTATCACATTTAGAAAACAAAAAGCATTTTCTATCTGCATTGTTATAAATTGAAACTGTATACCAATGAAATGTAATTTTTTTTTATCTTCGAAGTATGTATTAAACGATATATTTTCATTAGAAAACGAAGCAAAATTTAAATTTTTTCAAATAAGATCACAAGGGAGGAACATTGTTGTTGTGCGGATTGAAGTGAACATTTTAAATAGTTGTAAAATGCCCTATCTCGTTCGTTATTATTTCGCTTCCATATGTCGCTCTCTCTTCTCAGTCCTATTACTCTAGCAAGAGTTTAGTGGTGTTATGTTTCGAGTGCAAGGATCGTGCCTTTCCATAGATCACGATCCTGTGTGGCATGAATAGTTTCGTGAATGGAATGTCCTATGAGCGGCTACCCTTGTTCTGCCTATTGATCAGAAGATCTTTCTCTTGGGCGTTTCCCATTTATTTTTTCCTCCACCATAAGTTTTTCTAGATCGTGGAGACATGCCTAAGTATCGCAAGAGCGATTGGTTTATTTCGGTGGATAGACGATTCTTGATATTTAGTTGATTTGCAATGGATGCATCGGTTCGGTGCTATGTCCAGGATATCCTTAACATTCTTCGGTATACCTATGTTTCAAAGGCGTAAATTTTTCTTCGATTTACAACATTTATCGTCCAAATTTCCTAGGCGTAGGTATCTATGGGAAATATATAGTGCATTAGTAAGTTTTAATTTGTTGTCATGCTAGTTACTGCATTTCGAGCTATGTATAGAATTTATTTTATTTACTACACTGATTTGGGCGTTATTTGATGGAGATCCATAATAACTAAGAAAGAAAATTTAAACAGTTGTTTAAGATCACCACATATGTTTATTATATTAGAGCTGACAATTGTTGCTCTAGAAGAAGACACTGTGTCATCTTCTAGAGTAAGATTATAATCTAACTCACTAGAATGGTATCTATAATATATATAAAATGCAACGTGTCTCTGTCTGTCTGTCTTGTCTGTCCGTTTTTGCGCTTATTACTGGAAAACCACTTATCCGATTTACGTACTTTGTTTTTTAAAACATACATATGTTCTCTGGTCAGGTTATAGGCTATATTTTATTCCGATAGGTAGCATAAGGAATGAGTAGTGACGTAAAATAGTGAATGAAGTCGGAAAAAAGTTTGCTGCTAGCGCGTTCCATTGCAATATAGAGCCCAAACCATTAAATATGGAACAATATTATGTTTTTTTTTTTTTTTTTTTTTTTTTTTTTTTTTGGGTCTAGCACACGTGCTGCAGGGAAGTCCCTAAAGCGCTCCAGGAGCGGCATGAGTGCGGCAAAAGCGATTTACGTTGTTCTTGAATCGCTGTAAATTGTACTCGGTGGGAAACGCAGCGCTGGGCAAATTGCATGTAGCAGTGTATATCTATCAGAGAATATCTATAATCTATAATATATATAAAATGCAATGTGTCTCTGTCTGTCTGTCTGTCTGTCCATTAGTGCGTTTATCACGCGAAAACCACTTATCCGATTTTTTTTTAAATTCATACTAATTGTATAATAATAATAATAATCTATATCTATAATATATAGAAAATGCAACGTCTCTCTGTCTGTCCGTCTGTTCGTTAGTGCGCTTATCCCTCGAAATCCACTTATCGGATTTACGTGATTTTTTAAATTCATACATATGTTCTCTGACCAGGTTATAGATATATATATTTTATTACATATATAATATATATAAAATGCTACGTATCTCTGTCTGTTTGTCCGTTTGTGCGTTTATCACTGGAGAACCACTTATCTGATTTACGTGCTTTTTTTTTTAAACATGCTAAACCATTAAATATGGAACAGTATCATGTAGCAAAGAATATCTATAATATATAAAAAAATGCAACGTCTCTCTGTCTGTCTGTCTGTCTGTCCGTTAGTGCGGTTATCACTGAAGAACCACTTATCCGATTTACGTGCTTTTTTGTTAAACATTCATATGTTCTCTGGCCAGGTTATAGGATATATTTTATTACGTTAGGTGACATAAGGAATAAGCAGTGACGATAATAGTGAATCAAGTCGGAGATAAGTTTGCAATACACTGCCTAAAGCATTAAATATGGAACAATATCATGTAGCAAAGAATATAATATATAAAATGCAACATCTCTCTGTCTGTGTGTCTGTCCGTTAGTGCGCTTATCATTCGAGAAACCTTTATCCGATTGACGTGTTTTTTTTTTTTAAATTCATACATTTGTTCTCTGGCCAGGTTATCTATAATATTCTGTCTAGAATATATATAAAATGCAACGTCTCTCTGTCTGTCTGTCTGTCCGTTAGTGCGCTTATCACTTGAGAACCACTTATCCGATTTACGTATTTTTATAAATTTATACATAGGTTCTATATAATTCGATATAAGCCTAGATAATGAGAGATAAGGTGAGATAATGGGAGATAAGGTGAGATAATGGGAGATAAGGAGAAATAATGGGAGATAAGTCGAGATAAGCCTCGATAATGGGAGATAATGGGAGATAATGGGAGATAATGGGAGATAAATATAAACAATGGGAGATAAGGAGAAATAATGGGAGATAAGCAGAGATAAGTCTAGATAATGGGAGTTATGGTGAGATAATGGGAGATAAGAAGAATAATGGGAAATAAGGAGAAATACAGAGAAATAATTCGAGATAAGCCTAGATAATGGGAGATAAGGTGAGATAATGGGAGATAAGGAGAAATAATGGGAGATAAGGAGAAATAATGGAAGATGAGCAGAGATAAGCCTAGATAATTGAAATTATGTAGAGGTAATGGGAGATAAGAAGAGATATTGAGAGAAAAGGGGAAACAATGGGAGATATTTTATTACGCTGGGTAACATAAGGAATAAGCAGTGACGATAGTGGTGAATAAAGTCCACGCGAGCGGAGCCGCGGGCCCGGCTAGTAGAATATATAAGTTGCCAGGACTCAGTTAATTAACAATATTCACTTTAATAACTAAAACAAGTTCAATAAAGGAGACACAGCGCCATCATAAACCTGAGGATTTTTTCCGGTTAATCTCTACCTGCTC
The DNA here is from genome assembly GCA_019049505.1 of Pachyrhynchus sulphureomaculatus. Taxonomy (NCBI): domain Eukaryota; kingdom Metazoa; phylum Arthropoda; class Insecta; order Coleoptera; family Curculionidae; genus Pachyrhynchus; species Pachyrhynchus sulphureomaculatus. The sequence continues at coordinate 188,584,459 of CM032449.1, forward strand.
TAAACAATTCAGTAATTTCCCTTGCTTTGCATTGTGTAAAATTCCGATATCTTAATTCCTTCAGAAAATTTTCTTCCGTTAATGGTATATTTACTAATCTATAGAGGAAACTATTATAAGCTGAAATTTTATGTTTGAACGGGTGGTTAGAATTAGCGTGTATAGTTATATCTGAGTATATTGGTTTATGGAAGATTTCAAAATCATGCTGATTCATTTTATTTGATACTTTTATATCTAAAAAATTAAAAGATTTATTTATTTATATTTCTGTTGTAAAAGTAATGTTATTATGTAGTTGGTTAATATAATCTAGAATTAGTTTTAATTGTCGATCTGTTCTGGTAAAGCATGGCAATATCTCATCTACATAATGGTACCAATAAAAGAAATTTTTAAATAGAATAGATTTATTAATTTGTTCTTTTAAACTGTCCATGAAAATTTCTGATAAAATTGGACTAAGGGGCTTTCCCATTATTAAACCTTTCCTACTTACATACATTGAATTCGAAATAATTCTGGTCTAATCACAATGTTAAGATATCTAATATTTCGTGTTTTACTATTGGGTTTACATTATTTTTATTAAGTAATCTTTAAACCAAAATTATAGTGTCTGACAGTGGTATAGTTGGAAAAAGATTCTGTACGTCCAACGATATAAATTTGGGGTTACTTGGTAGAATTAATGGATGTATTTTTGATATTAATTCCTTACTATTTTTTAAACTATATTCAGGTGTAAAGTTACAGTATTTTGTCAGAGCATCAATCAATTTATTTGATAACGAAAGAGCTGGAGCTGTTATGTAAGAAACTACTGGGCGAATTGGTTAGTTATTTTTATGTAATTTGATAAAAGAATGTAATTTTGGAACTTGAGGGTTCATCAAGACGAGTCTGAATTTTTCATTATCTGTAAAAACGCTTAGATCTTTTAACACCTCTTTAATTAATTTTTGGAAAGCTACTGTTGGATCGAAGTTGATGGGTTTTAATACATCTGGTTTTAGAAAAACCATTGTTTTTTCATTGTAGGTTTGTTGTTTATTGGTATTACAGTTTTACCTTTGTCCGTTCTAGTAAAAATTATGTTATGTTCTTTACTTTTGTTTTTGTCAGCTTTAATACAATAAACATATATGGTGATCTTAAACAGTTGTTTTCGTTACTAGTTCATTTTATCGCAACCCACTCTATTTGTTACCTAATGATCCGAGGTATACAAATTCATTAACTACTTCAAAACCCGCCATTTCCATCACGTTCATTGAAGTTCGATCTATTACCATGACTTTAGTTTTATTATAGTAGTAATCCTTACTCTCGGCTTTCTGAATTTAGCCTATTCATTATATGTTCAAATTCGATGTCGTTAGATGCTATTCATTATCTCAAGTTGCCCTACAACTAAAATTTTATTCGGTTTTTCTGTCATTTGGGCATATTTTCCACCTTCCCCTATTTTGGTTATATCCATTAATTTTATTAAACATTCTACCAAAACACAGCTTGATTATGTAACCATGATTGATATTTTAATTGGTAAAACGGATTTTACAAAACTCTTCTTTATATGTTCAAGTGGCTAATTGCTTTAAACATTCAATTTCGTGCATACACATATTTTGTACTTTAGCAGCAGATGGACATAATTATGTATAATGTATTATGTTTTTTATTATATAAATGAATAAATCTTGCTTGTTGAAAATTAAACTATGTGAAAATTTTGATCTTGAAAATTCCAAGACCATTTTTCGGCCGAAGATTTTCTAGATGAATGTTTATTTATTTACAACCATAATACAACTCACTGAAGAAAAATATTCTTTATTATTCTCCACATATTTTCTCCAATTTTCTGGCAGCTGACTAATTCCCTTTCTGAAAAAAGACGGTGGTTTCGAGTTGACGAATTAAGTGAGCGAGATGATATTACAGAGACCAAAATAAATAGTAATCAGAAGGGGACATGCTCAGAAAATACGCGATTTGAGGAAGAACTTCACATCCCAAAAAAAGACAACAATCCGCATCGTTTTTGCCTTGTATGTCCTGACTTTGTTCACAATGTTAACGATCCGAAAAATTGAAGTCACCACATCACATCGCTTTTGATATTGTAGTGGTGATTTTGCTTCTTTAGGATTGTTACTTCTATATATAAAAGCAGCGAAAAATAGATAGAATTTTATCTCAAATCTTGAGTTACTTATTTCGAAGGTACATCTACTATTACATTTTTAACTCACAAACCTTAACATGTGCTTATAAAGAACAAAGTGAGAAAAAATAGAATATCGGCCATTCTGTATATATAGGCAGAGAGGCTAAATGCCGTATTTTTCAGCTCTACTTATACTTTTTCAGAGCAAATAGTATAGATTGAAGACGCAAAGTGATAGACTTGGTCAGTTGATTTATTATGTCATTGTTTATTATTTTGACTGATAATTTTTCTAGCCATCGATTTGGTCTGATGATGGTTTTAACCGAAACTAATCACCATTAACTTTCAATAAATAACACTTTCTTTGCGGCGTTAACTTCGAGAGAAATATTTTCTGATAACATTGCGAAATGGAACAACTTTTTAGTGTTGCGAAAGGAACGCTTATAAGATCATTTCGGTGTCCGTCTCTCACACCCGGTTTCCTCCGAAACTATGTGACATAGAAAGTTGAAATTTTACACTAACATAGGAATTGATGGCCCGATCAGAGCCGTGTAGTTTTGGAAGTTAAATTTTGACTTAAGGGGTTAGTTTTACCAGATCATCGAGTGGATTGTCAAATAAAAGCTTGTAAAAACACGAATTCAAAAATATATATAATATAATACTTGTGCATACTTTTCTTTGTATTATTTTTAAAAAATTGCGAAAAATCTCCCTTATCTCTAAAAATACTGATCCAAAAACTTTAAAATATTCTCCACAGGATGTAGATTGAATGAAAATTATCATGTAATAATTTATCTGATATATAAAAAAAACAAAAATTTCAAGATCATCAGTTATCAATAGGGATCGGAAAAAACCTTTGTTGAAAACTCATTTGAGGTATGTTTTGTGAAGTAACTGATCATTTTATACCTCCGTAACAAAAATTTTTATTTTAAAAGCAATCAACATACGGAACACTAATTGCGCAAGTCCGACTTGCACTAGACCAGTTTATTTATTTTAATATTACACAGGGGAACAGCTGTTTTGGTGTCGAGGTTTTTTGAGCTGATTCTATATCAATTTGATGTCCTGAATTCAAATAACGTATTCATTTGTACCTAGGAGCTCAAATTTTTAAGATATACAATTTTAGAGAAATATATGTTACATTATTGTAACTCAAATCCGTAAGTGTAGTAAACAAAAGTAGATACGAAATTTTTATTTTAGTTATACAAAATATAATATTATGTCGTACTTACAAACAAAAAAAAAACATTGAAGAAATGAAATAGTCACTCAACACTTGGAAAGCTTCTTTTCCGCGACATTCTTGAATGTTTTTTTAAACAGTCCCTTTTTAAACTCCAGCAGTAATCTGCCATCATGTGCATGTCCCATCTTCCTTGGTAGCGGTCCTCCATAACTTTAATATCTTGGTGAAATCTTTCACCTTGTTCCTCACTCATGTCTCCTAAATTTTCTGGAAAACGGTCTAAGTGGCTGTGTAAATAGTGTATTTTAATATTGCACCCTAAGGATTTGAAACTATTAAGCATCTTGTTAACCATTTCAACATAGTTTTGAGCTTTATGTTTTCCTAGAAATTTTTCTGCAACTTCATCATGTGATGTCCAAGCTTCTCGTTCAACTTGATTCATTGAATTTATGAAGGCAGGATCCTTAATTAATTGTCTTATTTGTGGGCCGTCAAATATCCCTGCTTTGAGTTTTTCTGTGCTCAACTGATGCATTTTTACCCCTATATATGCAAAACAAGACCCATTCTTATCAAGAGCCTTTACAAATTGCTTCATTAAGCCCAACTTTATATGTAACGGAGGAAGTATGATTTTTTCTCTTTCAACCAAAGCGTCGTTAATGACATTCTTTTCCCCAACGTCCATGTTTTCTCTTTGAGGCCCATCTTTTCTAACCCAGTGGTGTGTTTTGTCCCTACTATCTACTGCCCAAGAAGAAAGTTTACCATTTTTAAGTCTACACAAATCATCCATTGATGTTCGTAATACTTTATCTTCTGCAAGACCAAAGCTATGGTATTATATCCTTCGTTCAGTTTCGTTGAGTGAGCTAGTGGTATTGAACCATATTTATTCCCATTATGTAGAAGGACACATTTTAAACTTCGCTTTGAACTGTCAATAAATAGGCGCCAATCATCTGGAATATATTCAGAAAGTCCTATTTCTTTCATGAGTCCCCTAATTTCGTGACAAAATACAAGATTGTCTTCTTGAGAAAAGAATGGTAGCAGATCTTTTTCTCTTGTACGGTAAAAGGTAATTTTGGTTCCTTGTTCCAGTAAATTTTTGTCGTTCAACCTAGACGCCAGTACTTCAGAAGCTTTTTTCGATAAATTGAGATCCCTGGTGAGATCATTTAATTCATTTTGATTGAAGCTTTGAGGAACTGATGACGTCCCCTCATAGTCACTGTTAGTTTCATTAGCATCAGAACTTTTATTAGCATCAGAAGAGCGATCAGAGGGAAAATATTCGTCATCAGAGATATGTGGTAGCTGATGAAATGTTGGAATCGGTATTTCATCTGAGTGCGGGATAGGGCGTATTGCCGAGTCTAAATTGGGATAAGTCCACTTACTGCGGTTATTTCGATTGATTCCATTAGTATTTACTAAACAGAAATAACAATCATTGAAGTGGTTTTTTGGTTCTCTCCAAACCATTGGTACGCCGAATTTTAGACATTTTCTTTTCCCGGTAGTCCACTGCCGTAAATGCTCTGTACAAGTTTTACATACGAGATGCGGGGCCCACGTTTTGTCCTGATCACCAAGCTTAACTCCAAAGTATCCAAGATACGCTCGCTTTACAAAGTCAGTAATAGTTTGTCTGTTTTGTTGAAACATGTATTCTCCGCATATATAGCAAAACACTTCAGGTTGATTTACACAACTTCTTCTTGAACTGGAACCTGAACTCATTTTAATTCTGTTCAATAACATAAAAACACTCTTTTCTTAACATAAAATAACACGCCGAATTCGATCTACTCTCATTAGTAAGAACGCACAAACTGACGAGACTTACCCGAGTAAGGTGATTAAAAGGGTCAGTTCAGGTACCTGATAGGCAATGGTTCTACTATTTATAGATTTACCTGGAATTTACTCAATTACAGACTGACAATAAAACCATTGTACCTACATTAATGAATATATAATAATTTTAGAACTCTCATAAATGAATATACTGAATAAAAACCACATTGGTAGATAAGTTGATGTATCTAAAAAAGTAGAGCTGATAGAGAAAAAACGGATTGCATGTATAGATTTAGCGTCCCAAATATAGTTAAAATCAGCTTTAAAATCCCAGGCACCAAAACAAAAATATTTTTTTGTTGCCCTGTGTAATGCTTACCACCAGTTATGACGTTTAACAAAATGTTCCGTCATTTAGTAGAAATTTACCAAACTTATCAACCCATCCTCGTAGCAGTAGCCCCTGCATTTTTCTATTATGTTATTATACTCTATTAGTTATTTTAAGTGGTGACCCGTGGCTCCGTAGCGTAGTAACTTGCTTACTGCAGAAGGTCGAAGGTTCAATCCCGCAGGTTGGTATACTTATTTATTAATTTAGTTAGGTATATATTTGTCCTGGCCACGTATATAGGTAGTAGTTGTTCGCAGAAATGCAAGAACGTCCGTGGCAACACTACCGCGTTGTCTAAAAGATGCTGTGAAATACAAAGATGTATGTCTCAGCACTTGGACAACGTTGACGGGTATTACGACATCCTCGCTGATATCCTTAGGATATGAAAAAGGGTAAAATCCCTACTCAGGCGAGGAGGTGAAAGATAAAAAAAATTTCAAAATAACTTATAGACATGTTATTTATTCACACAGTCAGTCTCCATACACAACTTGCTTTCTATACTAATTTTCTGTTATGTTTAACTAATTAATTGGAACTATGGGAAAACATGTTTAAATTAATATTTGAAACTTAACCAATGAGGATTAGTATTAAAAACAACTACACAACGTTTTGTTTAGAAGTTACATCATTGTTATAAAAATGTAATGTCAAAAAAGTCTCCATACACTTAATTTCTAATAATAGTTTGACGGAGTTTAACGAAAAATAACAACTTCGTTTAAACTAATATTTAGTGGGACCACCGTTGTCCTTGATAATCTCCTGTAGCCTTTTTGTCATGCTCGCAACCAGCTTTCTAGTAACTGGCCTGTATTCCCATTCGTTCAATATTGTGTTTTTTAATTCTTCTCTGTTTGAAACATTATGTTTAAGTTCCTCCCATAAATGCTCGATGGGGTTAACATCGGGTGATTCGGAGGTGTATGAAGCTGCTGTCGCACATTATGGATCATCCATTCTCGCACCAAGTTTGCGGTATGTTTCGGATCATTGTCCTGTTGGAAAGTGTATCTTTTTTCTAGTGCTAATTTTTGGATACTTTTTCTTAAATTGTCTCTCAAAATGTTCAGATAAACTTGCTGATTCATGGTATTATTAATAAAATGTAAATTTCCAACCCCTCCAGCGGACATGCATCCCCAAAGCAGAACACTGCCACCCCCTTGTCCCACCGTGGAACAAATGTTTTTAATATCGAATGCGGTATTCTTCTTTCTCCAAATTTTGGTTCTGCCATCAAACCCAAAAAGGTTAATTTTAGTTTCATCACTAAAGATTACGGATTTCCAAAATTCAGGAGGTTTAGTAACGTATTCCCTAGCAAACGCTAACCGCTTTTTGCGATTCGCTTCCGAAATTAACGGCTTCTTCCTGGCTGCACACCCCTTATAGCCGGCCCTGTGTAAACAATTTCTCACTGTTTGTGAACAAACATTTTTCGAAAATAGTTCCCGTACTTCTTCTTTTAATTTTGGTGCCCTTTTCTTGGGATCTATAATTTTTGTCTAACAATACTGGCCTCTTCACGTGGAGTCAGTTTCTTGGGACGACCGGAGCGTGGTCGAATTCTATAGGAACCTGTTGATTTATACTGGTTTACAATGTACTGAACAGTAGTATGCGACTTTTTAACAATTTTTCCTACATTTCTATATGATTTTCGTCTTTCCACAAATCAATTATGATCTTTCGAACTTGAAATGGAATTTCACAATTTCTCTCATTTTTAATACTACTTAAAAACCAACTGCAAAATTACTAGCAACAAGTGACAGATTATAAAGTATGGCCGAAAATTATTCATTTTTTTTCAGTTTAGCGAGCAATAGATAGCTTGATAAGATGAGGCTGATTATAACGTGTTTTTACCAATACAGTTCTTGAGTGTATGGAGACTCTTTTGACATTAATTTTGTTTACATTTTTATAACAAAGATGTAAGTTCTAAATAAAATGTTCCGTAGTTGTTTTTAATACTAATCCTCGCTGGTTAAGTTTCAAATATTAATTTAAACATGTTTTCTCATCGTTCCAATTAATTAATTAAAAATAAGAGAAAAATAGTATAGAAAGCAGGTGATATATGAAGACTCTTTGGACAGACTGTAAATTAATTACTTGATTTAGTATAGCCTTACCTGAATTAATCTGAGCTAACCTCACAAAAATTATAAAATAAAAAACAGGTACGTAATTTCAAATACGTGTAAATTAAATTAATTAATTTATTAATTCAATTGTAGCTTAATATAAACTTATTTGAACTAACTTGTACTAATTTCTGTATTAGGTGTTGAGTACATAAATTCTGTCTAACCGGTTGATCTCCAATTAAACTCCGATTTAATCAATGCATTATTAACTGAACTAACTTGAGTCAAACTTTTTTCGCGACTAGCCAAGATCCGCCTAGCTTGTTAAAAAAAAAAACTGCCAAGTGCAAGTCGGACTTGCACAATTAGTGTTTCGTACGGTGATTGCTTTTAAAATAAAGTAAAATTCTTACCTAGGTTAAGTTCATTAGGTCTCTGACATGTATATATCTTAAGATCCAATATGTATTCCCATGTTTAATTTTAGTCAATAATGTTTAATAGTTATAGCATCTAAGCCACCTAATAGCCAATAAATCAATCTAGCTCAATCTAGAATCTAGTAATAAAAGTGTAAAATAAATATTTACTGCCTAATATTTGTTTAATTATAATAAAATAAAATAAAATTATTTTGTCTCGGTGCACAGAGGCGCGACGCGGTAGCAGTAATGTACAGAAAAGTATATTAAAAAAACCTCCACTGTTTTGTCAAGCCATATTTTCTTTTTATAGCAGATAAATTATCAAACATAATGCACTCGTGATAATTTTCACTCAATCTACACTTTATGGAGACTATTCCAGAATTTTTCAAAATTTTTTGATCAGTACTTTTCGAGATAGGGTGGAGAGACAATGATTTTTGGTCATTTTGTAAAAATAATACAAAGTGTGTGCACAAGTATTACATCATATATTTTTTGAACTCGTGTTTTCACAAACTTTTATTTGTGACCTGGAAAAAAAATTATTCACTTTCGATTTCACCCCCTAAAACTAACCTCTTAAGTCAAAATTTAACTTTCAAAATTACACGGCTCTGATTGGGCCATCAGTTCCTATATTTGTGCAATTTCAACTTTATATGTCAAATAGTTTCGGAGAAAATCGGGTGTGACAGACAGTCAGACAGACGGACGGACGGACGGACAGACACCGAAGTGATCCCATAAGTGTTCCGTACGGAACACTAAAAATTAACTGAAAATTCCATTTTTCAAAAAATTGTCCTTCAAAATCCTTAGTTTTTAAAAATGTATCTATTCGAAAAATTTTGTTTCTTTTTATTGGCATTGTACTGCTATTGGAAATCAGTGTTTTTCGGCCAAGTCTAGCTGGTACAAATGTCACTGTCACATTGTTTCCTTCAATACCATAAATATCAGTTTTAAAAATGGAGCAGTGTATTTTCGATTGACCGTAGATACTTACCCCTTGGAGGTATTCTAATAATAATTCTAAAATGGAGAATTTTTTTGAGTTAACAAAAACAGCATATATTTATTTAACTTTTCTTTATTTCTTCAATAATAACTATTTTTATTTAATACTTTACAATTGAGTATAACGATTCTACAACAAACATGTTTTTACAGTCAGTTTTTACAGATTTTTCAATTCAAATTTCTATTAACACCATTATTATTAGGTTATTTTGTAGATTGAAAAATTTAAAAAAAAAAACATTAAAAATCATAGCAAAGAAAAAACAAAACTTCCTTTTTGTGTAAGGTTACATTGTTTATTGCCAACCAATTTTATATCGTTGCAGCTTTAGGTCCGCGGTATAAATCCTGCTTACCGTGCATAAGATCCTGACAGTTTAGTAAACTATTGGCAAGGCTCCATAACACGTCGTACGTCGTGCTGCCATGGAGGGGACATCGGCAAATTTTCAAAGCCAAAATCACTAAAAAGACATATTATTGGTGGGCGGCCGCACGTATCAGAAAAAAGTGAAAATAAAGACAGAGTCGTACCTGCTTTAGTCTACGGTGGAATTCATATTTGATCGTTCTCGGGTGAAATATATCCGAAGTCGGACTAGAAGAATCGAGAGCCTCACCAACAAGAACATAGTTTGTCAACCATGCATTCGATACGAAAATGCAATACAATAAAGTGACTTTTATTCCACTGACTGGAGAATAGATTTAAATAAATATAAATATAAGTATGAGCTACAATATTAGAGAGATTTTGCAACGCTTCTTTTTCACATGCCTTTATCGTTATCTCAAGCATGCACAGTATTAACGTGAAGGAATTGCAAGGTTAGGTTAGTATTCATCTTCTATAAACCTACGGGATTTTTTTTCAATCATTTCATGGTTAAGCTCACCGGTTATTAGTATTTGATGGGTCAACACAAGTTTCTAAATTAAAGTTGAGTCTAGCAATAAAATTTCATTTGAAATTAGCATTACACATACTGTAATGCCAGTGTGACAAAGATTGCAAAATCCTAACATAATCTGAACATTGTTGTCAGTGTTATTTGCAATAAAAGGATATCATTTCAATTTTACTGTATTTTCTTAATGGTTTGTATACCTAAGTAGAAAAAAAAAACAGGCCCGATCATAATAGGGATAAGAATAACAAACTTCAAATAACCCATAAGTTCCTAAATAACGGAAATCGTTATTCTTAATAAAGGTTTCTCTTATTAGGTATCAATACTGCGCAAGCTCCAAATGGTGAGCGCATGCTTCAAATAACGATAACAGCTGAGTCTTTTATTTAATTTCTTCTCTTTACTACTGCGTAAGCTCCAAACGGTGGGCGCATGCTTCAAATTAAGATAAAGACAGTGGGCTACCAAAATAAGCTGTGTAAAATTTCTCTATTATCACCTTGGTTTCTTTTTTAATTTTAGTGATGTTATAAATTAAATCGGATGACTGGATGTCAATGTAAAAACCGTTTCAGCGCCATCTTGATTGTCTGCTACGGAAATAAACAGACCCGTTTTTTTGTTTTTTTTTGGATCTACGTAAATTGCAGTTATGACGTAATTGCTGATCACTCAATTAATCGTGTAGGCAACTTTTTATGTACGACTTTTCACCTCTGCACAGCAACCCTTGAATGACGAACTGCCTGTTTAGTTGATGTGCAGTAATAATATGTTTAATTTTACTAAGGCAATGTACTATTTTTCAGATATTTTATGTCTTGGCGTACGTAAAATATTGCGCCTGTGATACGTAGCGTCGAGTTGCATTGATGTCCGAAGACCAATAGGAAAGCAAAAATAATAAAGGAAAGTGCAAATTAAAGGGACAAATGAAAATACGTTGGCAAGAAACAATATGCAACAAGTAGGTGTTTTCTTAAGTGACTCAAACCGACAGTATCATTAAATGAATGATTTAGGTAAATGCAAAATTAATTATAACAACATAAATTAAAAGTTTTTACAAAAATAAATAAAAAGTACAAAAAATGCAGTCAATATTAACATAATATAGTACAGTAAAATTAAATTTAAAATATGGTAGTTTTTAGCTCTGCTGTTTACCAAGGAAAAAGATTAAAAATATCTGAAAATATACTAAGGATGATATCAACTTAATCACTGGTACTTAGAATTATTATATATAAATATACACAGGGTGTTATGAACATCGTTTAATAATAAATTGTCGAAAGAGAATCCTGATTTTCTTTTAAAGTTGTCTAACTCTGTACGAGAGCTGCATACTCCATACCATAGGTAGTAGTTGTTTGCCATAGGTAATAGTTGTTTGCAGAAATGCAAATAACGTCGGTGACAGCACAACCGCGTTGTTTAAAGGGTGCAGTGAAATACAAAAATGTATGTTTCGGCACTTGGACAACGTTGACGAGTATTACGACATCCTCGCCGATATCCTTGGGATATGGAAAAAAGGGAGGAGAGCGATAAAAATAAAAAAAACTTCAAGTAAGTACGTTTGGGTTACAAAAATAGTCTTTGTCGACTCCAATGTACCCAACGGGCCATGCAAAGACAGATGTTAGGTATTTAGGTTAGGTTAGAAAGAGTGGTAAAAAGAGTTAAAGTGGCAATGGGCCGGTTATGTGGCTAGAACGAATGATGGTAGATGGGCAACAAAATTACTTTTAAATGGAGACCTTGGGAGAGCAGACGAAGTGTCGGAAGACCAATGAAAGGATGGACTGATGATATCAAATTGATAGCACGCAGTAGATGTCTCCATCTTGCACAGGATAGAGACAATTGGAAGAAACTTGAAGAGACCTATCTCCTGCAGTGGAGAAGCAGTGGCTTATAAAGAAGAAGAAGAAGAACTCTGGTACCACTAATCGGATGTAGTTATACTGACGCGCGTTTGAACGGTAATATTTTTAAATACAAATAAAAAAACTTTGTTGTATTGTCTTGAAAATGAGTGAAATTTCTTTAAAGGTTCGCTATATTTTGCAATTTTACTACTATAGAGGGAAACACGCTGCTTAGGTTCTTCAAATAAAATTGCGCTTTTTACGATAAATATACTCTATATACAACAACAGTCAAGGAAAGCCTCAAAATTTTATGTCGAAAATGCATCTCACTTTGGTTAGCCAATCACCAAAATAGTCGATGATATCTTGGAAAAGGTTGGGCAAAACCGCCACATAAGCAGTCATCGTAATGCTAGACATCTGAACATGCATCACCTTACAGGTTTGGAGAGGCAGCCCTAGCGTAGTGGGTAAGTTTTACGAATAAAATTGTTCGTGTATGATATTCTCATTAATAAATAATTGTCTTTTATGCTTAAATTTAAATATAGTTTATCAACGCAGATCAGGTGTTTTATTTTAAACAAATTATTGCGAAGTCTTTTTAATTCATTTTAACACAACTCACAAAATATTGATTACAACACTGAAATTGTCCAGCTCTGGGACAATTATATTTGACTTGTCTGTTTACCAATGGCGTATAGGGCTAGAACCCATAAATCTTCAGGGACGATTCTCTTCTTAGTTGAGCCATTTATTAATAATTTTGTTCAGTTCCTCTTGATATAAGAATTTTCCGGTTGAAATATACTAAACCATTTTCATAACACTTGATACGTATATATATATATATATATATATATATATATATATATATATATATATATATAACTATATATATATATATATATATATATATATATATATATATATATATATATATATATATATATATATATACCAGGTGTACAAGTATGAAATGCGGATTTTTTTAAAAAAAAAAAAACATGTTAAATTCGGAAGAATGATAAAAAGTGCTTTATTCAAAGTATGCTCCATCGCTTGTTATACATTTTTCCCATCTTTCGGGCAAGTTGTGAATATCACGCCAGTAAAAAATCTTCCCCTTTTGCTGCGAACCAAGTGGTAATCGGAAGGAGCCAAGTCTGGTGAGTAAGCCGCATGGGGTAGAACTTTCCAGCTGAGTGCTTCCAACGTGTCGCGAACTGGTTTTGCCGTATGTGATGAAGCATTGTCATGAAGGAAAATGACTTTGTGTTGCCTCTTTCGGTATTCTGGCCTTTTTCAAGCAGCGAACAGTTCAAATCGGTCAATTGTTGTTGGTAACGTTTAGTATTAACCGTTTCTCCAGGTTTTAACAGCTCATAATAGACCACGCCCCTCTGGTCCCACCAAACACAGAGCATCGTCTATCTGCCAAAGCGGTTCGGTCTTGCGGTCGATGTGGATGGTCCGCCTGGGTCTACCCATGATTTTTTGCGCTTGGGATTCTCAAAATAAATCCACTTTTCATACCCTGTAAACTATACGATGCAAAAACGACTTATTTTTGTACCGAGCGAGCAAAATGTCACACGTGTTTTTGCGCTTTTTTTTTTTTTTTTTTTGTTCCATTTGCCTGTCGTTCAACTCATGTGGTACCCATCTACCGGCTTCTAAATCTTTCCCATCTCTCGTAGCCGATTGGAAACAGCTTGTTGACTAACACCCAATTGATCGGCGAGTTGTTTTTGTGTTTGCGAATCATCTTCGTCCAACAATGCTTACAATTCCAAATTTTCGTATTTTCTTGGCGGTTTCCCACGTTCCTTGTCTGCAACATCGAAGTCACCATTTTTGAAACGCCGAAACCATCGTTCACACGTATCTTGCGATGGAGCATGTTCACCATAAGCTTCTCGAAGTAATCGGTTTGATTCAACAGCAGTTTTCTTCAAATGAAAACAAAAAATTAATGCTGTCCGCGAATGCTCTTTGTTCGGTATAAATTTCGACATATTGAACACAACAATACAACACTATGCACACACTTTTCCAATTTATCACTCGTGCACGTTTGACACTTGTTGATAACACAACAAAATGGCGCAGTGTCAAATCTTTATAGCACAAATTGCATTGGTGCACCATCTGTTGTCTGAAATCCACATTTCATACTTGTACACCTGGTATATATATATATATATATATATATATATATATATATATATATATATATATATATATATATATTATATATATATACATATATATATATATATATATATATATATATATATATATATATATATATATATATATATATATATATATATATATATTTACAGGGTGTTACGGAAAATTCATATTATTAATTAACTACAAGATCAACCCTAAACAAATGATGGTCTAAATGAAAGGAAGAATCTTGGTTTCGTTCTGCCATTGGTAAACAATACAAACAAATAATATGCCTGATTGTTAACAAGAACGTGACATTTACAGTGTTGCTGTGGTTTAACTAGGCCTTTCACAACAACTTGGTTAAAAAAATACATAGAAATTGTTACCTTTTGAAATAATTAGATACTGACACCCAACTATCATTAAACTTCAAGTTTTATATTTTCAATATTCTCATTACTGAAGGTGCAGTGTCAGTTTTTTTAAACCTTTTATCCAAAATGAATTTTTGTACAAAAACATCATTTACTAAAAATTTTAACCTTTTATCCTGGAATAGTTTAAAAGGTTAACTGAAACGTCAACCTCAGCTGTTAAGTGGCCATGACCCCGAGTATAAACTCTTTTGAAATAATAGATAAGAAATCTTCTTAATTACTGTTAAATATTATTTTTACTAGATGTGCGGTGTATTATTGGAAACACATCCCTGGCAAATGGTTGATGTTCTCCATATAAGAGACTGCTTGAGAAGCGTTGTACGCGGAGTAACAAGCTGAACGTCATGCGGATGTGAAGTATTAGCGCGACGTATATTTCTAACATGCACTGGGAGGAATTAAACGGGGTACATCCTTCGAATACTTTCCATGAAAATCGCCAAGTCGCCAACCGTTCTACGATGTTCCAGCGAATCAAGGCCGCCGGTCAGTTCCGGGTCTCCAATCAGACGAACAGCTCTTCTCTGAACAGAATCCAACAAATGCAGTGGGTGTTTGGGAGTGGGGCCCCAAATATGGGAGCAGTATTCCATAGTTGGTCAAATTTGAGCTTTGTAAAGAATTAACAGTTGTTGTGGAGTGTAAAGCTTTCTGGTTCAAAATAATATTACCAACGTTTGAGAAGCTCTCCTTGCTATGCCGGCAACATGTTTATGCCAGGACATATTTTCTTCCAAATTAACGCCCAATAAATTGAGTGGCGATGCTAGGGGAATGGAGTGCCCCGACATGACTATGTCGGGTTCAGCAACGTTAACTTTTTTAGAAAAAACTGCCGCCTGGGTTCTTGTAGCGTTAAAATCCACTTGGTTACTGTCACCCCAAGATAGAATTTCTTCCAGGTCTTTGTTAAATTGAACGACCTTCTGCTGTCTGCGGATATTCGCCTGAGTAGCCGATGTCCGAGCGTTCAAAGTGAATGACGAGATAAGCGTACTGCCATCTGCAAAGCTGTAGATTGGATTCCCGGTCTTTTCTAGCAGATCGCGGGAGTAGGAGAGAGTATGGAGCCTTGGGTCACACCGGCATTGATAGTGAGGTGTTAAAAAGAAATCCGTCGACCGCCACTCGTAAAGAACGCTCTCTGAGGAACCATGAGAGCCACAAACAGAACTTTTCAGACATACCATAAGAGCGTAGTTTAGTCAACAGTCCATCGTGCCAAACACGGTTGAATGCCTTGGATATGTCAAGAGCAACCGCTCGAGATTCTCCAAAGTGTTCAATTGCGTTGTTCCAAACATGTGTTATATAAGTCAGAAGATCTCCTGTTGATCCATGTTTACGAAAGCCATATTGGTGATTAAACTTCAAGTTTTATATTTCAATATTCTAATTACTGAAGGTGCAGTGTAAGTTTTTTAAACCTTTTATCCAAAATGAATTTTTGTACAAAAACATCATTTACTGAAAATTTTAACCTTTTATCCTGGAATAGTATAAAAGGTTAACTGAAACGTCAACGTCAGCTGTTAAGTGGCCATGACCCCGAGTATAAACTCTTCTGAAATAATAGATAAGAAATCTTCTTAATTATGGTTAGATATTATTTTTACTAGATGTGCGGTATATTATCGATTATTATTTTGACTCGTAGGATTAATTGGACCTAAAACTTGAAAATCTATTATTGTTGAAAAAAATCGTGTGGAGATTAAATCCAATTTTGCCTTTTTTTTTGTTAAACTTTTCTAAAATGTTAGAAAGGAAAAAAAGTAGTAAATGCGCTTCTACATGACCCCACGAGTCAGCCGTTTCAAGATATGAGTATTAAGTGATTTTCATAACATCCTATATACATATATATATATATATATATATATATATATATATATATATGTATATATATATATATATATATATATATATATATATATATATATATATATATATATATATATATATATATATATATATATATATATATATATATATATATATATATATATATATATAATATATATATATATATATATAAAGGCTCAAACCGATCATAAATTGGGAACTTAGACTTCTGTGTTCATTTTTTTAAAACTTGGTTAAAACAACACTAAAAAACGCATAAGTTACAGAAAAACAGAATGTAAGAAATTAAAGAGATAAATTTTCAGAAAAATCGCTATTTTTACAGATTTCTTGCAGGTACAGTAGAACTTGCAGCAATTCAACTCGTGTGACTTCAACATTCATTAGCAAGTTTACTGGGCTTTTTCATTAAATTTTGTTTTGAATGCTTGTGGATAGAAAACCATTTTTTTTTTTAAATTTTCGAATTTAAATTAATTTAATGATGTTAATTACATAGGCCAATATTTTTCAAACCCGGAGACCAAACTATACTTTTTGGAAGGTTTTTGGTGCACTGAATCCAAATCCGATATTAGAATTTTCCTTCACATCAGGTTTTCGAGATATCCTACCCAAAAAGGCAGCGATTTTTCGCTGTATTCGGGATTATATTACACCGCGAATTAATTTTTCTGCTGAAAACTCTCTTCAAAATGCATTTGAATTTTTCAGATATTTTATTTCTTTTCGGAGAAATCGTCCGTTGAAATTAATTAGTTTGGCGTTTTCGTTACAACCATACCAAAAAAAAAGTTGATCTGCGAACGTTTTCATTAAAACAGGAAGTAAATTCATTCTAATTAGTTCTAAAGAGAAAGAAAAAATTTATAGAAATAAAATCATAAAAAATCATAAAACAAAGAAAAATGGAGTCAACGCCGCCACGTCGTCGTTTCGTGACTCTGGGTTCGGCTGAGAGTGATAGTATGTTATCGTTCATACAAAGAAACTTGTTAAAGTTACTTTTCTTAAGGGAAAAATATCACAAATATCGAGTTTTATATTACTTTAGACTCTTCAGAATTCAGACCCGTCTTATCGGATCCACTATTTTAAATTTTTTAAGTTTAGGGATAAACCATGACTCGATGGGGTTAAACTGACAACAAATTTGGTTTCAGCGTCCCAAAAATTATATAATTACACTCATCTCGCCTGCCGGATCAACTTTTCTTTGGTATGGTTGTAACAAAAACGCCAAACTATTTTTTTTTTTATGGGTCCAGCACACGTGCTACAGGGAAGTCCCTAAAGCGCTACAGGAGCGACACGTGTGCGGAGAAAGCGGTTCACGTTGTTCTTGAATCGCTGCAAATTGTACTCGGTGGGAAACACAGTCCTGGGCAAATTATTCCAAAGGGATGATGTTCTCCATATGAAAGACTGCTTGAAAAGCGTTGTACGAGGAGTAACCAGCTGAACCTCATACAGATGTGTAGTATTAGCGCGACATGTACTTCTAACATGCACCGCTCTGGGAAAAATTAAGCGATCCTGAAAAATCCTTTGACCACTTTCCATGAAAATACTTGTAGAATAGGCCCAAGTCGTCAACCGTTCTTCGATGTTCCAGCGAATCAAGGCCGCCGGTCAGTTCCGGGTCTCCAATCAGACGAACAGCTCTTCTCTCAATAGAATCCAATAAATGCAGTGTATGTTTGGGAGCAGAGCTCCAAACATGGGAGCAGTATTCCATAGTTGGTTGAATTAGAGCTTTGCAAAGAATTAACAGTTGTTGTGGAGTGTAAAGCTTTTTGGTTCGAAATAATATTTCCAACTTTTGAGACGCTCTCCTTGCTATGCCTGCAACATGTTCATGCCAGGACATATTTGCTCCGAAATTAACGCCCAACAAATTGAGTGACGATGTTAGAGGAATGGAATGCCCCAATGTCGGGTTCAGCAACGTTAACTTTTTTAGAAAAAACTGCGGCCTGAGTTTTTGTAGCATTAAATTCCACTTGTTACTGTCACCCCAAGATAGAATTTCTTCCAGGTCTTTGTTAGGTTGAATGACTTCCTTTTTATTATTATTAGTTTCAATGGACGATTTTTCCGAGAAGAAATAAAACTTCTGAAAAATTCAAAATGCATTTTGAAGAGGAAGAGTAATACTTTCAGATGCCTCTACGAGTTTTTTTGGAGAAAAATTAATTCACGATGTAGTATAATCCCAAATATAGCGAAAAACCGTGTTTTTTTGCATTTTTAGGTTAGAATATCTCAAAAACCTGCTGTGATGAAGCAATTCTGAGGTTGGATTCGGATTGAGCGCACCAAAAACCTTTTGAGAAAGTATTCTGGTCTCAGGGTCTATAGTTTTCTCCAATTTTGTCGAGCTGTGTTATTTCATGGTGGGCCCTTTAACAATTATTACTGGAAATAGTTGCCTATCGTCGTAATTTAATGAACTTTAATTATTATTTTATGTCTGCTTATGACGAAGGCACACAGTTAAATAACTGAAGCATAACAAAGCACGTGTTGTTGAAATATGAACATATTATTTATGAAAAGTACGGAAACATAAGGAACATTCATTACTATATACATTACGTTACCAGTCCCTCACTTTGGTAAAGACAACTTGGAACATTTTTTTTAGTGTTCATTCTGTTCTATCATGGATTGTTAACTGCAAAGGTTGTTGGCTCTCCTTCGGACTTGCATCAACTACATCGACAGGACTGCAGGATCTCGACCGTCTTCCTCGGTCGTCTTCAAGATCTGACTCGTCATTTACATTGATTTCCTCGTCAGATTCGGAGTCATATTCGTTCATTCTTCGTAGATTTTCTTGAGTAAGGAGTGAATTGGTACTAGGGCTTTAAATGCGCTAGAAAGAAAGAAAAAATTGTTTCGTAAGAGAGTTTTAACGAAAATGATGTTATAAAGCGAAAGTAATAAGTATATTTTATTCACCACACACAGTAAGACAGTTCCTTATCTTTTCCACGCAACAATAGTTTTTGTAAATTGTTTTTTTTGCTTTAAATGTAATGGGACACTCTGTATATATTAAATTTAGGAAACCACATACCTATTTTCGCCTCCCATCTGAAGTAATACCTGATGACTGGCTTGAGGTCCCGTGCCTAGAGGGGAGGTAAGGGGTGACCCAGGGTCGGAACTTTTGTAATGAGGAGATGGCGTCAGTCGACCTCCGAATAACGATTGAGGAGTGCCCCTTTGGTGCGTTGTTCCCGATGGAGAGTTTTGTTTGAGCAGGTTCATTCGTTGGTGACGTCGCCATTTTGCTCGTCTGTTAGAAACCAAACCTGCGTTAATTGTTACAATTAGTCTAATGTCTAAGAAATTTAGGAATGATATTTTTGAAAATTCTAGTTTATTTAATAGGTCTCTCAGTACTTAACGCAGTCGTACATGCAGAGGGATATTATAGTGACGAGGAACAGAAAAATGGAAAAGTCCTCTCTATATAGTCTATACCAGGGGTCAGCAACCTACGGCACGCGTGCCATCTCTGGCACGCAAGCAATTTTGAATGGCACGCGTACCTATTCAAAGTTTACACATTAATTCTGTAATCTGTGACATGTTTCGAAATTAAGTAAATAATCGAAGACAGTATTACTTTAAACGATACAAACAAAAACGATATATTTATATAGGTCACTAGGTATTATTACCAAAAACTACAAAATATATATTTTGTAATTTATAATTTTTACTGAATGCATTGGTTTGGCTTTAATTTCGGCAAGTATTAAAGATGGCAAGCCTCAAAATATAAGCCTAGGCAAAAAACACAAATAAACGTCCTCAATTCAGATCAAAAGAGCCGCTATAAGGGCGGTTTTTGTTTGACTTGACTTCAATCGTTCCGACGCGCGCCCCAACTCTTTTTATATTGCCGAACTTTAGTTTTTGTTAGATTTAACTTCTAGGCGGCCCTTTTGATAGTTTTTCCCTTCTCAGCATAGTCGATGAAAATTATTGCATGCGCATCCCAAAATACAGAGGCCAAAACCTTCTCAACCAATTGTTGTGTCTTTGGTCACTTCGGGCTGCTTTCACTGGCTGCTGTCCACTCAGCTGACTGCCGATTTGATTCCGGTGTGTAGTGGTGGATCCCTGTTTCATCCATTGTTATATATCGCATGAAAAAATCCCTTTTATTGCGCTTAAACAGGTCCAAACAGGGCTCAGAACCATCAACACGTTGTTGTTTTTGGTCCACTGTGAGCAAACGCGGTCCCCATTTCGAACAGAGGTTTCTCATGCTCAAATGTTCAAGTAAAATATGATTAACAGGTTCTTTTGATATCTTTAGGATGTCAGTTATCTCACGCAAATTCACTTTACGGTCGTCCAAAATAATTTTGTGGATTTGTTTGATGTTTTTCGATATAACTACCTCATTTGAACGTTCAGAGCATTCAGCATCTTTTGTGACTGTACGACCGTATTTACCAGTAAATGATGAGTGATTTTCCATGGGCGGAGCCCCCGTAATACTTGTCAAGCCATTGCTTTGCTTGAACGGTATTTTTTTCCATCAAAAAACAGTGTTTAATCAACACACGAAATTCGATTTTTTCCATTGTTTTGAAAATATAAAAAATAGCGTCACAGCTTTGAACTCATCATCTGAAGAAAATTTTTTGGCTCCGTGAGGTCTTCTTCTCGATATATGAACAAAAAGAAGTTGAAAGATGCTAAATCAAGGCTCAATGGTGGACTGGACAACTGATTTACCTTAACTAGGGACATCCCCGGCCGAATCGAAACTATTTAGACCAAAATATTATACGGCCATTACCGTACACTTGGGGCATCCTTTCATGTATAACTTTTGGTTCACTTCCCTCCTTAGAGAAAAATTCTATCACTGCATGTAACTCCAAATTACTTTAACTCATTTTCGGAAGAGAAAGAAATCGTAAAAATTGCGAAACGTACACAATTTTGTCGAAGTACTTAAAACGGCGTCAATAATTTAAAAACCAAGCATTTTTTGCATGATGTTATTTTCATGGTTAGGTAGACAACCTAAAAGGGACCCTCATAGGGGCGTTCGTAATTAAGACGAATGCAATTTTATGATACAATAAACAAAAGAGGGCAGAAAAGATGTTTATAGCAACCAGCATTTAGCTATACTCTATTTATTTGAAAGTGATAGCAATAAATCATGTAGAATTATGCAAAATTGGCATCAAGCAGTAGTTAGGCCCTCAGAGTTTTACCTAAGGTTAACCTGTAAAGCAACAGTTCAACAACTTTATTTTAATACCATCTGGTATCGGTTTTATATTCGTAATCTCTTATGTTTGAATACAATAAGAAACCGACTCTCTTTTTTTTTGTTGTTTGGGGCTAAATAGTCTGAAATATTTTTGGCCAGTGATGGTGCGCTTGGGCGTATACGTATTATTGGCGAATAGTATGAATGAAACAGTTTTATAATGTTTAAACATTTATTAGAAAAAAATAACATTTTATAATGTATAAATATATATAAATGAAGAAGTTAAACGACAATGAAAAAAGTGTTTCCAATCTTCTATCTCCGACATATATTTTTGTATTTCATTTTTAGACAGCACGGTAGTGCTGCCACGGACGTTATTTTTGCATTTCTGCAAAGAACTACTACCTATGAACACTCACAATACCCAGCCGACAGACGGAATCGAACCGCTGACCTCCTGATCAACAGGAGGTTCCTTAGCCCACTGCGTCAATCGGTTCGGCGCGGTTTTGTACGTCTGCTGATTTATAGGTCGTATTGTTCCTGGGGACTTCACCTTTAAACCTGTGCCCATATAAATTCTATCGGATTGAGCTCGTAATTATATGGTGGCAGGCGATAAGCAGTAATATTACGCTTTTTTTTTGCCATTTCGTCGATGACGAAACTTAAGTACTTGTCTTTATTTCTG